>JAJMAI010000001.1:0-712744 GCA_030572515.1 Yamadazyma trypodendri | reverse complement strand
AGGGTTAGATCGGACAATCTGCAGGATCTACTTTTTTATTCTTTTGTGACACCATTTTGAATCTTCTATTGTGACGCCATTTACTATTTACCTTGACGTTGTATTTAGCAACAACAATATATGCTTGAGCTGAATGGCTAGTTATATAATCAGTGCAGGACCGACAGAGGAGCAACCTGAATAATAATACGCCGGGACACGACTTTTACTCTTTGCAACAGACACAGACATAGCATCGTGTGGAGCCCTGGAATAAAAGATCTTGTAAGGCCCCTATAAACAACTGTAAATAGTCCTTGGCATAAAGTTACAGAAACAATTGTGAATACCCCAGTATGTTATTGTACTTACAGAGCAGGTATTTATCAGCCTAGCATAAACAGAAATGCTAAACCTTTTCCACAGTCACATCGTAACTCTTTCCTTTTACTTGGAAGCTGACCCCCGTCCTATTGTGTCCAGCCTTTTCAAAGCCTCATTAAACACCTTCTTATGTGCTTTGTACGCAGGTGTCCGACTGTCGAACAACTTGTCCATATCTTCCAATGCAATCCCCTTGGTTTCCGGCAAAAGAAAGAAGACAAATGGCACAGACACCACTGCTATACTAGCAAAGAAATAATAGATTCCGTAACCCATCAGATCAATCATCCGGGTTGTATATCTAGACATAATGAATACAGGAACCCAACACACGGCTGCATTTATGGCCTGTACAAAAGACCGGATATTCTGATGATAAACTTCAGACCCACACACAAAAGGACCAGCAGACCATGCCAAAATGAAAGAAGCCGTCCAAATGTACATCAAAGCAATGGCAGCAGTCCCTCCAGGACCCGCTTCTACCCCTGGCTTTGTGGGGTCGTTCAATTTCAAGTAAGTTCCAATATACCAGAAGCAAATGGAGCACACAGTTGAAGAAGCCATGAAAGATCTGGTCCGGCCAACATTATCCACAATAAATAAGATATAGATAAAAGTGCAAAAGAACTTGACCACTCCAAACATGCCGGTGGAGAATAACGTGGCATTATTCCCCGTCACTCCCAAACCTTTGAAAATAACTGGTGAATAGTAGTTGATACTTTGTATTCCCAAGAAGTTCTGGAATAAGAACAAAGACGAAGTGATTCCAAGTCTTTTAAGAACACGACGATCCCGAAAGAAAACCTCTTTAAAAGGAGCCCATAATCCAAGACCAATATGGAGTTTTTGGTAGTCGATTTGCTGCTTTATTTGATTGATTTCGTAGAGAATATATTCATCGTCAGCTTTCAAGTTTCGGAACCACATCAAATTCTTCAATGCTTTTTCATCTCGGTCGGCACTGAACAACCAACGAGGGCTCTCTTTCATGAATACACTACCCAAAAAGAACATGGAGCTAGGAATTAATTGAATAGCAAAGGGAATGAACCATTGTGGTTTGGAAGGAGGAATATGGGAATCCACGCCATAGTTGATCCAGAACCCTACCAAATCGCCAATCCTCCACCCCACTTCGTAGATGGCTATGATTTGGCCTCTGGTGGAAGGGGGTGATATTTCCGAAAGATATACCGGGGTCAAGTTGGTGCTAAAGCCTGTAGCCAATCCCGTCAATACCCGGCCCAAATATATAGGAACAAGCCCGTTATGGGAATTTGCAGCCAACGTAACGGCAGAGCCAGCTGTCATCATTGTAGCAGCAATAACCAACGAAATACGTCTTCCGAAATAATAAGCAAAAGGATACGAGATTAAGGCCCCAAAGAAACACCCGGCGTGGAATACAGATATGATATTGGAAACGATATTGTTAGCAGAGCCAGTAGAAATTATATCCAAACCAAATTCGTGTCTAAAAGAGTCCAAAGCAACGGTTCCACCAATGAACCCAGAATCATATCCAATGATTATTGAAGAGAATGAAGCCACAAAAGCAGTTCCGTACATTTGTACGTTGTAGATGGCCGAGGGAGTGGGTCGTTCCTCGTGTCTGGCAAACATTTTCTTCATAGTCAAGCCATCTTTGACTGTTTGCCAACGGGACTGCTTTGGTTCCAACGAAACCTCGATGCTCTTAGTCTCAAGACTTGAATTGCTTTCCATTTGCTTCTGACTGAAAACTCCGAAACTAGGGGTATTTATACAAGGATTTAGGTTTTTTTACCCCACGAAAGCAAGGTATCCCTGCTCGTGCGTTTATTACCCCAGATTGCCATCATTAGTCAGAAATCGAGAGTATGTTTAGGCTTTAATTTGCAGAGGGGACTCACACGACAATATTTCTAAAAGCCGCAAGGTTCTGTTGGGCTTTAAAGTGGATTTACCGGGAGGGGCTTGGTTAATCATTAGTCAGGTTTCCTTTCGTGTCAAAGACTGTTCGGTACAGGACTACCTTATTGATGATTGACGGGTGGGGTACTTGAAAACGTTGAGAAAACTGATTACCTGTAGGGGGAGCGTTACCAATCGACAGGGAAACACTTCTCTTTCTCTCTGCCACCTCTTAGACAAAATCCGGAATTCACATTGTCAAGTGTTCTAGTAATGATATACTAGGTTCCAACTGGAGCTCGAAATAATTGATATTTTCCGGTTCATCCAGAGTTGATGCGGCCGTTTCTGCTAGAAAATAGCACCTCTGTTTTCGGTTGGAAAACTTTAAATCTTCAATCTCGTTATATTGGTACTTAACAAATGATGTCATTCAAATTGGCAGTGATTGTGGAGTCCTTACATGCGTTTGTATTAGAAATACCCCAGATCGAAAAGCTGACCTATACTAATGAGAGGATCTAACAATAATTGAGGGGTAAAGGTGATATTTATATATAATTCAATAATCCGAGAAACTGAACACAATAGTCGTGGACGCACCCAGGCACTAATGCTAGAAAATATAAGTTATTTTTACTTGTTCTGATTACTTTTTGGGATGACTTTTGATAACTTTTGATAACCTTTACTGATTACTTTTCCAAATATCACTTTTTCAGATATTACTAGTGCACATATTACCCCCATGTTCTTGTCTTTTACTGCCTCTCTTGGTTAATCAGCAGCCTCGAACGAGTGCTTGTCGTGTTTGGGTGTTTGTGGGATGTAAGCACCAATAAAATCCCTAGTTCTGGCTTCTGTGCTGAAAGAGTGTCTCGTCCTAAAGTGTCTTCGTAATGTCCCAAAATCTCTACATAATTTTTGTCCCAAATTTATCCGCGAACTACCAATAATTTCATCATTTTTTCACGGGGTCTTCCGTTTCTCAACAACTTACTTTTCTTCTTATAATGGCAGATACTGATGTCCATGCCAAAGAGGAGGCCATTTTCCGGTCGGCCACCATGTCGTTGGTTCAATTGTACCTCCCCACCGAAATTTCAAGAGAATTGATTTATGATATTGGTAAGTTGAATTTGGTGCAATTTAGAGACTTGAATTCCAAAGTCAGCGACTTCCAACGGTCTTTTGTCAACGAACTCAGAACCTTAGACAATTTGGAGAGACAGTTCATTTTCTTCAAACTGGAATTAGACAAGAAAAACGTCTATATTTCCAAGTATCCTTACGATGTGGAATTAGCCAAAGTTTTACCACAAAGTGACATTGACGAATTAGTTGAAAACGGCAAATTATTGGAAGACAGACTCACTCAATTGACAGACTCTTTGTTCTCGTTATACACCAAACAAACCGACTTGAAACAGTTCAAATTCACCGTCCAGTCTGTCGACAACTTTTTGAGTTTAAACACAGGCAATTTGCCAGTTGACCTTGGTGACAGTGCTGGCTCAAGTTCTTTCATCACCGGTACTATTAGCAGAGGAAAGGTCCAGGTATTGCAACAGATTTTGTGGAGAGTTTTGAGGGGTAATTTATACTACTATACTGAGGAATTACCTGAGCAAATCTATGACCCCAAATCAGAGACTTATGTGGATAAGAATTCTTTCATCATCTTCTCCCATGGTCAAATCATTTACGATCGGATTAAGAAAATCTGCGAGTCATTAGATTGTGAATTATTTGACGTTGAGATCACTGCTAGTGGAAGAGACCACCAGGTTTCCACTATAGGTTTAAATCTACATGACCTAGATACGGTTTTAGAACAATCAGAGTTGGCTTTAAGTTCTGAATTGATTGCCATTTCCAAGGATTTGCCCAAATGGTGGGAAATCATTGCTAGAGAAAAGGCATTATATAAGACCATGAACCGATGTGATTATGATGCTTCTAGAAAGACATTGATCGCCGAAGGGTGGATTCCAACCGATGAAATCGAGACTTTGGATGTTGCCATTAAGGCCGGGTCTAGAAGCTTGCCCACAATTGTGAATATTTTAAACACTACCAGAACTCCTCCCACGTTCCATAGGAATAACAAATTCACTGCTGCTTTCCAAAATATTTGTGATGCTTATGGTGTGGCTAGTTATCGAGAAGTGAACCCCGGTTTGCCCACCATAATCACTTTCCCATTCATGTTTGCAATCATGTTTGGTGATTTGGGTCATGGGATCATCTTGTCATTAGCAGCTTCTGTTTTGGTGTTTAATGAAAAGAAAATCGGTGCCATGAAAAGAGACGAAATCTTCGACATGGCTTTTTCTGGTCGGTATATTTTGTTATTTATGGGACTTTTCTCCATCTACACAGGGTTTATGTACAATGATGTTTTCTCCAAGTCTATGGATTTCTTTTCCTCCGGCTGGGAATGGCCTCAGGACTTCGAGGCCGGGGATACTGTTAAGGCTGTGGCTACTGGAGTGTACCCTGTCGGGTTGGACCCTGCATGGCACGGTACTGAAAATGCCTTATTGTTCACCAATTCTTATAAAATGAAGTTGTCGATTTTGATGGGTTACATCCACATGACATACTCCTACTTCTTTTCGTTGGTCAATTACATCCATTTCAATAGTATGATTGATATTATTGGTAACTTTATTCCTGGATTGTTGTTCATGCAAGGTATTTTTGGTTACTTGTCACTTTGTATCGTGTACAAGTGGTCGGTTGACTGGTTTGCCATTGGAGAACAACCCCCAGGATTGTTGAACATGTTAATTTCCATGTTTTTGTCTCCAGGTAATGTAGAGGAACAATTGTACCCAGGTCAATCCGGTGTGCAAACGTTTCTTTTGTTTTTGGCGTTGATTTGTGTTCCTTGGTTATTATTAGCCAAACCATTATACTTCAAAAGAAAGTTTGATCAGGAAGCCAAATACCAGGCCATTAGTGATGAAGAAACATCCCTTCAAGAGCATGGAAGTGAAGGCACTGCTCATGGTGATGATGACGACGAAGAACACGAAGAACACACCTTTGGCGATATCATGATTCATCAAGTTATTCACACCATTGAGTTTTGTTTGAATTGTGTTAGTCATACTGCTTCTTACTTAAGATTGTGGGCTTTGTCTTTAGCCCATGCTCAATTGTCTACTGTTTTATGGACCATGACTATTGCCAACTCTTTTGGCTCCACCGGCTTTGGGGGAGTGCTCACAACCGTATTTTTGTTTGGTATGTGGTTCATTTTGACGGTGGTGATTTTGGTGGTTATGGAAGGTACTTCTGCCATGTTGCATTCTTTGAGATTACACTGGGTGGAGTCGATGTCCAAGTTCTTTGTGGGAGGCGGCCATCCATACGAGCCTTTTGGGTTTGTTGGGCTTTTAGACGAGTACATTTGATTAGGCAGTTTGGACAAGTACCTTTGATCGAATTTAGTCTTTAACCCTCTATTATTTGTCTGATCTAGACGTATTAATCAATATATTAGTCAATATATCAACACTACACCTTACTCATGTCTCCAAAACTCATCTCACAAAACTCATCTCACAAAAATTAATTTTCACAGTCTAATGTCTTTACCTCTCACCAACATTATCGCGTTGTTGGAGGAGCCTACGTCCATTGTCCCCATCCTAAAGTCATTGAGCCATGAACTCCACAACTTAACCGGCCAAAAAACCCAAATCAATCATCTTGTGTCCCGAACCATCAATTTAATATCATCTCACCAACCTTATAAAAAATGGTGTGGTGTAGTAGTAACGCAAATATTGGTCAAAAACTACGAAGTTCTCAGTGGAAATGGGGCCAAACTCGTGACCGCTTTACTCAAAGTGCTTGAAACCACTTCCAGTTCCACAAACATGAACCTTTTCAATGCCACAGTCGAGTGTTTGAACCTCCTATGCCATGAAATTAGAGGCAAACCAACCTTGACCAGGGAGATCCTTACCCCCAAGCTTCCGGTGATCATTCAATTGTACCTCAATAACCTTGATTTGAACCCCACTTTGATCATACATTCCTTGTGTCATATCATGTCCCATCACCCTACCACATTCAGGCCCTTTGGTAATAAATTAAACAATAGACTATTGCAGTATATAAAGTTGGACTTCAATAGTTTCCCGGAGACGTTGAAAAATGAGATCTCTAGAGGCTTTGCTTTGTTGCCTATCATTGAAAGAACCGAACCAGAAATAGTGTGGGCCACAAAATTGGCTGCAATTATCAATGAAATCGTCGATACTGTTTCTATTTTTAAGGACTTACTTGATTTCAGTCAGGATAACGAACTCAGTAGTCTCATTTCAAACCCGGGGTTCAAACTTGAACACGAAATGAGGTTATTTGATTACCTTCAAATCGATATATCCGAACCTGACACTTTGTTACAGATTTCTGATAGAGTGCAAATACTTTTAGACTTATTGCAAGGTTTCGTCACCACCGACTTGTCTTTTTGTGTCAGATTCCCCATTGGGAAGATTATCACCGTGCTTGAGATCCTTTTTAGCTTGAATGTCAGGTTCTTGACCTTTAAAAGGGACATCAGAGACGATGGGGCCAGAAATACCATCATTGGAGTTATCAGAATAATTCAGGATTCAGCTTTATCCACGATACTGACATTGTGTACCCTGTTGAACATTTCCATGACTCCATATTTGAACGGGCTTTTGTCACTATTGGAAACGGCTATACCAGTGCAGCACAAATTGCTAGAATCCGACAATATTTTGGCCAACGAACAATTCATGGTGCATGTTTTAAGTACCACCACTGCATTGTTGCAATTAGTGGAATTGTACCAAGAACCACAACAATTGGTCCGGTTTGCTGATATGGCTCTTTTACTCGTTGAACCCAGATCCAGTCCTAATGCCAACGGAAAAGTTGAACCAACCAATAAGAAACTTAAGAAAAAGAACCCCCAAGCTGTGCCCATGGCCGACCTTTTATCCCACAGTCACCTTTTCGTATCCGATGTGTCTACAAGTACCACTAAAGCTGTTAGAGAGTTTATTAATGCAATCATGAAGAGAATGGAGTTACCTTCAACTCAATACTACAAAATAATGAGATATCTCATAATTGAAGCGGTCAAATCCACTAACGTCAACTACAACAAGGCCATTCCACTGGAATTAAGGAGCCTTTTAATCAACGCCGTGATTTACCCCGGGTTCGAAAAAATATCAATTTTGCCCATTGTATCGACCATTCTCGGAGATGATCCACTCATCAGCGTCTTTAACAATCCCCGGTTCCCCCCATTGCCTAAATTGATCAGAAATGCTGCCATCGAGGAAAGTGACAGCGAAGAAGAACCTGACCCCGTTAAGGTGGCCACCGAATCTCCTTTTTCAGACATCATCAGAAAAAGAGCCCTCGAATCCACCGAAATAACCGATACACTGGACGCAAAAAAGGCCAGGGCCGAAGAAGACATGCCACCTGTGGATATTCACGACCAGAGTATGCACTATACCGCGGAAGAACCGGCAAATGAAGACATTCTTCAGTTCAAGACATCCGATGAGGTTAAAAGAGTGCCAGCCGCACCAATTGCAGCCATTCCCTCTGTTGCCGTCGTCAGTGTCAATTCTGCCACCATAGCATCAGATGTACCAGCGCCCGTGAATGATGACAACGAACACGACTCGGACTTTGAAATGCCAATTATCGATATAGATGGGGACTCTGATGATGAGTAGATAAGTAGACCGCGATATAAATAAACAATTCATTTTTTGTGGATCAAATTTTGTTCAATGGCAATGGATAAGGAAAACGCCCAGGTGTTGTTATCGGAAGATGTATCGCCCCAAGACATAGCGGTTTTGTCGCTTATTCTGACCCACGCACAGATAAGCGACGCGATTGAGCCATTAAGTGTGTCTTTATTTGAATTGATTCAGTATCAACCACTACAAGATATCAATAATGAGATCATAATAATTCCTTCGGCCCTTGATGTGTGCGATAAGATTACAAAAGACATCAGCACCTACTATGGGAGTGACATGAGGGGAGATCAGAACGCTGAAAAAGCCAACGTTGTTAAACGGTACTTCTTAAATGAATTGTGGAAGATTGACTCTGTGGAGATGCTAGACAACTCGGTGATGGAAATTTTGAAGTACGTGGCAGACCATAGATTGGTCACGTATGATCTGAAAAATGACTTTAAAGATACCAATGGCACCAAATTTTCACCTCGTTCCACCATAGGTCACTTTATTCAACGGATTGTGGCAAGCTTACACTTATTACACTTTGATGAATTGTTTTTACTTTTTGAAGCATTTGTTTCTTACCGGGAACCAACCAGAGAGCTATTCACCTCGTTGGGGGGATTTGATCACAAACCGAAAATCCGGTCCAGTAAAAAACAACTTCGATCAAAGTCGGATGAAAGCGATGAGAAGTTGTATTTGTCACTCAAGACCAAATTGGATGAGGTTTTGGACACCGATATATCCTTCCCCAAGGATTTGACTAACCAGCACAAGGTGAATATTTTCCCCATATGCAAATATAACCTCCAGACGCTATTAAGCAAGCAGATCAGTTTAATGGAAAGGTACGGACTGCGTCCACCAAAACGGTTGAAGGATATAATGAAGTTGATGACATCCAGTTCCTCCGACATATATCTGGTTCAGAACTCAAATTTGAGCAGTATCCCCTCATATTATTATATAAAATACTTGGAATGTTTACAGGAACTGGACTATCAGGGGTCATTTCAGGCTTTACATCAATATTTCGACTATATGGTATCGAATAACTCAAGATACTTTTATCATTTTGCATTGATATCCAGGGCTACATTACACCAACATTTTGGAGAAGATGAAAAAGCGCTAGATGCCATTGAGGAGGCTATTTCTGTGGCCAGAGAAAACAGAGATAATGGTACCTTGACATATATCCTAAGTTGGCTTTTCAACTACATGAGAAATAAACCTGAACTATGGGACCTTCAGAAGTTCTATCACAATAACAATGAACTGCATTTATTGGACTTCTTAGTGAAGAAGTCCAAATCTGTTTCCTTACTGTTATACTCAATGAGTTACCACTTTGAAGCTTTGCATATTATCGACAACAGAGGAGCCATGAATCGTTATTTGGAGAGTTTGTACAAAGCCACATATGTTTCTATCCATGATAGTATGCAGTGCTTTATCAAGGCGATGGAAATGTGCTCTGTGATTTGGTGTCGAGTAGGGAATTCATCCTTGAGTGATTTGTACTCACAAATCGTGCTTGATTTCACCAAAATCACCGGGAAACAGGTGGATCAAGTGTCAATCGAGATCAGAAGGTCTTATCTCAACTACTTCAAAGGAAATGCAGAACAAGGGTATGGTGATCTACAAAAATTAAAAGATAAAGTGGGGAATGATCTTTCCTTATCAAAGTCTTTATCCATCAGAAGTTTGATGATGTTGATCAAAATTAACCTTAATAAAGGAAGATACAAGGTAGCGGAAAAAACGGTGGATTTGTTGAACGATGAGGATATCCAGGATATTGAACTCAAAACCGATCTCGTTTATTTGAATGCAGAGCTACAAACCTCACTAGGGAACTGTTCCAAAGCCTTGAACATCATCTCGTCATACATGACCTCAATAGAAGAACAGGCATCGCAAACGAAGTCAAACAGCTACACCATCATGCGTCTTAATTTGCTTAAATGCCATATATTTGACATATCAGGAAATCATACAAGAGCCCTTTCGTTGCTAATCCAGCAGTTAGAACAAGCCAAAAGGATCGGGTTTATTTCGGTGGTCATTGAAGGTATGATAATTTTTGCCAGTATTTTGAATAATATGGATAGCTTTGTGGATTCATATACGCTATTGAGTGATAAAATGGTGACGATATTACAGGAGGATAACAAGGAGATGACTTCATTGGCATTCTATGAGTTGTCAAGGTGTTGTCTAGGGTTTTTGAAGTCGCCTGAATCAGCTCAAAGAATAGGTTTAACCGAGAAACAAACATTCAATAAGTTCTTAAGGTTCCTTAACACCAGCATAACAGGGTTCAAACAAACAGTCAACCTAGGAATGTTGAGGAAGTGCTTTGAACTCGAACGAGAGATGTCAATACTCCAGAATTCCAAAGATTTGGCAGAGCACGGCCAAATATCACTTAATACTTTGATGAAAAGGGCTTTGGAGGAGGCTAATTACGACTACGTGAAATAAGAAGAGATGAAAGGAGTAAGAGACTCTTCAACATGAGGAAGTGAAAATACTAGATAAACGAAAGGAGAAATGAACTTGCATCAAACAACAGGAAATAGTCAACTGGCACTAAACTAAGAAAGTAACGAATCTTGCTATTGAGTAAGACATATATTTCAAGTGGTATAGCGTAAAAAACACTCTTAACAAGTGTATAGCATAAACATGTATTAAGATGTAAAGAGCACATATTCAGTTGTAGAAATATAGTTTAAATCAGGCATTATTATTCCAATTAATCAGCCTTTGATTTCTCTGCTGCATCCATATTAGCTAATATCAAAGCAGCTGCCTTTAATTGAATAACATTGGCAAATTGCTTAAAAGCCCAGATTGGAACACTCAACCATGCCAATACTGTGCCAAGCCAAAAGAACTTAAAACAATGCAAATATAATGCCACATAGAATAACTCATTAATAAGACAAACAACAAACAACACAGTTTTGTTAGTGTAGTATAACGACAAAATCTTCGACTGGGATTCATCCACATTCTTGTGTGACGCAGATCCAGCAGACATCATGGCATACATGTGCATATAATGGGAAGATAAATCCAAAGAAACCAATAATTGCCAAAAAATGCAATAGGCGGGGTAGAGAACACACAAGTAGCAAATCAACGACGATGTAGCACATCTATCAGTAACCATATCTAGGACTGCACCATACCTGGTACCTTGATTGAACTTTCTCGCGGCATATCCGTCAAATGCATCCAAGAACCCGGATATCCCGTATAAGATAAAGGTGTAATAGGGATGATTTTTCATTGTCGCAAACGAAGCAATAGCTGTTAGCACTCTTAAGTACCCGATCAAGTTTGGTATAAAAAATAACACATCTTTTACTGTCACCACTTTTGTGGCAGGTGTCGTGGTAGTCATATTAGTAATGGTAGATCAATACCTAAAAAACCCCAGCTGATGGCGTAAGGAAGGCAAAAAGTATCCAAAGTATCTGTTGATCTCAATTGCACAATCAGTTTTCAAGGAATCGCCACTGATGGTTTAATCGTAAAGCAATCCTTTATGAAAAAAGTTTGACGAAGTTTTTAGGTTTCACAATTCTAGCACCAGATAACAATGGGAAATTGGAAGTGGTCTTCTTACGTGTATTGAACGCAGAGGATCAATAACAAGATGATGGAGTGAGACTTTATGTAATCAATTGATACTATACAATGAATCTATTCGTTCCATCAAAGTTTGACAAAGTTTTTTTCGTCTTTTTTTAGTTCATGAGGTGAGCGCTTGAAAACTGACACATTTCAAATGAATCCGGGGTTCAAAACGTAAAATAGTACAAGTTCTTATTTAAACACACGGAGGAATTTATCTTTCTATTTGTACGCACGGGAGAGTTTATCTTTCTATTTGTACCCTCGGGAGAAGTTGTTCTTGCATTTGTACACTGCAATATTTACATTTACTGAATCATCTGGTTCTTATGACTCCAGCAGAAATCAACATGTTGATCTTCTTACTGACCTCGGGATTTTTCATGTGGTCTTGTAAAGCAGCAGGATTCTCTCTGGCTTGTCCCAAAATTCCTTGCATGACGGGATCTTGTAAGATCTTGACGATTTCTGGGTCTCTAGAAACTCTTTCCATGGTCTGTTCAGGAGTTTCTCCTTCAATACCTTGGAATCTTTGGTATGATGCCTTATTGTATAATTGGTCAATTTCACTGACGTTCTTACCTCCTAATTGTTGATCCTTTTCTCTAGCCTCTCCAAGAGTTTCCATCACTTGAGAATATTCTTTCATGGCCAACTGTGCATTGGCCTTTCTGATATAAGCTCTAATGAAAGTTGGGTCATGTTCAATAGCCTTATTACAGTCTTGCACCGCATCTGGGAAAGACATCAATTTGGCTAAAGCAGCAGCTCTGTTGGAATACCCTCTGGCATCTTCTGGGGCCCGCTTGATCATTTCGGAGTATGCCTTGACAGCATTTGGCCAATCTCCTTTAGTAAAGTATTCCTTACCTTCTAATCTGGCTTCTTCTGCCTTCTCCGGGTTGATATAGCTCAGGGCTTCTCTCACTTTAATTTCCTTCTGGGTACTTCTTAATTTGTTCAACACATCTGGAGTTCTGTGCTCAGTTAAAGATTTATCGAAACTCTTAACTGCTTCCTCTAATTTATCTTGTTTCAAGTAGGTATTACCTAATCTGGCAAATGCCTTGGAAATCAACTTATAATCAGCTCTCAAGTCCCTACCTTCATCAATAGCCAAGTTACATGTCTGAATGGCAGTTTCATAGTCTCCCTTCTCAAATTCGGCTGCAGATCTGTTGTTCAAATAAGTAATGTCTTTATGAGTTTCCCAGGCATCGTTGTACTTGGAAATGGCTTCATCAAACTTTCTTTGCTTGTACAAGGTATTACCTTCAGCTTTCAACTTATCGGCCTCAGCTTTGGTATCTTCCGCATCCGACATCTCGACGTCCTCAGTTTCCTGGACCACTGGTTCAGGTTCCTTTTTAGGTTCCTTTTTAGGCGCTTCTGTCTTTTCTTCTTTTGGAGCACTGGAAGATGTGGGAATATCTGGTGGAGTAGGAGAGTCCATGTCAATTCCCATAAGAGCTGCCATAATGGTCATCAATCTCGGATCAGTCAAAAACTGCGTGGCATTGGCCTTAGGATTCTGCTGGATAGTGACTAATTTCTGCACTAATTCGGGGTCCTTCATTAACTCCCGGGTTTTTGGATTGTTCTTCAAATTGGTAATCATGTTTGGATCGGAGAATATGGACCCCAATCCCATGTCAGGTTGGGAGTTTCTGGAACTGATAGTCTCTTCTACTGATTTTAAGCCATCTTTAGCCATAGCATTTGAAGCATCAATATCCAAGGCCTTTCGATAAGAAGACTTAGCATCCTCCAAGTTTCCCAATCCATATTGAGCAGCGGCTACTCTATTGTACCCCTTGGCCCAAGTGCTATTGATTTCCACACACTTCTGTGCATCGTCTAAGGCATTTCCAAAATTCTTTAAGGAAGCATGACTGGCAGACCGATTGGAATATAACACATGATTTGGCGTGGGAGAAGCTTCAATGGCCTTTGTGAAAAACTCAATGGCTTTTGTGAAATCCTTACTGGCGAAATATTTGTTTCCTTCAGCTTTAAACTCTTCAGCAGACATAGTTATTTAGTTTGTATAAGATTAATTGGAAACAGGTATATATATTGTCGCAGGTTTTTCACATAAATTTCTAGAAACTTCTCGTGTGCGACACGACCAGCCCTCACCCACAGAGATATGCACTACCAGATAAACGTATAGTAATTACATAAATACCGCAGGTGTGTTCATGGCAACTTCTTTGAACGACAGACTTTGAGGTTACCATCTTTTCTATTAACACACCTTTTAGAGACTCTCTTCAAACCTTCTCTCAGGAGCAATCGGCGATGGTCTTATCGATCAAATCAACCGAATACGCGGGCCCAAACCCATGGCATTTCTCGTTACCCTTGAGCCTGTTCATGACTTCCACCACATCAAGATTCAAATGGTCTTCTTCTGCCCTATAAAGCAAATAATCCCACACGGCTCCCAACGCCAACACTTTCTCACCATCATCTGGTGAATCATACACTTTCTTGGAGTGTTGTGCTTTGAAATCATGCATGCAATTACCATACAAGATTTGTTCCACAAACTCATTTTCATTCCTGGGGAACCCAAAGTTCTCATTGCCGGGTACAAGCTCAGCAGGTACTGCGCCTGTCCTTCTCAAACGTTCATTCTCTGTTTGCATATCCAAATTCCTCTTGCGAATCAATTCTAGTTCTTTTATTAAAGCCTCTTGTTCGGCCTGGCTCTTTGTCAACTGGGTCTCAAGAGCCTTCAACTTTTTCTCTTTCCGCTCTCTGAAAGCCCGCTGCGCAACCCGATTCTGGGCCTTCTTCTTCAACTGTAACTCTTGCTCGTTGAGTTCGGAGTCGTCTTTAGCCAACACCATGGCATCTTGCTCTTCCAACATCTGTTTCTTGGTTTTGGTCTTGGTTTTGCCAGAGAACGAAAAGTTCTCCCGTCGCTGGCTCGATTCGTGAAACGGGCGGGCGAGCTGGCTATTATTGGTGGAGGGAGACGACTTGTCACTAATGGAATCCACCCCGTAGAAATTGGGAAACTCCTCATCTTTGAAATCTAACATCGTCATATTGTGTTCGCTTAGCTCATCACTCAACTCAAAGGGATGATCGATAACATTCATCCCCTGGCCGGGATACTCCTCTGCTATATTCTTCGGTGCAAACTCCATGCTCCAGTTCTTGAGACTAATTAATTATTTTTGCGGATTTTTCTATTTGCAAGTCATTGCGAATGAGTGTGTTGGTAGAAACATCACAGGGAAATATCGTCATTGACTTGTTCGTTGACGGTCCTGCGGCATTCAATTTCTTGAAATTGTGCAAGTTGAAGCATTACTTTTTCAGCGTGTTTTCTGGGGCGAAGGAGAATGTGCTGGTGCTGTGTGGAGATGCAGATGCAAAAACAAACTGGTCCATAGGCCATTTTATCGACACAGATTTTGTGGTTGAAAAAAACGGGTTGATACATGTAGGAGATATGGTGTCAGACTGGTCGCAAAACGGTATTGGGTTGGTGTGTTTTATTAAACATGACGAATGTATTGGATCGCAATTCGCCATCATGCTTGGAAATGAGGTACCCAATCCACAGAATATGGTTCCATTTGGAAAAGTGACTGAAGGGTTTGACACCCTACTTAAAATCAGCACCGCCACACACGACGTGAGGGTTCTTCATACGTATATATTACATGATCCCTTCCCCGATCCAGAAGGTCTTTTGCAGATTATACCGAAAACGCTATTTCCAACTGAAGTACAATTATCCACTTTAAACATCCCGGAATTGACCCAGACCACCACCGTGGAAGCATTGACGTTGGAGCTAATGGGAGATCTACCCCATTACAGAGTAAAGCCGTCTCCAAACATACTTTTCATTACCCAGTTGAATGCTATAACTACAGCAGATTCACTCGAAATTATATTCTCTCGATTTGGAACCGTTTCTAAATGCACAGTAGTCAAAGATCGAGAGGGAAAGTCGAAGAGGTATGGGTTTATTGAGTTTTCTACAAAGCAAGAGGCAGAGAATGCATATGATAAATTGTATCAAGGGTGTATAATAGATGGAAATGAGCTTATAGTTGATTTCTCCCAATCCACCCGTAAAAAGAGGGATTCTTAGAGATATTTGGGAAGATTTAAAGCTAACACAGCCTATAGATTAAAAGACATGTTGATTGAACTAAATACAAGAAACTTCAATACCTTGCTGACGGTCATCACCATAGAAAAACTTTCTTTTGATAAAAACCAAAAATACTCTCACCAACCAAGATTATGTGAAAAACCACTTTGAATTCATACCACCACCTACACAATATTCCATCTCTCTGCTCAATGGCTTATTCCATTTACTCAGTACATTCCTTAGAAATGTGACCAGTCTTACCACAATTATAACAAGCTTTAGCAGTATAAGTAGAACCACCAGAAGCAGAGTCACAATCCTTAGAAATATGTCCGGTCTTACCACAAGCATAACATCTGGAAGCACTGACTTGACAGTCTCTGGCAAAATGGTTTGGACCTCCACATTTGTAACAAGTAGTGACAGGACCTCTGGTTTTAGCGGCTGGCTTTCTGACTGGGGATTCATTACCACCAGCATTGCAGTTCTTGGAAATGTGGCCAAAGTTACCACAGTTGTAACATTTGGAACCTTGTTCCTGGGTTGGACAGTCTGATTGAACATGTCCAACATCACCACACAAGTAACACTGTTTGTGGTTTGTTTGTTTTGGCTCTTCGCAATCACTGGATTCGTGTCCTGGCTTATGACAGTTGTAACATAATCTGTCTTGTTGCTCACAATTGTCAGCCAAGTGGCCAACTTCACCACACTTGTAACATGCTCTTGGGAAAACTGCTGCCATCTTCTTTCAACTCCTTCGGTACTTTATGGAAAATTTTTTGATTTTTTTTCTCACTTTTTCATTTTTGTGAGCATTGGTTGGTGTAATGCCGTGAAAGAAATCTCCGCAGATTTGTTACCCGGACATCGTACTAGTAAATCTGCTTATATATGGCATCACCAATATTAATGGTTTTTGCAACTTCAAACGTGTCGTGTACTCGAACAATGTTCGTTTCTTGTTGGATACATGCCATCACCGACGCACTGGAAGAAATAACTCTCTCCTGGGCATTAGGTTCGTTATTCAAAGTGCCCAAAAATTTCTTTCTCGATGGGCCGAGTAATAAAGGAAGTCCATTAAAACTGTTGTAATTTTCAATAATTCGGTCATGTTGTTTCTCATTAATGATACTGGAATAATTTTTGATAAAATGACTGTATTTTAAAATAGCAACATTTTGCGGAAGGTCTTTAGCAAACCCGATTCCTGGATCTAAGATCACTTGCCATTTCTTGACTCCATACCGAAAAGCTTTGAGTAATTGCTGCGTCTGTTCCCTGCATATGCCGTTGATGAGATTATTCACGTTGGGAGACTGACTAATCTCGTCAAATTGGCCCTTGACAGGATCCACCAACATTTCAATCACATCTTCGTTGGTATTAGCTTCATATATCGTGAGTTTGGACATGGTTTTGGCATTTCCTCGGGTGTGGTTCAACACATACGGACATCCGTGTTTGGCCACGACCTCAAAAATCTTCTCTTCATACAACCCCATAGAGATATCATTGATTATATCGGCACCATGGTTCAAGCACTCATCTGCAACTTTGGCTCGATAAGTATCAACGGAGATGAGTATGTTGGCCACTTTGGCATCAGAAGAGTTTCTGACGGCCTTAATCACCGGTAACACTCTTTGCAATTCCTCGTCTTCACTGGGTTCTCCTGCACCTGGTCTTGTTGAAGCTCCACCTATGTCGATGATTTTAGCACCATCTGCCACCAATTTCTGGACATTTTCTACCACCTGGTCCAACCCCACATCATAATTCTTCCCCCCGTCACTGAAAGAGTCTGGAGTTACATTCAAAATCCCCATCATCAATGTAGGAGACTCGTTGGTTAATAAATCAAACCGTAATGGGTTCTGGGCATTGGCGAGCCTTGGAACTGGAACAAACTGAAGAAGCTTATTTGATTCTTGTATGGACTCATTGGGAGAACTCTTTAACAACTGTTTCAAGTGATTATGAACCGGTTCTGCCGAAACCGGGTGGATGAAATCGGGTCTTATCAATTCACATAATGGTTGCAAAACAAAAGTCCGGTCGAGCATTGATTTATGAGGTACCGTCAAATCTGCAGTGTTCAAGCTTACTTCGTCGAAAAGTAAGATATCCAAGTCGATGGCCCGGGGCCCATTGTCAATATCCTTGACTCTTTCAAGGTGCTGGTACTCGATATCCTTTAAAACTTTCAACACATCGTGAGGAGACTTGTTTGTGAATTGCACCTTCAAAACTCCGTTAAAAAAGTCGGGTTGGTTCTTGTAGTACATGGGTTTGGATATATACATGGAAGATGTACTGACGACCTTCAACCCGTACTCGTTCAAGAGATCAATGGACTGATTGATATTTGCTACCTGATTACCGACATTAGATCCAAATGCAATATAAGCAATATGATCCGCTTCCACATCAAAGGTATCATCAGTGGGTAAATTGAACAGTGAATTAACGGCAGGAACTTGGTTAATTTCTATTTTATCTAGGCCCTTAATTCTGTCCTTGGTTAATTCAGATTCAACTCCCACACCATCAGTATAAGTTATAGCATTAGGCTTGGTAATCTTAACGGTCACCTTACTGATATGCTCACCTTGGTTCTGGAAAATGATTTGTCCCACACTCATCTCTAAGGCCTCCACCGTCTTAAAATTGGAGTTTTCCACATAAGTGGTGATTTCGTCCATTATCTTATGGATTTGTACATTGTGGTTAGGTAATAGTTCGATTTTCAAGTCAACGTCCACCAACTGCCGTTTCAATCTTTCAAAAGTGAACACCCCGATTATTGTAAGCAATCTTAACTTACTGACATTAATTGAATCAGAGATATTTAAATCCTTGATTCTATGTCTAGTAAGTTTATATTCGATCCAATCAGCTCTAATTTCTGATTTGGAACTTCTTACAAATACCGTGGCCTGCTCACCACCCCCCTTCTTCTCATCTAGTATCACCTTACTTATTTCTTCGCCGACATTCTGCAAAGACTTGAAGTTTCTCTGTTCATGAAGTCTCATGTATTCCAGAATGTTTCTAGATATCACTGCATAATTTAAAGAGTACTTCAAGTTGTCGGTTTCACTGGCCTTTGAGAAATCGGTGTCTAATTCCACGGTTATTGAGAGTGGTTGGGCGGTGGGTCTGTTCCAGGCGTCACTACCGGTGATACCAGTGGCAGCCAAGTTGTTGATGAACACTTTATCTTTGAACATGAGGGATGAATGAATGAATCGGGCAGTTGGGGCTAAGAAAGACTTTAAAATTGTCGGGGACAATACCGACGTTACGGTTTTGTTAAACAGTTTTTAAATTGTGGGAAATACTAGGTATTTGTACTTTCCATTGACTACTAAGGTATTTTTTCCACTGTATGAGTTATGGCGTTTGGTGCGGACACGATTTTTCTGCTCATCAGATTTTGCCTACAGAGAGTTGTGGCTTTTGGAGCGGACACAAGTTGGTAGTTGTGCATAGAGTATTTTAATTGGTTCGGACACGCTTTTCCCTTTAGTTGATTGCCTAGAGTACTTGTTACTGGTTTTGTTTGTGGTATTGAATTTATTTGAACAGGTTCCTATTCGAATGACCAGTCTCATTTCCCAGAACCTTATTGAGTTGAACAGGGCTGTATTCCGGATTTCATTATGCTCATCTCAGCTGGTAACTAGGTATTTCACTGTTTCCACTTCCTGGTATTCCACTTCCACCTGGTATTCCACTTCCACCTGGTATTCCACTTCCACCTGGTATTCACCCTACTTGAACACATCCGCAAGCTTAAGTCTCTTCTCTGATCTCTCTTCACTGTCATCATCTATATCACAAAGATCTGTGATTTGGCTTCCGTATTCAGCCGTCAGTTGTATAATCTTACTGGCCTCCTCGAACCCCACATCATAGTCCTCCATCGCTAGCCTTATAATGATCTCATTGGCCAACACATACTTACAGAAATCTTGGGCTCCCCAATATGCCACCGTGGAGTTCCGTTTGCCTGTATCATTAATTCGTTTGTCATATCTTGCCAATATCAAGCTGGATATATAAAATTGTCTTTTGACTCCATAATACCCACCAAAAAATAGCTCCCAGTTGATTCTATACTTATCTGCCTGTCTTAAAGTTTGATGTGGCCCTTCATTCTTCTGTTTTTTAGCTCTATCGTAGAATCCCGACATGGCCACTTTCCCATTCAATAATTTGGGAATTTCATCAAGATATTTCGTTACTCTCTTTGCAAGTACCTGCTTCGAATTGGTAACTTTTGGAATTTTCATGCTTTCAAACTTCTTTTCAATAGCACTCCGGTCAACTGTTTTGTTGAGTATATCACCAATTAAATCCGGTTCTTTTTTGAAGTTCATTGACTGTTCAATGCTCAGCAACTTCTCGAGAAGTTGATCCTCTTCCATCACTGAAGCCACGGCAGATCTTTCTTTCTGGAATTTGTTTGTGTCCCCTCTTGCATTGTCACCGCTTGAATTACCATCTTTTGAAGACGTGTTCAAACTATTCATTGGCAAGGGGATAGAAATCAACTCGAGTTCGTTATCATCTGAACTGTCGGAATCGGTGTCATGCGGCACATACTCTAGGGTACTTGTAGATGTCTTTGATACAGGTTCTCTTTCCTTATATTGTAAAGATTCCAACAATCTTTTCTTTCTGCTTTTATACGTTTGTTGCGGTGAAACCCGGTCAAAAATCCCTGATTTCCCCTTGTTTTTATCATCCACGTATCCTTCTCCTTTTGTGTCCACCACTTTAAGCTCGGTGGCTTTACCCGTCCTCTTGTTTTTGGGGTTTAAACTGTTGTACTCCTTCTTAAACATGGCAAAACACGTATTTTTCGATTAGTGAGAAATAACGAAACAAGTTGCAAAATTTACGAATAATGAATCTATATTAATATATATCAACCCTGTTGGTTGAAGAAGTTAGACAACTGCGCACCCAAATTGTTTGGGTTTTGCGGCATGCCGGGAAAATTGGCCATATTTGCCAAACCCATATTTGGATTTGGCATATTTGGCAATCCATTTGGCATTTGAGACATTTGCGGCATTGGGGCCATTTGTCCAGGACTATTACCTGGGAAAAGACCCTGCAATGGGTTGACTCCAGTGGTGGAAAATTCGGGCTGCGCCCCGTGTGTCATCCTGGGATAGTCATCTTGAGCTTCTCCTGGTCTATCGGATTTAGGACCGTTTCTGGCAGAATTGGTAGGCATTTTCCTGGACATGGCCTTCGAGGACGGACCCGTACCGAGCTCGATATCTGGTTCATCAATGATCATTCCACTCAGAATTGGCTGTCCTCCAGTTCCCCCCCATTCAGCTTTGACCATCCACTGTTTATCGGCATCGGTCAATCGCAGTAAAGGAATTACAGAAACACCGTGTTGATAGTTACAACAGTCTCTGGGACCAAATCCAACTCCCCATCTTGTTCTTAAAGGTAACGAGTTGTCCTTATTGAAAGAAGAAACCACTTGTTCTGCTTCTTTTCGAGAATAAACCTTGACAAAGGCGTGTCTTCTTTCACTATTGAGAATAACCGATTGTACTTCAGCAAATGGCTTCAACGATCTGATCAACTCCGCTTGATCCATGCTTTTTGGAACTCCACCTAAAAATAAGGTTCGGGACAAGATTTTTACCGACCCTTGGGGTAAAGAAGCATCAAATCCCACGTTCTGAGGACGGAAGTATGGGTTACCTGGGGTATTTTGAGGGCCTCCTTGTTGTTCGTTCGCAAATTGTTGATTTTGGTCTTGGCCTTGAAAATTTCCGGGGTATTGCGGTTGAATCTGGGGACCGGCACCGGGATATTGCAGTTGTCCTCCAAATTGTTGGAACTGTTGCGGCATTGGTTGGCCTCCCTGGTATCCCCCTGGCTGGCCTCCTTGGTATCCCCCTGGTTGCCCATACTGGGTGGGAGGTGATCTTGTTTGTTGGAATTGGGGACCAGGTGGATTTCTGCCTGGAATCTGGGGAAGACTTGGAATTTGGGGGAGACTTGCTGGTTGTTTGTTGTACTTTGGAGGAGACCGGTCTCTTCTGCTGTAGCCTGAATCACGGTTGGGAGACCTTGATCTGTTTCTTCTGGAGTACGAGGATTCATCTCGGTATTGGTCTCTTCCATAATGCTGAGGTGCTTGTGCTTGTGGTGGTTGTTGTTGTTGTGGGGCTTGATTTATGTTATTTTGTAATTGCTGCAACATACTGAAGACGTCATTGGCTGGACGAGGTGATTCCACAGCAGTAGGAGCATTAGAAGTTACACTGTTACTAGAAATAGCAGATAATTGGGCCAAAATATTGTTACCGTTGTTGGCTTGGGTGATGGCACTTTGGTTATTTGGAGTATTACTGTTAGAGTTAGCTTCTGCGATCTTGGCCAAGTTCTGTAAAATACTGGTTGAGTCTTCAGTTTTAGAAGATGCATTGGTAATAGCGGAATTAGCCATCAATGAAGTGGAATTTATGGACGCTTGCTTGGATGGAGGAGTACCTGGAGGAGTGGTTGTTTTGACATGTTTGATTCTGATGGACTCAATTATTTTAGCATCAAATGTTTCAGCTCTTTCCCATATATCCAACAACTTGATGATTTTTATGGTATCATTTTTAACAATGGATAATTCAAGAGCATCGTCGAAAATTGAGTCAATTAATTCACCGATTTTAAATACACCAGCTGCAAAAGTTCCGTCAGGAGCAGAAGAATCAATTATTTCATTATTCTCTTTGGCAGCGGTGACGTAAGCTCTTACTATGGCATCAACCACATACATTGAACCCAACTTATGAGAAGATGGAATCGATTTACAGAATGAATATAGGATTGGAACAATCTTGGATTCTTCTGCAACATTGGCCATTGCTATTGTAACCAATTGCTTAATACGAGACCCAGAAACCCCTGGGGCTTTAATGGTTCCAATTTCTTTCAATAATTCCTCAAATTTTTCTAACTGGGACATATTGCTTTATGTTATGTTGAGTTTTCTTGCTAGAAGAAAATACGAACTAAATAATAGTGGAAAAATATCAAACTTCGGATGTGTTTTAGTTCGTGGGAAATCTTCAATCTTTACAATTTATGGGTAAAATTCCTGTCAACTACAAACTTTTTAAAATGGCGAATTCAAATACTAATATTCTGGTCCGTAAAACTAGTACGATAACAGAAAATTCTTAATAATTACCGGGGACTTTACTTGACGAGGATTGACTGATGCCTTAATTCCTAAGAGACTCGAAATAGTACTGACTAATAATAGATTATCCGTATTGGAAGAAAATTTTGTTTTTTTTCACCAGTGGGAATGACCTCCCTTTTATAGTCTCGAATTTTTGTAATTTTTCGTCGCACCGAAGATTACCCGGCCATACGTTAAAGTGAGAAGCGAAGCACAAAATCTGGTGAAAAATTTGAATAGCGATCGAATCCATATGTTTAGAACTGCTCTAAGAAACTATGGTGTTTCAAGTACCCCCGCCATATCATCTACAGTGTTGTTGGCGAGGAATCCAATAATAACTAGAGATTTACCTGAATTCGAAAATCAATATTACAAGTACCAAAATGAGTTATGGAAAAGGTTAATGTGGACGTTTCCTAAATGGTTCTATTATAGAGTGGGGACTTTAGGAGACCAGAAATTCAAGGAGTTGAATAAACCACCAGTTTACAATAACCCCAATTTGGAGTTTACCGACGGAAGACCACAGATCAGACAACAAAGAGATAGAAGATTCAAGCAAGAGCTCAAGTTACCAAAGACTTACAAACAAGCTGAAGATGGTAGTGAAATCATAGATGAAGATACGGTAGACAATTTATCGAGAAAGGTTGTGCCCAATTCCAGGATAACGGAAGCAGATAAAGCAAACGATTTGACGAGTTTGGAAAGAAAATTGAGTCGGTCGTTGTACTTGGTAATAAGTGAAGATGGCCAAACGTGGAAATTTCCTAATTTCGAAGCTATGACTGATGATGTTCCTTTGGATAAAGTAGCAGAAGATGGGATTTTCAATTTGGGCGGTGAAGCCTTGAATTATTACAACGTATCATCCAAGCCATGTCATGTTATAACACAATCAACCAGTAATGAATTTTTCATTAAATCTCATATAATTTCTGGGTTATTCAAGCCTAGATCAAATATCAAGTTCATGTGGCTATCTAAAGAGGAAATAGCTGGGTATTTGAAGGAAGAATACTACAACGAAGTCAGCCATTTATTGAGTGATGTTTAATATAGACCAAATACATGTAAATAGTAAGTTTTTTTCAACGTTCTTTTTGTGCTTGAATAGCTTTCTCTGCTGCCCACACAGATCTATCCAAGAGAGAACCCACCATTAACACACCAGCAATGGAACTCACCACTCCCAAAACAAAACCAGACCAAGATTTGGCGTACTGTTCTCTATTTATGATTTTCAATGGAGAAATCTCAAAGTGAAAGAATACTCCTGGTACACCTCCCGAAGCATGTAAAGTGTGTTGATGATCGTCGTCTTTACCACCTTTCAAGGGTCTGTCGTGGTTTATAGCGGAAAATTGGTTAGTTTCAAGTGGAGCTTGAAGTTTTTCTGCCAAATATTCAAACCTTGTGGCTACCACTTTGAGGTAATAAGAATATAAGTGATACTTTTCTTTAAGTGACTTTTTTTCTCCGTCCAATGGATGTAATGATTGCTTTTCAACGTTGGCATTGGTTACCGGGTCATTTCCAAAAGATAAATGGTGAATGGTATGTTGAAAATTGAACTTATCTTTACGCTGGTTATATAAAGACAAATCATGAATATGTCTTCCACCACCAGTATAAGAAGCACCAGGAGCAAAATGTAAATTCCCACTAATTCTATTAATCTGAGCAGTTCCCCTGACCCGGCATCCCTCGTTGTTGTCGATTTCACTGTTGATGGTCTGAACGTAGCCCTCTTTTTCACAAACGTCAATATTTGCCCCATCATAAAATGCCCAAGCCTTAGCTGCGTATGCCATTCTAACAGTCTCACAATCATTACAGCAGAATTCTTTATTTTCTTGGGGTAAAGCACCATGACAGCCTCCGCATTCTTTTTCTTCTCCCTCTGACAACCCTTTGGCTCTATCTTCCAATGGAATATTGCTTAATAAATTGGGGCTGTTGACCAACACCTCATCACCGTTTTCGAGTAAACGATACTTTTCAAACCCGTTTCTTAAAATATCAACTTGTACATCACCACTGAAATCCATGATATCCAAATTGATCATGGCGCAGGGTAAATGCGGGAAAGAAATGTCCAAGTTTATATCTAATTTCTTGTTGATATCTCTGTCCACCACCAATTCGGGTCTAGTTATTACGGTAGTATAATCGAGGTACTCGTTACGAATCAAGAACAAGACAATTGAGATACAAATCAAGGTGATTATCCCACCGGATGCGGTCTTTACCCGGGCATCTTCCACCGTCTTTGCAAACGCATCTACCGAAAGTAATTTAGGTCGACCTGACATTTCAGAGATCGAGTACGTGTTGAAAATTTGTCGCATTTGAGATAAAGGAGAAATGTTGAGGGAAAGGGAGAATATGGAGTGATATGTGGTAAATGGTAGGATTTATAGTGCGGGTGGTGCACATGGCTTCTTGTCTTGAAATCTGGCTTCTTTGTCGCTTTAATCTACAATTTGTCTTTTTCTTCAATCTTTACTTCTTTTATCGCTTCTTTCATGACTGTGATGCTTATATCTTTTGACATGCTAAATTTCTCTTAAAATGTCTCCAACACATAACTGCCGTTTCCTATATCTATCCTATAAACCTGTCTGCTTTTAAATGGTTAATACGTTTCGTTCTACCGATATAAAATACTCATGCTTTACGCAGTATACAAAAGGTAGGCTCGTCCCCATTTTTTTCTGTCAGCATTCTCAAACTCTAATTAATCAATAACATCCTTAAACCTGTGTATAACAAATAGCCTAAATACGTGTAAACCATAATCTCATAAATTTTCACTTTAAAAGTCTCAAAACTGAATTTCTCAAGTAGCAAAAAACTTTCAAAAACAACATTTTAACCGAGTTCAGTTGACTAAGTCTTCCTAATTACCTGAAATTTGAGTGATTTGTACTGTAGAATCATTGTCGATTACAGATTCTTCCTTCTTTGCTTAAAATTTTTGTCGTTTGACATCTCCTTTACTGTATTAAATCGTTATCCCATTATTTGGTTTTGACATAACTAATCTATCAAAACCCCATTGATAGACTTTTTGAACAATTTTTCATTGGTGTCACAACCCCCGCACATTCCTTCCCATTTTACTATCATAGACACAATTACAATGGATTCTCATCCCCAATTCCGGTCATTTTCATCCCAATCGCATACCAATTCCTCCACCTCCTTGAGTAACATCACAAGAGTCAGTTCCACTCCCGTGGGTATCAATATGACCTTCAATCAGGTTTCGAATGCCAAAGATCACTTATATTATCAGTGCCTCAGCCTACTCGACCGTTTGAGCCAGATTGACGGCATGGAACCTTTTATCAAAGTGGCTCATAATTCGGCAGAACTGTGTGCTGAACAGCAGGCATTAGCTTTGTCTCAGCAGTTACAGGATAAGAGATTGAGTAACGAGTTCAGAAGCTCAGTCAATTCTGCTGGCTTTTCTATTCATTCTGACAATTCTGGTGGAGCCAATCAAGTACCCATGTCGAATAACAACATGAACATTTTCACATTTACTGCCGGTGTTTTACCTGCTAGCGTGGGAGTTGATCCTGTTACGAAATTATGGAAATTATTCCAACAAGGAGCTCCATTATGTTTACTATTCAATTTGATCAATAAAACCCATCAAATTCCAATAGTTGGGAGTGATGATGTCAGGATGTGTAAGAAATCGGTGTATGATTTCTTAATAGCGGTGAAAACTAACCTAAATCTTGATGATGAGATCATGTTCACTATATCAAATGTGTTTCTGGATAGCACTCATGACTTATTGAAAATAATAAAGGTGGTAAATCAATTATTACCGAGCAACATCACCAGTGACAATACATCTGAGGGAGAGGTGATGATAAACTCGGAATCTTCCAAGGTTTTCAAAGAAATAATCGAAACTGAAAGAAAGTACGTGAAAGACTTGGAAATATTGTTGGATTATAAGAATGATCTAACCAAAGCGGAATTGATTTCCAGTGAACAAATACATACATTCTTCCCCAACTTAAACGACATTGTGGATTTTCAAAGAAGATTCTTGAATGGATTGGAATGCAATATCAACATCCCACATGACTTAAGCAGAATTGGCTCGATTTTCATCCACGCAGCCAATGGGCCTTTCCAATCTTATGAGCCTTGGACTGTTGGCCAGCTCTCTGCCATCGATCTTATCAATAAAGAGTTGGTTAATTTATCCAAATCATCCAAGATCTTGGATTCCGGTTTTGAATTGCAAAGTTTTATATTGAAACCTGTCCAAAGATTATGCAAGTACCCATTGTTGTTGAAAGAGTTAACGAAAGTCTGGTCCGAAGTGGATACGTCCACCTACAACGAATTACTTTTAGCACATCAAGCTTCTAAGGAAGTTGCAAACCAAGTCAACGAAGCTCAAAGAAGAAGTGAAAATGTAGGGTTCTTGCACAATTTGTCTGAAAGGGTTAATAATTGGAGAGGGTTCAATTTGAAAGATCAGGGTGATTTATTGTACCATGGTAGTGTTGGTGTCAAAGACAATGATACAGAGAAAGAATATATTGCATATCTCTTTGAAAAAATAATATTCTTTTTCATCGAAGTGAATCCAAACAACGAAGATCAGGGGAAAAAAAGAAGGGACTTGTTGCCTTCCAGAAAAAAGAGCACCACCTCAGTAAATACATCGACGGTGAATTTATTAGAGAACTTAAGTCATACCAAAGATAAGTCCGCTCTTGAATTGAAAGGAAGAGTGTACATACTGGAGATATACAACATATCGTCCTCCAATAACACCGGCTACACAATGGTGATATCTTGGTCTGGAAAAAAAGAGAGTGGGTCTTTCACTCTCAGGTATAGGACTGAAGAAATCAGAAATCAATGGGAGAATTGTTTAAGAAACTTGAAAACCAATGAAATGAATAACCAAATCCAAAGGAAACTAAGAGACAGTCAAGACTTTGAAAGAGATCAAAGTTCTGCCCGATATTCCAATGGATCGACCTTCCATGGTCAAAGGCACCATTCCTCATCCTCCACTTTCAGCATGATGAGACAAAGTAGAAGCAAGTCAGTAGGTGAGGCGAACAACAATAGTAGAGTGTCGTCAGCCTCCTTACAAAACACACAAGACACTTCCTTGTCATCTATAAATTCCAGTGCAAATAACAGTTCTGGTAATCTTGTCACTATAAAATTGATATATGATAAGGTGGAAATAAAGTCTACTTTATTGGTGGCCTCCACAATACAATTTCAAGATTTATCTTCGAAAATTTCCAGCAAGATAGCTTCTAGTGGGAATATCAAGGATGATATAATGGTTAATAAATTAAGATACAAGGACGAGGATGGAGATTTTGTGGTAATGGACTCCAATGATGACTGGTTGTTGGCCATAGATATGTTTGAAGACACGAGCGATCGGGTGCTAACTATCTGGGTGTCCTGATCTATTACTTGACTTTCCTGATGGTTGTATATCTTCTATACACTATTTACATAATACAAATGTCTGGTTCATTTCCAATCAGCTTTTTTGAATACGTCTTTCAAATTATTTGCATGAATAATGCTCGAAGCAAGCACCTTTTGATCGTAGGTCATACTTGAGTTCCCATTCAAAATTACATCTGCACTAGACTTTTCTTTAATGAATTTGCTCTCTCCTTTAATAACACTGTTAATATCCGATTTCACGTTATCTTGGTCCACGTCTAACGAAAATGACGATTTACTCACCAAGAACTTATTAGATGTTTCTTCTGGTGCATCTTCAATGATATGTTTTGGTAGTTTGAATGGGTAATTAGACCTCAATAATTGGGACTTTATAACACTGGTTATTCTAGAGGTCAAACTAATCTGGAAATTGGTTGCCTTCCCATACAAAAATGTATTGACCAACGAGGGGACGTAATTCACACTAACACCCTCTCTGGAGGGAATTGCCTCTCCATCAGCTGAGGATGAATTCACGTTTCTGGATCTGTTACCACCATTTTTGAAAGTCCTGGCCCCTGCGGGTCTTGTTCCAGTGGGTCTTGTTCCAGTGGGTCTTGTTCCTGCGGGTCTTGCTCCTGTGGGTCTTGCTCCTGCGGGTCTTCTATCACTAAAGTTATTGCTTCCGTATGGTCTGTTGCCACCTCGGCGTGCTCCTGTTGTGTCAAGAAACATAGGAGTGCCCAGCCCTCCAATCCTCTCCTTATCTAATCTGGGAGACAACATTGGATGGTTTTGGATTAAAATCTTTTGCTGGTTCTGTACCAAATTCGTTGATTGGATGTTGGATGTGCCGTCATCACGAGTCCTCTTCTGGAACCCCTTGCTAGCAGGTTTCCGTTCGGAGTTGTTACTATCGAATTTTTGAGACCTTTCACCCTTTTTTTTAACCCCATCCGTAACTGGTCTGGGGTTGGTGTTCTTGTTCAAGTTGATTTTTTCAATTCGGGCTAAGATGTCAGATAAAAATGGAGAGTTCCCCTGGTTGCCTGAAGAGTTGTATCTCAACGAGACCCGGACACCATTCAAGGTCCTAACGGTTCTTGCAGCGGACCCATTCATATCAAAGTAACGAAAGATTTTTTTCACTTTTTTTTTCAGTTCTCAGTGCCAAAGCTAAGACGTAAACCAGGTGGCAGGGCCCGCGGTAAAGTTAAGCTGGGCTTGCATGGAGCCACCACCATTTTTTTGAATGCGAGTTTTTGTTTGCCCCAAACCGGCATTTTCACCACTAAACACCACAATTATAGGCGCGCGCTGGCCCTAGGTTCAGACTATCCGGGGCCGGATTTTCTCACTGAAAACTTGCACTTAGAAAAAATATGGTACAAAATTAAATTGAATAATCTAATTGGTCAAATGCGTTTTTTGGCTCGACAAATTAAAATATAAAATTTTATATAATTCTTCCAACTTTTTTTCGACTGTTTTTTCTTTCTATAACTTAGATAATTCTAAAAAAGTAACAGTTTGTTTATCAAAGATGTTGTCTTCTCGTTCTATGTTACGTTCTGCTTCAAGATCTTTACCAGCTGTCTCAAGGTCTGCTTTGAGAATTGTATGTATTGATTGATCATATCCACTAAAAACACCAGTGAAAAATAGGCACTCAAATCAGCTTTTGCACTTATAGCAGCCCCATGTGAGCATTCGGTACTTCGGACTGGTATAAAGTTGATTATACGTACCAATTGATACTCGATGTGGAAGTTGTGCATTCAATTGGGGCATGCAGTGACCAAAAAGTGCAACATTTGCCATGCTTCTCGCCCATTGGCTCGCAGATGCATATTGATCCAACTCGGTTTTTTCAGTCCTTAATCCTGGTACATGTTACTAACTATTCCTTTAGGCTCGTCCTCAAGTTTCTTTAAAGAGATTTGCTTCTGCTAAGGCTGCTCCAACTGAAGTTTCTTCCATCTTAGAAGAAAGAATCAGAGGTGTTTCTGATGAAGCTAACTTGAATGAAACCGGTAGAGTTTTATCTGTTGGGTATGTATTGATTTCGTGATCCTATACAACAATTGATCAATGGTTCAGTGGTGGTTTTTTTTCAGGTTTTTCAGACCTTTTTTTCCACATATCGAGATCGGGGTGAAAAAATGCGGACGCTCGTCCAATGAAATTTCAACACTAAACCAATTGTATTTTTCATTGTTTGCAACAACGAATTGTTGCAGGATCTACTTATCATTGTTGACTTACTAACATTCTTTCTAGTGATGGTATTGCCAGAGTTTTCGGTTTAAACAACTGTAGAGCTGAAGAATTGGTTGAATTTTCATCCGGTGTTAAAGGTATGGCTTTGAACTTGGAAGCTGGTCAAGTGGGTGTGGTGTTGTTCGGTTCCGATGCCTTTGTCAAAGAAGGTGAAACCGTCAAGAGAACCGGTCAAATTGTTGAAGTTCCAACTGGTCCAGAATTATTAGGTAGAGTTGTTGATGGTTTAGGTAACCCAATTGATGGTAAAGGACCATTAAATGCTTCTTCCTCTTCTAGAGCTCAAGTTAAAGCCCCAGGTATTTTACCAAGAACCTCGGTCCATGAGCCTATGCAAACTGGTTTGAAATCCGTTGATGCTTTGGTGCCAATTGGTAGAGGACAAAGAGAATTGATCATTGGTGACAGACAAACCGGTAAAACCGCTGTTGCTTTAGATACCATTTTGAATCAAAAGAACTGGAACGATGGTGCTGATGAATCCAAGAAATTATATTGTGTTTACGTCGCTGTTGGTCAAAAGAGATCTACTGTTGCTCAATTGGTTCAAACCTTGGAACAACATGATGCCTTAAAATACTCTATTATTGTTGCTGCTACTGCATCTGAAGCTGCTCCATTACAATACATTGCTCCTTTCACTGGTTGTGCTATTGGTGAATGGTTCAGAGACAATGGTAGACATGCTTTAATTGTCTACGATGATTTATCCAAACAAGCTGTTGCTTACCGTCAATTGTCTTTATTATTAAGAAGACCTCCTGGAAGAGAAGCTTACCCTGGTGATGTTTTCTACTTGCACTCCAGATTATTGGAAAGAGCTGCTAAAATGCATCCAAGATTAGGTGGTGGTTCTTTAACTGCTTTACCAGTTATTGAAACTCAAGGTGGTGATGTTTCTGCTTATATTCCAACCAATGTTATTTCCATTACTGATGGTCAAATTTTCTTGGAAGCTGAATTATTCTACAAGGGTATTAGACCAGCTATCAATGTTGGTTTATCCGTTTCCAGAGTTGGTTCTGCTGCTCAAGTTAAAGCTATGAAACAAGTTGCTGGTTCCTTAAAATTGTTCTTGGCTCAATACAGAGAAGTCGCTGCCTTTGCCCAATTCGGTTCTGATTTAGATGCTTCCACCAAACAAACCTTGGCTAGAGGTGAAAGATTAACTCAAATATTAAAACAAAAGCAATACTCTCCAATGGGTGCTGAAGAACAAGTTCCATTAATTTACGCTGGTGTTAACGGTTACTTGGATACTGTTGCTTTGGACAGAATTGGTGAATTTGAAGAGTCATTCTTGTCTTATTTGAAATCTAACGAAGCTGATATCTTAGCTGCCATCAAAGAAAAGGGTGAATTATCCAAGGAAGCTTTGGCTAAATTGAAGGCTGCCACTGAAACCTTTGTGGCTTCTTTCTAAGTTTGAACCCTTTTTCCAAAAACTTATACTTAGATTCATATCTTTAAAAAATATATAAAGAGCATATATTCAAATTAGTTGATACTGTACGCAAGGTTTTTGAACCTTTTTGCATCTTTCTTTTTGCATCTATTTCTTTTTGCAATTATTTTATAACGAGACGGGGCATCTAAATCTGAATGAACGGGCAAGAGGAACTAGAGAGAGACCTCGAGTATCTACTAGGATATACCTTGAGTAGTACAGACTCTTTGATTCATTTTCGCGACCCCGATTATGAATCGGTACATCATTGTTCTGAAATGGCAGAAAAAAGATCTACTCACAAATTCGTCCAGGTCTCTTTCGACGAGATTATGGGTGACATTGAAGAGATTGCCATTGAAATAGAAGGTAAGGATCTCCCGGGGATACTGCAGGAACCCCTGGTTTGTTTAGCTCTCGCAGGTCCCGTGGAAGAGCTTTCCGAAAAGATACCTGATAAGCAGTTTGAAAATGCAGCTACCATTATCCCAACAAAAACAAAAGTGGTGGGTTCCATTAAATCGAAAAAAAAACCCCAAAAGCCCATAGCAGGAGAGCCAGAAGTGGGAGGTGTAGATGGTGTCAAAGAGGAAACAGAATCCGAAAAGCAAGAGAGACTTGAAAGGGAGCAGAAGAAACGAGAGAGGCGAAAATTGAAGAGGAAACTAAAAAGGGAGGCCAAGAAAGAAGCAAAGATGACGGCAAGCGCACAGGAGCAGGTGGGAGTCACTTCGGATAATAGAGAAACTGTCCTTTTAAATAAAGAAACTGCCCTTTTGAATAAAGAAACTGCCCCTCTGGATAAAGAAACCTTCCCTTCGGATAATAAGGAAAACATCCCAGAATCGCTTGATTTGGTTCCTGTTTCAACTAAAGGGGAAGTGCCACCTTTCAATGTTAAGCTAAAATCCTTGAAGTCTAAGCATTCGAATAAAAAGTATGCAGAAAGACTTCCTAAAATTCAGCCAGTCGAAACTATGATGGGATTGACAGATGAACACATCCTCAGGCTCTCACCACAGGACTTTATCATCAAAAAAGTTGTCTCCCAAGCAGAAAAATCTTTGCAAGGTATAATCAGACTAACCCTGAGTACCCAGTTTCAGTCGTTAAGCCAGGATGAAAGGGAAGACTTCAAATTCTTTTGCATGAATATAGCATTGTATGAGTCTAAAGGATATGCAGTAATCTTTAGACGATACCCTGGCTTGATAGAAGTATTAAACAAGTTCGAGGAGTTAAAATTGACGTACAATCAGACCCCCTTCACAAAGAGTTCTCGTGAAGTCCATGATAATAATTTTGATTATGCTACCATTTCTTACATTGGGAATATTTCCATCTGGTACAGTTCAGTGGAAAAATTGAACTATGTCTCCCCGAAGGAAGTGCAAAGCAGGTTTGGAGGATATCATTTGTGGGATCAATTGTTTAAAGAGGAAACAATTAATATGAAAAGATGGAAACACATAATCAAATTCCGAGAGTCTTTTCCCTTCCAGGTCAATCAGTTCTCGGTCGTAATGCGGTTTATGAACCTAGGCCATTAAAAACTAGGCCAATAAAAAATTGTGCTGTGTTTTGACCATTTTACTACTTTTTATTGTTGGCTGCAAAATTCACAAAAAAAAAAATTGGTATAGTTCAATGTATGTGCGTGCATAAATGTATAATAATAAATAGTAAAAAAGTCAGGCACTATACAATAGACCCAAATGCAACAGGTTCCCAATCTGAATGTGTCTCAAAGAAGTAATGTGTGCTCTTCTTTGGCTCTTTCGTTTCCTCTTCGGGTTTTGCTTTTTTCCGTGGTGGTTCACCTAAAATCGTATCTAACGATTGCACTTGTTCAAATTTCTCTAAACTATTAAGCTTCCGTATAGTTGAGATCGAGTCTGTGATCTTCCCACGAATATCATCCAGCAATTTCAAGCCAGCTAGTCCGTCTAGAATGATGAGTTTGTGGTCTGCAGATATATCTTCAATGTCGTCAAGAACCATAGCCATAAACTCATCTTTTGTGACCTCTTCGTCCCTCAATAGTAACTTTTCCTTGCGTCCGTGAATACCAGTCACAATATGCACAATCCAGTAAGCAAGCTGGGATTTTTCGAATGCACTTTTAAGCTCAAACCCTAGCCGTTTATTGATCATGATTTCTGGAGGCTCAAAATTGGATATGAGATGATTAACCATTATTTGATATAGTTGCACTTGCACGGGAGTTCCGAATTCATCTAGAATTGGATCGTACAACTTAAAAAGCAAAAGGAGGTAGGAGTTGATCTTTTTTGACTTTGTTTCATCCTGGTTGTAGATTATGCAATCTTTGGTAATCATCACTTTTAAAACTAGTTCTGGATTGGATGACAAATATGTTTTGATTTTATTGACAGCTTTCCAGTATTTTAACCCCATTTCTGTGGAATTTCCGTACTTGTAGATGAAATTCAAATCCTGTTTCCTAATCTTTCTATAGACTTTTAAATTTAGTAGAACCTCTTCAATTATTCCAGTATAACTCTTGACCTTCTCCAGTAAAATAAGCTGGTCTTTTGTAGATAATAGTGTGGTTACATCGTCGGCTCCCAAGTCCATCTCTATATCCTCTATTTTGTTCCAATAGTTCTCGTATAACCAATTCAATGCATTTCGAGCAGCAATTCTCAACATAGTGAGAGATGGAAGCTTTTCATGCGTAGCCATGTGCCGTAGCTCCACGAAGAAACTGGGGAGCTGAAGACTCTTAGCCAACTGGTGTAATGGAATGGCAAAATTGGACTGTTGTAAGGGATCTAATAAACCATTGACGAATCTTGTCAATGCCATGGAATACGACAACTGTAACATATTTGAGTCGGTTTGGGGAGCTACATCTGCAGCCAAGCTTGCGGGGTCTGTTATACAAATAGATGTTAGTAAAGATGTAGACTCTATGGCATGGGGCAATCGTCCCCTGGAATTAAGAGCCTTTACTCTCTGTACTGCCCGTATTCTATGATCGGTGTCTCGGAAGTCGAAGAACCACTCTTTGAGTACAACTAAATCATCGAGAGACTTGTATACAACGACCGACGGCTGTCGACGGAGCATTCTGCCTATTTGCTCGGCATCCATGACTATCAAGCAGATGAGTGGTTTTAGTTAAGATTAAAAAAGTCTCATCGCGGTACTTTCTTAAGGCTATAAGGTACAGAAGGCTACAAAGGAGGGTAAAGAATTGGTGCAGAGGCAAAAGTTGGATGGTACAAAGACAAGAATAGGCTGGTGGTACAAGAAGAAGAGAATCTCTTCTCCGTTAGTCATTAAAAATACTCGACTGTCATTATATCTCATTAACATCTTGCTCATTTTGCTCAATGTTCATGCTAATTGATGTAATAATTGTTGTTGTTCATACGACAACACTCTCTTGCCATATTTGGACTTCTGTTTCAGTCTGGTAATTGAGCTGGGATGTAAATGAGAATCGGTGTAGCAGGTTGTGTCCATTTCATAAGTGGGGGAATCAAGCAAGTTGGATAATTCTGTAATCCCGTCGTTGTAGGGGAACTTCAGTCGTAAAATGTAGTCATCTTCATTATCGAGTCCCTGGAATCGAGTCACATTGGATCCAAAAGCACTATCCCAACTAATTAGAACTACTCCAAATAGAACCCCTATTAATCCGAACATAACCCAACCTAGTTGATATAACGTCATTCTGTGATTCTTTATAAGATGATTGAAGCTCAAATCATTCATTAAGTTGATTAAATTGTATACCAAAAAGCATAATGGGTACAATATCGAAGTAGAAATCTGGGCCAACCCCAAATTGAATGCAGTTAGCTGGAAACCAACAATGCTCAAAATCACCACCAATAAAAAGTATGGGGTTAGATTTGTGGTAACCTTGGATATATTATGATCTCCACTTATGATGGTCTCAAATATAACGTCAATAAGTGATTTTGTGAACAAAAACGTGTGAGCTGTCAAAGTACCCGATATTAAGCCAAAATTTATACCCTTTATAAACTTCAATTTATCAAGTAATTGGATGATAAATTTCCTCTGTCTGCACTGATTTTGTTCTTTTAGAATAGTCCTTCGATAGCTGATCAGGAGATTGACCAACAATAGAACCCCCACCATGACAAATGTTCCGATGAACCAGGTTAAAAAGCCCGGATCAAGTAGCTTAGTCATAATTAATTGGAACCGAGCACTAATGTCTGGATCATTATCAGGGGGCAAGGGGGTTGCATTGCCATTATATGCAATTATAAAAGCTCCAAGGGCTATAATAGTTGTCCCCACTCCTAATTTCCAAGTAAATTGTTCCCCTGGCAATAAAAGACAACTCAATAATGAATTAAAAATCAACCCTATGCTCTGTAAAGGTGACAATATGATCAAGGGTAAAGTGGTGATCTGTATAACTGATCCCAACACATTAGATATGATAAACAAAAAGAACCCAATAAACCACATATTCCTCTTGAGTTTGATATTCTGGTGATGCAAGCTGCTATTATGATGATTTTCTTCAGATAGATGAACCGGAAGAAGATGTGACCTTCTTTGAAGCGTTATCCCCAAGGACTGGATGGCAGATGATACAACAGCTACCAAACACCCAAGGGCTATGGACGATGTATCAGATTGGACCATGGTGAAATCATGCACAGGCTGACAAGGGGTATATTTTGAGGGTGTATTGAATCTTTGAATGCGTAAAACCGGACGGCACAAAAGCAGAAAATACGTTCTAGACTATTTTTAGGGATATGTTTCAGCCTTATTGAGGACTCCTGTATTCTTGTTGATAGGATCTGTGCGAGTTTTGTGGCAGAAAATTTCCAAATTGAGAAGTGTTTCGCGTTATAAATATAACATATAACTTACATACTTGAGCGATACAGAGCTCATTTAAGTCGATGAAAAAAGCAAACTAGTTCAAATATGCCTGAAGAATCTCCTGACTTGAAAACAAGCATTTTGCAAATAAATACATTGTTGAACGATCAAAATGAAGCCGGGCTTCAAGATGGAATGCTTCACCTTGATCGGTTACTCCATTCTTTGGTGCCACTAATTGAGACCCAGAGATGTCATGGCACTCAAAGCCAGAACCCGAAATTGGTCAAATTCTTGAAATTGCAGGATAGTTTCCGGTACAACATTGTGTTGAACATGATTCGATTTTTGCCTTGGATCTATGAAAATATCGACACTTTGGACACACAATTGATAATTAAATATAACCGAGCCCTCCAGGGTTTATTGTTGATTCACTCCCAGTCCAGATCCATCTTTTCAAATACAAGGGAGATCTCGCAGGTGTTGAAGTTCATTGAGTTGGAAAATCTAAAGGTACCGTTTGAGATTACAATTGCCTTCATCACCTCTTTATTGCATATACTATTGAAGAACTTGGATAACTTCCGGATCTTTGAAGACAGTAATGGATGCTCCATTTTGATAAAAAAGTTAAAGATTGCTGATTTTTCAGTTCCTGAAATTTCCATTGACAATAAGTCTGATATGAATAAGAAAGCTAATCAGCAGATGTTGAATTTCAAAGTGATTGAATTCTTGATCTTTTATCTTAGTGACGAAAATAGCATATCTGACTTCAGTGATAAAATAAAGTCTATTAAGGAAAAATCCGATTATTTCAGAGATGACTTTCCTGATATTGATTCTTTAATCGAATCACTTAATGACTTAAAAAACATATAGAATTGCAAAGCTAAAAACTGTGGCCTTCATCAATTGTTTCCCCGAGATAGGTGCTCAAACATACGGACTAGCGAATTGACTTTACCAGTAGTCTCGTTGGAGGAGTTGGTGACATCACTTTCCAGCATTTGTGCTTCATTGTCATACGACAAAATGGAAGAACCCACTCTTGTGGTGCTTGATTGGCCAGAACCGAGTCTGGTTATACTCGAAGAAGAATTAAGGTCCATGTAGTCCTCCATTTGGCTGGTGCTGGACCGTATTCCCATCAACTCATGTGGGGCTTCTAAGGAATACCTAACATAAGTTTCTGATCTAAACACTTCCTGTTTAGGACATTCAGGTACCTCATTTAGCTGTGAATACAAGACTGCAGGGATTTCATGGCTGGTAGGCTGCCATCCGTCTGTAAAATCAACGTTGCTGTTCAACCAAATGCTTTGGTTTGTTTGATTTTCACTCAGGGAAAGATCGCTGCACTGAGACCATTCCTCGAAAGAGAAGCCTCTCATACGGTGACATGATTTTTCCTCTAATATGACTACCTTTTTAGGCAGTATATCTTTTTGTTGTTTGGATAGGTGATAATCTTTTTCCTGCTTGGCCTGGTGATAATCATTGAGCAATTTGTCAACTTCTTTTTCAGTGGCCTGCATGCCTTTGACGACGCTATGAATCAAAAAACTTGAAGGTTGGGGATTTGAAGGCTTAAATACGGCAACCATTGACTTTATCGGCCTGAGTATCCTTGTGCGGGATTTAGGCTTGGGGGATTGTTCTAGTGAAGGAAAGGAGATTGGACTTTCTGTCATATGTGTATCTGTTTCAGTTCTTTGACCAGAAAACTTTAAGTTTGACAAATCGACAGTAAGGTTCAAGTCAGACATTGTCGAACGCCTCATCTACCCGACCCACGTTATATATATGAGTTTTGGTATGTTGAAAGAAAACTGCAATGGTTAAATGGTTGCGAAAAAAGATGCATTGAGACCGACCATAACAAAGTAGGAAGTGGCTAGTTTTGGTAAAGGTGTGTGCTTACACGTACCGGGGTCACAGGTAGAGAGGTGTACTTACACTTTACAGGTAGAGGTGGGTGAGGCTAGGAGTGGATGGCTTTAGGGCTGAGCGGTTTAAACGCCTTTTACGATTTTATCTTTTGAGCATGCCCTTGATGATATATGGCCCCTGGTGATTTCTGTGGCCCTTGGTGATTGCTGCCAGGACAGACTCCACAGTGTTTGAAATTAGTCATTCCAACTCCTTTAAGAGCATGACTGTTCAAATGTGCCCTTCACCATTTAGCCATCTCTATGAATTGCAAGCATTGGGAACCTCAAGAATGACTACTTTCCATACCAGTGGACACAAACACGGAATACACCATATCTGCCCCAAAATTTACAAGCGTCTCAAATGTATTTCCTCTACAATTTTCTATAATTTTCTACTACTTTTTGTTTACAAAATCTCAAAAGAATGAAAACATAGTAATGTATACCTATATGGAATACCTTCAGAAATGCTTTTATAAGTCGACTGGGTGGCAAGAAGATAATATATTTCCCAACATAACTGCCAATTCTCAGGCAATATTGGATTTCACCATCCCAAATGGCTGTAAACTAGACATATCTTCAAAGCCATCAGACAATTCTGCCTCAAGCTTTACCTTATCTGGTTATAATGTTATAAACGGATCCTTGGCATATTTGTACACCTCGAAGCCCTTGAAGAACACCTTGGGCACAAAGAATGTATCCTTACAAGAAGCAATCTCGGGATTCAGGATTATAGAGCCAAATGAACAAAATAGATCTGAATCGTCTGTTCCCGATTCATTTAAGCCTTTATTGATGTACGGGAGAATGTACTTCCCGGGATCAGCACTAGAAGCTATGGTAATCCAGAGAATATCAAAACAAACGCAGTTGTTGATCAAATCTATAAGTAATCCCAACTTGAGCAAAAATGGGACGATGATTGTGTACCTTCAAAATATCACCCCAAAACTTCTGAGAGAGTTCATATATTCCACCAACGAAGCGTTGGTGGGGTTCAGATGCTTGTACAACTTTGGCCAGAATGAAGACCAGAGCAACCACAGGCATGCATTTCCTCCACAGAATCTTCCGATTATCTCTAAGCTTGATAACTCGGTGGTATCTATTGGTACTGAAGTGTGGTATGCAGCTATGACCATGAGCCCTGGTTTATCCACAGCTTTCCGCTACTCCACCAGGTCAACCACAACAGGAAAGCCCCTCACCATGACCATAGCTTGTAATCCGATATTGGGCCAATTATCCTCCACTTATACGGTGAAAACGTCAGTGGCCTCCACATTCAGTTCCAAGTATGATTTCAACCTTTATTCATACTCCAGTAACCTTTCCCTAGGATTTGAAGTCTACAATTTTTCAAAGAAAGCTTCCCCATATAATGATTCCAATGAGATAGTCAATTCCTCCACTCAAATACCGTACCTGTGCCAATCCATAATAATGACTCCACATCAAACGTCTCCTTCTTTTACAATAGACAATTCTCAAGTGCATAAAGAGACTGTTATGTCTGCTTTCCAAAATCTTGTCAATGAAAGTGATTTTTCATCGGTGGTAAAATTGGCTACAAGTTTAAATGATAGAATGGTGAAACTTTTATGGGAAGGAAGATGTAAAGATTTTTTGGTGAGTGCAGGGACAAAATTGGTGCTTAATCCTGTTACAAACAAACCAGAACTTGGAAAACTTGGTGTATCCTTTTCCTATGCATGTTAATGATTACTAGCTTCTTTGTATAAATATATAAATCCGGGTAACCCTCTGATTTTAAAATCTCATTTTCTGTGAATTTTTTTCAATAGCTACAGATTTACCTCAAACGTCTTTTACCCAAAGAAATATGAATAACCAAGAGCTTTTTCGTCTTATAAGAGACTCAAAGCTTGCACAGGTGGCTAAACCATTGAGCAAAAAGCTAAGAGGAAGTCAGTCAACTCCCACTCATCAAATTATCTATACACCAAAATCCAGTGCTGTAAGGTCCAATTTTGGTATTAAGACCGCTTTACCTAAGCAAATCGGGTTCTCTCACATAGTGTACAACGATATTGATAATTCGCTGAATATGCCAGATGTCGAGAAATACTCTGGTAGTTTTTACAACCGAATTAAATTCCAAGAGTTGAATGTGGCGGTGAGATCTGAAAATAACCAAAATCCTTTATTCAAAACTGAGTCAACCAAAACTGCCACCAATGCCAAAGAACGTGACAGTTTCAATGATGATTCTGTCACCATCGGTTTAAATTTGACCCCCAACACCCCTACTCACAAAGTCAAACAGCTTCTTCAAAAAAATCCTGACTTGTACAAGAAGTTTCACCAATACATGATAAAAAATCACCCGGACAAGTTGGGCACAAATGTGAGTAAATCAGATAGCCGTCTCGTTAATGAGTTTTTGAACTCTTCGACTGATCTTAAAAAAGGAAGTGTGAAGCTTTTGAAGGATAGATCAAAATCAATTCAAGGTACGGGAGGCTTCTCATACTTACAAAAGGGAAGATTATCTAATACTCCAAATGGTGTAAAATATGGTACAATTGCACCAGGAAGAATTTTGGATGCGAGAGATGGAGCCATTGGTGGATTTATCGCTTCTATCACTGACCACACTTCTTTGCAAAGAAACTACACACAAAACTACCCAGGCAAGCATCAAAGGCAGTTTGTAGTACCATTTAAAATTAACGAAGTTGAAATTACTGAATATGGTAAGGTTAGAATGGAAGCTAACGGAGTACAAGCTGGTGCTTGGAATGAAAAAATCAATGATAATCAATCTCTGTTCAATAGTCGTGGTGCCAGTGAAAGAATGGCCAACGATATGCAACAATTTTCTGCTTTGTTGAGTGTTCTCGAAGACCCTGCTAAATAGACTAGACAAAAATATCATGTACATATAAACTAATCAATTTTTGATTCCTAAAGCATACTATTATACAAACCACCTCTATTGATTCACAACTTTCTTTTCTTAGCAGCATTGGCAGCAGCATTAGAGAAGCCTACCAGCTTCTTCTCCTCGTGAATGAGCTCGATTCTCGTGTTTTCCGCTAATTCCTCATCCAATTTACCATCCACCTGATACCAGAGATTCAAAGCTGATGATCTACTTCCCTTTTCGATTACATCCTTCATGAAGGCGGAAGATTCCTTTTCATTCTTGAAACTGTTGGTTATGAGTGGAACAAACTTCATGGGGATGTCATGAATAACAAACGATACAGCAGTGAAGCGTAATTCAGGAACTTCAGGGGGCACCAATACTTTTGGATTTCTTGATGTAGGCTTCTTCCACTTCTGCTTTTTTGGTGGAGGTCTTCTCCTGGTCCGTGTACTTGCTGGTGTAACCTCCACTTTGACTTCCGGTGACGGTTCGGGAACTTCACTTTCCAGGATCTGTTTTTGTTTCTCTTCATCTACTTTTTTCTGTTCTTCCTCTTCTTTTTCTTTTCTTTCCTTCTCTTTTATAGCGGTATTGTAGTCCTGAACCCGCTGTTCGTATGTGTCCAACTCAGTTTGATTATGAATCCAGAGGAAACTGACCAATATGTCTCTTTCGTCACTGCTTAATTTGGATGGTAAGACTTCACAAATAGCATGCTTTGGTAATAAGTATCTGACGTTGGGATTTTCCACAAATTCAAACACAAGGGTAGCATCTGAGAAGTATTTTTCTTGGAAAGCCGTTAGTCTTTGTTCCTTTGTAGGGATTTTGGACATTTTCAAACTTTTCTTGTCTTTTAGTGGCTTCCTATAACGGAAGGGTTGAAAAGGGTCCATTCTAAAATTTGGGACGAGGAACGGATGTGGTGGGGGTCCCATTTCTCTAGCTCTGGAAACGTACCCACTGAACCTTATCAACTGTGGAGTGGTGGCATTCCCTTCAGATATTGTCTTCATCAATGTGTGAAGATTTGAGTCTACCTTGGCAACCGCATTCAAATTGGTTATCATTAGTTTATTTTCCGTTGATTCGAGATCGTTAGCTGCCCTTTTCTTGGGTTTAAGCTTTGTGTTGTCAATCCCATCAGTATCGTTCATAGCAGCAGGTGAAGATAGGTAGGTGGAGGCAAATGTCTGAGTCTGCACAGGACGAGAATCTGAGCCTGCCAGGTTTGTTTGCGTTGAATATTGCAGGTGAGGTACTGTCTTCTGAGCAGATTGGGAGGGGCTGGAGCTGTTAGTAGAACCGTATTGACCGACTGGAGCAGGGGAGTCGATATTAGTTTCGTTTTGCGAGCCTTTGTCAGGACTGTTTTGGGTGTTTTGAGAGGTGTCGACGTCCATTGAGTCCTTGAGCGGATCTTGCTCATTCTTGTCTTCCGTTGCGCCATTTTCAGCAGAATTCACCTGTTGTGCTCCTTCTTTTTGCTCCTGATCTGTTGGTGTGTCTTTCTCCTCATCCTCCTTCTCCTCTTCCTCCTTTTTCGACCGGTCATCCTTCGCTATGAAAATGCGGATCTCAAACACATGTGGCCCCATAGTCATTCCCGAATCGCACAATTTCACCATGACATCTCGTGCATTCACATCTACTCCTAGTATCGGAGGCCTATCAGAAGGCTCTGTCTTTACAGGTTTATTCTCTCCCATTAGCTTTTTGGCATAAGAAGACTGCTTCACCCAGTACAACTTGAACATGGGACATGAGAGCACGTAGTTGTATCTTGATTTCATCAAGGATCTGTATAATATACCCGAATCTTTCACAGTCAATGGATTTTTCAAAACGTCTTCATAATGTCCATAAGGAGGAGTGCTATAAGAGACCGGAAGTCCTGCGAGAACATCAAACGGTCTAACAATCGAACGAGACAACGCTTCTTGTTCTTTTTCGATCTGTTCCCTCTTGGCAGAGGTGATTCTCCTGCGCATACGAGGTGGCATCTTTTGTGCGGTTGGTTCAGTAGAAATACTAGCGATCTTTTTTATACAGTTAGTTTAGTTTGAAATATTCGCGATCTTTTTTATACTTTATCTTAGAAATCGCGATGTCATAGATGCATGCTTGTATCATTAAATGTTTACGTTAATTTTGTGGTAACTTCTCCTCTAGAGCCTCTAACCCAAGATTGAAAAGCTTTATCATGTTTTCTAGTTCATCCACCAATTTTTGCTTGGGAGTGGAGTCTATAAAGAAATTTCCATTTATAGCTGGAATGCTTGGAAATTTCGTTTTGGTAAATGAAGATGGGGAAATAGTACCTCCCACCGGTTTAGGAACAGATAACCCACTAAGTGGTTGAGATCCACCAATGGTAAGTTTCCGTTGAGGTAGATGAATTCTGCCGCTGGATGACGATATTGATTCCACTCTCTCTCTTAATTGGGGTGTCATCACTTCCTTATCCGGTGCATCATGAGAACCAATAAATGATTCCCTTTCTGTCACCGGGGTCATGGACATAGTACCGACCTGAGAAGGCTTCACTCCAAACTGGTTTGTGCCTTCGTTGTCGTTTTCGGTGAAATTGAAACTCGATCCATTGGCAGGAGTAGTATTGGTTAGGGCCGAAAGCGAATTGACGGTAGGGTTTGGGGTTGGCATTTGGATATGTAGCCCAAGTCTGGTTTTGCGTCCTTTTGATGCGGTGCTAGTGGAATTGGTAGCGTGCGGTTGTACAGCTGTATTTCCCTTGGAAGAACCATTTGCTGTTCCGAGACCATTCTGGGTATTGGTATTCGACCCTGTTTCCCCAGATTTGAAGTTTATGGGCTGAAGTAATGGATTGGTGGAAGATTGAAGTGCTTTCATGGATTTTGAAGGCGAGTTTGTTCCGGTTCCACTGGCAAAACTGCTGGTAGATGGAGGTTTTGGGGACGGGCTTTTAGTCATGGTATTGGTGGAATATGGTGGAGTATGTGGAGTATGCGGAGTAGCATGGGTTGAATGACTGGCACCAGAACTTGTAAAGTAAGCATTTCCGGAAGAATTACTACTATAGGAATTTGAAATAGTTTTCTTTCGAGGTCTGGTTGTTGTGACGTTATTTGAGGTGGAAAATCGGGTTTCGAGATTACCAGATGCAGATTGGGAATGATATAAAGCTGGTGGTTTACTCAAATGAGGCTGTCCACTGGTAGGGGTTGGAAGATCATGTAGATTATCGATATCGGGAATTTCAATAGTGGGACTTTCCACCCGGTTATCGGTTGAGCCCATACCAGGAGGGGGAAGTTCAAAATCATTTGTCATGTTACTCAGTTGAGCAGATATCTCCGGGGACTCTTCGAAAAGACTCTGTAAAGACTTGGGAATTTCCGACTTCATTGGCGTGGACCCTCTTGTGGACTTATCCAAAGAATAATAGTTGAATGTGTTAGTTGGCACATCTCCTTTGATTGTGGTCTCAGTTCTATAGGTGTCGTTGTTTTGGTAATCTCCAAATTCATAGGTGGCATCGAATTTGGTGTCCACTTGATTGATATCAATGTCGTTTTCAATGATGTATTCTCTGCTACTAAGGGAATCAAAGTCCCATTTGACGTGAATATTATTATCCTCAGCATAATCATTTTCCGATTGGTGGTCATTAACAAGATCGCTTTCCAAACTCACAAATGCAGAAGAATCCCGGCGAGCAGTATTATCCCTCCACACCAAGTATCTACTAATAACTTCTTTAAGAACAGAAGTGGAAAGGTTTCTGTAGAACTTGACCAATTTGCACTTCAATAAGTCGTCTGCCAGGGGGCGTTCTTCAGGACTCTCATCAAGACATAATGCAATAGCTTCTTTCAAAATGGGGGAGTATTCCCTGCCTTCTAACCGAGCAGGTGTCAGCTTCGAGATCATTTGCATTGCCCACATAGCATCTTTTTCACAATAAGGGGGGTTCCCCGTGGTGATTTCATAAATGGTGATTCCTAAAGACCATATATCAGCCTTAGAGTTATATGTATCACCTTCACGAATTACCTCGGGGGCCATCCAATAGGGCGTACCGGCCATGGTAGTTCTTTTGAGCGAATTGGCTGTCACTTTAGCGGCAACACCAAAATCACACAACTGCACATTACCTTCTTTTGAAATCAAAATATTGGCAGCTTTTAAGTCTCGATGTATAACCCCCATTTTATGCACAGCCGAAAGTCCTATAAGCAGTTCTCTTATGATGATGGCAATGTATCTCTCTTCAAAAACCCCCGCCTTCAATAAGGTTCTGACCGATCCTCCAGCACAATAGTCCATGATGATCCATAATCGAGTATCGTTCAAAATGGATCCGTAGTAATGTGTTACATTAGGCACGTTTTTTAACTCTGCTAAAAACTGAATTTCTTGCTGAACGTCCGCTACCTCATCGTCCTGCGTGTCCAAATTCAATACTTTGATCGCAACCACTTTCTTTGTTTGGCGATTAAAAGCTTTGTAAACCACACCAAACTTCCCCCTACCAATGATCTCAGTACGTTTGTATGAAGATACGGAGCTCATTGTGGCTGTCGTTCAATCAATCAGTCGGGATGAGCCTTTTCAGTTCTATGCAAAGATCAGTTCGGATAATGGGAAAAATCCGACGACTTTCCTTTGCAAAGAAAATTCTGATCAAAAAGTATGTATTAAACTGCGATAATAATTGTAACGATTTTTTATCAAAAAGTGCGATAAAATAATTGTTTTTTTGACTCATATCTCAAGCATGGTAAGAACGGCTGTTTTTGGAAGGAAAACAAACGAAACAAACATCCAGATAGCCTTGTCTTTGGATGGAGGACCTGTTGCCTTGGAACAATCATTACTTGCAAATAAAACAGATGAACATGCGACTCAAGCCACTTCTTCCCAAGTCATCAACATTCAAACTGGTATAGGATTTTTAGACCATATGTTGCATGCTTTGGCCAAACATTCGGGTTGGTCTCTTGTGATAGAGTGTATTGGAGACTTACACATCGATGACCATCATACGGCCGAGGATGTAGCTATTACTTTAGGATTAGCTTTCAATAAGGCATTGGGTCAAGTCAGAGGGGTGAAGAGATTCGGGACTGGGTTTGCACCATTGGATGAAGCATTGAGTAGGGCAGTTGTTGACTTATCCAATAGGCCCTATGCAGTCATTGATTTGGGGTTAAAGAGAGAAAAAATTGGTGATTTATCGTGTGAGATGATTCCCCATGTTTTGGAGAGTTTTGCCCAAGGTGCTGGAATCACTTTACACGTGGACTGTTTAAGGGGATTCAATGATCATCACCGGGCGGAGAGTGCATTCAAGGCGTTGGCGGTGGCCATAAAAGAAGCAATATCCAGTAATGGAACAGACGAGGTTCCTAGTACTAAGGGGGTGTTGCGATAGAAGATCGAGCTGAAGGGGAGTAGAATAGAAATAACAACAGAAATAACTTCATACCTCGTTAACAGCTGCTTCTGTGGTTTTACCCTTGTATATATTTATCATTCTCATTAAATCTCATCTCACATTTTAAGAAAAACTACCATGTTTAGACAGTACGTTCGAAGTGCTTCTAGCGCCACAAAACGAGTTCTGAGATTCAAAAAGCCAGAAAATTACCAGAAGCGGACTACCATAGATAAATATCTCCCGAATTCACCTCCCGAACAAGAAAAAGAATGGGATAGAAGAGGAATGTCTAAAGATGACTTTTTCATCAAAAAGTATAGTTTTATGAGTGATGAGGGCAAAAGAAAGCTCCATGAGAAAACAGACCGACAACAAAGGCTCAAAAAACACAGAAGAGACCACGAAAACGAAAGCAGGCCCGATAGATTACCCCAACGGGAATATAGACAAAGAAATGACAAATACAACAGAGATGAACTCGAAGATGAGGGAGAATACATTGATAAGTCACTTTATGAACTTTTGTATGGTAGACATGCCATTTTATCTGCGTTAAAGACCAAAAAGAGACAATCATTTGATAAGCTCTACTACACTGCCGCTAAAACCCCTATATCAGATATACTCGATATTTGTAAGAAGTGTGGCATAAAAACAGAGCTTGCAGAAAGTAGGAGAAAAATCGACCAACTCACCAATAACGGGGTCCATAACGGGGTCGCATTACAAACAAGAAAGTTGGAATTGCCCACTTTGGCAGCATTAGGGTCAGCATCCCCTGAAACCGGCACTTACGACGTAACCATTTGGAACGACCTTTTCAATTCTCAGATCAAGTCTTCCAAATCAGTTGTGCGTGCGTCAACCGAACCCCGGTATCCCCTTGGGCTTTATCTTGACGAAATCACCGACCCCCAAAATGTTGGAGCCATAATTCGTACCTCCTACTTCTTGGGAGTTGATTTCATCATTACTCCCTCCCACAATTCGGCCCGTTTAGGTCCTGTTACTGCTAAAGCCGCAGCGGGGGCTTTAGACTTGATGGACATGTATCAGGTTGAAAATGGCTTGAAGTTCATGAGATCTGTAAAAGAGTCTGATTGGTCTATCATAACCACAGATTCCAACACAAACCCACTGTCTATAGACCAAAGTTTATTGCCTACCATTCTTCTGGAGTCTCCGGTGTTACTTGTTTTGGGTAGTGAAGGGTCTGGGGTAAGAACCAACATCAAAAGTTTGTCGGACCATTTTGTGGCGGTGCCCAAAAACAGATCCGATAAAGATCACATAGTGGACTCCATAAATGTGAGTGCAGCCGCGTCGGTGTTGATTTCCAGGTTATTAGACTAAAGATGTACATAGAAAAGTCGTGTAAATACCACCATACTTATATCCCACTTTGCACCTGATCCTCTTTCCTCGCATCTGATTTATTAACTCAACATTATGGTCAATTATCACTTGGTTGTCTTGGTCCATGGGTACGTATTATACTACTTTTGCCACTGTCGTCACCCCTTTACTAACATCTCTAGACTTTGGGGCAATTCCCAGCATATGGATTATATCCGGTCTCAAATTGAAGAAAAGGTTGCACTCAAGAGCTCCGAAACTATTGTCGTCTACACCACTGGTTCTCACTCTGGATTTTTGACATATGACGGAATTGATGTAAACGGGAAGAGAATTTGTGACGAAATTCTTCAGGAAACTGATCGGTTACAGGTGGAAAAGGATAAAATCACCAAATTCTCCATTGTGGGATATTCTTTGGGAGGTTTGATTTCTCGGTACGCCATGGGGTACTTGAAATCCACAGGGTTTTTTGATGATATTGAACCGGTGAATTTTACTACCTTTTGCACTCCGCATGTGGGGGTATTGAATCCGGGTAATAGTTGGGGAACAAGGTTGTACAATTACTGTGCCCCTTACTTGTTGGCCCATACCGGGGCCCAAATGTTTTTAGCTGACGCAAAGAAAGACCGGTTACCACTTCTTGTTTGGATGTCTGATCCCAATTCGGTATTTTACCAGGCTTTGACAGACTTTAAGAACTTATCGTTATATGCTAATACTATTAACGATAAGAGAACTTCCTGGTATACTGCAGCTATTTCATCTCGGGATCCCTTTAGGTCTATGGTTAATGAAAATTCAAGTGCCTATGTGTTGGAGTTTATTGAAAATTATGCTCCTAATGTCATTGATATTACTAAACCCATTCAATTTAAGAGTGATCTTGACACTATTGAAAGAAGTAGTTTTGATAGAGGTAAAAAATCCTTCGTCAGGAAGCTTAAATGGGGCAGACTTATCTTTTCTGCTATATTTGTGGCCCCAATTTATCTACTTTATTTGATAGGTCTTACAATTGTTGAAAGGGTGAATAACCACAGGCGAGTGGGTACTTTTTTCAAAGACACCTCTAACAATTTGGTGCATTTGTATGAGGGTAGCACCATTCAGGTTGAACCGGAAGAAGCAAAAGAATCCTCCGAGGGAAAGAATTCCTTCGAGGAAGAGAGAAATGATAATCTCACCATACTTACTAAGGTTCAGGATCAGACGGATGTTTTAGTGGAGTCTGTGTTTAATGCTATGAACAGTGATTCGTACAAGAACTATCACGATACTTTTGGACCAAAAGCAAAAGGTGACAAAAGCTTGAATCTTGTCAATATGAAGGGTGTGGTTCAGGACTTTAATTTGGCTTTGACCAAGAACCAAGTAACCTTGATTGACAACCTCAATACGTTAAACTGGAAAAAGTTTCCCGTTTTAATTAGGGACACGAAACAAACACACAGAGCTGCTATTTTCCGAATGGAAGACCCTGCTTTTGTTGAAGGTAAGGTAGTTGTGAAGCATTTTGTGGATGAGATTTTTAAGGTATAGGTAATCAAAGAGTGGATGGAAAGAATGGACGAAAAGAATGGATAAGGGCCGAAGAATTAGTTAAGGAAGAAGCACTGGTTCAAAAGGATAAATAGGTAGTATAGCACCAGCTAAGAAAATAAAACAAATTGTGTCTTTAGTTATACAAATGACTCTACGATCAGGAATTTAGAATCTAAATCACTCTACAAATATTATACAGACTCCAAACGTTTTACGGAATTCAATAAAATAAGTTTCGTTCTTTCATAATTACAGTATTTTGATGGCTGCATGCCTTTAACAATGTGTGCATTTCTTTAACATTGTCTGCACGCCTTTTTAATGTCTCAGATCAACTCAACATAATTGGCAGGAAAAATACCAGTGGACCCATTGTTTCTTCCCGTCCACCAATCATCAGTGGTTTCTGTCTTCTTCAAAATGTCAATCACATCTCCCTTGCTGAAGGACAAATCTCCTGGCTGTTCACCTTTGAACGTGTAGAGAGCAATTGCTTGAGAAGAGTTGGACTTCTGAGCCCCTCCAAAGTTTGGTTTTGATGATGTTGGAGGTCTCGAAGGACCATTATTGATCTTGGAATCATTTAATCTTGAACCCAAACGATCCACTTCGCTATTGGTGCGGGACCTTCCGTTGGTTCTCCCCGTGTCATATATATCATCCTCCCAACCAGATCCAGTGGTCTTAGCATTGGTCCGAATGCCATTCGTTCTTTTTCCTACTTGATTTCGGGAACTTCTGCCGTATCCATAGTCATCATCCGAGTGGTCGTCAGAATAATCATCCGAGTACCTTCTACTATGAGAAGCAGCCCGAGACCTTCTGGTAGAAGCATTGGAAGTACTATCAGAAAAGTCATCGGGAATATCGTCATAATAATCATCATTATCATCGTCAAAGGGTAAGTTATTGTTGAATACTCTACTTTTAAGAACCCTCATCAAGGGTTCACAAGCAGGAGGAGCTTCAACTCTACCAGCAAGAATGAATCTGGCTTTACAGTTATCTCCATAAAATTTTCTATTGGCTTCTCTTCTTTCAACTATAGCAGACCCTTCCAAAGAAACACCAGCAAACAATCCCTTAGTCTTGGAATAGGCAAAAACTGCCGATGCACCCTTTAAAGAAGCAGTACCTGCCCCTTCTGCGTTTCTACCTAAAGGTCCAGCAGCCACAGAAACGTTTGCTCCAAGAGTTACCGAACCCATTTGAGCAAAAGAATCCACTGCTGCCTTACTATTCAAGATGAACACAAAGTCAGTGAGTTCGGCTCCGATTTGTCCTCCCACACCGGCACCGGCTGTCACAATAGCAGAAGGAGGGGACCAGGAGCCATCTGGCAATCTTGCCACTATCACCCCGGATCCGGCTCTACCAGAAAATAAAAACCCGGCTTTCAACACGGTGATAACAGCCAACCCTTTAGCATTCTTTAACACATGAGGAGGGATAATCTCACCGGGTCCCGCCAATTGGTTTGGCTTGATAAAGGACGAAAGTACCTTTGCAGCTTTTCTAAAAAAATTAGTAAATGTCTCGAGACAGGTATTTCACCAGGTCAGCCCTTGGAGCTATACGTGTAATACATACTTCGATTCGCTTTTCAAACTACGTGGGATTGGATTATTTATACCCATAATTAATTAGTTCAAATTATCAAAGATAAGTTTCACAGTTTATTAAGGAGTCACCGCATTTTTTCAACACGCTGACGCTCTTTTTTAGCGTTGCAAAAAGAACCACAAAATTAACATAGCACGAATATCGCAGCATGTCAAGAATCAAGGGCCGGTTTGTTGTTGGTTAGAGATGCATGGAAGTAAGATATCTTTATCTGAATTACTGGACACAACCGATTTTGGGAATATGTAAACTACACGTCCTTTAGATGACGTGTATTGAAAGCAGTTGTATCCGAGATCTGCAAGTCGCAAATTCCACTTTGCAATGGACATTTTTGCTCCGGAACTCCCCCATCGGAACCTTACACCAACTCCAGACCCATACACCAATAACAGACCCTTACACCTGCGAGCTTATCTTGGGGACAGTTTCTAAGGTGTTTCCGTCACGGAATGGATGTGATGCGATGGAAACCGCTAATAATTCCGCGTCACATCCATTATCACTGATATTGACCAATTACAATCACTTGTGGCGTCGTGGTGTGCTAAAGCGTCTGCAAGAAGACATTGTTTTTCGATTAAAAGTATATCGGTGCCGACACGCCAATGAGAATTTGCGCTCGGTGCCTTATATAGACAGCAGCAGTTTCACTTTTTGCAAACTACTCCCCAAACGTCAAATTTCTTTCCAAGGCGTCCAAAACGGCAGATGAAGGTGGATTTCAAGCTAGAGGAGGTAAGTTTCCTGCCAGACGAGAAACCGGATATGATCACGTCTGTTGCTTCAGATGAAATACCGGTTCTTGATGATCCTAGTCTATTTCCAGAAGGAGGATTCAAGGCGTATAAAGTACTAGGCGGGTGTTTCTGTGGAATGATATCATCTTTGTCGTTTATGAACAGTAGTGGGGTGCTACAAAGTTATATACAAGAAAACATTTTGACTGATACTTCTGCTTCATCTATAGGATGGATTTTTTCAATAAACTCGTTTATTGAATTTGGACTTTTATTGTTATTCGGACCTCTCTTTGACAGAGTAGGATGCAGAAAACCATTGATAGCAGGTATAATAATATCCACGGTGGGATTTTTATCCTGTTCATGGGCTACGGAACTTTATCAGTTTATTTTAAGTTATAGTATACTTGGTGGAATTGGCTGCAGTTTGATTTTTTGTTGCAATATCAGTTGTATTTCCCATTACTTTTTGAAGAAAAGGGGCCAGGCTATTGGGATTGCATATATTGGCGGGGCATTAGGCGGGGCTTTGTTCCCTGTAATGTACAGGTCATTGTTTCCGAAGGTTGGATTTGGCTGGACCATCAGAATCGGAACATTTATCTGTTTAGCCTTGTCACTTATTTCATTAGTACTTGTTGAAGACCGACGAGAAGTGTTTTCAAAAGCTAAGAATTCTCCGGATAACTTGTTAGTGGAAGTTGTCAAGTCGCTCGATATTCGAGTTTTCAAAGACAAGGTGTATACGTGTTTGGTGCTTTCTTTATTGGGCCAAGGATTTGCATTTCTTGTGACCATGACTTACATCACATCATACGCCCGGGTCCAAGGGTTTGACGAGTCTAGCTCGTACCTTCTAATCTTGACTTTCAACTGCCTATCGATCCCCGGCAGAATCATTCCGGGAATTGTTTCAGATGTATACGGCCGATTCAATACGCTTTGTGTGATATGCATATTGACAACCGTGGCAATATGTGCATTATGGGCAAATCATAGTGTTTCCCACACGCTAGTGGGGTTATACGTGTTTGCAGGTGTGTATGGGTTTACCTCGGGGTCTACATTATCCCTAGCACCAACATGCGTGGGGCAGATTAGTAAAACTGAAGACTTTGCGAAGAGAACAGGAACTGCGTTTTTCGTTTTCAGTCTTGGAGACTTGGTTGGAATACCAATCGGTGGGGCGATAATCGGAAAAGGAGATAACGTACAACGGTACGATAACATGACGTATTTTGTGATTGCATCTGCGGTTGTGGGAACACTTGGGGGGATATTGTCAAGATACCTTTATGTTGGCATGAGTATGCGTAAAGTGTAAAGGGGTGATTTGTAAATGTCACAAATAAAAGTAGATGATAAAATCGATACACAAAACCACTATAGAGCAAATCACTTACTAAGTAATCAATAATCAAACCACTTATAAAGTAATCACTTATATAGTAAGTGCATCACAAGTCCGCTTAAAAGTCGCGTTTTTAAATTTACTCATTTGAGACATTGAGAATATTTATCGTCATTTAAATTTGAGGAAATTTTCTCTTCAAACTATTTTATAGATAAAGACTCATACTTAGTTCTTATACCTAGGTCCTGGAATAATTTATTCGGAATTACACGTGTACAATCAATTGATTTGAGGAACACCATAGTCGTGAAAACCGAAGTGTGAATTTTCCCAAGATAAGACCTTTATCACTACCTACCCTCGTTTGTTATACTAATCTAGAATGGGAGTTTGCTGCAGTTGTTTAGCTTCTCGTAATGGCGGAGGCAAGTACTCGCCCCTCTTGTTGGCAGACAATGAAAGAGAAGCCATTTCGGCATTACTACAATATCTCGAGAACAGAAGCGATGTTGATTTCTTCAGCAACGGCCCTTTAAAAGCTTTAAGTACTTTGGTTTATTCCGAAAACATAGACCTCCAAAGAAGCGCTGCATTGGCTTTTGCCGAAATAACAGAAAAAGATGTTCGAGAAGTCAATCGAGATGTGTTGGAACCTATTTTAATTTTATTACAAAGCTCAGACCCCGAAGTCCAAAGAGCTGCATGTGGGGCCTTGGGTAATTTGGCAGTTAATAACGAGAACAAGGTGTTGATCGTTGAAATGGGGGGTTTGGAGCCATTGATCAGACAAATGATTTCCACCAATATTGAGGTACAATGCAACGCTGTCGGCTGCATCACCAACTTAGCCACCCAAGACGACAATAAGTCAAAAATCGCCAAAAGCGGAGCCTTAATACCATTGACAAAGCTTGCAAAATCAAAGGATATAAGAGTACAAAGAAATGCCACTGGTGCTTTATTAAACATGACTCATTCTGGAGAAAATAGACAAGAGTTGGTCAACGCTGGTGCCGTGCCAGTTTTAGTCAGTTTATTGTCGAATGAAGATGTGGACGTGCAATATTACTGTACCACTGCCCTTTCCAACATAGCCGTTGATGAACTCAATAGGAAAAAGTTATCGACAACGGAACCCAAGTTAGTTAGTCAGTTGGTAAACTTGATGGACTCACCAAGCCCAAGAGTTCAGTGTCAAGCAACTTTGGCATTAAGAAATTTGGCTTCCGATTCTGGTTACCAAGTTGAAATCGTCAGAGCTGGAGGATTACCCCACTTGGTGCAATTATTAACCTCCAACCATCAACCTTTGGTTCTTGCTGCGGTTGCTTGTATTCGAAATATCTCAATTCATCCACAAAACGAAGCTTTAATTATCGAAGCTGGGTTCTTGAAACCGTTGGTCAGTTTATTAGACTACTCAGATTCAGAAGAAATTCAATGTCATGCCGTGTCCACCTTGAGAAATTTGGCTGCTTCAAGTGAGAGGAATAGATTGGCTTTATTAGCAGCTGGTGCCGTGGATAAATGTAAGGAATTGGTCTTGAGTGTACCACTTTCAGTTCAACTGGAAATTTCTGCTTGTTTTGCTATATTAGCTTTGGCTGATGATTTAAAGCCAAGATTGTACGAAAGTCATATAATTGATGTGCTAATTCCATTAACTTTTAGTGAAAATGGAGAAGTTTGTGGTAATTCAGCAGCAGCTTTAGCTAATTTATGTTCCAGAGTGTCTGATGAACATAAACAATATATTTTGAATAATTGGACTCAACCAAACGATGGTATTTATGGATTCTTGATTAGGTTCTTACAAAGTGAAAGTGGGACTTTTGAGCATATTGCTCTTTGGACTATTTTACAATTGTTGGAATCTAATAATAATGAGATAAATGCCTTGATAAAAGAGAATGAGTCCATATTATCTGGTATTAAACAATTGGGTGTTAGTCAACAAACTCAACCATCCCAAATGCCTAATGGTGACGATCAATACGATGACTCCAGAGTGGAATTGTATAATCTTACTCAGCAAATTTTACAAATATTAGGTTGAGGGGGTTAGTTTAATGAGATATGTAAGAAGTTGGCTGTAACCGATGGAGGATCTTAATTTATCAGGAATAATCTGTGATCTTAAGCAGCGAATTGTATTGAATAGTTTGATAATTAAATAAATATAGTTTTTAAGTAGCCGTTATATACACTTGTATAACTATTTTTCGATATGTTCCGAGTAAGCCTCTAAAGACATATTGATAGAACCTAATTATCCTTCTTCATTTTCAACCAGCAACAACCTTGGCGTAAGCTTACTCTTTGACTGCTCCTGATTGGTTGGTTCCTCCTTTGATACGGTTTCCCCAACTCGTAACTCTTGCAATTGTTGAATCAATGCCTTTGAATCTTGCTCTTCTTCTTTATACTCCTTCAATAGGTTGTTATACTCTTCCTCGACATCCTCCTCATTTTCCACACCCAAGGCATCAGAAAACTTGTTTGTTTCGTCGATTTCTTCCTTTATATCGAGATAAAGATCATCAATCTCCTCTAAATCCATTTGGGCATTTAACTGCTTTAAGGACTTGGATGATTGTTTCAACGCATTTACCACATTCATGTTTGTAGTGGCATCGTCGAGTTTCAGCATAATCTCATTCAAGTTATTTAGCGTATCTCCACATTGCTGATAGACCTTTGTCTGCACTCTCTTCTGCACAAGAAGATGCTTGACAGAAGCCTTTATGGCGTCATCTTTCTGAATTCTTTCTGATGAGTACTGACCAATCTTGGCCGAAAGTTCCTTTATTTTCAATTCAGCAGCTATGACACGGCCAATAACCTGGTGAATGTTCCATCTCAAATGGGCAATCCCCACATCCTCAGGTGTAATCTCTTGCTCGCCAAATTTGACTATCACCAGATCTTCAACTTGTTTGCTGGTACACTTATTAGTATCTCTACTTAAATACTTCACCAATATGTCCAAGTCAAGTTCGGAGAAGTTTTCTGTCATCTCCTCGTGGATAACAGAAAGTATGAGCTTTTGGTTAAACACTGTGCTGGTGTAAACTCCTTCGGATATATATTTCTTGATTATGGTTAAAAACTGCTTTGAGAAGTCAACCAAATGATCATAAGGAATATACCGTTCCGGGTCACCGGTAACAGACTGAAGCATATTTCCGAGCTGTGTCGCCACGCCAATCCAATGCGAAGGATATAAATAGGTGGTGAATCCGGTGTGGGGATGGAGATAGTTGTCTATGTGTGAATCATACTTTAAAAACTTCGATACCGGAATAAGTGTTTTGGAAGCAACTAATTCTCGTATTATTAGATCCATGCTCAAGGGTCTGCCTATGGTAGGCAATACCAATATTCCAGAAAGGTCGGGTTTCTTGTGGGGGAGACTAAGCTTACCATCTAAGACATTCTGATCAAGAATGACTTTCAAAATATTCGACCATGATATCAAATTGGCGTCGTAACCTTCTGGATTCAAATCCTTGGATTCAGAAAAGTCTTTATATAGGGCACCTAGTCTTGTGACGGAGTAGGGAGTTTTCTTTTTGAGCAATTCAAAGTTTTGATTAGCCTTTCCTGACATTGTGAGGATTTATTTAATACTTATTTATCTGATTTAGCGATGTAATTCTTGCAATTATTAACAATATAAAATTTATTACACATGTAATTATGCGATGTAATACATTTTGCCGCAAACCGTAACTTTTATCCTACCTGTTTCCCTAATGTCTGACCATATCCTACCCGGTGACGGTTCTGAGCATCTCTAGAACTGTTGCTCATTCTATTCGAAGCTTCTCCATCGAAAGTTCGATTTGATCCCTTAACCCGTCAACCACATCAAGAATAGCGGTGGCCGCTGGAGAATCCGCATACTCATCAAAAAACGATACCCCACTGTCACAAGACTTCCCTATTCGAGGATCTAAAGGTACAGACCCAAGAAATGGAATGTTTAAATCCTCACATAATTTTTGTCCTCCACCAGTGGTTGGCTTGAAAATCTGGGATTCACCTTTACAATTAGGACAGACAAACCCCGACATATTCTCCACCAACCCCAAGATTCGGATATTGGCCTTTTTACAAAAATCAATCTCTTTCCGAACATCTAATAGTGACACCTCTTGCGGCGTGGTAACAATCAATGCCCCATCGATCCCGCTTTCTTTCATATATGTGGAAACTGATAGATGCTCATCCGAAGTGCCGGGCGGCGTATCCACCACAAGATAGTCTAAATGCTCACCCCAGTTGACGTCCTTTAAGAACTGTTTGATAAGTCCATTCTTTTTAGCTCCTCTCCAAATAACAGCTGCATCGGGATCTGGCAACATGAATGATATACTCATCATCCCCAAATTATCCGCAACATACACAGGAGACCAGCCGGAGTTGGACTGATGAACTGACTCTCCCTCTGCTCCCAACATTCGCGGAAGTGAGGGTCCACATATATCTAGATCCATAGCTCCTACTTCGAGATCTTCATCTGCCGCGAGGGCCCAAGAGAGCATCGATGTGAATGTGGATTTGCCGACTCCGCCTTTTCCTGAAAGAACTAGGATTTTGTGATCTATCATGCTTAGCCTTTGGGAAATTAAAGGCATATCTGGGTCTGGTCCTTTAGGTAGCTGTGAAGAACATATGTCTTGGTTTGCGCATCCATCACACGCATCATCTTTTCCAGCGGTTTCAGATTCCGGCCCGGGACAGTGTTCTGGTTCTTGTGAGGTAAGTTGCGTGTTGGAAACGTTGTCCACAAGAGAAGGAGCCATGTTTAGATTAGTCAGAAAAGATTGTCATCGCGAATAAGTATATCATTGATTACATAAGCATTTTGTTCTTACTCTACGTCAGTTAAATACTCCCACTCTCCCCCCAAAGTACTCCATCTCGTCTTCCCCTAAAGGTAACTTCTTGATCCTGTCCACGACATTTTCCACTTTTAAATCAACGGCCAAATCTCCCACATCTTTCGATATAATAGCTACTGCCACCCGTGCACTGGAACTTTCCACCTTCAACAACGGAATATTGTCCAACATCGACTCCACAATTTCCTTTTTGTGATGGGGCACTTTTGCGTCTCTGATATATGGCAACAAGCTAAAATATTGCTGAAAAATCCCGGCTCCATGTGGCCAGGTAGGAATAGTATTTCCACCATCGGGGAACGAGCCAATAACCCTCTGAAGTCTTCGTATATCCAAAATGTCTTTTGACACCACGATGGCAGGACCGAGGTTTTTTGCGATACATTGGTGGGCCTTATCCCAAGATCGGGCTGTTATATAGGCATCGCACGCTTTCCAATACTCTTTGGCACTGTTCATTTCAGTAGCAACTGACTCATAAATCAAATTGGAAGGAACTCTCAAAGTGCCCACTAAGTACGGTTCTTCATCAATATTGGTTTGGTCGTCTTTGATTTCCTTAACATGTGTACTAATGATGTTTCTTATTGACTTTTCGGCAATTTGATCATTTACAAGATGTGAATAGATGTACAATGACTCTTTCCATAACCCTAACTGGTCCATCAAGTTTCCAAGGTACAATGTGTTTTCATCTATGCTTTCATGCAAGATACTGAAAATCACCCATTTGAAGAGAATGCTGAAATCGGGAGAGCTCAATCCTTTCGATATAGGTTGTCCACTTGCTCTAACGTGGTACAACTTCAACAAATCCACAATGGTGTCATTTTCGTCAAAGTCTCCAATAACACTATCAATTATCTCGTGCAATGGAGTCTCGGGATCCCCGTAGTACACCCGGCACGCCAATTGTACTTGCCACGGGAAAGGTTCTAAAACCAGGTCATATTGGCCTGCGAGAAACAGGTATATCTTGATTAGATTCTTGGGAATATAATCATTATTATACCATTCATCTATTTGACTCTTGGCCACCTTGGCTATTCCATCGAAACGAGAATCCACCAATGTGAGAATGGCGCTCAAGTGCACATTTTTGGTGTCTAAGCAGCACTTTACTGCACTCTTGACGTCTCCAATAGTGAGATAAATCAATATCTTCTCGAACGAATCTGACGCACTGGCTAATAAGTTATCAATAGTGGATTTTGCGTGGCCTCTCAACCAGGAAATAAGCGATTCCTTGCGGCGCTTCTCTTCAATCGGCAAGATGTTGGTATCAGTCACATTTGTGTCCACAACCATCCCTGTCTCGACAACATCGTCGACATTGTCGAATAAACAACTAGAAAGCCTTAAAACATCACCAAATTCCGCCGATACAGCTGATACCTGATATTCTTTAAATAAGCAGGAATTGACCACCGCTTTTGAAAACCCATTAGCTCGTTTGCTGAACGTCGTCCTCTCTAACAATTGCGGTAAAATACTTTTTATATCGCCAATAATTACCTCTTCATTTTCTATTACCACCAAGTCCATCGTCTTCACCTCATCTGTATCGCCCAGAGGGGTTGAAACTTCTTTGCTGGATTCAGCACTATGATTTAAATCGGAGAAAAGTAGCTGGTCCACCAGTTCCAACTTCAACTTGCCTTGTTCTTCTATTCTGAGCTTTCTGTTTGACAAATGTTGTGCCAAAGAAGAACTGAGGTCGTTGGTCAATTCCAACTGCACTAGCCAATCGTCAGAAACTGCAATATTTGGACGAGGTTGAATTAAATCAAAGGCAGACTTATCAGTGATTTCTGGTTCGTAGGCCTTTTCTTGAACTATTTCCAGAAGGTCCACATTTGCTGGAAGAACACTCACTAATTGACGAAGATACTCATAATTTTCCCGAATGGGTAATTCTTTGGCTTCATCATCGATTTCATCGAGTATGTTGTCGTTTTTGGTAACCGATAAGAACCGATCAGTGGGAGACTCGTCAAACAAATCTATTTGGGAATCGATTTCACTGTTGAGCAACTTTTTCTTCAAATCTAAGATAGGTTGGCCGGAAATATCCCAGTTTCCTGGAAGTCCCGTGGTCTCGTTATTGATCTTCTGCTTTTTCAACTCTCTGGCGAATTCGTCATCATTGTCATCCAACAAACCCCAAATACTGAAATGAAGCACCTTAAACACCCAAACAAACATTATAGGGTCGTAAGTGACAAACTCCATCCCAGACTTCGCCTTCAAAATGTTGATGAATGCACTCAAATCTTTACCAGCACTAGGTTCAATATTTTCAAGGGTAATAGTTGCAGGCACATTCAAGCCAAACCCCTGCGGAGGTTTGCTCTCGTCATCTTTATACACCTTAACGTATTTGGCACCAATTTCCACGGTTTGAAAGAACAACTCATCGGAAAAGCTCTTATCTACTTCATTACACTTTCTCTTTATATCAGATAAATCCACCGGTTGATCGAATGCAATTTGTCCAAAGCCTTTACGGCCGATAATGAAATTATCAATATTTGAAACATCTTTTAAAGACCAAGTACTCAACTCTATTATCGAAGGAGAACACCAATAACCATCTTCTTGTATACCACATTGAACATTTGATGGGCCCGGTAAATTGAAATGTGGACCCTGCGACACTTCTTTCAATGCTCTAGATCTTCTGGAAGGGTGTTCGGAGTCGATATTGGCGTTACTAACCTCATAATCAGAATCGTCTTCTTCAAGCCCCGTCAATAATTTATCTGACAGCACAAGCGTAGTGATGACTCTCTTTTTCTTGGAGTTCAACACTTTGTCGGCATCAATAAGATGAAACTTCAATGGCTTCGACTTTATTATTAATTTTTTGGTTTCATTGGAAGATCTGGCTTCTATCAGATTGAATGCAATTGGTTTGGTGATTTTGTTCTGAACAGGCTTGGCTTTGGACCCCAAAATAGGCTTGGAGCTTGGAAAATCGCTTGATGTGAATATATGCTCCGTGGATCTGCCAAACTTATCGAGTGGCTGAGTCGTCTTGAATACATTGAATCTGCTAGCGAGTCTGGAAAAAATCGATGAATTGGTTTTCTTTGACTCCCGCAAAGGTTTGGAGGGGTTCTTCTTGGTGGTGAATAAGTCACCTGTTATGGAAGCCGGCATTTCGTAATTGGTGGGGATTCCTTGGAAAATAGACCCATTCACATACGGATGATTAGTTGAGGTGTTAGTGTTATTATTCTGTCCAAAAAGTGCACCGGCATTGCTGTTGCTATTACCATTGGACTGGTTGTTCTGGAATAAGCCTCCTGTGGTTGAATTAGGGTTGGAGGCGGTGGTGGAGCCAAACAACGGTTTCGCTGAACCAAAAAGATTTGTGTTTGTGGATGCGTTTGTGGAATTTCCAAACAATCCCAGACCGTTGTTTCCCAGACCAGTGTTCCCCAGACCTCCAGTATTGTTCAAACCCGAAAAGCCACTCGATTTGTTCCAGCCGTTGGCACCAGTATTGGAAAACATCAATAGCCTTAAAGTTGAAAAAAAAATAACATTGTTTCGCGATGAATTACTACCATAAATTACTACCATGAATTTATACGTTGATATCCTATATATACACAACTAGCTTTTTTCTACCAAGTTCAATTCCACCACATGTTCAGACCCATACCATATTTTATCGAATCTTCTTAAATTCGTTTTGCGTCGGTACACTTCATTGGGAATCCCAATATCCACCAATAAATGTGTGATATGATCATCATTGGTTGAAGAAAGCGTGTCATTTCTATAAGCATGTAAGATTCCGGCCACAGGTAAACCCATTGATACGCAATAACGACTGCGAATCAACAAGGACTTTTCCGAAACGGTCCCGGAGCCTCCATCAATTCCTGAGGGTATGTCAAGCGATAACACTTTGGCCAGTTGACGGGGCTCATTACACCATTTAATTATTTGCTCCACAGATGCTTGTTCTTTCTCATTGTAGAATATATCTTCTAGGTGGTCATCATATCCTTGGAGAGCGTCGATTATTAACTCCACAGGCGTGTCAAGTTGATTGTTCAAGATATCAAATAATTCATGCACCGGGGCGGTGAGAACCTTTCCTCCAACTCTTTGAAGTGATTCTTTTTGCTGGAGATAAGTCTCGTCTGTGACATCTTGATTAAGCATAAATGCAAGAACACGAACTCCGTGGTTTGAAAGATGACGTCCAATTGCAAAAGCTCGGGCAGAACATCTCTCACTGCCAATTAAAAGTAATGCCAAAGGAGGTAAATTATGGTTGTTGGGGTTCAACCTACTGGCCCCACCTAAAATCTTCTGGGAAATGTACAAAGACACGTTAGTGGCAAAAACTTCTGCCATCAATGCAGGAGAATGTGCAAAAGTGTCGGTGGAGATTCTTTCAATGTCCAATAATTGAATTGGTGAACAAACTGGTACAATATTGCCCGTACTTGAATTCACCAAAGTGTACGTCTTATTTGATGAATTTCCAGTCGAATCGTGGACAGGGGTCAATCTACCGGTAACAGAGGCATTTCTAACGGCATCCTTCTGGTCATGGCCTATCTTATCCCAGTTATCGGTTCTGCCTGCCAACACCATTTCGTCAGTACCAAACTTTTCATAATCTTTACGAACATTTTCCACTTTGTTATGCCCCACCAATCGGTGTTCCGGCTTGATGGTGTCTTTCTTGTGGAAGTCCTCGAAAACCCTCTTTTTGTCAAACATGGCCAAATTAGCAGCGAAATCAAAGTCGTCCGTCACTTTATCAGTCTCCAACTTGATTTGTAAATCAGACACATCCTCTTTTTTGGACTTGGGTTTGGATTTGACCTCGGTCTTGCTGACTCTGTGGTTGTTTTTGAGGGACCTGATGAAGTCTGGTGGAAGTTTGATCACCTTTAAATCGGAGATTGTCGAGTTTGCAATTTCAATGGCTGGAATAGTGTGAGAAGGATTAGTGGACTGAAGCACGTCATTCAACACGATTTTTGTTTCATCAACGGATGCCACTCTGCCGGAGGATGTCGACCCATCTTTCAAGAACAAATTTACCGTGTAATTCAAGAATTCTGTCATGAAAGCTAACGATGAAGATAAAAGAAAATGCGTGAAAAAAAACACCTCTTAATAGAATAGTAAAATATGTTGGGTGAAAAAGGTTCCTTCAAAAAATTAGGTGAAAGTACTTATAAAATACATTATGGATGCGAACTATCTATACATTACTGGGTGAACTCCTTCGCCATTATTTGGCAAACCCTCTAAATACTTGAACACCTTAAAATGCATTGTTTGGGTGATACTCTTCGAGATACGTCACTATTTCGTTGTTATGCATGTGTAGCTGATCACAGATAGAATTCATCGACAGCGACGAATGGATGTGACTTTTTTCCATTCGGGCTTTGTGTTCCAGGTGAAGGCTCTCGAGGAGTAAATTTTCAAGGTATTGGTTATGGTATTGTAGCTCTTCAATCTCTTTTTCACTTTGGCTGAGTTTATTCTTGATGTATTTGTTCTGAAAATTGCACTTGTTCAACTCGGTTTCTAAATACGAGATCATATTCGACAACTTTTCGGGGGTGGTGTTCAATTTAGCAGTAAGCACATCTATTTCTTGTCGCAAGCTGTCTACCACCGATTGGGAAGCCAAATCCACCTTAGTGGTGTGTAGGGTAGTTTGGTTAGCTTTTGCATTGGTTTTTATCTGCTTAACCCTTGTGGCGTAGTTCAATGTTTGATGGGTTTCTTCGTAGTCAAGTGGGGACACACAAAATATCATTACCGTCTTGGAATTGCCTCCGAGGTTCTCTTTGAGGATATAAGTAAGAATGGAATCTCGGTATGGGATCATGGAATTGGAGGTGGTCATCGAGTTCTGCGATAGCACATTGATGCATCTTCCTAGCACCGTAAGCGATTTATTTATCAAACTACCTTCTTTCACTCGCTCTTGCTGGCCAAACACCTGAGTCTTAGCTAATCGTTCAGAACCCGCCAAATCAACTAGCTTGATGTTCGATATCACTTGTGTATCTGCAACACCTATCTGCTCCTCGTCTTCTGCCTTGAACTTGGTTTGTTTCAAGAATAAATTGAGTATGGCATGAGATCGAGAACTATTATTGTTCATTGATGTAGCAGCAGTCACTCTATTCTTATTACCAGCATTAAGATGATGCATAAACTCTTCATACGTCTCAATCGCGTACTCTTTGAGATTATCCACATAAGGACCTGTTTCCGGGTGTTCTCTCACTTTCCACTTCCGATCATCCCCTTTATGTAAAAGATCTCGAACAGTCTCATTGTACACCTCCAAGTAAGATAACTTCAACTCACAATTGACTTTTGCATCAACTAATTTGGCCTTGTGTGCAAGAATATCGTTCACCAATAATGGAATAAACCCAGGTTCTGGGCCCTCTCCCATCATCGTATAGGTTTTGCCTGAGCCTGTTTGACCGTATGCTAAAAGACACACATTAAATCCCTGAAAGTAATGATTGATCACGTCGGGGCCCACACGACTGTACAACTGCCTGTTATCTATGGTATCATCTCCCTGGAAAGACCAGATTGCATCATCAAACTCAAAAACTTTACTTGTTACTCGTTTTGAATCATCTGATCTGGCATGTAAAACGACTTTTCCTTTTGTGTTTTGAGGCATCTCCACAAGTGATTTTTCCAGCTTACCTTTTTCTCGTTCCAACAACGGTCTCACCCTCACCACCACTCCTATATTGGACTTGTGCGAACCAGCAGAGCTATTGATCATTTTAATCGAGACATGTATCGTCTATTGCATTCGCGACTTTGTACTATTTATATCCGAGTATTACATCCGCGTAAGACTTTGCGTTTGACATTTTGGCTTCACGCAGCAAAAATAAAAACCTGTCATACCCTTTTTTGTTATTTTTTTCTTCAAACTAAAGGTATTATTAACATGGGTTCGTTTAATGACGTTAACTCGGCCGTACAGGCGTCTTTACGAGAAAACAAGCCATTGGTGGTATGTTGCTCAAGTTCCGCAGGTGACGTGATCTGGCCAGATGTTTTGGGTCCTAAAATTATACGGCAAAATACAGCAATTATGTTGAAAGAAGGGACGAAGGACTTTGTTTACTTCAAGCAGATGGTGCCCACGGTGGTGGTTCCTTCGGTATGTGTGGTTGATAAAGGGGGTTTACAGGAGATGATAACCGATATGGGAGCGGTTTGTGAGAGGTTGCGGGTGCTTGTGGGGAGTAGGGAGGGGAGTGACAATATAGAGGCTAAGGATGAGGCTAGGGAAGAGGCTAAGGAAGACGCTAATGAAGAGGCTAGGGAAAAGGACGCTACTGTTTGTCCTTCGGAGGATGAAGCTGCAGAAACCAAAGCCGCTGCAACTGCTATCGACTGTGTACTTTCGTTCAGATTGCTTGATGGCTGCACCATTAAACAAACCTTTAATGCCTCCGATACCCTAAGTGATGTTAGGCAATGGCTTGACACCGAGTCCAACATCGAAATCATCTCGTCCGACCCCATGCCTTCGTTTGCCAGGCCCGATGCTCTTCATCCAACCAGATATGCTTTTCAAAGTCCTTGCATACCAAGGATCACCTACGATGACAATCAGGAATTCGTCACCCTTCAACTGCTCAATCTTGTGCCCCGGTCGGTACTTATTTTGAAGCCGGTTTTCGATGAGACTGTACAAATGGCTTACACCAACAACAGAAGTCTTTTAAAGGCTGTAACTACCAATCTTGGGAAGCTCGGTCATGCGGTATACTCTTTTTTCGACTACAGTCTTAATGACGAAGATGACGTTGATAATGAACAGTATGAAGATGCAGTGGAACACAAGACCCCCCAGGTTCTTTCTATCGATGCTAAAAAGGCCAAAGCTCCAACATTGATTAATTTTGAAAACCACCAAGAGCCTGAATCAAAATCGGATGCCGCTGCCGATGCCGATGTTAAAACTGGAAAAGACGAACAAGAAGGCTCGTTGGAAGGCTCTCTAGATGAAGGCCTCCACTCAAGACACCGGTTAAATCACCCATCTACCCGGGTGCAAACCATCAAAATTAACGAGACTGCTAATGAGTAATTCAAGGTGAATGCTATTGCAATGAAACGGAAAGTGAAAAGGAGGTGAATGGAAAGTAAAACGGAAGGTGAGATCTAGGAGTGTATCTAGGAACTATGTACCAATCAGGATAATCACGGTAATCTGCCCTCTATTATGTAAGTCGCGATCTTTGATCCCTCAATTAAACCATCGATGGATAAGGTTAAAGTGTCACAGTTAGAACCTTTGTTGAAGTTTCAAGGTAGTTTCGACCCCAATTCCATCTCCCCTGATGCCTCAGTGCTATCATGTGGATGCGTCGTGTCAGAATCCCACTTTTCGTCCTTAGTTGATGCCACTGGAATGGCAACATGTTCTGAGTGTTCAACTCCACAAGTATCTTTTTTGAAACCCCTCAAGCAATTGAGAGACTTGTACCTGCTAGTTATCCTGTTGGAGCACGCCGCCAAACCCAGACGAAGATCGTCGTCTAAAAAAAGCCTTAGGGCTCTGGACTCCGTCGATCGTGCTACGGCCCAGATGGATCTAATCAGCTTGTTTTATAAGTACGCCAAAGAAGAAACAGGGCAGCCAGATGTGCCGTCTACTCCCAAGACTCAAATAGCTCCGATAGATATTCGAAAACTGGACAAAACACCGGACTCGGACCACAGTATGTTGAACTCCAATTCAATATCGCCATTAAAGAAGCTTTCCCTATCAGAAGCACCACACATAGAAGCGTTTCATGAAAAAGCCAGAAGCAAGACTTCAAAGTATGAGGATTTCATGCTTTCAAATTTAAGTGAAGAAAAAGAGTATAATTTCAGCAAGTGTTTCCCATTCCACCGGAAATTAACTGCTTTTCAAACTCAGCAAGGGAAATTATTCTCTGGAAATCTTTTCAAGAATCCAGTGATTAAGAAAACCAGTCGGTTCATTGGTAGTGATATCAACACCTATACTGATATTATCACGGGACAGGAGGTGACCCGGTTTGTGCTTATTACTGAGAAAAGATGGGAATTATTCGAATTATCACTGGAAATAGAGCCAAAACCAATTCTTGTGTGTTGTGGGAAGCTGAACGGAGAGTATGGGCGTCTGTTTACAGAATTAAAAGAGGACTATGGTACCGAGGTGATCATACGGAATGATTTTTCTGGTAATAATCAATCCAGTGATGCTGCTACCCCAGGTGATCATAAGAAGAAACTAGGACAATGGGATCAATTAAATTGTCAATTAAACCCGGAATTTTTGGTTATATCCGGTACCAGAGGTATAATGAGGGTGTTTAATGTGTCCCGAACATCATTACCTCATGAAATGGGTAAACCTGTGTACACTTATGTTACCAATTTTCCCATCCGATGTTTGGCCATTGCTAATTCCGGCCCATTGGTGGCGTGTGGGATAACTGCCAAAGAGAGGATCTCCGGCAAGGAGCAGCCGTTTGTGGTTCTACATAATCTTATAAAGTCCACATCAGGTGACAAGATCATCGGATCGGTTGAGCCCATCACCATAACGGTTCCATACCGAGATCCCATCAAAATCATAAAGTTCAACTCCACTGCCACCCATTTGTTATGTTGCACGGTGTGGGAGTCCCGATACTTGATTATGAGGCTAAGAAGTCCGGGGTCTGATAATTTTAGAAAGCCTAGGTTGATCTGGACGGATTCCAGTGCTTTGAGAGTATCCAAAAGAAAGAAATCAGATGGTGTCTTTTACGAAGACTCAGAAGACGAGTCAGAAGATGATGCATTGATGATGGATAATGAGGGAATTACAGATGCCCAATTTGGTGCCATTCCCAATACGGTAGTCTTGACATCATGCTCATTACAGCATAGACCTCCAATGATGCTTAAATTGGAGGGATCCAATATTGATGCGTTTCACAACAGAAACGTGTCGGATGCATTATCAATGGACAGTAGTATGAATAGCAGACATGGCGAATATGAGCATGATATCACCAATGTGAAATCGGCTGACTTACTTCTTAGGTTTCTGGAAGTAGGAGCCTCCATTCATAAAATGGCATTGCTGCCTCGTCGTGATGCCATGGCATTTTTAGATAAGGACGGGAAGATCTATTTGGTTTCTATTCCCAACTACGAATTGCACCTCAACACATCATTTAAGAAGGTGGTGGTTCTTTTGGGGGAGGTTTCGAATGCGGAGAGGTATGTTGAGGCTGCAACAATAAAGTTTTCTGCCGATGGGGGGAAAGTGTATGTGGCGGACCGCAAGGGTATATTTCTGACGTTTGACTTCACCAAAGGGGTACCTGGACAGGACGCGGATGTGGTCAAGTGTAAAATTCTTAATGTGTAAGAGAAGTAATAAAATGGCAGTAAGATACTGCATAAAGCGCCCCTCGTTGCAAAACCGTTGAGAGCCACGGTTTTTCCTCAAAAACTTAAAAAGAAACACCCATCTCTTATTTTTAATCAACCAACGCCATGGCTCATGTATCACCCTTAAGGGAAAACGTGTTGGACTTGATTGGTGACACGCCATTAATCAAATTAAATAAAATCCCCCAAAGTTTGGGAATCAAGGCCAACGTTTATGCCAAGGTCGAATTGTTCAACGCTGGTGGCTCCATTAAGGACAGAATTGCCAAAAATATGATTTTAGAAGCAGAAAAAACCGGAAGAATCAAACCCGGTTACACATTGATTGAACCCACTTCTGGTAACACTGGAATCGGGTTGGCCTTAGTAGCAGCTGTTAAAGGTTACAGAACCATTATCACCTTACCAGAAAAGATGTCTAACGAGAAGGTTTCTGTTTTGAAAGCTTTGGGAGCAGAAATTATTAGAACCCCTACAGAGGCCGCATGGGATGCTCCTGAATCTCATATTGGAGTGGCCAGAAAATTGGAAAAGGAAATTCCAAATGCTGTTATTCTTGATCAATATTCTAACGAAGCTAACCCAAATGCTCATTACTATGGTACTGGATATGAAATTTGGGAACAAACTAAAGGAAAAGTCACTCACTTGGTGGCTGGTGCTGGTACTGGAGGTACTATTACCGGGATTTCCCAGTATTTGAAAGAAAAGAATCCAGATATTAAAGTTACGGGTGCAGACCCCAAAGGGTCTATTTTAGCAGTACCCGCTTCTCTTAACACCTCGGCTGACCCTTACTTTGTTGAAGGTATTGGTTACGATTTTATTCCCGATGTGTTGAATAGAGACTTTGTGGATAATTGGATCAAGACTGATGATTCTGAGTCTTTCAAGTTAGCCAGAAGAATTATCAGAGAAGAAGGGATTCTAGTAGGAGGATCTTCTGGTTCTGCTTTACAAGCAGCTTTGGAAGTGGCCAAGGATTTAACTGAAGATGATACGGTGGTGGTGGTGTTCCCAGATTCCATTAGATCTTACTTATCTAAATTTGCTGATGACGAATGGATGAAAACTAATGGATTTGAGGTTGAACAAGATGATGCTGGTGCTTCTGAAGATAAAGTGTTGGCCAATAAAACTATCTCCGACTTGGTTTCTGGAAAGGCTCCGGTTGTTACTGTGACTTTGGCCGACACAATCGAGAAGACTTTTGACTTATTGCAAACCAATGGATTTGATCAATTACCTGTGTTGACTAGCCAAGGTAATTTGGTGGGATTGGTGACTTTATCTTCCATCTTAAAGGCACTTTCGTCTAAGAAGGTGCAAATGACCAACTCCATCAGACCTGTGATTATCGATTTCAGAAAATTGGCTGATTTTGAAAAGTCTTTTAATATCACTAAAGAATCTGGATACTCAAAGAGGAAATATGAACCAATTACCTTAAAAACACCATTGAGCTTGCTTAACAAGTTTTTCGAGACTAACTCCAATGCAATTATCACGGATGACGATTATAAGCCTATTCAGATTGTCACTAAGGTGGACTTGATTTCGTTTTTAGCCAAGAACTTGTCACTTGCTTAGTGTTTAGTTTATAGTATTACATTTGAAGCTGTGTTTAACTTGTGCTAAGAACGTATTGCAGTTAAGAGCTCTCTTCAACTTGTGATAAACAGTTAAGTGCTGTCTTTAATCTGTGCTAATAAACATACTACAGTTAACATTACTACTCTATTATACATTTTCAAGGCTCAAGAAAACTTCCATCTGTTACCACAGTTTTCACAGGTACAAAAGGTAGTCAAAGGCTCATCAGCAGATCTCGTCTGCATCTGGTAGTAACTCACCTTCTTGTGTTTACACTTACCGCAAGTGAATCTGTCAGTAACAGCTCTCTTTTCTGTAGCACCTTGAGCATCAAAAAGGTTCTGCTTATGTAATTTTTCAATCTCTTTCTTCAAGGCATCGGGAGCCATTTCGGTGGGTTTCATCTTAACAAACTTATCGGGACCAATAAGGCCGCTGAGTAGCCTATCCCTCAACTCCGGGTTCTTCTTATTTCTAAGGTTCATAACAAATGATCTTAATTTGTTTCTGTACCCATCTCCTACTTTCAGATACTCATCTTTGAAAACAGCAAGTTCGATGTTTTTAGCAATTTTCAAGATATGGCCACTTTCATCTCCTCTTTCAATGGCTAATGCTGTATATAAAGCGCCTATTGACGCATTTCTTGTGGAATCATCATAAAAACTAGTACTAATGCCGTCGATTTTAGGGTTTCGAGGGCCACTATGAAATTTATTGTCTTTGGTAGTGGAAGAAATGGAGGAATCGGTGGGGTTCACTTTCACATCTTTTCTTCTGTTTTTCTCAGCTTGTACCTCATCTCTCCAGGCTCTGATCATTTTTTTTACCAAAGAACTTATTTCTGTACTGGAACTGGACCGGTACTTATTAACGGCCACCCCCACTTTAGTTTCTCTAAGCAACCTCTCGGTTGGTTTGACACCATCGTTGAGAATATTCAACAATTTCAAGATCGTCGCATCATCCGATGACTTGTCCAAGTTGGACACAATCGACTTTATCTCCTTCGATTCCATTTGTACAGTTTATTTTCTCATTTTTTATTTCTCAAAAACATATATACTTGAGCTGTTTAAGGACATACGGTATTGGGGCCTTTCAAGTATCAAATTATCCTTAACAACTTGACTAGTCTAGTCATCACACTACCACCACCCTGATATTGACTTACACAGCAAAGAAATGGACAGAAATTGCGTTTATATCGGGAACATACCCTTCGAGTACACTGAAGACCAGGTTTTGGAAATAGCAAAGTCTGTGGGCCCCGTGGAGGATTTGAAGTTGCTTTTCGACCCTGTAAGTGGGAAATCCAAGGGATATGCGTTTGTTAAATACAGCGACAACGAAACAGCAGCATCGGCTGTAAGAAACCTCAATAACTTCACCATTGGAAACAGGAATCTTAAATGCTCAGTTGCGTCCGAAAACTCCCAAATGGAGATGAATTCAGAAACAGAGAAGTTACCGGCATTGCCGTTGGGGGTCCAGCTATTCCCCAATCAAACCTCAGCACAGGTCATTTCTAATATTTTATCACAACTAGATGAAAATACAGCCACCCAACTTATTAAAGAAGCTAAAGATATGTGCTCCACAAATCCACTGTTGATGGAAAAACTTCTCGATAAGTGTCCTCAGCTATCACATGCATTGGTAGAAGCATCATTGCTTCTAAACCTCACAAAGCCTGACACGGTGGAGATTTGTGTCAATAGAAGAAAACAGCCCATCGAGAGACTCACTCCCGATCATATTACTCTACTCCAGGCCGTAAAAGCCATGACTGAAGACGATATACAAGGTCTTGAGGAGTCCAAACGGCCGACTATGGTGAAGCTCAAAAAAGAAATCGAAAGCGGCTCCTTTGGTACTGTGTAGCTACATATATATATCAAGAGTCACGTGATCACATCTCAAAAACTTCTCTGAGAAAATCTCATTGCAAATACGTACGTTAAACATGCCAGTTGAAAAAAGAAAGGTCACAAACAGCATGGCCGTCACCTCCAAGGTGTTCGTCATGTCCAGACATGGAGGTGCCACAAAGGTCGTTAGAGAGCATTATCTTCGGGACGACATTGTTTGTTTATCCAAAAGATGTGGTGTATGCTCCGAGCTAATCAAAATGCATCCTGATGGACAAACCCCCAATGTGCAATTGTCAGAATCCCCAGCCAAGATCGCCGGTGAAAAACACTACTTGGTACTAGACACAAACATTGTTTTGCAAGCCATCGATCTCTTGGAGAATCCAGAGTGTTTCTACGACGTTATTATCCCACAAACAGTGTTAGAAGAGGTGAAGAATAAATCATTTCCAATCTACCAAAGGTTAAGGACGTTGGCCAAGGCGGAAGAAAAGAGATTCGTGATATTTCATAACGAGTTCCATGAAGATACTTATGTTGCAAGACAACGGGGTGAAACTATGAACGATAGAAATGATACCGCTATTAGAAAGGTTGCCAGTTGGTATGACAAGCACCTTAATGGTCAACAATCTGGTGATAAAATAAAAATCGTATTTGTGTGCAATGACAAGGACAATAGAAAAAAAGCTAGTGACAGTGGTATTTTCACCAAATCTCTCGTTGATTACATTGAATTGCTTCCAAATGCTGATCATTTGAGAGAATTGATTCCTAATGATAATAAGAGTTTTGGTGGAACCGAACAAGAAACAAAATATCAAGAATATTATTCTGATGCTAGAATTCAGGCTGGTATCAAGAACAAGACCTTATTCAAAGGGGTATTGAATATTTCCAGGTACAATTTCTTGGAAGGGACAATCCAGGTACCTGCCTTTAAAAAGCCCTTGTTAATTGCTGGCACAAAGAATCTTAACCGAGCTTTCAACAGTGATTTGGTGGTGGTGGAGCTATTGCCTAAAGAGAAGTGGAAGACACCTTCTGCTACAATTATCGAGGAAGATTCCATCGACACTTATGACAATCCCGATGATGATGGAGAAGAAACCAACATTATTCCCGATAAAGAGCGGATTCTTTTGGCCCAAGAAGCTGCAAAGGCCATCAGTATGGCGTCTTCTGAAAAAGTTGAACTTGAAAAGAAACTTCAGCCAACAGCTAAAGTTGTGGGTATTATTAGAAGGTCATGGAGATACTATGTGGGTCAGATTGCCCCTACTTCCGTTTCTGCAGATGATAATGGTAATGCGCTGAGGTCTTGTTTTGTGGTATTAATGGAGACTGTTCTTCCCAAGGTTAGAATCAGAACAAGAAGAGCAAAAGAATTACTAGGTAAAAGAATTGTGATTTCAGTGGATTCCTGGGATGCCACTTCAAAGTACCCTCAAGGCCATTTTGTTAGATCATTAGGGGACATAGAAAGCACAGAAGCCGAGACAGAAGCTTTATTACTTGAACATGACGTTGAATACAGGCCTTTCGCTACAAATGTCTTGAACTGTTTACCCAAAGAGGGTGATAACTGGAAGGTGCCAGAGAATTTGGATAATGGAGACCCTCAGTTGAAGAAAAGAAAGGATTTAAGAGATAAACTTGTGTGTTCTATTGATCCTCCTAATTGTGTGGATATCGATGATGCTTTACATGCACAAAAGTTACCAAACGGCAATTACGAAGTAGGAGTCCATATTGCTGATGTTACTCATTTTGTCAAAGCAAACACCCCCATAGATGACGAGGGGGCTTCAAGGGGTACATCGGTATATTTAGTGGACAGAAGAATTGATATGTTACCACTTTTATTGGGTACCAATCTTTGTTCTTTAAACCCTTATGTGGATAGATTTTCATTTTCTGTTATTTGGGAGGTGGATGAAAATGCCAACATAATCAGTGTTAATTTCACCAAGTCCATCATCAAGTCTAGAGAAGCATTCTCATACGAAGCAGCACAAAAGAGAATTGATGACGAACTGCAACAGGATGAATTGACCAAGTCCATGAGAATTCTCTTGAGATTGTCGAAGAAGTTGAAACAAAAGAGAATCGATGCTGGAGCCTTAAACTTGGCATCCCCAGAAGTTAAAGTTCATATGGATAGTGAGACCTCAGACCCTGGTGAAGTGGAAATCAAACAATTATTAGAGACCAATTCTTTGGTGGAGGAATTCATGTTATTTGCCAATATCTCTGTGGCCAGAAAGATCTACGACGCTTACCCCCAAACTGCCATGTTAAGAAGACATGCGGCTCCACCGTCCACGAATTTTGAACAATTAAACGAAATGCTTCTGGTTCGTAAAAATGGTATGCATATATCGTTAGAGAGTTCAAAGGCAGTAGCCGACTCCTTGGATAATTGTGTGGATGAGAAAGATCCCTACTTTAACACATTGATCAGAATTGTGTCCACTAGATGTATGATGGCAGCTGAATACTTCCCGTCTGGGTTTTTTGGATATCCTGATTTCAGACATTATGGATTAGCCGTGGACATTTATACTCATTTTACATCACCAATTAGAAGGTACTGTGATGTTGTTGTTCATAGACAATTAGCAGGAGCGATTGGGTATGAGGATTTGGCTTTAAGTCATAGGGACAAAAGTAAGATGGAGTTGATCGTGAAAAACATCAACAAACGTCATAGAAATGCTCAATTTGCTGGTAGATCCAGTATTGAATATTATGTTGGACAAGTAATGAAACAGAATGAGTCAGTACAGGAGGGATATGTTATCAAATGTTTCAGCAATGGTATAGTTGTGTTAGTTCCGAAGTTTGGAGTGGAGGGTTTAATTCGGTTGGAAGATTTGGGAGATGTTAATTCTGCCATGTATGACGAAGATAAGTTTGAATTACACTTTAACGATTTGAAGAGTAAAAAACGAGTTATTGGAGTGTTTGACAAGGTGACGGTGGAAATTGAGTCGATTAAGGATGAAGTTACTGGTAAGAGGAAGGTGCAGTTACGGTTGCAGTAATGTGGCTATCAATAGTATTTTAGTCATAGTTACATTATAGTCATATTCTCATTTCACATATTCAAAATGTCGAAGATATATTTACTGTGGTCAATCATTTGAAATCAAAAAGTATGTACATTATCTAAACCACGCTATAAATATATTGTCAATATCATGTCATTTTACACAAATGGATAAATAACCTACTTTATGAAAATCACTCGGAAATATACTCGACCAACTGTTTGATATTTATCACCTTTATACCGTGGGTCTTCGAGAACTTCACACAGTCTTCAAGCCTCATCATCAACCCATCTTCATCTCTCACCAACTCACAAATAGCGGCTGCTGGCTGTAAATTAGTCAACTGGCATAACTGAATAGCTGCTTCAGTATGACCTCTTCTTTTTTTCAACAACCCAGGAACAGCCCTTAATGGTATTATGTGCCCTGGCTTAATAAAATCGTCTGGTTTCGATGTAATATCTGCCAATTTACTAGTGGTTAAAGCTCTGTCATGAGCTGAGATACCCGTGGTGGTGCCGTGGGCATAGTCACATGTGACGGTATAGTTTGTTCCGTGTCTGTCTGTTTTATTAGCCACCATGGGGGGAAGGTCCAAAGCATCAGCTCTATCTGTTGACAAAGGAACACACACATAACCTGAAGAATGACGAACAAGAAATGCCATTTTTTCTTGGGTGGTGAGTTCTGCTGCAATAATCAAATCGCCTTCATTTTCTCTTTCTTCGTCGTCCATAACAACGAGGAATTCCCCTTTCTTAAAAGCCTCAAGGGCTTCGGGTATAGGCGTGAAGACTGACATTATACGTTGTGAACAGTGCGGGAGTATTAAATATTATATTTATTTGAAAAATCGAAACCTTTTTATGTAATGAGAATCGGTGACTAAATCCGGGCATTATTAATTTTACAAATAGCTGATAAATCAGGTTAGTATTTTTTTTGGTACTTTTGAGCAGCATTGGGGTCGTATTTCCGTCGGGGTTTCTTGAGTGATTCTAGGTGTCAATATTGTCTCTTGTTACTTCCAGGTGTCATTTACTATCTTTTCGTCTCTAGGGAATATTTTCTTTGTAGAGGTGTCTTTTTGCTGCAAATTTCACACTTAATCTTTTTTTCTCTTTTGTAATCCGTCATGCTTTGGAATTAGGAAATAAAACCAGTAAAACCAGAAAAACCACAAAACCACGAGCCGAGAACAACAACCACTCGCACAACTGCCATATCTCTTCTCGTGACCGTGATTTTGGCTATATTCCTTCAGTCTTAGAAATGGCGCACCGAAATTTAACTGTGATGGAAGAATCACCATTTTCAGTGCAATTCACAGCACTATATCCACACACCACCACCTCGTTCACGTTCCAGAAAGTGGATGTGGAAGACACACTCATACTCAACGTAATGGTGGATGGGATAGTGGACACGACTCTTGAGCTACCCTTGAATTCTCAACAAGCCATCAACATTCTCTCCGATTTATCCAATTTTGAAGAATATGAAGAAAGCATGGGAATTGAACCCAGAATTATCATTGGAGACCACACTAACTACAAGATCCAGGTGATAGCGTCTCAAATAGGAAAATTGTACCTAACTAATCTGTCAGAGCCAAAAAGTGTCATATTGTCAATAGGTGGTAGGTGGTTTGGTAAAGGGGACGAGACCAGTAATGAAGACTTTGAAAAACTCATGTTTGTTTTGGAGAATGTGAAAAAGTTATTGGAGTTGAAGGATTAGCTCAATGTAAATATCAATATGAGATAAGAATTCAACGTCTAAGATAATAATTCAACGTCTATATCAATATGAGATGAGAATTCAACGTCTATATTAATACAAGATAATAATTCAACAACGTCTACAAGAATACGTCTATAAAAGTAATCTCTCTCTTCACTTCTTCTGTTTTGGCTCTCTGACCTTTGCAGCCACCTTTCTCTCTCCAGAGTACAATTTCAACTTGTGAGGAGTCATGAACTGCTTACATATCTCATCCGTAACTTGCGCTCTCTCCGCTTGGTAGTCTTTCACAACTTTACTGATAACCTCAATACACTCTTTCTTCATTTCTCCGGATAAAATCTCTCCCTTTCTGTAGCCTTCTGCCAACCGGTCCAATTTTTCATCATCATCACTGAAAAACGACATATATTGATAAGCCACATCCACATCTGGGTTACCCCCATACTGTCTGTGTTCTGCCACGGTAATTTTACCACCCGAAAAAGCATGTTTGTTTATCTTGGTTTGAATCTGTTTAGGTGTGTCTCCCATGAAAATAGAGGTGGCAGTATCAGAAGCAGACATTTTGGTGGTGGCTCCTTGTAAAGCCGGGAAGAATTTAGCGTGAATCAAAGCCGGTTTAGCATACTTTAATTTATCAGCCACATCTCTACACACTCTGAAGTATGGATCTTGATCAATAGCACAAGGAATCAAACAAGGAGTTTTATCGGGTAATCCCAAAATGTCGGGAAATGACGATGGAAATGAAGTTGCAATTTGGATACTAGCGAAGTGTACTTTACCAATGCAGTCTGAATCTTGAAACCCAAAAACAGCTCTAGCAGTGGAAGTGGTAATCTGTCTGGAGACTCTGACGACGTTTTCATAAAAGGCACCTCCCATGTATCCCAAATCAGAAAAGATGAATGTTTTCTCTAAATCGAACCCCACAGCGATGATATCTTTAGCATTTTCAAAGGCAAATCTCTTAACATCCTCGATAGTCAATTTCGGTTTGAACAAGAATTTCTCGTCGTCGGTCAACTCGATAACCAATGGCACGTCAAACACATCTTGTAGCCATTTTGTGAAAATAAATGGAACCATATGACCCAAATGGAGGCAATCTGAAGATGGTCCTCTTCCAGTGTATAAAAAGAAAGGTTCTCCATGTTCGTACAAGTCCAAAATCTTGGTTAAGTCACGCTCTGAGAAGAACACGCCTCTTTTCAAGAAAGGATGTGGTTCATGCCCAGTAATTGCAGTGAATCTGTCCAAGGTTTCATGATTGATGACTTTGGTACCAAATTGTTCAACTAATTTGATGTAATCGATACCTTGATCTTTCCCGTCAACAACAGCACCTTCCACTTCCCAGGGGGTGATGATCTGTTCTGCCGACTCTTTGATCTTGATATTTTTAACCCCTTGTTCAACTTTATCAGTCATGATAATTTTGGATTTTTTTTTTGAGTAAAAAATATATGGTATGAAATAGGATTCAAGTACAATGTAGCGGGTCAAATAGGTTACGGATTCTGAATGTGAAAGTGATAGTAGAGAAGAGAAATACGAAACAAGTGATATGATAGTTGTAGTATTTTAATACATCAAGTAAATATACATGAAAAAGGGACTACATACTTGGATAATCATTAATTATTGTGTATTCTTTTAAACCCAATGCATGATATATAGTCAAATAGTTCTGTAAACCCCAAATTCTTCTGATTGTTTTGTTATGTATAAAACATCATTTAAAATTGAAGTTTAGTGAAGAACCATTTGTTTTCACCAGCTTGGTATCTTTCTTCAAAGGCTTTCTTCACAACTTTTTTGGCTTCTTCTCTTTGAGATGGTTCACTTAAAGATTCGTTGGTAACATCAGCTTTGAAACCGTCTAATCTGTATCTAGTTGGCATTAAGTGGTTGTAGTTGACCACCTTAATAAATGGCTTGACCTTGGACTTCTTAGCAACTTTCTTGGCACCCAAGTTCTTGGTGACCTTGGATGGGTATCTTTCAATACCGGCAACAATGGCATGTGGGAAAGGGTGAGATTTGGAACCTTCATCATGGTGTCTGACGATCACGACCTTTTTACCAGCGAAACGACCACGGACGACGATAGCTATAGAATGTTAGTATTAATCATTTTCCTGTGGTGTCTTAGGAAATCAAATCTAAGGTATTTGTGTCGTTTCTGAGTTGTTGAGCTGCTTCTTTCAAGGTATCTCGCTAACTGAGATCCATACCTGGGACTGGTGCTTTCTTTATTTTCATTGGTTAAATTCAACAACACGACACATCATCTGTTTCCAAGACTTCACATTGTATTCAGATTAGGTACATACCAACTTTGCCTGCTTTAATAAACTTAGCCATCTTAATTAATATAACTTGGTTAAAGAAATTCAAGAGAAAATTTTTTGTATGGCTTTTGATGCATTCGCAAGGGGAAGACCTGAAAAATGAAAAATTACACAAAACCGCAGTCGATGGGGTGGCGCACGACCCCATCATGTGAGGGTTGTGACTGCTGTTTTTGCGACAACACTCTGGGTGTAAGGGTCAATGGGGAACTCTAGTGCTATTTATATTGTATAATACTTATTATATCTTCATTTTTTACGTTGACTTCGGGCTAAAAACTTTGAATTCATTGACGTTACAAGTTTGGCTTTCCCGTCCTGCACAGGGGTGAATCGCTTCACTCTCATTGCAGGTACTGGGTCATCTTTGGTGAAACTGGATCTTCTATTGTTAGTGGGAGTAAAATGACTGTTATTAGACACAGCCAATTGCGCTGCATGAAGCATTCCACTTTCAGAATTGGCGCCTCCCGTAGCCAAGCCTGTAGACATGTTCAACGCCCCTCCGGAACTTTTGATAGGAGGGGGAGGTTTTCTTTTGACAGAAGATCTTGATTGTATTCTACTACTCAATAAACCTTCTCTTTGTTGGGGAGATTTGGTCGAAGTGAGTGGTTTTGCAGGATCTGCCGGTGATAGTGGGGCACTAGGAGGGGTGCGATCATTTCTGGTACTAAAGGCAGGAGAATCCATTAGCTTGGGAGATTGTACAGGAGTTCGAGGCCTGGAGCTACCTCTTTCTTTTTCCATCTTTATTCTTTCAAATTGGTTGGTTTGGGCTTTGGCCAATAGTTCTGTCCAATCGTTGACATCGTATTTCTCTACCTCGAAAACGAATGTCGATTCAATCGATTGAATGGCAAATGTGGCGGTGGAAGGTAATAATTTCAGTAGCTTACTGGAATTTGCAACCACTTCTTTGAACAGAATAAACGGGTAACTTAATTTGATCACCGATATTAATCGGTAATTAGCTTCTGGATCGTTTCTGAAAAATATCAATGTTCTCCCATGTGTGGTCACAAGCATAGTACACGTGCGAGGCTTTTCCAACGGATGCTGCGTTATAGGCTCACTGGCCTGTCCATTTTTCTCCTTATTGGAAATTCCTAGTTTCAGGAAAAATTTTGTCAGCCTTGAGGATGTGGTTGTGGTACCTGAAGAGGCACTTGGGGGTGCCACTTCCTCAATGAGAAAGAAATCTTTAATAGCTTTTGTTTCGTCTGCGTCAATTTCTATTTCGTCCACCATCAGTCCATTTCTCAAACTGGATCCATTTCCATTAACTACTTGACTCAAGAAACTGGAAGCGGATTTCTGCTGATTTCTGAACCCGAGGGGTGAATCGTGGATAAGACCTCTATTCTTTCTTTCAAAAGATTCCGTGGTAACTTTGGTAGCTATAACGGGTCCTATTTTGAGGATTCTTTCATCTGGGTGTTTAAGGTATTTCAGCCAGGCGTTTTCCAAGAGTGTTAGTGGAGTCACTTCCATCACCCTTGATTTGGGTTTGGGCTTGGCTGGTTGTTTCTTTCGCGATGAAGCTCTGGAGTAGGCCAGGATAGAATGTATTGTGGGCCTCAAGATATTTGTCCCGGGAATATATTCTGGAGTAGCAGCGGAACTCGGTGCTCGCAGATTGGTGGCATTACTTCTTGACGTCGATTTGGACAAGTTGGTGGACTCATCATCGGTTGGGGTATTCGTTATATCTGAGGATTCTTCATCTTCTGCATCGGAAGAATTATCTTTCTTGTTCAATACGAATGCTGCAACCATAGCCGGATTGACTGTGGCAGTAGGATCACTAGTGTTAGACTTATTGGAGGGTTCGCTTACCACTCTCTTGGTATCCTTTCTTGGTTGTCTACGTCCAGCCACAGTTTGGGCGGATGGGGACTTGGAAAGGGCAGGAACCTTCATCATTGATTTGGCAGACATCTTATATGGTTTCAATTCCGGTGGGTTTGTCATCCATATTTGATTATAGTCGTTGAAATCAACCCCTTGGAAGAAATAATGACCTTGAATAGTGGTGATATTGGCTCTTCTTGATGGCTGCAAAACAAGAATCAGTTTGAGCAAATCTCGTAACACCAAGGGAAATCCAGCACTGTAAGCATACTGCAATTTTGTGATCTTCTGGAACGTAAGATATTCATTGGCTGCTTTGAAGGGAGGTTTTCCCGCAATCATTTGATATAAGATACACCCAAAAGCCCAAATATCCCCGGGCTTTCCGCAATACTTATTTTCTAACAATTCAGGTGAAACGTATTCGGCTGTTCCCACAAAAGACTTGGCTCGTACATCTAAGGGATATTCTTCATTTTCATCATTCTTCTTTTGAAGGAGCCTGGCAGTTCCAAAATCAGTGATTTGGATTCTTAATTTATCATCCAAAAGAATATTTTCCGGCTTGATATCACGATGGATAACTCCATTATCATGCATGTACTTAATGGCATCTAGAATTTGTGCCCCAAAGTACCTGGTGCACTCTTCATCTAATGTATTGTACTTTTTAATCAAAGACAAAAGTTCGCCATTGGATGCATAATCCAACACAAAGTAAAGGGAATCCTTGTCTTGGAAGGTAAAATATAAGTTAACAACCCCCATTCGATTGCTTAACCTATTCAATGCATGTTTTTCGATATTGACATATTTGACCTTTTTTTCTTTGATGATATGTCTCTTGTCTAATATTTTAACGGCATATTTGGTGTTTGTGACCTTATCGGTGGCGAGTACCACGGTGGAGTAAGAACCCTCACCCAAAGGGTCTCCAAACTTGAAATCCAGAACCGTTCGGCGGATAACTCTAAATCCATTCTTTTCGTCTCCCACTGTCTTTGTGGCCGCTCCTTTTTCGTCCCAATCCTTCTGTTCTGCCTCTTGAGGGTATTCTTCATTGATATTCAATGATTTGATGGCGTCGGTGGATTTACTCAACTCATATTTTCCAGGAGATATGATATCCCTCAAATCTTTTTCTATGGTGGGGGTATCCAATATGTCTAACGATATGGTTGACATGGCCTGGTGAGTTCTGGGCTGGAACTCAAAGCTTGAAGAAGAATTTGGAGTTTGAGGAGCACTCTGCACAGCCGAATCACTGTTCTTCAACGATGACAACCTGGAGGATACATGTACCGGAAGGGAATCGGAACCGTTCACTTCGAATCGGTCCAATACTTGGGATGGTATGTGTCGTCTTTGGCTTGAGGAAAATTGTCCGTTCTCCTCAGACTCCAAGGTGTCATTGCTATGATTCAGATGATTCTGGACATAATTATTGAAAATATCGTCTATATCATCATTTAAGCCCTGGAGACCGGACGAGTCATGGCCATCATTGTACGATAACCGATGGGAATGTTGCATTTGTTTCAAAAAATGCTATTTGTGCCGCTTGACCAACCTGTTGGCTCCAGTATATGTATGTTACTTGAGGGGTAAATGCAGGAAATAAAGTCAATTATATAACCAATTTCGAAGTATAACCTAATATGATGTCTTTTTTCTTTTTGAACGGGGGTCAATGACCAAAACAAATAATGTATCAGTAGTGAAATTGTTAAATTTATAACTATCAATAAATTCCATATATTGTTTTTAAATCTCGAAAAGCGAGATTTGATTTTTGCACGATTAGCAGCTAAAGCTATCTTGTAAGTACAACAGAATAGGAGTTGCCCTTGGAGTTTGTGGTAATGGCGTTTTCCATAGATAGTGCCCATATAATATCGCATTTGCGGAGTTCTTATTTGACTCAATTTGATAGCGATGAAGAGATCAAAAGAGTATTGACCCCATACTCTGAAGATGAAGATGCCGATGTTTACAAGCATATTTTTGACCAGCACGTGGCGCGGGCATCACCCCCTATCAGTGCGTCATCTGGGGGGTTACAGGACCGGTTTGAGTTGAGAAACCATCTCAAGTCTGTGAAAATAAAGAGACGGAGTAAGATACGACCCAAGAAGTCCGAGGGAAAGAAGGCCCTTGAAAAGGAGGCAGCAGAGAAGATTGAATCCAGCGAGTTTGGAAAGCCAGAGACATCCTTTGTCACCCGAAATGATAGTATGAGCTCCCTTTCCACCGAGGAAGCTAAACTGTTTGGCATAACTGATGACAAGACCTCTACATCGGACACCGTATCCGTGGAAGGGGTACACAAGAAGAAAGAAAAGAAGAAGTCCAACATTATTCGGTTGTTTCAAAGAGATAAGTCAGATAGCAGTGATAGTGATGATTCTGTGAGGACAGCCCGGCTTGAACCAGAGGTGGGAAGTATGGACAGTGATGCGACGCAGAAGCTCCCAACTGTTGTGTCCCTGGGAACGCGAAGAAGTGTGGTCACGGTGGACACCGAGGAAGCTGAGACGAATGAGACGGTGTTTGGTACTCCTGGAACCGGGAGTATAGAAGAGGAGGGTGTTGTGTTTAAAAGGGAACAAACGGGGAAGGTAAGGGAAGGTGCTGGATTAGGTAGAGAAGACGCTGGCGAAGAAGAGGAAGAAGAGGAGGAGGAAGAAGAAGACGAAGAAGACCAATACGAATATGACGACGAAGATGACGAATACGAAGAAGTCTCGTCTTCAGATTCAGCCTTCACCGACATCGATGGCGACTCCCTTTTAGATGATTCCCTTTTGGAGTCGTTTGAGACTCCCAACTTCGAATACTCCAAAAAAACAAAGTTGTTGTCTTCGAAACTTCGAAAAAAAAAGTCCAGAACACAGTCATTTACACCCTACCAGTCTACAAAAGGCCAAATTCTGAACAAATTATCTTCCTCCAATTCCAGCACAGCTTTATCTTCATTGAGAGCCAAGAAATCAACGGTACGGTTCGAAAAGATTCCTGCTATCATTAGAGAAACGAAACCATCAAATTTGAGCTCTTTGATCCTGTCACGAAACAAATCTTCCGTCACCAATCCATTGAATTATTACAATTTTGCCAATGATGAGGTTTCTAATGCAGCTAAAAAAGTGCAATTGAACATTTTTGTGCCACCTCGAACCACTCCTACACTCCAAGGCCTTTCAATTAACAACAACGTGGCAATATCCGACTGTATTGGGTACATTCTCCTTCGTCTTTCGGAACTAGAAGAGTTCAAAGAAGAAGAATTCTCATTCTACCCAAACCACTGGAGATTGGAGTTGGTGGATGAGGATGGGGAAAGCTTTGGATCCTTTGGTATTCTTGATAGAACCAGGTTACTTTCGTCATATGAAAATTTGAGAGAGCTTGCCATATGTGGAGTGGAAGATGAAAGAGAAATCAGGAAGAATGAGATGCAATCTCCATTAGCAATGGAGTTTAGAGAGAATCTTTCTCACTATAGTAAGAACGCACAAAAGGAATATCCAGAAAATCAGGAGGACCATATAGAGTTGACCATTTATGATACAAATGGGTCGAAAGCATACTTAATGGTTTCTAAAACTTCTTCTGTGCAAGAGGTGCTTTATGAGTTCTGTTCCCATAGGAATATGAACCCAAACCGGTATGCACTCCGGCTCATTACTCACAATCTGGATATTACCGAGAGACAAAACGAAAATGGGGTGGTGACATTGACACAAAGCTCAATGCTTGATAGCACCAATTCACAGAAAAGGTTCTTGAATAAGAATGAAATAATACAGGAGCTTGAGTCTGAGACTATGGAGATAATTCCCTCCAGACCCGGATTGGCTCAGTCACTTGTGGAAACAGGAATCAGTCCTGTTCTTGACAACACGATTTCGCCAAATAGTTATATTACCAAAGAAAAGCCCCATAAACCAGAGCCTCCTGCAAAAGCCAAAATTGAGGCCAAACTTGAACGGCAGGAATCTAATTTTGAGGATATGATGCCATTGCACCCGTTACCATCCAACCACAAAGCGAGATATTTCACTTGGAAAGTATGGAGGAAGAAGGCTACCATCATCAACAAGATCGAAAAGACGCTCATCGTTGACGGAGACTATATTCGACTCCAGCCACCAGAAGATAGCGGATTCACCGCCAATGCCAACGATAATCCGTTTTTGGCCACCCAAACAGGAACCTCGCACCACCACCATATCCACCATTATAATTACCAGAACTATTACCACAGTTCGATGTTAAAAACCAGTTCTTTTCACATTACTCAAATCGTCAAATTGAAACAGTACAGCCGGAACAAAAATCCCACCCATTTCAAAATTGTCATTCAAAAGCCGGAAAAAGACACTAGCATAAAGAAAAAGTATGATCTAGAAGCCATCAGCGAAGCGGAGTGTCTTGATATCATTGAAAAAATACGATGGGTCATTGACATGTATCATCAAGAAATGGCTAACATTAAGTAGGATAATAAATGCGCGATGCGATGACTTAAATTTATACAATAGTACTATGGCGACATTATCACTGAATTGGAAAAAGCTTCGAGGGAAAGTGGAGAAGACCAAGGGTACCAAGACAGGCTTGGCCAAGGTTTCGAAACCCAAGCACAAAAAGGAACCAGTTGAAGGAACAGCAGAAAAAGTTACAGAAGCGATTGATTTAACAGAAACAGAGGCCGCAGAAGGAGAAGCAGGAGTGTCTAAATTGGCACAAGCATTATGGTCGAGCGAACAAAACCCCCTAGAAAGCACCGTCGTAGACACAAAGCTGGCCCCCAAGAAGAAATTACTAGGCAAGTATTTGGCAGTGGATTGTGAGTTTGTGGGAGTGGGCCCCGAAGGAGAAGAGAGTGCATTGGCCAGAGTGTCTATCGTGAACTTTTACGGCTACACTGTATATGACAAGTTTGTGAGGCCGAGAGAGACGGTGACAGACTGGAGAACGTGGGTCAGTGGGGTGACACCAAAGCATATGAAAGATGCTATTACTTTTAAACAAGCACAACAAGAAACGGCTGATTTGTTCAAAGACAAGATTCTCGTGGGCCACGCCATACACCATGATTTGGATGCATTATTCTTAACCCACCCCAAGTCCATGATCCGAGACACTACTACTTTCAAGCCATTTAGAGCCATATCTAACGGCAAAACACCAGGGCTTAAGAAATTAACTAGTCATTTTTTGAAGTTGGAGATACAAGATGGACAGCACTCTTCGGTGGAAGATGCCAGAGCCACGATGTTGTTGTTTAGGATACATAAGAAAGAGTTTGAGAAGGGTATAAGAAAGAATTAGAGCATAAGGATCAAGAAAAGTTTGAAAAGGTATAAGAAATATTAGAGCATACGGACTAAGAAGAGCTTCGGCAAAAAGGCAAAAAGGCAAGAAGAGCAAAGTGAATTCGTTCAATATGTACTATGTCATAAATCGTAAATAGTTATAACTAACTCTCGAGCTTTTCATTCTCCACATAAGATGATGCACTTCGGTATATCATTTCCTGAAGTCTTTCGTTATCAGCATTGATCTTCTCCCGGGCCGATTCATCATCCACAAGTATTTCCGACAATTTTCGGAACTTATAGTGCCGAATGATCAGTAATCCATTGTCCTCTAAAAATGCATTAGTTTCTCGTTCCTGTGCCTTTGAATCATAACTCTCATCGTGCATAACGTTCAAGATGATGTTGGACACTAAAGTCACCACTTCAACAGAATTACTGTTGACCATAGATGTCTCGAGTTCTCCCTTGACAATATGGAACACCATCCGACCCTTTTGAGCCTTGCGTCTCATGATTTCGTCCAATACATGCAAGAATCGTGTTTTGAAGCCCGATTCCACTGTGGGGGTCACATATGTGTATGATGCGTGGTACAATGTGAGAACAGGGTAAATATCATCCGACATTAAGTATCGAATAAGCACCTCTGGGATAGACAAGGTTCCGAGCTGAACGTACGCCGATGGAGTGTAGGTGATAGAATCGATGAATTCCTTGAAACTTGACTCACTACACGATAACCACACAAAGAAGAAGTATGGAAGTGTCCCGGAAGGCACTTCAAACTCATCGCTGGCACTTTCTATTTTGTATCTTGTGGCAAAGATTGTTTTGAGACAGTGCAATGAAGTGTGTTTGATGTGGCTTAGTTTCAACCCCTGGGTGAAAATGAAGAAAATGTAGCAAAAGATGTTTCTTTGGTCAATATGGAACCCGTGGGATTTTTCAAATGAGTCAATGAATGGAGCAAGAAATTTCCTTTGTTCGAACATTCTATCGGTGAACCCGGGCCCCTGATCAAAGTTCTTCAACAATGTGTTCAATAAGCATTGGATACTCGCTTGATATAACGACGAGTAATTGAGCATGGAAATGTATATTTCCGGCCAGATGATTATCGAAGGGAACACCGAATCTTTGGATAACCCTTGGAACACCCGAGCAGCACTCATCAAGATATTGGTCATGTACTCCATGGAATAGTTGAAAGAATTCCGACTCATTAATTTCAAGACTTTGGCAGTGGTATGATCACTTATACCGGTCTTGGAAAGAATCCCCACCACTAAAATGGCTCTCATTTGAAACAAAGACCCACTGGAGAAGGCCACATCCATGGCATAAGAACTCCATCGGGATCTCCAGCCGGCCCGATCATCAGCAGAGCCTATAATATTGATAAAGTCATTCAAATAATCACATAATATCTCAAAACTTCCGGCTCGATTGTATAACTGAGTGATGTCTGAAGAACCTGAAGATTTCTCTCTTGTCAACCCAAACAACATTTTTGCTCTTTGACCACTAAAGTACAATAAAGTACTTTCCACCGTTTTGCGTTCGGTTTCCGTCAAATCTGGTTTGTTGAAAAAAGATTGAATAGTATTAATCACCAATTTCTGCAAATCCCCACCGAACTCCAAGGAAGGATTGTCTATAAATAATGTGCAAATGAAGAATATGTCTGCCAAAAACAATTGGGCATATATGTAAGAATCAAAGAACAATGATGCACAAATTTTCACCAATATCAGAATTTCAAATAACTTACTCTCCGATGCAATTTCAGAATCGTTATTATTTGCTTCATTGATGCAACGAAGTAATCTTTTAATTGTTTCCCCACAAAGTTCAACGCTAGGGGAGATCACCGAAATAATAGATGCCCAATCGGGATCATCATTACGATTATCCATAACAAAGTTAACTATTTCATCCAAAAGAATTGGGGTGAGAACAGACTCTGTGAATAATTGTTTCCAGATATAATCATTTGTAGCAGAAATAGTATCTTTATTCAAAGCCGAAATGGTGCAAAAATGTCTTATGATGCCTGCAAGTCTGTTGGGACCAATATGCTCATCTGTTAAGTATATGTGGTCACAAATATTGTAAACCCAAGGAGAAACATAAAGTATGGCATCCATACGGTGATTACTGGGTAGCTTTTCGTAGCAATCAAAAAATGCTCTTAGAAATCGGTACGACATGTGAGGAAACTTCTGGGATAAGTGGTTGGAAATCGACACAATAAAATCGGTGATATTCGCCGGGTATGCAATATCTTTAGCATGGGTCTTTGAAATAGTGTACTCAATGTCAAAATAATTTGCAACCGAGGCAAACAATAAGGAAGCAGATGATCTTACCTCTTCGTTCTCACATAATAAACTTTGAAACACAATGTTGAATAACCTTCCGAACCAAAGACTGGAAATGTCATTACTGTGGAAATTCTTCTCATCATCGTCAATGAATGGTTTAGGTAACCGGGAAGTGGTGAAATATAAGAACCTAAGCACTTCCAGCCTTTCATGTGACCGGATAATCACACTATGTTCATTATTAAAGTAGATCGTAAACTCATCGTTGCCCCCACTGTGTTTTGTGATTTCACACCGATTAATGTCACTCAATCTAAAGAGTTCAACTGGTCTGAATCCACTGGTTGCACATAATTCATGCCTGGTTTCAATAAACTCATCAGAACACACCAACAAAAACTGTCTGCCAATTCTGATGGTGGCCGGATAAAACGCCTGGGTTCTATGGTTCAAAACCTTACAACAGGTAAACTCCACTTTCTTATCTCTGGTTATAGCCATGGTTTCCTCACTCAAACACAAACTGGAGATTGTGTCTACCGGGTCACAATGGGAATAAGTATAAAAGCAAGCCCTGGACTCTTTATCTTCAACTCTAGCGGGTTTGACAATACTGAAAAATACAGAAGCATCTTTTATGGGTAAGTTGAAATAGTAAACCCTGGAACAGTTCTTAAAGAACTGGGTGGGGCCGTAGGTGTTCAATAAATTGGAATAAGACACTAGAAGGTGCATTTCAGACGAAAATCCTGTAAAGTCCACAACAAAATAAAACTTGTTATCCCACACCTGACTGGCAGTCTCAAAAAGCTTATACACCAACAATTTCACATCGAAATCAACCAATTTCAAAGCCGACAAGTTGACAACAACTACAGGAGTACCATCATAAAAGATGGAGTTATGAATCAACGATACTTCCATGACTTTTTCGGCGTAAACTGCAGACATTCGGTTCATGAAATCAGTGTATTCATTGCTGACAGTGGCAGCAGGATCAAAACTTTTATACCCATTGGTATCAGCTCCATGGATCTCCAACAAGTTCTTTGGTTGGCCCATATTCTTCATCAAGTTATCCACGGTGGTCATGACAGCAATTCGGTCTTTGAGGAGACTGGCAGATATTTCTCCCAATAAATATTGCTGTTTGATCTCCTTATAGAAAGTGAAAAAGAATTTATGAATATATCTGAGTTCTGGAATGGGAAGTTCAGTAATTGGCTCGAATGGGTACTCTGTTGCGTCGTAATGTGATACTGTTTCTAAGAATTTGAAAATTTTAGCGTTGATTGTATCCAATTCTTGCATTCTGTTGTTTAACGACTTCCATTTGAGAACTGATAATGTTCTATTTGCCATGTTCTGGAGCACTTTGACCAACTGCAAGAGGGACTTCTTGTTCTGAGGACTGATTGCTTCTATATCGAAGAAACCTTCAGGACTGATGATTGCAGGACAAAAAAATCTTAAAAATATGAAAGAACCCACTGCTATCAATCCACTATCAGGTACCTTTTCACAGACCCTTTTATAGATTTCTGAACAGATGTATTTGAATGAAACAGGCATGAGATGGGCCGAGTTAGCAATCGAATCAACCAATGTGTTCAAGTATGTCATAAACAACTCAGTGTTGGAATTTTCATCCTGTTCTTTTTCCACATTGAACACAATCTCTTTAGTAGTGAATTCTTCAATAAAGTCTTTTAATACCACTGTTAAATATTCCAATCCATAATCTTTAGCTAATTTGGCAAGAAGTTTGGTAAGAATGCTATTTCTTCTAAAGATATCCAGAGTTCGGGAAACATTGTCGATTTCCTCAATCAAAAGCACATCGAAAACCTCACCCAACTGTTTGGAGTATCCATAAACACCAAACAAGGCTGATGCAAGCACGTGGTGATTATTATTGGTAGCAATAACGCTGGTGGCCCTGACCACGTCCACAATTTCACTAAATTGTTTCATAACCTCTTCATTATACTCATGATCTTGGTGACGAATCAACTTTCTCTCGTACAACATATCAGCAAACACACTTAAGAATAAGGCTCTAATTTTTTTGTTTTCATGATAGCCCAAGGGGAAAACAAACTGTAATCCAATATCTGTGTCATATTGAAGCAAATTAGTGATGCATTTCAACACATTATCCACTGTGGACTGGATTTTATACTTGAATTTCACATTCACGGACGTATTGGTGGTGTACTTGGTCAAAATCTTGTAAAACAACGAAAAGTAGTTAGCAAACGCCAAATCCTTATACTTTGGTACATCTTTTTCCAAAGTCCCTTCGGGTATTTCCAAAATCAACTCTTCTAATTGGAGTGATAGCGCTTTTGAACTCTCTGACGCCAAATCAACGTTCATGTAAATCAACTCCATATCCTTATTCTTTGAACTGTTACTATTGACAGTGTTCGATCGGTTGACGCCTGGATTAGATACAGAGAGCTCATCATGAAACACACTTTGTTCTAACCAGTCACAAATAAATTTGGCAAATATATTACGCAACTTATAAGCACCAGAAAGAAGCAACCGACTTCTATTTTCTTCAATAGCAGACGATAACTTACAGTACCTCAATTTCAATCGGGACAGATTGATGGGATCATCAACCATATTGATCAATGGCACCAAAGTCACACACACGTCCGGTAAAATGGCTGTCAATACCACAGATCCATCATTAGGAATGCTGATCATGGCCGTAGTAATCATGATGGCCTGTTCCGTGAACAAAATACTTTCCTCTTCGACGTTACGATTCTGTTCGAAGTTTGTGATTACAGACGTTAACTTCTTGGCGATGAGATGATAAGCAGCTGAGTGAGATTCGTTGGAGAGAGCATCTTTAATGATAACTCTTACGACCAAATCTTGACTTGTCAACAACTCGATACATCTGTCGAAAAAGCTAGACATGTATAATTCCAGCTTTTGTCTCAATTCGGGATCGTTTGATGCAAATGTCTCCGATAAGAAACAACCGGATGTAGAAACCAAAAATCCAGTGAAATGACGGAATAATAAATTTGCATCACTCAAACTCAGCTTACTGTATAACAAATCGTACCATCTCTCGCATATGATCAACCACACTTGGTACAAGGCTTTTGTGGGTTTGGCCTCCCTTAGTATTTTCCGGAATCGCTTGTGAAGGGAAACAAACCCCGTGAACAACGAGGTATCTTCTATAAGTTGTTCAAACGTCTCTTTGAGATTTTCTGGAAAATAGTGTTCCATTCTGGTTAACTGAAGAAGGTGCCAACGCATTGAATCTTTGACAATATTATAGAACTGGATATCATGCGTGCACAATGACAATAGTAAAACCCTTTCCACTGAATTTCCTACCAGAGCCTCATCGGTATGAGATCTTGGATCCTGTACAATTTTATTTTGAGACAAAAGGTCATCAAATTCATCCCGTTTCTTCAGAAACTCGTTCAAGAATATGAAAGTGTGCTTGAATTTCACATCTTTCAATGATAATGCCAAACAACAGTCACACATAGCTTTCACAATTTGGTTACAAATCATAAAATTCGTGTAAACAGTTACCTCGTTGTGCTTTTTGAAAACACAACTTTCCTTATCCACAAGTGTCATGATAAGACCACAGGTGCTATTGAACAAGGCTGAGGCATCTTCATTTATGGATCTGGATTGCAACCCGATTTTAACCATATTTATAGTATCCTTTACAAATCTAGCGATTTTCTGTCGGGTAGCATCTTCATTGGCATAGAATGTCTCCGCGTTCATGTATGAAAAGTCATTGAAAAAAAGAGACGGTGAAGACCTGAAAATTGTGAATAAATCTGAAAGCAATTCCTCCAAGTTGTTCATAGCTTTGGTATCACTTTTATTGGACGAGAAAGAAGGAGATGTGAACCTCAAATCGTCAAAATTAATGTCTTGTACATGAATCTGTTGTTGATGACCATGATGTGCGTTTAACAACCGACTGGTATTAGGCCTCCCTTCATTGTCGAAACTAGATCTTCTGGCGGGCCTGGAAGGGTCAACGCTTAGTTTATCTGAATGTATGGAAACAGAAGAAGACGTAGGACCACTGAATACCTGACTTCCCGGTGAAGTGTTATAAAAATGACCCAATAGCTTTGCGGCGTTGAACGTCAACAATTTTAAAGGTCCAGCCAATTGTTGCATGATCCACCCGAAATCAGACTCCGTCATTGTGTACTCAGACAATCTTTTCAAGGTTTTAATTATTATTCTGATTTCTCCGAAGTCGTCTTTTGTTTCAAAGAATCTTTTGAATAGTATGTCAATATATTTTTTGGGTTTTAACATGATGGCTGCCAGAAAGAAGTTCACAATTAAATTGTCATAGCTGACTTTAATAAGTTCACCACCCGCAGAATCTAAACTGGTTGTAAAATTACCAAGATTCACGTCCATAAGGTTGGAGAAGGTGGAGTCAAGATGGGACATGGCAAAGGTGTAGATGGGATGGTCATACATGGATTCAGAAAATCTACCAGCCAAATAAAATAAGGTGATTAGTGAATCAAAACACGTCAAATTGGCCTTATTATTACAATCCTTTAAAAGACTGTTGATAAATTTCAACCGTTTGTTAAAGTTCAACTTTAACTTATTGGGTTTTGAGTCAAATTCACGATACTCACTAGGAATCAAAATTGAGATCCAGCTTTGAACCATAGATGTCACTCCACTGTAGGGGACTTCTTCAAATATGCTATGCGTCTGATCAAAAATGCTCTTACAAAGCATGGCCACTTCTCCACTTTGTTCAACAATGGCGTTGTAATCCTCTGGTCTTGCCAACGCTTGATCACGTACACTCTGAGCATAGAAAAGTAGCATGATTTGCTTCCAGGTGTTATTTTTGAGGCTTTCCAAACACTTGTTTGTAGCTCTGGCAACCAATATCCCATTATAATCGGTGTAGAACTGGTACTTCAACAACGGCACATACTGTTGTAAAGCAAAAAGCGGGATATTTTCGTTACAAGTGTTGAATCTGAACAACCGTTCGTTCACAAAGTCAAAATACTGATTTGAAGTAGAAGTCGACACAAACCTCAAGCATACTTCAATATGCAAATCTATTTCATTGATCATTCTGGTGATAAGTATTTCGCTCAGTGTGTTTTGCGCTTGTGACCCCACGGTATTATGTGCAGATGTGGATGAGCTGTCAATGGATTCTTCGTACTTATAAGGAGCATTCAACGAAATGGATGTGGATGCGATGGATGAATATCCTTGCGGCATAGTCACCGAGATACTTTGGGTGGTGGAATGGGTTGGAGTGGATGCAGTGACAGCACTTTTGGCCGTGATTGTGGTTGTACCTTTAGTCGGGGTAGTGGGACTACCCATAGAAGAACTGGATCCAGATAACAATGTCTGAAGCACTACATTACTATTTTGGTAATATTTGTTCAGATCAATGGGTCTCTTCTGTATAGCAGCCAATGCGTATTTTATGATGTCACTGCTCAATAGCTCTACCAAAGTTTCAAGGATATAATCCACGTGTTTGGCATTTAAAGGCTCTGGAGGGTCAAAATGGTAGTAAAAGGTGAAATTAGATAAAATTTCAAAATTATTGAAATGATAAAAGCTTGTGTTGCTTAGGTTGACAGCCAACCCTTTCCATACCTTTTGTATCAAGTCAGTAAGGACTTTCAATATCACCAAATTTGACGACAATACTTTTTCATCTCTGTCCTTAAGTTTCAAGTCATTGGAGTCTTTATTAATGGAATTTAACACCTTGCACAAGTTGAAAACCACCAAAGAAGTAAACTCGGGGTTACTTTTGGCGTTATTTATGAGAAGATCCTTGGTGATGGAAAATTGGGGGTTAAGTTCCACTTCCGTTAATGAATAGCCCGTGATATTAGGTAAAAACGATTCCAATCGCTTTGTCAAGGCTAAAATATACTCCACCGAAAGCCCATGGGAAGAGGACTTATAGTCGGCCCCCGATCTTCCGGAGTCTGTCGACATTGTACGTTAATGATAGGTTTGTTTATGGGATTTGAAAGATTGAAGGCAATGGATGGTTTTTTCAAATTGTCGGTGAAAATAACTAAAAGTGTAGAATTACACCCAGATAATTCAGTTTTTAGAAAGATTACGAGTCTTATGTGTTTGGTGACTCCAGCAACACTACCGTAAAGCAATAATTGGTTTTATAAAATGTACAAGGTAAAAGAATAATGCAGGTTACAACGTTTTTTTATCCTTGAAAGAGTGAGAAACCGAATTTATTTGTGTTTTTTTGTGGTTTGACTTGAACCGATTAGGTGAAGGAAAAAATCCAAATTCAGTCCTGTCGGAGGTCGGCTGAGAGATCCGGCCGCGGCTGTTTGGTGTAAATCATTCAAGAGAAGTTCATGATGACCGAGGATTAAGTATCATATTGTATTATGTTGTACTCATGATCTGCCGGATAAACTCATTTTTTCGAAATTCTCGTTTAATATTTTCGCAGAAAGGTTGAATGGGGTAGAAAAGTGAAGAATAATAACAAACGGCCATCCATAATTGCTATTTTCCCACCAAGTCTCGAGACCTCGTCTCCGGTGTGTCGATGCAAAGGCAAAGGGAAAAAGTCGTGTCCCCAGAAAACGGTTTTTTATACCTGTAAGTGCCACTAACCGGGATTGCGCTTTAGACTTTTTGAGGGTTTTTATTACAACGTCTGGTGAGCCCACCTGTTTACTGTGGCTCATATGTACGTACTTCAACAATTTTATGTCGTGTTGTTCCCCAACCTTGCCAAGCAGATTGCACTACCAACATCGTAATCAATGCAAAGGGTGCGGGTAGCCTTTTAAAATGGATGTTTTTCATACAAAAGGAAAAAAGTTTTTCGGAGACTACGAATTCTAAGAATAGAAAACAGTTGTCTTTTCACTCATAGGAAAGAAGAGTACACGTGCCTTAGCCTTCGGGCAATGGTTCATATTCAGAAGAATTCACTTGGTTCATTAAATATTCTTCACAAAGTACAATGGTTAAGATTCCTAACTCTAGCTGCACGAAAAGATATAACTCTGCACATAATTCTTATCTTCATTACGTAGTTTTTTGTTTGCAACAAATAAGCTTTTCGCAAAAATCACAAAAAATCACATTGTATCACGATGTTGATGCATCACGAACTTTTCTCATTGAGCCCTATTTATATCAAAAGGAGAAGGTAGTCTCTGCATCGACATGATGCTTTTTAAACTTTCGTCACTTCCATAGTTAATCACTGCCAAAATGTACGGTGCTTCTGGAGTTAACTGCACTTCTGATACTTCATCTAATGGGATTTCCGCCGCTCTCACAGGTCCAATGTCAACAACGGTTCGGTGCTTGTATCTATGACCTAGGTGATTCCACTTCAACTTGTTTGCAAAATGCAGAAATCTGGCCCGGTATTTTTTTAACTTGTGGTGATGGATTGGGGTGAATTTGGCAATTGATGAGTCGGACACTGCACGTCTTTTTGTTTCAATATTCGTAGCTACCAATTCGTCCAAATCACCAATTTCAATGCCGCGTACACGACTGGTATTAACCAGAAATGTGAAACTATGTACCATAGACATGTGTTATAAGTGATGGTTTTTGCAACCACAAATGAACCAATCAAAACCGGCCATGGCGTGCGAAATCACAAGTTACAAACTCGGGTGGAAAAAATGAAAACTCGAAAAAGTTCTGAATCAACGTTATTTATTCATATTACATACCATGGCTGCTGCTTACACTATCTTAGGTAGATCCGTTCCATCTCATCAATTAGCCTTAGCTACTTTAGGGGCTGTTGTTTTTGTGACCCTTCCAAAACCTTGGGGTCCTGCTGCTCCAGTACACCCACCAATCAGCGCTGGTTCTGCCGAAGAAGAGAAATTCATCAAAGAGTTCTTGTCCAAGAACTTAGAGGAAAAACACTAGTGTGCTAGCATGCTGAGGGCAACTTTGTGGAGACAGCCCGGTGTACATAAAAAAAGTATAGAATTACTTGAATAGATTTAATGAACAACGAATCATTTATTGGAGACTGCAGAAAGATGCAGTCAACTAGGGTGAACTGAAGTCTCGTGGACTCTCTCGTGGACTGTTGTGGACTCTTGTGGACTCTCTTGCGGACTTTTGTTCCGTGTTTATGACCAACCTTACTTACTTACTTTTCCTTTTGACTCTTTAAAGCCCACATTGACCACCACGCAGCACATACAAGTGATGGGGCCAGTTTTTCCAGTACCCTAGACCCCTCCCTTAAAATGACTACTTCTACCTATCTTTAAGTCTCATACTAAACGAGTCTCAAAAAATGAGATGAGATGAGATTTTTTTTATTGAAAACTATTAAACATCATGTCCGCCATCTATAAAGCATTGCAGTCGAAGAGTTCTCAAGATAAAAGCGAAAAAGCAAAGCATATAAATAGACAAAGACTGTTGGTGATCTCTTCTAGAGGAATTACTTACAGACACCGTCATTTGATTCAAGATTTATTACAATTATTACCACACGCCAGAAAAGAGCCTAAATTCGATAGTAAGAAAAATTTATACCAGTTAAATGAAGTGGCCGAGTTGTACAACTGTAACAACATCTTCTTCTTTGAGGCCAGAAAGCACCAGGATTTGTACTTATGGATTTCAAAACCACCTAACGGTCCAACGTTGAAATTTCATATCCAAAATTTACACACTTTGGATGAGTTAAATTTTACTGGAAATTGTTTAAAGGGAAGTAGACCAATTTTGAGTTTTGACAAATCGTTTGATTTTACTGATCATCATAGGTTAATGAAAGAATTGTTTATTCACAATTTTGGGGTACCACCAAATGCTAGAAAGTCTAAACCTTTCATAGATCATGTAATTACATTTTCCATTGTCGACAATAAAGTGTGGATTAGAAACTTTCAAATCAGTGAGACCATAGAAACCAAAGAAAACGAAGATGACATAGACATTGATGATTTATCATTGGTGGAAATAGGACCAAGAATGGTCTTGACCTTAATCACCATATTGGAAGGATCTTTTGGAGGTCCAAAAATCTACGAAAACAAAGAGTATGTCAGTCCTAACTTTGTCAGGGCTCAAGTCAAACAACAACAAGCAGAACAGGCTCAAATGAGAAACCAAGCCAGCTTGGACAGAAAATTGAAGAAAATAACCCATGTCATCGCCAACGACCCATTATCCAACGAATCTGTATTTAAAAACTGATGAATATAAATACTTAGGCCCGCGTTTTTTACATAATCTCTGAAGCTTTATTTTACTATTTTACATATTACTAAGGTACCGAAACGTTGGCCCCTGATCATCATAAACCTTGAAATACAAAAACGGTCCAAATCGCTTTTGTGAGCTCCATAAAGTTTCAAGATACCTAGAAGTTACATCAAGCCCACGGCCAATTCTCAAGCCCATTTTCAACAAAGTCAATTTTCACCACCGTCTGCCAAATCACCGAGTCAGAGCAGTATTTCTTTTGACACCATCTTCGTTTTAACCTTGGTTAGGGATGTATAACAACTACAACACATATTCCAACCACAATACCCAAGGAACTTCTAATTTTAGTAATGGAGGCTATAACGTACAGCCTCCTGCCGGATCCAATTTTGGCCACAACACGTCCTACAATTATACCACGTCCAAAAACTCCAGCCAGTCGTCCAAGAATCCTTTTAAACCTCAGAATCACAGCCTTATGAACACTCCTAACATGGGAACCGCGACCGATGCTGCTAGTGTTCGATCCAGCGGTATGGAATTCCACAAGTCCAATCTTCGAAACCAGTTTTTGGCCAATTCCAATACCTCCACAGGCAATTTCAAGTACGATAGGCTCAATCCTGGGGAAGGAGGGGCCAATGAGGATGATGATGACTTTGACTTTGGAAATAAGAAAGAAAATACTGCTTTCATGGGAAATAATAGCTCTCCTTATCCCGATGAATACGAATTAAGTACCCTCCATGAAAGGAGTGAATCACCTCCATTACCTCCATCGCCACCGTTGAACCCATTCAAGAGCAATTCCGAGAATAATTACACAAAACCTTTTGCAGAATATCAACTGTACCCATATAATGACAATAATTCCTCCGAAATACCATCAGACAATGATCCATTTCGTCACCAAGACCCCTTTCAAAATCCTCCAATGTCATACGTTCCAGACAAGGCCCAACCACCGGTGCCTGTGTTTGATGAAGATGACAAGATCAGACGGAATGAAAAGGCAAGACTAAGACAGTTAAGGTCCAAACCAAGGTTTCATTATACCAGATTGCCTTATTTTGGAATGTTGGTGACTCTTCTACAAGTTATTGTGTTCATAGTAGAACTAGCCAAAATGGCTGAGCTTACGGGAAGTGCGTTCCAAACTAAGCCTTATTTCAACCCTATGTTGGGTCCTTCCACTTACGTGATAGTCAACATGGGAGCTCGGTATGTTCCTTGTATGAATGCAGTTGAAGGCATTACGTCAGATCCAACCCTTAACTTTCCATGTCCTAATTCCACCGATACTAGTACGAATGTGTGCAATCTCAATGAATTATGTGGATTATCAGGTATTCCATTGGTGAATAATGAATATGAACCCCACCAATGGTACAGAATCATAACCCCAATTTTCCTTCATGCCGGGTTTTTGCATATCTTGTTCAATTTATTGTTGCAAGTGAGTATGGGGTTCAGTATTGAAAGAATGATTGGAATTATCAAATATGCTTTGATTTATTTGATCAGTGGAATTTCAGGATTTCTTTTAGGTGCTAACTTCAGCCCTAATGGTGTTGCCTCGTGTGGTGGATCCGGATCATTGTTTGGTATTGTGGCAACAAACTTCATGTTGTTTCTTTACGCAGGAAAGAAGAACTCCAATATGTATGGCACCAAGAAGTATGGCTTGTTCATTCTTATTTTGGTGGCAGAGGTGGTTGTTTCATTCGTTTTAGGACTATTACCCGGATTGGACAATTTCAGTCATATTGGAGGATTTGCATCTGGGATCTTGAGCTCCATAGTTCTTCTACAAGATCCATCTTTTGTCTATGAAGATGGAATAATCACTTATCAATCGGGGTTGTCGTTATGGGACCAGTTCAAGAACAATTGGAAACCCATGCATAATATCCAAGATAAGATTGCCAGCAGATTCTATATTTGGTGTGGTGTAAGGGCCGTGTGTCTTGTGTTGCTTATAGTATTTTTTGCATTATTGGTGAACAATTTTTTTGGCAAGTCTGAAGTGTCGGATAGCAATGGTTGTAAATGGTGTAAGTACATCAGTTGTCTACCAGTGAATGGATGGTGTGACCAAGGAACTTTAACAGTACTGCTGACTACTTCTGGCGACGCTGACGCATCTTCCAGTTCTGCTTCCCAGCTGTCCACGCAAGATTCCACTGAGTCTACAGAGCCCAGTAGTATAGAAAATTCCGATTACGGTGGCCAGAAAAAGCGGGCACTTGAATTTGAGAGGTCTATTGATACATTCAAGCCCATGATGAGTTCCATTAATCAAGGGTTAGGACACGAATTAGATTTGAATGTGGGGGTAGTATTTTTTGTGATAATGGGGTTATTGGTAGTCAGATTTTTGAAGACGAAAAAGTAGTGAATAGGCAGATCTAGGGTGGTAATTTGTATAATAAGAAGCATTGTAAGTACGAACTGGGTGAAAAATCCGGGTAAGCATAATCGTGAGAAAAAGCGAAGAAAAAAATTTACTTGAATTTTTCAATAGCTATGATCAGAAACAATCTTAGACAAGTGGCCAGTATAAGGTCCATTCATAGGACGGCCCCTAAGCATTCGTTTCTTGGAGACTGGTTTGCTCAAAGAAAGTCCACAAAAGAAGGACAAGAACACGCCAAGACCAAAATAACCAAAGAGAAGAAAGATTTAGTTAAAGACCAAGATAACTTTGAAGTGGATCCAAATTCTAAAATCGTGTTTATGAACAAAGAAAATGCTGCTGGCAACGAAAAATTCAGCGTAAAGACTCACATGCCCGACTTTAAGATTCACCAGTGGAAGCAGCAATCGATTTCCTTGAAACAAGCAAGCGACACTTACACCACTGAAAAATTACTTGAAGTCACAAACGGCACCTTGGCGACATTTGATCAACCCCAAGTATCTTTGGAGAATCTAAAGGATGTCAGTTTAGAAGACTTGAATTTCAGATTTCATTTTACCAAAGAATTACAAAAGAGGTTAGGTATCGATATAAACGATTTGATATTGACCAAATCCCATAACTTGAAAACCTTGTTTGATGAAGTAAACACTTTTATTACCTCAAGATACAAGAACGAAAGAAACCCTAATGACATCAACTTGCAACAAAGTGACTTCACTGCTCCTAATGTGTTTGTGAACAACGAATTAACCGAATCTGAACAAGCTAAACAGCTTGAAAAATTGGTGAAAGAAGCCAGAAATAACTTTTAGCTTATAATAGATCTTGTAAATAGCAATACTAGCACAGGCCCTCAGTTTTCTATTTTCTGCTCCAGGAGAATCCAATAATTGCAGATGTTGCAAGGATCATAATGGCCCCAGGAATCAAAACTTCACTAGGCATTCCAAACAAGATACTGGTATTACCTTCGCTGGACCGTTTGTGTTGCAATTCTTGAATGAGGGCCTGCTCATGTGGGTTGTGTAAATAGATATTCGTTTTATCGTTGAGTAACTTGATATTCAACCTTATACAGTCCATCAAGTCATCATCTGATGAGATAGACACAACGTCACCTTCATCATCAATGTAGCTAATGCAGTAAGGTTCCGCATCGCTTTTTAACGCTTCATGATCTCTAGGTTGCAATTTTTCGCCAATTAAAAGTCTAAGGTTTTGCAACCCATCCGTGGATTTGACAGAGACCCTATGAACTTTGTTTTCGACACCGGGAGACTTGAATTTGAACACAAACGGTGTGCTGAGGTCAAGGGTTTTCTTCTTGGGGGTATCCACATGAGAAACAGAGTCGGAAGGTTTGATATCTCCACTAAACTGTAAAGAGCTCTCTGGATTGAAGCTTGGTGTCAGGGGTCTATCATTGGCCAAAGAGTCAGTATGGACCGAATCTGTGTCATTATCAAGCGATGTCCAGAACTTATTCCAAGCAGGACCAGAACCTGTCCCCCCAGAGGTAGTATCAGTGCCAACTTCATCACTCATGTGTTTAATTTGATTCAAAGTGGCATAAGTTAATTTGAGCACATCCACAATGCCCACGATCTTCTTGTCATCATCCACTACCGGTAAGTTTAAATAATGGCCCTCGAACATTTTCCTTAAAGCTTCTGGGATGGAAAGACCATGATTTGCCATATCTGGTTGGGGAGTCATCACTCTAACAATAGAACACTTTTTGGGGTCCAACCCTGCAGCAATGACTCGCAATACCACATCTTTGGAGGTGAATATCCCATCCACTTTCTTCTCTGCAGTATCTCGGACCAAAACTGCAGTTGTCTTGTTCTCTTTCATTAACACCGTAGCTTCATAGACAGTGGTTTTAATAGAACAATATATCGGCACGGTGCGGTCATCCAATACCAGATTCAATGTAGGGCCACTCATTTTACTCTTCAAGTCTTCAAAGTACTGGAATACTTGCAATGGCTGCTGAACTGAACCCATTTCTGAATGAACGGTGTCAAAAGCCTCATACAACTTCTTGGAGGATTCGTGCAACCGTTGCAATTTTTCCATTTGCTGAGCGTACGACTTGGTGATGTCTAAAACCCCCACAATCAGGCCTTTATCGTCTAGCACCGGCAAGTGCCTGAAGTTTTTTTGTACCATTAATGTTAAAGCATCGGAAGCAGGATCACTGGCGTTTGTGCACATGGGATTTGGCGTCATAATTTGATCAATTGTCACGGTTGCAGCATTTAATCCTGACCCCACGATCCGGAACGCCAAATCTTTGGCAGTAAAGATGCCTGATAAATGGCCATCAGTATTGACAACCAAAATACAGTTTTCTCTTTTTGCAGTCATAATTTTAGATACTTCCAAGACCGTGGCACTGGGTCGGCATATGACCGGAGGCGAAGGTCTCAAAGATAACACGGTGCCTGGGGCTGCTTTCTTATATTTGACGGCTCTTGTGTTACCACGTCTCTTTTTGCTCAAATCGGTTTCAATCTTTTTTCTAATAGCTTCGTCTCTTTTTGATTGTCTCCGACGGGAGTCAGAGACATTTGAGTCATGGGCAGATGGATTGGAGACATCTGAGCTGGTCGATATGGGCTTTTTTTTGAAACTCATCTGAAACCTCATTAATTAAAGGGGGTAGTATATCTTGATTCCTAGACTCAGGATTTTAAACAGACGAGTTTTGTGCTTCGAATGTGCAGGACGTTGATAACACAACAAAGTGTCGCGAAATGGGTAGTTGATAACACAAACATGGTGTCGCGAAATGGGTAGGATGGATAACACAAACACATACACAGTGTCGCGAAATGTCGTAAAAGGGAAATGTCGCAATACCTCTTGTCCATATTGCAGCCAAATGATGTATAACTTTTGCAGATATATAAAAGATCGCAAACCTCCCCATCCCCTGTAACTTTTTCTACACGATTTGTTCCACAAATGCTACAAAGATCTACTCTTCCAAACCAGTTGCCCTCAGGTACCAATATCAACTACCCATTGGTGTCTGTCAAGGGCTTGAAAGGCTTATTATTTGCTTTTCCCTTATTTGCCTATCTTATTTCTTTTTTGAAGGATTGGGTGATTACCATCATCAGAACAGGTCCTATTCCTCGTCATGTGGCCTTCATAATGGATGGTAATCGAACTTTTGCTAAAAAGGGAAACTTATCCCTTGAACAGGGCCATATTTCTGGAGCTGAATCTTTGTTACATATTTTGGATACCAGTTACAAGTTGGGTATAGACCAAGTAACCATATATGCTTTTTCCATTGAAAACTTTAATAGGTCCAAGGAAGAGGTAGACACGTTGTTTGGGTTACTTAGACAACGATTAAATTTGTTATCGGAGAACGAACAAAGCTATGCTAGGCACAACAAAATTCAGGTCAAGATCATCGGCAACAGAATCATGATTCCACCGGATATCTTGAAGAACTTAGAGGAAATTGAGGAAAAAACCAAGAATGCCGTTTCCAATAGGGTGCTAAATGTGTGTTTTCCTTATACAAGCAGAGATGATATTACCCACTCTATCAAATCGGTGGTGCAGAATCGGGTGGATGGAGTTGTTGATAAGGATGACATTACCCTTGAAATGTTGTCGGACAGCATGTACTACGGCCCCCAGACCTCTGACCTCGATATTTTGATCAGAACCAGTGGTCACACCCGATTGAGTGATTTTATGATCTGGCAATGCAATAATGGGTGTACTATTGAGTTTGTGAAAACCCTATGGCCCGAATTTAAATTCATGGGGCTCATTTTGATCTTACTCAAGTGGGGTTACAATAAAACCATGGAAGCTGAGAAGCTCAAGTTTATAGGAAGTTTGGTGGATGAGAAAACGCCTCAACCCCGAAATGTGTTAAAGGAACTTCCACCCCATCCTCCTTACAAGTCGGTCGGACAAAGTTGAATCACAAAGTCTTGACGACTTTTTTGATTTCTTTCTTTTTCCTCTCCACTTGTCTGGCAGTTTCAACCTTGTTCAAGTACCCCAAATACACAACAACTTCCGCCACGAGCACCAAAATCCCAAAAAATAAACATAGTAAAACTCGATAACCATTGGGGAGTTGCCACGAGGTGTCGGTCCAATACCATATGGCATACACCACACTTGCCACACTGATCAAAATATTCACTATGGTGGTAAGATTATTTTTCAACTCCTTGGTCATTTGTGCTGGCGTTATTACTGCTTCATCGTTATCTTCATATAATGTGGCAAACTGCTGCTTGCGCCGGATGAGATCCTTATATTCTTTCTCCTGCAGCTGCTTCCGGAGTCGTTCCATCAATGCAATGTACTCCTTGGTTTTGGGTTGAGGAACAATGGTTTCATTTTGTATATGCATTTTGCTGCATTTGATCAACTCAAGGAGTGATTGTGTGGGTTTGTGTTTTTGGTATATTTCCACCAATTTGCTGTGAGAGATGAACTCAGTGCTGACTAGAGTATCATACTCGGCTTTTGGTAGCACCTGAAGCTTTTCCTTCAACTCATGTGTGACTTTGAACTGAACCATTGAATCTGGAAAATCTCCGCGATAACTAATTTGCAATGAACGCCACCAAGTCCGGAAGCACCATAGTGGGGGCATTGGCGTGCCAGAAAGACTCGTTTCTCAAAACCTTGCAAACCACTGTCCTTTCCTGTGAACCCCACAAGGGCCATTTATCTTCCAAAGATAAGCAGAACAAGAAGACAAAAGAAAAGGAGACTAGATACGCAGTGGAGTTGGGAGATACGGTGATCTTTCCTGAAGGAGGTGGACAGCCTAGTGATGTGGGCACCATGGAAACCAGTGAAGGTGAAAAAATCGAGGTGGAAGAAGTTATTCGTGATAAGTTGACGGCCCTTCATTTGACCAAAATTCCTATAAGTCCTGGAACTACTGTTAATTTGAGTATAGACTGGGAAAGAAGGTTTGACCATATGCAACAGCACACGGGTCAGCACTTATTATCAGCAATCTTCGACCAGTATAACTTGGAAACGTTGAGTTGGGGTTTGGGTGAAATTATAAACTACATTGAGTTACCTCAAAAAGTCAGTGACGAGCTTATAAACGAGGTGGAATTCAAGGTAAACCAAGCTATTATAGAGGCTCTCCCAATCAGGGTTGAAGTACCGGATGGAAATGGAGAAGAAGTCGATACTGCTCATCTCCCTGCTGATTATGACTTGAGTAAAGGTATTGTTCGGGTCGTGTGCATTGGGCACTTGGATAGAAATGCCTGCTGTGGCACACACTTGAAGAACTCGGGTCAGATCCAAAGTATTTCCATTTTGCACCAGGTCAATGTTCGAGGGGGAAACTCCCGGTTGCACTTTGTCTGTGGTGCCAGAGTATCCAAGTACTTGAGTAAGACGTACGAAATGGTAAAAAATACCAGTGGAAACATCTTGTCTTGTCAGGTGGAAGAGGTGTACGATAAAGTAAAGCTTTTGAATGACAATTTGAGAGAAGCCAATGGCCAAAAATCTACGTTATTAAAAGAACTTGCCGGTATAGAAGCTAAAAATGTGTACCATCAGTTGAAGTCAAGTCCTATCGGCTGGTATTATAGAAAGGATTCAAGTCCTGAGGTGATCAACTTATTTCAGAAAGAGTTGTTAACTCTCATCAACAACAATAAAGAGAATGGAATCACGTTGGATGATCACACGGTAGTGATGTTCAATGGAGTGGATAGTGGGATGGTTAAGATCATGGGGCCTGAGTCTGCTAAATTGCAAGAAGAAGTGAAGCAGATCTTTTCCAATGTTAAAGGTGGGGGTAAGGGCAACTCGTTCCAGGGCAAGGTTACTAAGTATGAGAAGGGAGAGGTAGATTCTTTGTTGCGGTACTTGGAAAGTTTGCAATTATGAGGCTTTGAACTGACTATAACTTCTAGACTGAGACACATTACAATTGTCCCGTCTTCAATCGTTTATATCTTCTATATGTACATGATTTGATCAACGCTTGACCCAGGTAGGTGCCTTTCTGGCCTTAAGCTTACCTGGCTTCTTTCTTTCCACAATTCTAGTATCGGTAGGTCTTAAACTTGCAGAATTCAACCTTGATTTCCAGATTGGATTCAACTGACCTAAAACCTTAATTAGACCCAATCTTACCGCATCAGCCGTACTGCTGATTCCTCCTCCATGCACAGTTGCAAAAACATTCAATTTCCCAATTTGTTCAATCACTAATAATGGAAAGGAGATTTTATTACGATCATCATCTCTAGTAAATACTTGAGTATAATTGACACCATTAACCATAATCAACCCTTCACCCTTGACAACACTAACATTGGCTCTGGATGTTTTCTTTCCTCCTTTAGCCTTTACCACCCCGTCTTTATCTAAAGTTTTCACTCCTTTAGAATTGGACCTCTTTTGGTTGGTTTCACTTATAAACTCATTCAAGGTAGTTACTACTTCTTTGGGCATTAATTCATTATCAATGCTTCTGAGTCTGTTCAACAAGACAATGACTTCCCTATGGTGGGCTGCTTTGACCTTTTCACTCTTGATATACTTGTTTTTGTACTCTTCGAACGATAGGAATTTGACATCGTGAAGGTCATCGTAGGAGAATTGTTTGGTGGGCAAGCCCATGTAGCGTCTCACTAATGCACTTAGCCTATCTATAGTGGCATCATGTAGAGGGTTACCACCGAAATATGTCCTTAATTCCGGCACCACTCTCACTCTTTGCAATTCTGCCGGGTGTAATGTATCTCTTCCAAGTCTTGAAGTGATGACCCTTGGAGGACGCTCATTTTGGATTTCCTTTGGAATTAAAGGTACATATTCATTGCATATTCTACCAGAGACTTGAAGAAATCGCTTAAACCCTAAAGGCTGCAAGTTCAACATGTCTTTATATCCAGTGAAAATTTTTGAAAAAATGCGCCAAAGTAGATTAACGAAAGGTGCACGACTTTTTTACTGGCAATAGTAGGATTCAATAGGCTACATTATTACTATACAGATATATTACATATTAGGCTTATTATTGTCGGCCACATAGTGCTCAACTGGGCATTAAAGGAAGCTACTTCTCTTGGCCGTCGTTACTGGCGGTTGATGGGGAGTTCAAAAGTGCACTGATGTTGTTGCGTCTAGGTGGCTCAAAAGACACCAGAGGAATGTCAGTTGAAATGGGAGATTTCGCAGGGCTGTCGATATTCAACAAGTTCATGATAGACGACTTGTGAGGGTCGTTGTGGGCAGCAAGCACCGGAGCAGTAGCGGAGATCAAGGCATCGATATTGGGCCTGAAAGCAGGAAGGGTTTGGTAAGTCATTTGAGGAACGACTGGGACAGATGAAATGGTGGATGCAGCAGACGGACTGTGGGGGAGGTGGATATCAGGAGGAGAAAAGCGCAGTGGTTCTGGTGCATACGAAACTGGTGGATACGACACTGGGGCATACGACTGTGGTGGTTGGTTCACTGCATAGGAACCTTCGCCTGACTTTTCATCTTCAGGTTTGCCTAGAACCGCAGCAAACTTCTCTTCAAGTCGTTTATCGGCATCATGTGCAACATACGCCCAATTGTACTTCTCGGCGTTCCTTTGGAAATAGTTTCTCACCATGGTGGCTGTTTTGGTATTCAATTTATCCGCAATGGTAGTCCACTTGGTCCCATGTTCCTGCAACAAGATAGGAAACGCACTTGCTTCAGTGATGCTCCAGTAACTAGTGATGAACTTCTTGGACTTATCTTTGGAATCGTCCTGTTCTCCCGCAACTGCTATAGCACCTTCGACAGGGACCTCCTTGGGGATAGGATCTTCTTCTTTCTTCTTGCGCTGTTTTTTCTTCACGCTTATGGTTTGAAGTTGTACAGGAGAAGAAGGCTCGATTTCCAAATTCGGCTTCGTGGAAGCATTTTCTTCAGCAGGGAGAGCTTGTCTTTTCTTGGTATTTTCTTCGGCAGTGGAAGCTAGTCTCTTCTTGGTATTTTCATCTGTAGCGACTCCAACAAAAGTATCAGCAATCATTGGTTCGGGCGCAGGGGACACTGATGGGGTGGAAACGGAGACCAGTTCCCTTTCATTCATGTGACTATTTCCTTCAAGCTTACTCTCTTCCGTTTGCTTGTTAGAATTCTCGTCAGACTCACCAGAGTTGGCAACAGACACGTTTCGAGACTTGATTTTCTTCTTGGTCACTTTTTTGCTGGTCTTTTTCTTATGTTGGGCAATCAAGTTCTTATAGTTCACAGCCTTTTTCGTCAAATAATAATGAATCACACATTCACCCATAGTCCGAAGGCCACCCATATATTTCGAGATATACCCGAATTTCTTAGGGTATTTGACGTACCCTTCACTGAACAATTGGTGTTCCTCTGGGGAAAAGTTATCGAAAAATTGGGTACGAACTCGGGTGGACCATTCTTGTTTGTCGGTGACAATATTATTCGAATCCATGTAATTTAGCATTATTTCTTCGTTTTTATCTAAAATTAGATCTGGAACTGGAGCACTCACTTTCAGAGCCTTTATGAACGGGTCTTCGTTATCCTGCTTACTCAAATTCTTCAAAACTTCTTCAAACTCAGCTTCCGTAGTCACCAAGTCTCCGTGTCTTCTACTGGCTCTCCGACTTCCAAACCCACCCGTGACACTCGTATTTTCAAAGCCCTCGGGTTGTTTACCACTAGGGGTAGAAGGTGCAGGGGTGCTTGTATCGTTTTTAACACTGATATCAGCAGACTCAAGGTCCTTTCTCATTTCATCGTTAGGAGGATGTAAGTATTGGAGTTGTTCATCCATGTTTTTCCGTTGAGCCTTCGATTTTACGTCCCAAGCCTTGTATTCCTTCCACAACTTCAATTGGAAAGCTTTCACGGTCTTCAAGTCTGCAGATAAAACATTGATGAGATTCTGCTCCTTGTGGTGAGACAAAGCAATGTTTCTTTTGTAGGAGGGATATTCCTTGATATTGTCTGTCACTTTGGAATGCTTGGGCTTGAGATCCTTGGCGTCGAATTCCCTCTTTAGGTCTTCGAATTCCGTTTCAAGTCTGTTGCACGGGAATTTACACAACACAGAATATTCGTCTTGTGATTGAGCATCAGCAACGGAATCATTGGCCACGTAGTCTTCTGTCAAATACTTTCCTGGTTCGAGATTCTTTTCAGGTAAGGGGGAGTCTACATTCATCAGAAAATCGTCTTGATCGTCATGATCTTCTTGGTCTTCTTGGTCTTGTTCTTGTTCCTCTCCATTCTCATCTTCAGGCTCTGATACTTGGTTCTCTGAAAAAGAAGGACCCAACTGCAATTTCTCGTCTTCAGAAGCATCATTGGTTATGTCATCAACATTTCTATCATCAGAAGTGGCAGCACCGGTATCTCCAGACTCTCTGTCATAGCTATCTTTTTCATATGCTTCTCTGTCATAGCCATCTCTTTCATATGCTTCTCTGTCCTCCAAACCTTGCTTGAGACTACCACTGGAAACGTTCCTTTCCCGAGCGCCAAACAGCTCGTCATCATAACTTTGATTAGAGTTGTAGCTGGAGTTATAACTTGTGCTGGATGGATGTCCTTTCCTATAGGAGTAATACTGGCTTCCAGCACTGCTTTGATTATAATAAGAATTATAACCAGAATTATACGGATACTTCTTTTTGGTGGAATAATGGTCAACCTGTGACTTTGTAAAGTATGATTTGGTGGGATAATAAGTATCAGACCGCTTGTTGGAATTTATAAGCGATGTGTTTCTTGGTCTATCTCTCTTGGGAATGGAATTAGATAATGAGCTTCTATTATTTAACGCAGGTCTTGAATAGAAAGACGGTGATTCATTAGCCAGATTGGCGTTTTCACTACTTTCCTTGTCTTTAAAACTACCCCCATAACCACTATAGCCTGAGTAGTAACTGCTATTGTATTTGGAGCCGTATGAAGAATACCCCGAAGAATTATACCGTCTACCAGACGGCACTCCTGTATAATCGTTGGAGCTGCTGGATAGACCATTTGGAACGCTACCGGAGGACTGGGGAAGCGGCTGGCTGGAAGTGCTATTAGAAGCCCCAAAAGATGTTGTGGCGTAATTAGTCGAAGATGACCCTAGACTTCTTCTGGGATTATAAACACTCTTTCGCTTCTCGTTATATCGGCTGACAGGAGGTACCCTGGAGCCGGAAGATGACATCTTGACAGTACAGTTCTAGGACCACGGAAATATCCCACACCGCTTGTATGTCACGATGTTATTCTATAAGGGATAAAGCGTAACCGTTACCTGCTACTGCGTTGTTTTTTTTGTAACTTGACAATTTTCGCAGAAAAAGGGACACCAGAACACGCACAGTATGGAAATGATACCTAGGCTAAGTGATTTTGATAACACGATAGTCTTTCAATACTTCGTATGTAGTATAAAAGTAGGCGCTTGTAGGATTTTATATATTTTTTTTGTAGAAAAAAAGTGAGAAAAGTTGAGTTTTAGAATATCATAATCACGAGTTACGGTGGAGATGGATAATAACTAAGGCAGGAGTAGGGGGAGGTGTACGCCAGGATCTGGACTTGTGATGGGTTGGGGCTAGGCAGTAAAATAAAACCACGTGCCTAAACCAAAAGCGTGCGGTAACCGAGAAACCGGGAGCCGCAAAACACCAAAGCTACAAAGGTAGCAGAGACCCACAGTGGAGATGAAGTGAGCATAATAGGAACAAGCACAGATAAACAAAGAAAGAACAGAGAAAAAAAGAAGCTTTAAAAAGAAAGAATAATCTTATATATATTCATGCATCATAGCTTTGAAAACACCTTGCCAAAGTCGCCAGTACACGACCACGTCCACTAATTCTCGGAAATTTGTCACTACATCTATCTTATAAATACCCCCACCTGCCATCAATTTCAAGACTCATGTTAGATTTGGAATTCACAATTGATTTCAAAGCCCAACAATTTGTTGAAACCTTCATCACATATTCGCTTTACGTCGCTAGCATTGTATCGTTTATAATTGGCTTCGTTTTCCAAAATATTGGTTATACCCTTGTCAGTTACGGAGTGTTTATTTTGATCGTGGCAGCCATTACATTTCCTAGCTACCCATTCTACAACAAAAATAAGGCCAGTTTCTTAGATGTCAGCTACATCCAGTGATTCCGAAGAGTTATACTTGGGATTCGATTTATCGACCCAGCAATTGAAAATCATTGTTACCAACCAAGATTTGGAAGCAGTGGATTTGTACAGCGTGGAATTTGACCAGTTCAAAGACACGTATCATGTGGAGAAAGGGGTGGTGAGCAATGAAGAAACAGGGGAGATTTTGAGCCCGGTGGCCATGTGGTTGCACTCTATAGACTATTTATTTGGCCACATGAAGCAGAAGAAATTCCTGTTTGAGAAGGTCCGGGGAATCAGTGGGTCTGCCCAACAACATGGGTCGGTGTACTGGTCTGCGGCGGGAGATGAGCTTCTTCGGGGGTTGAAAGGCAGTAGCGACTTGAATAGCCAGTTGGAAGACGCTTTTACGTATCCCATGTCGCCAAATTGGCAGGACCATTCCACCGGCAAGGAAATCCAGGTGTTTGAGAAAGTGGCCGGCAGTGCCGATGAATTGGCATCCATTACCGGGTCCAGGGCCCACTACCGGTTCACAGGTTTACAGATCCGGAAATTGGCCGTCAGAAAAGACCCCAGCTTGTACAAAAACACTAGCAGAATCTCGTTGGTTTCGAGTTTTGTCACCAGTGTATTAATTGGAAAGATCGCAGATCTTGAGGAGGCAGACGCTTGTGGAATGAACTTGTATGATTTACAGACAAACGACTATAATGAGGAATTGCTCAGTTTAGCAGCCGGGGCACACCCCACTATTGATGGTGTAACCCCAGAAGAAAGTACTAAGGCTGCAAAGGAGCTTAGAGCCAAATTGGGGGATATCAAACCTATCAGTTTCGGTGCTGATGGGCATATATCTCCTTATTTCATTGAAAAGTACGGATTTTCCAAAGATTGCAAAGTGTATCCGTTCACCGGTGATAATTTAGCCACAATCATATCGCTACCATTGAATCCTAATGATATTTTGGTGTCTTTAGGTACTTCCACCACCGTGTTGCTTATAACCAAGAATTATAACCCTTCAAGTCAGTACCATTTATTCAAGCATCCGACCATTCCTGACCATTATATGGGGATGATTTGCTATTGCAATGGGTCATTGGCGCGTGAAAAGATTAAAGACGCCATTAACGACAAGTATGCAGTGAAGGATAAGAAATCATGGGACAAGTTCAATGAGATTTTGGATACCTCAAAAACTTTTAATAATAAACTAGGAATCTACTTTCCCTTGGGAGAAATAGTACCCAATGCGTCGGCCCAGTTTAAACGGTGTGTTTTAGACGATGACCACCAGTTTGTGGATGCAAACGAAGACAATTGGAAACCAGAGGATGATGTCAGTTCTATTGTGGAGTCGCAGACTTTGAGTTGTCGGTTGAGAACTGGTCCTATGTTGGCTAATTCTAGCAGTCAGGAGTCGACCCCCTCTCCCGCGGAAGGCCACTTGCACGACATTTATGAATCGATCCACAAGGAGTTTGGTGATCTCTACACAGACGGTAAAAAACAGTCGTTCAATACCCTCACGGCTCGGCCAAATAATATCTTTTATGTGGGAGGAGCTTCCAATAACCATTCCATCATCAAGAAAATGGGAAGCATATTGGGGGCCAATAATAAGAACTACAAGGTGGAGATTCCTAATGCCTGTGCTTTGGGAGGGGCTTTTAAGGCCAGTTGGAGTCATCACTGTGAACATAATGGGACCATTGACTTCAATGAGTATTTGAATAAGAAGTTTGATTTCAATGAATTGGACTCGTTTGAGGTTGAAGATTCGTGGGAAGATTACTTTGAGGGAGCAGGAATGTTGGCGAAGATGGAAGGTGATTTGAAGCAGGAGTAGAAAAGCTTTTGAGTAGCTTAAACACCGTTTAAGTTTAGCTCCATTACGAGCTGAGTAGGTTCAAAGCACCTAGAAGTACCCTTGATAGATGCACGACTCGACCTTTAGAAGGAAATCGTATAAAACTCGCCATAGAAGTATTTCTTATAAATGCACAACTCGACCTAAAAGCCTCTAAAATCTCACTTAAATTTCTTCCATCATGTTGAGATTTGTTCGATTTAGCTCCATTTCCGCCATTGAAAAACAGTTGGTGGAGGGAAAAGTGCCCATAACAAAGTCCCTTATCCACAAAAGCATCCAGCAAGACGAATTTCATGAGCTCCGCTCGATTTTAAGCCGCAACTCCCAATTACTTACAGACTCCATCAAATCAGATTTAGCCACTTTTATTCCACAAGAGTTTTCTATCTATTATTTGCTCAAAAGTCACAAGTTTACAAGCGACCAGTTAGCAACACTTATAGCCCACAATCCAGAAAGAGTGGATTCTTCATGGGATCTTTATTTGCGCCATTATGGTGGCCATGACCAGAAAGTGTCCACCGAATTGATTAAGAAATTGATCACAGACCCCACTGAAAGAGACTGGGCCAAGATTTTATACCTTTACAAGCACTTACGCGATAAGAGGGGTGTGGAAGAAATTGTGTTTGACAAGTTGGTGGAGACAGGCGATGACAAAGTGACTCTGATGCTTCAATACTTTCAATTTAGCAGTACATTTTTATTGCAGAAAATCAACAGTTTGGAAGGAGTGGCTTTGGTAGTGGTACTCGACCAGATACTTGGAAGTGAAATTCCGTATGAAGTGTACGTCAAGGCCATAGACACATTCCGGCAGCCGAAAGAGACGGCTGAATTTGTGGCATATTATAATAGTATCTCCAACGGCGAGAGTTCGAAGATTGCACCAGCCACTTTAAAACAGATTTCTCCGTTCAATATCACTTTAGAGAAGATATTGCAGCATATTGACAACAACCACTTGGACACAAGCAAAGTTCCCGAGTCTCTTTTGCTCAGAATCAAAATAATGCAGTACCTTGGAATGGAAGCTAAAGATTTTGACCAATTATTGAAAAAGTTCCACCAATACCAAACCCACTCGACATTTGGGTTTGAAATGGTGCAAAATGTAGTGGTACAAAGCTACTGCCTCAAGGCTTTTGAAGAAAAGTCCACTGACGTCTTACCTATCATCGATGCCTTATTACAAGAAAACATCCCCATCAAAATTGTGCAGGCTATAATCTTAGCCAATTCTGCTTTTGATGCAGGCAAATCGCTTGAAATCTACAACAAGTACATTCAGCAAGTGTCATGCACTCCCAATGAATACACCAACAGATCACCTGCAGGATTATTGAATGAGTCTATCGTTCTAGCATATCTTTACAATAACGACCGAGACTTTGCCAATATTATTTTCGATAAGATAGCCGGTTCGAAACTGTTGCCAGACCACGAGATTGTTATAATAAAGAAGTTGTTTAAAGTGTACGGGGATGCATTTGAACAAGACGACTGGAAGGTTGCCAGGCCTATATTAGAGAAGTATGTGGTGTCGACAATAAAAGGGTTGTGACCACCTAAGGTCAGACTAAAACGTCAGTACAACGGTTCAATGTTTGTGTCCGCCAGCCCTAGCAGGAGCAATCACACACTGCTCTGTGGCGCAGCACCTCTGATACACTGTTGCAGTGTGCAGCCTCTTTCGCAGCCAGACCCCATCGGGGCCCACCGGTAAATACACGCTTTTCACCTTATGACTAAATCTGCTGCTTGACTCACCGGTATAAAACAGTGCGAAAGTGCAAAAAACGAAAAAAGTACCATGACTGTCAAACTCCATTTAAGAGCTGAAACTAAACCTTTAGAACACAGAGCCGCGTTGACTCCCACCACCACCAAAGCATTGCTTGATGCTGGGTTTGAAGTGTTTGTGGAAAAAAGTGAACAATCAGCTTTTAAACACGAAGAATACAAAGCTGTTGGTGCCCAAATCGTCGAATTTGAATCTTGGAAAACTGCTCCTACCGACAGAATTATCTTTGGGTTGAAAGAATTGCCTGAACATGAGACTTTCCCATTAGTGCATGAACACATTCAATTTGCCCACTGTTACAAGAATCAAGGAGGTTGGAAAGACGTCTTGGGAAGATTCCCTTCTGGAAAAGGAACGTTATATGATATTGAATTTTTGGAGAATGACCAGGGAAGAAGAGTTGCTGCTTTTGGATACTATGCGGGATTTGCCGGGGCTGCCATTGGTGCTTTGGACTGGGCAAATAAGCAGTTGAACGGTGGAAGCATTGAATTAGCCGGTGTTGAACCATTTGAAAGTGAAGATGCCTTGATTGCATTTGTTAAAGCTCAAGTGGAAGCTGCTGTTGCAAAAGGAAGCGAACTCCCACAATGCTTGGTTATTGGTGCCTTGGGGAGATGTGGATCTGGTGCCACTACTTTGTTCAAGAAAGTGGGAATTCCAGACAACAAGATATTGAAATGGGACATGGCTGAAACCGCCAAAGGAGGTCCATTCAAGGAAATCGTGGAAAGTGACATCTTTGTCAACTGTATTTACTTGTCCACACCAATTCCTCCATTCATTTCCACCGAAATGTTGAACTCTGCTTCCAGAAAATTGACCACGATTGTCGACGTTTCTGCTGACACCACCAACCCCCACAACCCGGTTCCTGTGTACACCACCATCACCACTTTCGAGAAGCCAATGGCTTCTGTGGAGACTACTGCAGGACCTGCGTTGTCTGTGTGTTCCATTGACCACTTACCATCGTTGTTACCAAGAGACGCCTCAGAGTTGTTTTCTAAAGATTTATTACCTTCTTTATTGGAGTTGCCAAACAGAGACTCTGCTTCTGTGTGGGTCAAGGCCAAGAAGTTGTTCGAGAAGCACGTAGAGAGATTGAATTAGAAGAAGGTGTATGATCGTATGGTTATTTATCTATATAATTAATGTTAATAAAACTATTGATTTTAAGTCTTTACTCTTACCAGGGCAGTTCTTTATCGCTTTGCAACACAATTATGTCCGGTTCTTCCGTGTAGTATGACCTCATTCCCGGGTAACGGTCACCTTACTCTTCTTGTGCTGCTTCTTCTGCTTCTTGGTCTTTTTGTTAAACTCTCTTCTTATATCTTCCCCATCAGTTTCGTATTCTGACTCACTGAAGTCATTCACAGGCTCATTGGGGTCAAGTCTTCTCTTCATGGTATCTGCCTTTTCCACCGTTTCAGCACAAACTGCTACACAATTGAGCCTTTCTCCTGTATCATAAACTGCCACCTGATCTTTGATATTAAGATCCCATACAACTATTCTTCCGTCGGAAGACACAGACACCAAATATGGCACGTTTGATTCACCGGGGTTTTTGTACAAACTAAAGTCTTTGATTCTATTAGAATGTCCCAATAATGTGAACTCAGATTTAAGCTCTTTTTGGGCAATAGTTTTATTTAAATTGTAAAACTCAATCAGCCCGTTTCCATGGCCCGTCACAAGCCATTCCTCACCATCGATCACTATCACATCCATACACATCAAAGTGGCCTTGAAATCAAACTTATCGTGAATCTTTGCATCTTTTGTCTCATAGATAAAAAACTTGTTCAAGAATCCCACCACAAAATGAGACCCAGTCTTGGACCATCTCACAAATTCTGCCTCTTGTCCAAGACTGTCTCTACCCTTTATTTTCAACACAGCTGCTTTTTTGGCAGTCATCAAATTCCACAACCGAATGGTGCTGTCTTTTGACACAGAAATCGCTACCCTTCCAGTGGGATGTATATCCAAGTCATTGACTCTATCCAGATGTCCTTTCAAGGTGCCGAAGATCTCCCAGTCTTTAGTACGCCATATGAGTATTTTGCCGTCTTCGGACCCGGAAAGAAGCCATTTTCCAGACTTTTCACTGCTACCAGTTTCGCTAGACTCATCAGAAAATCTCAAGCTTGTAACCGTTCCCTGGTGACTTAACAAGGTCCCGAGCTCTTTTCGCTTCTGCAAGTCATAGATCCTTATGTGTTCATCGTTCGAACCGGTGACGAGGTACCTTTTGGCGATATCTATGGATTTAATGGATAAGGAATGGGCTTCGAAATGGAAGATGGGTTGAAAAAGTGGTTGAGCAGACAACATTAACGACACACAGAGCAAATTGTGTTCGTAGGACCCCACCAAGATCCGGAATTGAGTGCTGGTGCTCTTTGTGCGCACGGCTTCGGCCGGTTGCACAGATGTGGTTTCAGTATTATTGGCCATCGGGTAAATCTGAGGACAAGTTGCGATGAGCTGAGAAATTATTCCAGAATGCGACTAAATAATTTGTATTGATTTGTTTGTGTGCGATTTTTGTGGATGTAATACTCAGTCCTTAATATGGTGCAATCTCAAAGAACCCCGTCTCAGCACAATTCCACGCTATACATATCACCCATGGTGAATAGCCGGCGACATGAAATCTTTGTGACACCTCCCAACCCCACGGCCACCATTTTCGACAGTCCCGCCGGCAATAATACCAGTTCCTTTTTCCATATCGATCGAAACCCGTCCAGAAAAGAACTGCAGCCATTGTCGGCAGCAGAAAAGTTACGTCTCTGGAGACACGACGCGTTGATGCAGCATCAGTACAAAACGGCGGAATTCATAGGCGATAAAGTGTTGGCGTTGACAAATGACCCCAATGATGCATTTTGGCTTGCAGAAGTGTATTTCAGCAGTGAAAACTACCTCCGGGCCAAAACCCTCTTGTTGTCGAAACCCGAGTTCGAGAAGTCCGTCAGTTGTCGGTATTTGGCAGCATTTTGCTTGATCAAATTGGAATTATGGGATGATGCATTGGATTTGATAGGCGAATCAAATCCCTTCAGAAGAGATGAGAATTACCAGATCAGGAATGCCGATGGAGGCATAAAGCTCGAGGCTTCGATGTGTTACTTGCGGGGCATCATATATGCCAACCAGAACAACTTCGAGAGGGCAAAGGAGGCATATAAGGAAGCGGTGTTGGTGGATGTTAAATGCTTTGAAGCATTCAACGAGTTGATCACTAATAATCTTATGACTCCAAGTGAAGAATGGGATTTTGTGTCTCAACTTAATTATAGAGATGCTGATGATAACGATGAGTTGATCAAGTTGTTGTACTCATCGAGATTGAGCAAGTATTTCAATGTGCATAAGTTTGATGACGCAGAAGCTATTTTGAAGCAGGACTACGATCTTGGCGATAATACCGACATTTTACTTGCACGAGCCGACTACTTGTACGTGCAGTGCAATTTTGATGAATGTTTGGCGGTGTGTCAGAAGGTATTGGCAAAAGACCAGTACAATTTCAGTATTTTACCCAACTACCTCAGTTGTCTTCACGAATTAGGCGGGAAGAACAAACTTTTTCTTAAAGCCCACCAGTTGGCTGAAAGTCATCCCAACGATCCCATGTCGTGGCTAGCAATTGGAATCTACTACCTCGCAGTTAATAAAATCATTGAAGCCAGGAAGTTCTTCAGTAAAGCCACCTTATTAAATCCCAATTTTGGTCAGGCATGGATTGGGTTTGCCCATACTTTTGCGGCGGAGGGAGAACACGAGCAGGCCATCAGTGCCTATGCATTTGCTGCCAGATTGTTCCCAGGAACCCATCTTCCCAATTTATTCCTTGGAATGCAGCATATTGTCATGAATAATTTGAATCTTGCAGAGGAGTATTTGTCTACATCATATCAAATCTGCAATGCGGACCCATTATTGTTGAATGAACTTGGAGTCATCAGTTTTCACAAAGATGACCTTGGTAAAGCCGAAACTTTCTTTAAAGAAGCATTGGCTGCTTCTAAAAACCTCAATTCCGATTCTAAAACTTGGATTTCCTTGCATGCTAACCTTGGCCATGTGTACAGGAAAGCCAATGACCACGAAAAAGCGTTGGACTGTTTCAATCAGGTATTGAAAATTAGTGATAGAACCGACTGCAATCTACTTTCCTCAATTGGTATGGTGTATTTGAAGCTAGGAAATTACTTCAAAGCTATTTCTGTATTGCATGATGCCCTTGCTATATCACCTTCTGATCCCGTGGCCAATGATATGTTGAAGAGGGCATTGGAGTCCAGTAAAGACAGCAATCTGTTCTTTGAAACCACAAATAAAAAGTTCAAACGACTCCAATCTGTGCACAGCAGCCCCAACACCAAGTACGGGGATGTTGACCAGTTGGCGCACCAGTTGGTGGTGGGGGAATCGTCCTCGGACGAGGGAGAAGTGATGGATCTCGAGAGTGACTGATGTAGGTCAAGAGTAAGACAGTACGATTGAAAGTGAATAAAGTAGGTCCAGAGTAGAATAGTAGCATCGAAACGCTCAAACACATGGGAAAATAGGACCAAAGGAAATAAAAGTTAACCAAAAGGGAAATCAGCCCCTACAGAAACACAGCGAAGATTACTGGAGCTTCCACCGCTTATTTGTGCCGTTTCAAGTGTGTGATGAAATGTTTATTTCAATAATCGTCTAATTATATCGCGCATTAGTATATAAATAAACAAATCCCAAAATAATCATACGTTTCCCCTGATCTCAATAGGCTTCGAATTGCTCAACGGTCTACATAATCCATAAAGCTGTCCCCCAGGCAAATTTGGGTGCATTGGAGAAATTTCGAACCCGTGCCAAAACAAAATAATACGACCCTAAAGTGACTTTACCACCCTGCATTAAATGAATACTCATTCTCCATTATGGCATAATAAAAATGATTTCAATATCTTAAGTGTCAATTTCAACCAAGACCAAGGCTGTTTTGCATTCAGCCACGAACACGGCTTTTCTGTCTACAACACCAATCCCATTGATCTTCGGGTCAAACGGGTGTTTACGCCTTCTGCTTCCAACCCAGGGACGGGCATTGGCCACGTCACCATGCTCCATAGGACCAACTACTTGGCATTGGTTGGGGGAGGTAAAAACCCCAAAAATCCCAATAATAAATTAATTATATGGGATGACCTCAAAAGAAAGAGCAGTCTCACATTGGAGTTTATGAGTCCCATTTTGAACGTGTTGTTGTCTAGAATAAGAATCATTGTGGTGTTGAGGAACCAGGTGCTTGTGTATGGGTTTTCGTCTCCCCCTAAAAAGTTTGCTAGCTACGAAACAATTGACAATGAGTTCGGATTGGCAGATTTATCTGTCAACATGTCGAACCTTTCGGCGCCGTTGAGTGGATCCGCATCGTCTTTGCCACCATTGAGCTCCACAAAAGATACGGCACGATGCCAAACCCTAGCATTTCCAGGTCGGCAAGTGGGTCAACTCCAAATAGTGGACGTATCTCCTAATGCCCAGGAAAAGAACCTCATTAGCATTGTCAAAGCCCACCAGAGTAATATTCGGTGTTTGACGTTAAACAGACAAGGAAGCATGGTGGCCTCTGCTTCCGAAACTGGCACGATTATTCGAATACACTCCACTCGAAATACTGCCTTATTATATGAGTTTAGAAGAGGATTGGATAGGGCTTTTATAACCTCCATGAAGTTCTCACCCGATGATACGAAATTGGCGGTGTTATCCGATAAAAATACCCTTCATGTGTTCAACCTTGTGCAGTCGAACTTGGTATCTGATTCTACTAGTGAGAGTAGCCAACAATCGGTGTTGAGTGACAGTTCTACCCCGTTGAATCGAAAACACTTTTTCTACAAGTTTCCGATGCCACTTCCTTTTAACAACTACTTCAGGTCTGTTTGGTCGTTCTGTTCGGTCAACACCAATAAATATCACGGGGAATTTGATATTTTGAACGACGAAGGAGATATTGGTTGGTCGGGGAATGATAGTATTATTATAATCTGGAAATTGAAAAGAATTTGGGAAAAGTACATTATTGTTGAAAGGGATGCCGAGAACCAGTGGGATTTAGTGCGGACCAGCTGGAAGGAGCTTGATATGGGAGGAGAATAGAGGACCTTTGGTTTCTGAATGATAGTGAATGTGCATCAAAGAAGTGTGATGCATTTATATACAGGTGACCTAGTTCTTTCAAGAGGGATCCAGTTGAAGGTAAGGCCATCATTCTAATGTTTCACAAAGGATAGGCTCGTGAAACATGGTCATGTCGCCCTTCATCCCTTGCCATTTCGTCCCGTGAAACGACCTGACAAACCTTGTGGCATTATTTTCGTCTGCAAATTTGATCAACATAACATGCACTTGTTTCATTGCGTCAGATGTGATTTGCTTGAAGCATTTCGATAACGGAAGGTCCAAAGGAAAGTCGTAGTCCCACAAGAGCTTCGACAAGGAAGATGTGGATATACCCAAAGGTAAGTTTCTGACTAATACTGTGGCTTTTCTATTGGGAAAGTCCACCAATTGCATTAATGAAGAGAAGTTGTCATCCACACCCTTGGCTTCTACTTCATTCAAAAGCTTGCCTTGGGGAGTACCGGAAAAAAGAGCATGTGGGCTCATGGGACCCGACGGGGTGGGGTTGTGGAAATCTAACCATGGGGACGTCAACTGAGACAAGTTCTTTAACAGAGGTGCTAGAAACTTCAATTTCAACGGCACCCCGGAAATCAGTTTCATTTGTGTTTCCAAGAAATAGGTAGCAGCGTGTGTATGCGAAGGAAATATAAGGAAATAGCCATTAGCAAACCCTAAAGACGAGGGATGTCGTGCCTTCACAGCAGAAAATTTGATACCTTTTCTGAGATCCTCTGGTAAACCATAGATTCGATCGTTTTGTTTGGGGTATAGGTTGTAAAAATCGGTGTTACGCAAAAGCGAATTCATAGTGTTGAGTCGTAGGATATTCGATTTGACGGTATTTGTGGTTGTTGTAGATAAATCGGTAACAGACTCTTCCCATGGTTTTCTAGCGAATGCGTGTTTATCTAGCGAAAGAAGCGAATTGTAGTCCTGGGGCGGGGATTTCTTGAACGCCCTCATTGCCACAGAGGTCCGTCCTGCAACCAGAGGGGCTGCCGACTCATATAGGAGCTTTAGTAGCTTATCGCTAGGGGTTTTATGAGCCATTAGAGTCCTTAAAACAGTTAGGCAGAAAAGAAGTGCGAAAGGAAAAAGCGTCGAGAGCACAAAGAGAATGAGAGCCAAATACGACCTGGTTGCAAAGTACGTCTATACTGTGAAAAGGTCTTCAAAAGTACTATCCCGAAAGTCCCAAACAATCCAGTGTGCCCGATTTGACACTATTTTGTAATTTCGATTTTTTGCAAATATTACGTACTCCCCACCTCACTGAGAATTAATTGAGCGACAAAAAAAATCAAACCTGACATCCTCAAACATACCAACAGTATTCGCCACATATTTTGAGGTGCCCCAAAAAGTCCTGGGCCACAAATGTCAGAAACTATTTGGTCGAACAGCTCGAAATCGGGTTTGAGTAACCCCACTGCCCAGTATCGGAATGTCCTCGATCAATTTGATCCAATCGGCAGTGTTGGAAGTGATTTGGTATCTTCACATTTATCGTTAAATGACGGTAGCGACGTCGATAGCAATCGGTTTGAGTTCAAGACGGGCGCTTTGTCAGCCATCACGGCTCCTGTGGGAGGGTATAATCCCACCTCGTCGCCCACTCAGGGTCAACGACTCGGTTTGGGCACGGCTTCAATCAGCGGAGGAATGGCTAGTAGACACCCTCCACAAGACTCCTTTTTGCAGAAGTTTTCGGGGGTTGGAGAAGCTACTCGGGACCTTGAGTTGGCGGGAGGATTTGCTAATTTGGACTTGGAGGCTGGTGCTGGGGTTGGATCTAGTTCCAGAAGAACTAGTTTTAATCACCAAGAGTCTTTTAAAGGGTTTGGAGATACCAATTACAGCAGTCCTACTGGGTCAATGAATGAGAATTTGAACATCAATCGGACATCCCGGCATCAATCCATCAGTGACAAAATAGACCACTATAACAACACATCCCCAATCCAAGCCAGTGCTACATTATCGATGAATTCGGATGTCAAGGACGATCGAAACGTTAAGGTTCTGGCTACGAACAACATTTGGAATCCTGCTTCTGCTGCTGCTTTTAATCCGGGTAATGGCTACAGTCCACAGCTTAGTCCAGAAATGTACTCCATGGGAGGAATGGCACCTCCCCAGTTCAATCCTTATGGAAGAACCAACGGAAATGGAATGAATATTTCGCCTCCACCTTTCATGGTTCCGTCGCCGGCAATGGCGTTTATGGATCCTAGAATGTACGGCATGGTTTATCCTAATGGGGCAGGTGCCGGGGTAGCTACCTCCAACACCATCGATATTGAAGAGAAAAAAGACGCTGCCGAAGAGAAGAAAGAGGGGTCCTCAAATGGTAGAAAAGACTATGACCATACTCCCGGAATTGGTATGCCTCGTCAAACTGCTTCTCACCGGTTCATGTTTCAACCTTTTAACCCTTACACGGTTTACCAGCAATCTCCTCCAATGATGAATGTGGTTTTGCAATCGGAGAATGAACCTGAAAAGAACACCAAAACCAACCGCAAATTCGACGGGTCTCCTGTTCATGAAGAAGCCAGTGCTCCTGTTAGTGGTGGAAATAGTGGAAATGGATCTAGGAAGAAGAATACCACCAAGGCAAATGGAGGCAAAGGCGCTCCTCATATTTACAGGTCCCCCCTTCTTGAAGAAGTGCGTTCCAACTTTAAGGGAAAAGAGTATTATTTAAAGGATATTTACGGCCATGCCATTGAGTTCACCAAGGACCAGCACGGGTCGAGATTCATTCAACAGAAATTGCCAGATGCTACGGAAGAGGAGAAAGAGGTGATATTTAATGAAATCAGAGCCATTTCCTACGAGTTGATGACTGACGTGTTTGGAAACTACGTCATTCAAAAGTACTTTGAACATGGTACCAAGACTCAGAGACATGTTCTTTTGGATAACATGTTGGGACACATCTACGAGTTGTCTCTTCAGATGTACGGGTGCCGAGTTGTGCAAAGAGCTTTAGAAGCCATCGAATTGCCCGGTCAAGTTAAAATCATATCTGAATTACGAAACCACGTGTTGAGTTGTGCTAAAGATCAAAACGGGAACCATGTGATTCAAAAGTCTGTGGAAAGAATCCCATTTGAGAAAGTCAGATTTATCTTGGATAGCTTAGAGAACCAGATCTATCATTTATCTACGCACCCATACGGATGTAGAGTTATCCAAAGATTATTAGAGCATTCCACTAATGAGGACCAGGAAAAGATCATGGGAGAATTAAATAGGTTCATCTTTTACTTGATTCAGGACCAATATGGGAATTATGTGATGCAGCACATCTTAGAAAGAGGATTGCCCGATGATCGTGAAGCCATTTTGAAGATTGTTTTAGGATCAGTTGTCAATTTTTCCAAACACAAGTTTGCTTCCAATGTGATTGAGAAATGCATTAAGTTTGGTAGTGATGAGCAAAGAAGACGGATACTTCATGAAGTGTTGTTACATAATGAAGATTTGAAGGTGGAGTCGGTGGAGGACGATTCTCCATTGGCCCTTATGATGAAAGATCAATATGCCAACTATGTGATTCAAAAATTGGTGGAGGGGTTTGACACCAAGAGTGAGGAAAAGAGATTATTGGTGTTGAAATTAAGACAATACTTGAAACAAATCTCTTCCAAGAACTCGTATGGAAAGCACCTTGCATCTGTTGAGAAGATGATTATTGTTGCAGAGACAGCTTTGGTGGAAGCAGAAAAAAATTGAGTGATTGTTTATATGTAAATATCTTGTTTTATAGTTGTACTTAATGTACAGTAGAGAAAGAAAGACCAAGGAACTGAAAAACATCGTGCCATGACAACTAAGTAATAGGCTAAAAGAGGAATTTAAACTATCTACGACAAAGGAACTTTCTATCATACCATATTCACTAAATATTCAACTAGAAAATGTCATATTTCTGCAGAGTCTTCCACCACCTTAAACTGGTCTATCAAAGATCTGCTCCACACGTTTCCTCCTCCCACATTCCCTATATATAACTCTTTTAAATTGCTGGCTTCCCCCACCAAAGTTTGGCTTTTCCATTTTGTCAGAATAAAATCGTACAACGTGATATACTTGAGAAACACCAGTTCCTCAAGCTCTCCAATTCGGCAATAAGACAACGTTATCACTTTTGAAGGGTGTGCGTTCTTGAATTTGATCGACAAGGTATCCAGTTTATAATGGACTTCATCATCAGAAGAAACCAGAGAAGTGGGGCCGGAATTAGTCAAATTTTGCCGAACATCGCCCAAACTCAAAAATGACGAGAAGCTCGAATCCTGGGCTTGACTCCTGCCACTAAAGTTAACATTATCGTTCAAATGGCTCAAATTAGCCCCAATAGATCCTCCCGGGTGCTTTATAGAGAAAAGCTTTTTTCTGGCTGCCAAACTCAGCTCTATCAATTCTGCTAACGCCAAAATCACCGAGTCTGCCATCACCAACGATAAGGTGGCCGATACGGTGGGGGCCGGCACCCCATGAATCTTTTCTTCTTTTAAGTGACTTGGCAATTCTGTGTAAAGCAACGATTTGATCAGCGGATGCTGCGAGAGCTTTGAGTCCTTGTTGCATGTAAGTAGCACTATGGGGATGTTTTTCGAGATGTGCGGAAGCAATGTCATCAATTCGGGTGTGTTTCCACTGGCAGTTAACATTACAATACAGTCTCGATCCGTCAATATTCCCAAATCACCATGTAAAGCTTCTGTGGGATGTAAAGTCACCGATTGAATAGATAATGAGTTCAAGGTCGCACAAAGCTTACTGCCGACTTTGAAGCTTTTGCCCACTCCACACATCACCACTTTACCTCCTTTAACATTAGCACTTAGTAATATATCCAAAGATTTAATTAAATTCACCTGAGAAAACTCGTCTGTCTTATACTGTCGGGCCAAATTTGCCACAGCCAGAGCTTGCGCGTCAAAAGACCTTCTGATGATACTGGTGCCTTTCAAAATGAGCGACTGATAATCCTGACCACTCATAATTATGAAGGCAAGTAGCTACAAAAAAATTCTGAGCTGCGAACCGGATATTAATACGAGAGATAAATCTCGGCCGAAAAATAGGGTTTGCTGCTAAGATAAAGAGAGGTGGCTGAGAGCAACGAATGCAGGAAAGAATGAATAAAGATACAGCAACGATGTAGACACGAATGGAGCAACTTGAAATGGTCTAGAGGTGTATTCCCGTGAAACTAACGATAGTAAGTGGTTGGTGTACCAATGTTTATGCTGTTGATCAGTGATTTGCGTCATAAAAGCCACTGCCGTGCAAATCGTGAGGTCACGTGCCCAGGTGGGGGGATTTGGTGTAGGGGTCTGGTGTATGGGCGTGGTTCTCTCTCTCTTAATTCATCTTTAGGTTCGTCATCCTCTGGTCAGGTGTAGGAGTTGAACTCCAACATTGCATACAACTCGTTCTCCCCCTCTTCCAAGTACTCGTACTTGTGTGCAGACTCGCTTTTCTGCAGGGCTCCAAATTCCAATTGCTCCAACAACGATTGCGTGGCATCGTTCACTGCCGGCTGGTCAATATCATTAAGCTGGTCCTGCTTCATGCTTTCATGTGCCTGAATGCATTTCTCCTTTATTGCTCGGATCTGCTTGACTCGGTGAGCCCAAGAAGTGACGAATTTACCATGATAATTCGCATGCCAAACGTTGGCGAATTGGTTGGCAGTGATGGCTAGACCTCTGACGAAACTCGAGAGCACGTCTTCCGAGATGATCTTAAAGTGACATGTGGCAAACACACCCGGTACTCCACTGCGTCGAAACAATTTGACCTTGAAGTATTTTTTCACATTTGCATCTTCCTCTTTGAAACTGAAACTTTTAGTGTGGGGAGAAATAACGATATTGATAAAGTTAAATTGGGACTTGATCAAGTTGAAATTGAACGGCAAACCGCTCTCGTCGAAGTAGATGTTGACGTAATTATTTCCGATGTGTCTTTTTTTCAACTCAAAATACAAATCTTCCTCATAGTTAGGCATTAATGTCGTTATATGGTAAACCACTTGCACGGTTTTGTCACTCCAATACACCGCATAATCACCATCTTTGCCGGTTTCAATGTCCAAGCCCCCCACATATATATCCCGACAATTCTTGAGCTTCATTAAATGGCCAATATTATCAAGAAATCGCTGGTAATTCTTGGATCCTCCTCTGTTACTCAACACATCCACTTCCAGTGCTTGATTTTTGCCAATATACGAGATTCCAATCTTGTGGAACTCCACAATTGGGATTCGGTCTAATGTGGACACGGCTCGCGTGGTAAACGAATCCTCAATGAGTGGGATTGGTTTGTGCATTCTTTCAATGTGATTCATGGCCTGGAGAAATATGTGATTAGGCAGCACTATGGGTTTTTTTAGGTATCTCAGGCCCTTGGAGAACAACGACGGATCTAGTGTGATATGGAAGATTGTCACACCTGTGGGTCTTCTGCCAGCTACCACAGACTCTCCTGTTTCGGTGTTGGTGGAAATAGTGAGGATAGTAGTGCCGAGAATCCAGCTGGCAGTGGAAGTGTTATCGTTATTTTTCATCTTGTCCAACAGGATCTTGGGATTGACGATTTTTAGCGGAAGATCGTTGTATGTAAACCGGATTATGAGGTCTACATACGCTGTTACCTGCTCATCCAACTCTTTATCTCCAGAATTAACTGAAACCAATTTTTTTAGTATGAAGGACGACAACTTTTTTCGAACTCCCATATCTAGCTTTAAGAACCAGGTGGATATCACATTGTACGATAAGGATAACACATACTGGAATAAAATATGCAGGTTTTCCTGTAGCGTCTGGGTTGAGGGGGTGTTGTCTATCGCCGCATCCATGCCATGCTGGGCCATTTTACTCCCGGGCTCTTTGTGTCTTGCATCAGTGGAAAACCCAAGGTCTCTGTTTTTTAACGCATCGGCGGATCCAAGGCCTCTGTTTCTTAGGGCATCCGTCGAGTGCAGAATAAACTTGCAAGCAATGCCAAAAATTCGTTTTGCATCGTCTGTGTTCAAACTCGACGTAAGACTGTCAATATTCACCAACGCCATGAGAAACTCCAAAATATGGGAACTGGCAAAGACGCTAGTGACTTTTGTCTGGAGTTTGGCCAAAATGGTGGAAAGGTACTTTTTTATGGATAAAGGAATTTCAAAGCAAAAAACCGTTAAGATATGAATGCATGGAATAGCAGTTCTTTCCCAGGAATCGATCCCAAATAGAAGTGATCGAATAATGTCGTCTTCATCGTATCTGGAAAAGAGTTCACGGTATCCAATTAAAGCGGAAAATGTTCGGACAAATGCCACTTGTAAATGTGGTTTAGTGAATCCTTCTGGTCTAATGCAACCATTTGGTAGATTCAAGGTTAATTGGTCACAAAGCACTTTCTTCAAGAGTAGCACTTGGTCAGGACTGTTTATGAATAACTGGATATTTCCTAGTTGAGGACAAAAATGGGCCCAAATGTAGGAGTAAACTTCCCAGTTGAAGAAATTGGTCATAATATCCAAAACAATAGAAAACCAGATATCAATATCAATGGTTTCATGGTCATCGAAGTCCAATTTGTAGTTATTGGAGTTGAAAGGCTTCAAATTTTGCATTGGTTTATCGTAATACTTTTCGTCAATGAAATCAATCTTTTCTGGGTAACTCCATTTGTAAGTGGTAGACGGTTTATAATCTGAATCAAGAGTATTTCTAGCAAAAGCAGTAGCCAACCCCTCCATTTCTGTGGGATTCGTGAAGTACAAGCAGTTTTCACTGGATACTCTCATTCTCACGAATCCTTTCAACATCACGAGCAACAAGTCTGTGTTTTCCGTTGACAATCCATGCTGGGCTATGACTACACAGAACCGAAACCCGTGCAGGGCCTTTTTTGCATCTTTTGTGGACTCAGCAATGAAAATACCCATAAACGCTTTGGCAGCTGCTAACTTGAAGGATTTCGACATTTTTCCGGTTGTAGGAGCATCATTACTAGTTTGCGACGTTCTGACACCAGAAGATGTCAAAGATACCAAGCTTCTTAGCCTACCGGTAGCTCTCACGTCAAAGTAAGGGGATAAGATATCGATAGACTGCGTCAATATCGACTCATGAGCCTTGCTGATATACTTCAGGAACATTTCCACAAAAAAGTAGTTCAAAACCTGTTCATCTGTTTCAGCAATGGATCTTTTCAAAATGTCAATTATAAGATCAAAATTGTAATCACCTCTTTCAATGGAATAAGATATATCGATGGAGCTTTTGATGCTTTTGAGGAGCTCTAGTCGCACTTCAGGCAACCCTTCTGCTCCTGAAATATCTCCTTGTGCCAGTTGGTTACCGTGGAAGAAATAATTCAAGAGTTTGGAAGTATGTTCTCGTGCCAAAGGATTGAGCAGGGTCAAAAGTCTTTCATCCACGTAGTACTTCAAGATGAATTTAATGGTGTGGTTGGAAAGATACTGGTAGTTATGCGTGAAAAGATTGATCAATTTATCTTTTGGGGTGGAAAGTTCGTGATTTTCGTAAGATTTCTGTAGCGAATGACAAATGGACTTCCAGTAGCTGATGTCTATGTCGCTAGTGATTTTGATACTGTTTAAAACATCATATATCGATACTTTGGAAGAATACCACAACTGGAACAGGTAAATTTGCTCCATGGCTCGATTTATATCGATATTGCTGTCTCTCATATTGGAAGTGGCAGAAAAAACTCTATCCAAGGACCGCAACAACACCGTGTTCACGGCAGGGACACCAAAGGATGCCATTTCGATCAACGAAGGCAAAAAGTATAATAAAGGGGTATCATGGGGATGGTTGAAAGGAGACGTGGTGAGCTTTTCGATGATTTGAATGGCTCCAATACATGCGCTTAAAGCCACACTACCGTGATTTTCGGGGCTAAGGGTGGTGTTGGAAGTAACGGCCTTCAACGCGTTTTCTGGCTCTGTGTTTCGAAACAGCTGGAGTTCGGGGTCCGTCACAATGTCCCGCAAACAACTGGCAACCGTGAAAAAAGTGCCATGGGACGTAAGCACCGTCATGGCATTCCACGTCAACTCGGTGATTTTCTCGTCAAGACCATGCACTGAACAGATGAACCTGACCAGGTCGTAAAGCAATTCCGGCAGGATATTGGAATATAGCACCGTGTGGGTCAAGATCTCTATGCACTGAGCAACAACACCGATATCTGAGCATTTTTGAGATATATGAATGGCCTTTCGAACAAAAGCAGTCAAATACGACTCGTCGACCATGGACGCATTGAACTTGATGCAGTTTTTAGTTAGCACAAGCACTTTTGTCAAGTTGTGGTAGTTTATATCGTTTTGCAACTCGAGGACGCTCATTTTATTATAATTCTTAGCGGTTCTCCCAAGAGCGGACAATGCCATGCTTAGAAACGCAGGGAGATTGTTGCCATCCGCATATAAGCAAAGCTCCTGAATATCTCTGCCATCTTCGGTTAAAGTCCTCAAGGCCACGAGAAATAAATCAAATTCCAGATCCACTTTATGATCGGATAACTGGCAATACGCCACAATATCTCGATAGTACATCAATTTGCTGCTACTGGAAGAAATATCATCATTTTTAACGCACTGGATCATTAATTGAAGCGCCACCCGCCTTATATAGGACTGGATTTGGGGACTACACATATCTCTTGCCAAATACCATATTTCCGGAATGGACGAGGTGGAAAACTTTTTAAGCGATTCTGTGACCTTTGCAGCGGTGGAGGCTCTTTGTGGAAGGGGCCCTGTTTGAAGCTGGATCAAGAGTTTTCGGAGATCGCTGCCGCCGCCAACCACAGTGGCATTTATTTTGACAGGAACATCTTTGTTACTTTTTAAGGAATTGGTGAAGGACTTGAAAACACTGCTGAAGCCCGAGGTTTGGCCGAATGTCGGGTGATGCATCGACATATTGTGTTTGTGGTTCAGGGTGTAGTTGCAGAGTCCGTAAGGTAGTTTGGGGGTAGAAACTGCAGGAGATGTCGCAGAGTATTGTCGTGTACTTACCACTTGTTTATTCGATGCCTTTATTTATGGGGGTCCGTGCCAATTTGTCCTCAATCAATTCATACTATTATCGTGTCCGTACCAATCAACACAAGAACCTATACAACCTATATGCTGCCAGTTTCCCTCTCAAAACCACCCGTTCTTCGGCCAATTCCTGTTTCAACACCTCTAAATCCGTGTCCCGCCGCCCTGTGTCGACATCGATATCCTGTGCCCTAATAAAAAGCGACCAATCACGTTTCCAAACCTTATGCCCCACGTAGAACACCACCAACACCACGAACCCGAAATAACTGGAAAAAAACGCTTCGGCGCTGGGATCGCCGCCCAACGGGAACAAAGCCACCCAGAACTCGGCCATCAACACAAGAATGAAGAGCACCACGCCGTAAATAGATCCAAGGGTGCCTGCTTGAGATTTGAACGCAAGCTCATCGGTACTTCTGTAATTTACAGTCAACGCTCTTCTGAACCGGAGATGAGACACGCATATGGATAACCAGGTGAAAATAGCACTTAAGCCACTTATGGATAACAACCAGTTGAAAACCTGCTCTTGTTTTCCGCTGGCAGCAATAAAACTGAGCAATCCGAACACATTGGTAATGGTAATGGCTACCAAAGGCCGGCCCGACTTGTCGATGTAGCCACAGATCTTAGGGGCCATGCCCTGCTCTGCTAAAGCCGTGAGGGTTCTGGAAGTGGCATAGACACACGAAGACCCCACTGAAATCACTGCCACCAAGATCACCGCATTCATGAACGACGGAAGCACGTCTATGCCTCCGTTGACAATGGCTATGACGAATGGGGAGGCATTGACATCTACAGAAGACGATCCCAAGAGCCGCGGGTCGTTATACGGTACAAGAAAGCACACCAACGTCAAAGACACCATGTAGAATAAGATGATGCGCCAGAACACTTGTTTTGTGGCAGAAGGAAGCGATTTTCGAGGGTCTTTAGCTTCTGCTGCTACCAACCCGATTAATTCGGTTCCAGCGAAACCATAGGCAGAAGTGACAAAAACACTGCTGACGCCTTTGAATCCGTTGGCAAATAACCCAGGGTCTCTCCAGTACTTGGCTCCCACCGCCTCGCCGTTACGGGCCCCTCCCGCAGCGATGACGATGCTGACAATGATGAATATCATCACAGAAACAACTTTTATTGACAGGAAAATGAACTCTGCTTCCCCGTAAGCCCGAACACCGAAAAAGTTGATGCTGATGACCACGATATAGAACACCAACACCCACACATCGGGATTGATGGCCGTGGTCCAGTACTGCATTGTCATGGACGCAGCCACGAGTTCCAACGGTAATAACACCAAATATTGGAGGAAGTAATTCCATGCGACTGCAAAACCAACAGACGGGTGGATGAACCGACTGGCATACACGTTGAAAGACCCCGACACTGGGAAAGCCACTGCCAATTCCCCCAAAGCGTGGATGGTTGCAAACACGGACAAGCCGGTCAAGGACCAACAAATAAGCACTGCCAACGGTCCTCCTGTGCTTAAAGCATCCCCACTAGCAATCAAGAGACCGGATCCAATGGCGGACCCTATGGCGATCATCTGCAAGTGGCGGGGCTTCAATTCTCTTTTCAAGGGAGAGTTTGCAGTTCTGAAATTGGCTTTTTCGAGGTCGGTAAGGTCTTGGAATCCGTCCAGTTGTTCGTGTTGTTCTCGCCTAAAGGAGTTTTTGAACGACTCCCATTTCGACATTATGGGATAACCACCGCAGGTGGTCGATAGTGAGTCTTTGTCCATCAGTGAGTAGAAAAAGGAAAAAAGCTTGCAACTGAAAAAAAAAGGTCATCTCGGTAAAAGTTACCCTCAACAGTGAAGTATTAGGTGATCATCAAGCATCATAAAAAGAGGGCAACGGAATAGCAGGTACTGGGGTAGGGGCTAGCCGTACACTATATCCACCACATAGCAGAAAAACCCGCCCCACGTGACTCGTTGAAGGCTCTTTCGCAACCACATGGGTTTAATATCAATGAAAAGATTACCGCAATTATATCCTTCACTTTCCACCCCAATGCCCCATTTGATGTTCTCCCGTACAGAACAGCCGGCCCAGAAATTCCACCACTTGTGTCTTTCACAAGGTTTGATTCGAAGTAAGTTTTTTTCCAAAGGTCCACGGGGCCCACTAATGTACTTGTAGCCCCCAATAAACGAGTATCGTTGACGAGGATCGTCATCGGGGATCTGCTTGTCCCCCCAGTGGCCACCAAACTTCAACCAATTGTGGTAATCTAATTCCCGGCCCACGTGATGGGGGTTTCTATTTGTTTTTCCCGGGAACACCTGTTCTCCATCATAAGTGTAGGACAAATAGTTGTGGGTGGGATTCCAAAGGGCACCTCTGTCGGTGAAATCAGATAAAATGGCGTAGGGGAGATCGTGCGGATGCTGTCCCACCGAAACATAGTTGGCATGGGTCCCTCTAGCTGAAAATATAATGGGATGGTTGGGATTACTCTCATATTTCTCGAGATTATTGTAGTAGAACGCCTGGCCACCGCCGTGAGCAGACATCCACACAATGACCGGCTCGCCGTTGTAGAACCGCACCAACGAGTGCTCCCAGTCTCCTACGTGGTTGCCATAAGGACCACTTCCCATAACAAAAGGACCCAAATTGAGGGAGTAAAAGTAGAACCAGTACGAATCCACCCATCCATTGCCCTTGTCCACCACAATCAACACGGCGGGGGCATCCTTGATTTCTCCCGTGGCAAGCGACGGTTTATTTTTGACTCCTGTGATCCAATCAGGATCATCATCGAAGTCGGAGTTCGAAGTTAGGTAAATATCCTCTTCTGGGTCGAATATTTCCCCGGAAATTTCCTCTAACTTCTTGAGCGTCATGTGCTCGTCGGTGCCCGGAACAATGGTGCCATTTTCGTACTCGGCATGGAAATTGGTGACGAAGCTTTTGATGTCGTAAGGAAGGTACCTTTCTTCTGAGTACAAATGAACTAGAGGAGCAAATTCAATGACAAAGTCGGGGATTTCGCCGTCTTTTATAGATCTTTGGAATTGAGTAGGTGAATCAAGAATAGGGGGTAAATGTCTGTAGTTTCCAGGGGTTTTGCGGAGCATGCTATCGATAGTGGCAGACTTATCTGAAGTTAGTGCCAGATGGATGTATCCTTTATCAACTTTCCAGTCGGGAATGGAGGAGGCACACACGCACAGGAGGAGGAGTATAAGAAGCATTGTGTTTGTGTTGCGTCTATTTGTGTTGTTTGAGTTTGTGAATGAGACGGAGTGTTGATAGATGTAATTTGATACGATCATCAATTTGGAAAGTGCGGCTACAGAGGGAGACATGTCGTGAGGGCTGGAATAATGTCGTGAGATGGTCTCAGGAGATGTCTGAACCCCGGAAATGAAATGTCGCGAGTCTACTGCTACCACCCCAGAGACTTACGGTACCCAGTTATAAAGAGTACAATATATTAGCTGTACAAAGACGGGTAGTTGAGACTAGTATAATCACGGCTAGAACACGAAAACTTGGTCGCCCAACTTCGAAACTGGTTTGGCCTTGGGGTACCCCAAACTGATGGCAGATTTCTTCATAGCACTAATCATTGGTGGGGGACCACACAACAACAAGTTGGTGTCTTCAGAAGCCCTGGGTAAGTGGTCTGCCATAATTTCAGCCGTCACAAAACCCGTAGAACCGGTCCAGTTCGCAGGAGGAGTGTTTAAAACGTAATGAATAAACAACTGATCAGGGTTTTTGGCCTTCAAGTCCTCCAATTCCGCCTTCATCAAAATATCCTCTTCGGTAACATTAGCATAAACCAAATGAACCTTGGTCTTATCGTCCGGGTTACTGAAAATAGCCGTCATGATCTGATACATAGGAGTGATTCCGGTACCACCAGCGATCATACCGAGACTCTTCACCATTCCGGCGGTATAGATGAAGAATCCCTTGGGGCCTCTCACATCGATGGTTTCTCCAATATTCTTGGACTCCACGTGCTTGGTAATGTTTCCTTGATCATAGACTTTGATTAACAAGTCGAAATAACCCGTTTGGTCGTCGGTGGAAATTGGCGTGTAAGATCTGACCACTTCTTTGCCATTGATGGTAGCACCAATGGAAATGTGTTGGCCGATGGGCAATCCCAATCTGTCAGTAGATCTGGGTAAACCAAACCTATATATACAGGTGTTATGGGTGATGCGTGTTTTTTCAATCAAGGGGAATTTTTTGAATTCAACTTTATCCAATACGGGTTGGTTTTTTCTTCTTTGCTGGATGAAGTAGTAAGCCACTACACTGGAAATGAGAGTTGCAATTGTTGCAAAAATCAAGATGGGGTTGGGTTCGGGATCGGTGTCAGAGGCCATGGTGGAAATAAAGTCGAAAATTCCTGTGATTTTTCATATTTATGCGAAAATATAGGGGTTACCCGGACGGGAACTTTTATACCGGATTCAGTAAGTAGATCCCGGCCAGGAAACCGGTTGCAAAATAGGACAAGTGTAAACCATATCAAAATATGACAACATCACGTCAAAACATCTACGCCTCTCGCACGTTCCATTGGCACGAAACGTCCCACCGTGATCCCTTGGCGTTGATACTCACATACTTGATAAACTTAAGCACCGAGGGGTCTCGAACCATAAGAAGAAGCGTATTCCACTTGCATTGACTCGAATACAACACACTGTCGTCCGTAGGATCACTGGGCTTGTATATGGCGGGATCGTCATCCTCGAAATCTGACCCTTCGGTATCCAAAGCCATGCACAACTCGTAGCCTCCAAATTCCCCCAGTTCCCAGTTGTTGGCATTGGCAGCAGTGGGGGTAAGGCCCAAAGTGGCTTCAAGAAGCACGTTACTCTCGTTCAAATGGTCTCGTGCAAGATTCTTGTCGGTGGGGGTTGCAAGAATGAAATCCTGGCCAGGCCTAAACCGTCTTATAAGCACTTGGTCGCTGGTAGGAATTAAGCTGGTGATGATTTTGAGCCATTTCTTGAACACCAAGGATTTGATGAATTTGGCAATTTCCAGGAGCTGGATGTCGGCTGGAGCTGTAGATAACGAGGCCACAAGGTTGAAATTGGGGGCTTCTTGGGGGCCGATCTTGTTATTGAAGGTGATTTCTTCTTTTGTGAGATTGAAGTGGGATTTTCCATCGATATACATGTACCGTTGTTTGTGGGGAGGGACTGCACATTTCCAGGGAAACTTCACTTCGCCGGAGTTCTGGGGGGCTTGGGTTTCGATTTCGGTGGTTCGAAGGGTTTTTTTCAACACTGAAGCCACTTCTTGGTTGAGAAAATCCGTCAATTCTACCACTGATTCGCTGATGAATGTACTGTTTAGGGTTCGGATGCTGGAGGGGTTGACGTACGTGGGGTTGATGAAGTTTTGAAGGTATAGGATCTCTTGGGGCGTGAACCCGTCGTAAACCCCGTTTTCATCAATTTGCAGTGTTTCATCGCTTATCTCATCCCGTTTCAATTCTGAACTCATCCCCTCGTATATCTTCATCTCCAGGGCCGGAAAATCGTCCCGATATGGCTTCGGAAAATCGTATTCCTGAAGTTCTTTACTTTGCAATTGCTGTAGCGTACTTTTAGCTTCTGTTTCTTCCTGTTCCCCTGGTATATACCCTTCTTCGCCCGGTTGCGGAATATGAAACCATCCTTGGATTGAAAGTCTGTGTTTGTCGACTCGGACTTCCTCCACGTCGTGAAAAGAAAGACCAGGTTGCACTGTGAAAAAAGCTATCTGGTTAAATTGAGGCACAAATTTGGCGGAGTAGTCGGTGGAGGGTACGTTCGGCACAATGGCAGGAAACAACCTCAACGAGCCTCCATAGTTGGCCTCCCACTCCTTGTCCGGTTCCGGCAAATATAAAATGAAACTGACCCTCCGACTCCCAATAACATCATCATGCGTCAATAAATGACATCCCTTTCGGTACGTGTTCACAGACATGTCTGTTTTCACCCCGCTGAGCTTTCCAGACCCGGTAATCTTCGAAATAACGTCTCTGAACTCTTCTGAATAGATTCCAGCTCTCAATTTAAACAAAGAAGGTAATCTCGAGAGATCGTTCCAGTCCAACCCCGAAAGATTGGCCAAATCTCCTGATTGGTACACTTTATAGATGTCTGTTTCTTTCTTTGTGAATGCGATTTCATTCAACACCTCTTTCCGGACGTTTCGGAGAAGCGTATCGTCCATAAGGCCTGAAATGCTGCCCCATCTATAGGGTTGATTTTTAGCAACTTGTTGCGTCAAACTTTGCTGAAACTCGGCATCCCAAACTTGTGGACCAAAGAAGCTGTGGATGTCGTCGCTGGTGAATGTCGTATTCACTCTTTTTGGCTCTTCTGAAGCGGTATCGGGGTCTGCAGCTCGTTTGGTCATGGTGATGTCTTCAGAAAAATGAGGTTTGGTGTACGGGTGGGTCCATGCACGCCTCGAGGGTGTATTGGTTGGCGCACGCGGCTATGCTCGGACTCATGACTCAACCTGAAAAATTAACCTAATTAATGGTTTCTTCACCTGTATTCTCTGCTAAGTCCTACAACTCGGTCGTGGACCTCCAGGCCGAAGCCAAGGCCGGCTGGATTGTGCAGAAGTTTGGCGGCACGTCCGTGGGAAAATTCCCCGAAAATATCGTCGACGATATAATCAAAGTGACCAGTAACACCAATCGAGTAGCAGTTGTGTGTTCCGCCCGTTCTTCGCAAACAAAAAGCGAAGGTACGACTTCTCGATTGCTTAAAGCCGCCGACGTGGCGTTGGAGAACGGCGAGTACCAGAAAATCCTCCAGATCATTGAAGATGACCACACAGCCAACGCCACAAAAAAAATCAAAGATGTCCAGTTACAGAAACAGTTGGTGGAAGAGACACAAAATGAGATTTTTAGGGCGAAAGAGTTGCTATCTGCGAGTCAGGTGATTGGAGAAATCAGCAACAGGACATTGGACTCGGTGATGTCGATTGGTGAGAAGTTGAGTTGTCGATTTATTGCATATTTGATGAAAGACCATGGTCTTAAATCGGAGTATATTGACTTGTCTGATATTATTCCGTTGGATTATGACTTTAATAACGGGTTTGACGATGCTTTTTACAAGTTTTTATCGGACGAATTGGGCAAAAAAGTGTTGGCATTGGAGGCAGATGTGATTCCCGTGTTAACAGGGTACTTTGGATGTGTTCCGGGAGGCTTGTTGAACGGAGTAGGTAGAGGCTACACCGACCTTTGTGCGGCATTGGTGGCTGTGGGAGCACAGGCCGAGGAGTTACAAGTGTGGAAAGAAGTAGATGGGATTTTCACAGCAGATCCTCGGAAAGTTCCAAATGCCAGGTTATTGGATAGTGTGACTCCGGAAGAAGCGGCGGAATTGACGTATTACGGGTCGGAAGTCATCCATCCCTTCACCATGGAGCAGGTGATCAAGGCCAAAATTCCCATTCGGATCAAAAACGTCGAAAATCCTAGAGGAAACGGCACCATTATATTTCCCGATAATATCGGTAGAAGGGGAGAGTCCACCCCCCCACACCCTCCTGTTGCTTACGAAACATTGTCAAACTCGTACATCAACTCCAAAAAGAGATCTGCCACCGCCATCACTGCCAAACAAGACATTGTGGTGCTCAATATCCATTCAAATAAGAAGACGTTATCCCATGGATTTTTGGCCCATATTTTCACCACTTTGGACAACTACAAATTGGTGGTGGACTTAATCTCCACTTCCGAAGTGCACGTCTCTATGGCGTTGTCTATCCAATCGGACCAAGAAAAGGACTTGAAGTCTGCTTTGGCGGAATTGAAGAAAATGGGAACTGTTGATATCACGAGAAATATGACGATTATTTCTTTAGTGGGAAAACAAATGGCTAATTTCATAGGTATAGCTGGAAACATGTTTAAGGTGTTGGCAGATGAACGGATAAATATTGAAATGATTAGTCAGGGAGCCAATGAAATCAATATATCTGCTGTGATTGATAATGCAGACACAATCCGGGCCTTACAGTCGATTCATGCCAAGTTGTTGGAGGAGGTGTATGACTTTAAGAATAATGACAGTGCCATAAATTTACGACTTGAGTCGATCAAGCTTGAGTAGGAGAAGGAGCTAGAGAAATGTGGAGCTTAGAGAAACAGACAAATGATCTTACTGTAGGAGAAAGACTTACCGGATAATAGACACCTGGAATACCTTACGCTAAATATCAAACCGCTGCAAAGCTCAAGTCATAGAAGGAAACAGTAGACCAGCAAGGTCAAACCATAGATTACCAAACAATAGACCTCAAATATCACAAATAGACAATACGAACCTGGTCTAAATATCAAAGTCCCCACTCTCTCTGCTTCCCACAGAAGTAGGCCCCTTGGCATTCTCTTCCACCAAGGTCTCAAAATCGCCCACAATTCCTCCCAACAACTCCGACGCCAACTTATGGTACGCCAACTGCGCCTTGATCAATTCCAAAAACTCCTCCAAAGGCCGTGCCTTGTCTAACACGTTCTGCATGATGTTTATAGCATCTTCCACTGTGTTGGCAAAGTCATCCTCTGCGTTTTCCATCACCACTCTCAATTGTGGCTCTTTACTGGGATTTGTACAATTGGTCAAATTGATCCGAGCCAAATCATAATCAACTCTCTTCTGGTCGACTTTTTTCTGGATACTATTACTTTGACTGATCAATTGTCTTAAAGTAGTGGTTAAGGGCTTGTTGAATTTAGTTTGAATCAACTGATCTTGTCCCAAACGGGCATTGCCTATTTTCGTCAAATTCGACGAGTACAAATCCAAGGATTTCACCAATGCATCGTCATTGTTACTGGATGTCAAGATAGACGCGTCGGTAGCACGGGCTAATGCATGGTACAAGGTCTTGGGGGGCTTGCTTTGCTTCAAATCGTTGACAAGGGCCGCTTGTGCCTCTGCGGGCGTGGTAGCCTTTGATAAATTCTGCACTCTTGTGGTAACATTCTTGCTGAACTCCTGGAACGATTCTTGCACGTTCGAAGGATAGTCGTAGCTCTCGTTATCGTAGGTGGCAGTGATTTTCAACACGTTTTTGTACAAGTTCTCCACGTTGTTGCACTTATTGGACAAATCGATGTATTCCGAAGGAAGCTGACTGATTTCATCGGTATTTACCCGGCCGATTCTTTCTTGTACTAGACGGGATGTTCTTTGGGCAAACGGCATGACTTCATTGTTGAACTCGGTAGAGACCTTGTCTCCAAAGCTTTTTAAGTCCTTTGTAAAATTGGCAAAATTAAAGGACATGTTGTTGAGAGAAGAATAAGGGGCAGTCAAAATATTTTGTACTTATGTACTTGGTGCGCATTTGGTGTACGGGTGCATGGGTGTACGGGTACGGGTGCATTTGGTGCATTTGGTGCGTATTTGGTGTACGGGTGCATGGGTGTACGGGTGCATTTGGAGTACGGGTGTATGGGTGTACGGGTGCAATTTTATCTTATTAACTTATTTTCAAAGGAGCCTGATACTCTCTAACTAAAACTCCAAGCCCTTGGCAAAGAAATCGTCCACGGCGGAAATAAATCTCTTGGAAGCCTCGACCACCTGCTCATCGTTGTCCAATGGCGCAAAAGTGAGTCTATAGAAGTTCCCCCGCTTAATACTGAATTCTTTATCCACAGCCATATTGATTCCTGGAACTACCCCCACCCCGTAATGCATGAATTTGAAATTAAGCAACTTCAATTTTTCAGGGAGGTTGGTACCTTCAGGAAAATTCAAAATTACAGATATAAACATTCCTGCTTTGGGATCAATGATTTCAATCAATCCTTTTTCATAAACTGTAGACTTTTTCAATTGGTACACCAATAGATCTCTTTTATGAATATAGATGGCCCTCATCTTCAAGATCCACTTAATCCACCCGTCCACACCTCCAAATTTCTGGTACAAAATGTTCTGGAGTAAGGTTTGGGCCACTCCCGATGGGAATTTTGTCACCACAGCCGTGTAGTTGGCAATAACTTCAATCAATCTTTTGTGACCCACAATGAACCCGATCCTCAACCCAGGAGCAAAAAGTTTGGAGAAGGTTTCGATTCTCAACACTCGTCCATGGGTGTCCACTTCCAAGTACGAAGGGGTAAGATGATTTTTGATATAATCCTCAATACTAAGAAATTCGTCTAATTTCACCAACCCATCTGGTTGCTTATAAGGTGGCAACGTGAGGTAGCCATAAGGATCGTCTTCAATAATTATGAAGTCGTATTTCACAGCCAACGCATAAACCTTTTTCCGAAACTCTAAAGATTGCGTCAATCCTGTAGGGTTTTGACCCGTGGGAATGGTGTATAAAGCCTTAGGTCTTTTCAAATCCGGTTTCAAGGTTTCCCAATTCTCCAACAAATCCACTAAATAATCCAAATCAAGACCTTCACTGTCAGAGGCAACGTTAAGCTTGATAGGAACACCAGTACCTCCGGCCTCTCTGATCATCATCAAACTGGGAGTGAAAGTGAACTCTTCCATTAAAATAGTGTCACCAGGGTTGAGAACTGCATCGGTACACTTCAAAATTCCATCTCCTGCACCAGTGGTCAAGATAGTAGACCATTCCGAGTATGCAGGAGGATGGACTCTGGTTATAAAGTCCGAACAAAACTTGTTCAACTGAGCCATTCCTGTATTTTCCGAGTACTGGAACCCCTGCTTGATGTCAATCAACTCCTTATTGGTACCAATTTTGGTAATTTCGACGAGTTTCTTGGAATCAAGATCCAATTGTTTCAACGCGTCCTCGATTTGCCCATCTTTAGGTAAATGTTCCAAGGAGTTGTTGGTGTGGGCTACTGCCAACTTCTTTTGAAAAGGAGCATCTGCAATGCTCACTTGCACCGAGTCCACAGGGAAAAATCCCACATTAGGGGTCCCCCAGCTCAAATGTAAAGGGCTTGGGTGTGGCTTGAACGATTCTGGAGCATCTTCCGAGTTAAAAGCGGTGAAATGCAACTTTGATCTGGCAGCAGCTCTTTTGGAGACCAAATGGTCCAACTTGTATTCAGTTTCTAAGGTCATGGGTGACAAATGGAAAAACAATGAAGGCAAAAAAATGAAGGAAATGAGTCAATTTATAAGCGGCCACACTATGGCTCCTTATCTCGGATCCAAAATACGCACTTCCTATACGACATTTTTAGCGGCGCACGACACGGTGCCTGACTCAGGACATGATGTCGTCGTCTTCCAAAATGTCGTCCTCGAGGTACCCCATATGCTGACAGTTTCGGTACTCCCCAATGACATGCAAAACCGTTTCTCTGCACTCGTTGAAATGGTCCAAGACTCTTTCACGTTCATCAGGGTCTCGCGACTGTACGTAAGAATTGATGAAAGCCCCTCTCTTGGCCAAAGTGTCGTACTGATGGAGGATTTTGCTGAAAAATGGGATAATGGAGGTATTGTTGGACACCAGGAGGCCATTTAAATTGGTTTGTTTTTGTTTTATGAGCGACTGTGGCTTTTTGCCGTTAATAACACTGATGGAAGATGCAGTCCACGGGACAAACTCAAGCCGTTTGAGGGCTCGTAACTTTCCCTTTCTGATTTCATCTTGATTCAAATCATTTCCTATGAGGTAAGTGACCATTGAGATGTATTTGAGTTTATCTTTGTTTTCCTCCCTGGTATCCTTACGGATATCTTGACTGGTTTTGTTCATTTTGTACTTGTCGTCAAGAAGCTCAAGGATCAAGTCATACTCACTTAGATTGGAAAATTGGGATTTGGCACCCTGGAAGGTTGAAACATCGGCAAACGGAGCTATGGACGCAGTCAAGAACTTCAAGTCCGGTGTGGGAACCAATGTGGATATTAGCGACTCATACGAACTGTACATGTAGCTGGGGAACCGAATAGGGTTGGAAATGGTGGAAATAACGTAAGAAATCAACTTATTGGTGGTATGGAACCCATTATTGGTGCCCGACTCCGACATTGTGGACGATAGTCCAAACACATTGTTTTCAATCTTGTTCAAGCTATCATTGTCGAACACCATGGAGCTGTCACTGAAATCTATCAATCTCTTTAGCGTCAAAAGCGTATTGTAAGGTTGAACGATAACATCAGAGGTCTTTTCGCTCGAGGGGAAAATCAGCGATGTTCCCACCAACTTCTTTGTACCGTACCGATCATTCAAAGCCTCTAACAAGTACGAACCTACCCCTGAACCGGTTCCTCCAGCCACACTGTGGATCAACTGGAAATTACTCAAGTTTTCACATTTATCACACTCCCGATCAATTATTTCAAGAAGATCCTCTTTGTGTTCTGATCCGTATGCGAACCCTTTCAGCCAGTTGTTAGCAGCTCCGTTTCCGGTTTCACTGAGGTGGATATTTCTCGGGTTATACATGGGAAGTATGTTTGAGGTTCGTTGAATAACTGAAGGCTCTAAATCCACAAGCACAGACCGTGGCGTGTACTTTCCCGAGTCGGATAGCGTGAAGAACAACTCGGCTCGGTCGTCCCTGGTGTTGACGGCCGGTTTCTCGTGCCCGTCGAACGACGGGTATTCATTTTCGTATTCATATGGGGTTGGTGTGCCATCGGGTAAAATGCCATGTTCTGACGCCAATTGACTCCAGAATTGCGTGGCAACTTGGTTTCCGCACTGTCCAGCTTGCAAGGTTACGGTTTCACTGCTGTTGTTAGTAATGCAAGGATCTAAGGGCTTAAGGATACATACCCTGGCATGATGAGTTTTGTTATTATTTTTTTTGTGTTTGTGCGAACGCGTTTTTTGCTAATTATACAGACGGTTGGAAAAGGGTGGTGGTAGTGGTTGCTTTTGTGTACTGTTCGGTGCTTATGTGGAGCAGGAGTTTGGACGGTATTCAGCAGGTAAGAGGGAAAGGAGTAAAAAACAAAATGGACGAGACAGGAATCGAACCAGTGACCTTTTACTTGCAAGGCAAACGCGCTACCAACTACGCCACACGCCCTATTTCTTCTTCTCCAAGAGGGTATTTACTTCAGATGTCTCTGGGGAGTATTTCTTATCTGGAGACTAAGGGAAGGTGTTTTGCCGTACATAAGTGGCACGGCTCCCATAACGGTCTCAGAAACCCTTCTACTGCTGCCTCCTAACAGGAACAGCCAAAATGGCTTACCCGGACACGGGCTTTGCCTGAAGAATAGCTGGACACTAAGGGGGAAGTAGCTCAAACTCATTTTTTGATTTGCCAAAAAGGGTATATGTTCAGCCAAAAGGTATCAGTAATGTTGGCGATGGCTTGCTATACATGTGTAGATGCCGGTGGGGGTCTCGGAGCCTATATAATGATTGATAGATCCCACAAAAAGTGGCAGTGTTCATAATTGTTACGGATGTCGCGTTCGAAAACAAATGTCGCATGGCTCTCGAAGATGTTCCTCTCGGAAAGTTTACCTGGGCGGTCAGTCCCAGGGCATGTAACATGATCTTACGGTAGTTATGGGTTTGTGAAACACGCAGTACAAGTTTGGGGCAATCCACAATATAAACACAACGAGCGAAGACGAGCATAGAGCATATCCTAAAACAAATCAACAGTAAAACAATATATTTTGAATCTTAAACGACTAGGAAATAACGGTAATGGAACTCGAGTCGGTATAGACAACATTAGCCAACTGGACAGTGTTGTCGTCAAGATCGAAAACGGAATACACATGTCTCAAGAAATTGTCACCTAAAATGTTGTAATCTGTCTCTTCGATGAAGGCAAGCCCTGGAACAGTTTCGCCCTCCAGGTTTTGGAATTCATAGACCACGGACTCTTTTGGAAGTACCACTGAAAGACCATTGAAATTGAAGGTAAGGGAGGCTGGAGCGTCATCTGCGCTGTCCCAGGTCCAGAATGATTCACCATCTACTGTGTTGTAGGTAGTGGCACCAAGAGCACTTGCTAAAGGCGTCAAGTAAGCAGGTTGCAAGGAACCGATGGTGGATCCAGTATCCAAAATCCATGATGGAGTAGAAAAAGTGCTGGAACCGTCAGTAATGCTTTCACTGGCGATAATAAAGAAATTACTCGATTCATTGGGGAATTCAACCAAAGAACCGGAGTATTTAGCATTGTCAATTCCTCCAAACAAGACAGATCCAGTAGATGCGTCTGCCGAATTCAAGTAAACGGAATATGCCGCCTTATTAGTATACCCTTGGTTCTTCAAGGCTAATGGGAAGTTGTCATACTTGGTAGTAGCACCTTCGAGAGCCTGGTATCCTACACCAAGAATACCGAAATTAAGCTTATTAGCGGTAGTGGCATCTCCAAAAGTCAAGGCAGTTATGGTTGGACCGCTCGTACTTAAACCAACATTGTCGGTGACATATTCACCGGAAGCGGAACTGGTGTCTCCGTAACCATCGCTGAAAGTAAGTCCCGTATCCTGGTAAGTTGATGATTGCGTGTGGTCATACACTCCAAATTCTCCAGAGATTCCTGCTGCACTATCAATGACCCACAAGTCACTGGATCCGGTATCGATGTCCACTCCAATCTGTTGTTGGTTGCTTCCAAAGTACAAATTGGCAATGTAGAAGGTATCTTTGTTCAGCAAAGAGATTGGTTGGTCTTCGTCCCTTCTATAGACTTTTCTGGTTTTAGCTGCTGGAGCAGTTTTGTTACCAAAAGTACTATGGACATTGAAGTCCAATTTCAAGAAGCCATCGCTTCTTTTATCCAAGCCTGCATCAGGGATGACAGCAGCTTGGACTAAGCCTGAAACGGCTAATAAGATTGAAACTAAGGTAGTTCTGGAAAACATTTTGATTCTTGAATGAAATAATGGATGGAGACAATTGCAGAGAATATCTTTCCTCTTTATACTTGATTCTGTGGAGTCTATCCCCCTGTTGGTGCCTTACCATCCACAGTATATAAACTTTGGGGGTAACAACGGCACCATTTGTCACCCAAAACGTCGTTGAGCGGTTATTGATGCTCCATGCTGTTTCAGTGGGTGTAATTCAACCTTAAATTACTATTGTTGTGGTGAAACTCTATTCTCGATGCACGTTTGCGGTGGCTTGCCTTACCAGGAAGTGGCACTGGAAGGGAGGAAGAGACGGTTTCCAAGGGGTAGGTTTGGTAGTAATATGTCCTCTTAGACCCCCCGAAGCTTTCTTGCACTCTCTGTAAGGAACATTGACAGGTGATTGTTTGACAGGTTTTCTTGACAGGTTTTCTTGACAGGTAACCGAAATAGGCCGTGCATACGGGCTTTTCCCGGGCCTCCCTAGAACCCCTGTCGAAGGCTGTAATTGCTCGTAACCACATAGTTCTGCTAAAGTTTAAATCGTGCCAACCCATCGAGAGGCTTAAGGAATAGTGTGTGGTGTTTTGATTTGTTAATTTTATGCTTCCAGCACGGAGTCATCATCAAGATTTGACATCAAAGCAATGAGTCAAAGGCTTTGACCTGGTTATGCTACTATTTAGGGTTCAAAGGGATACGACCCTCGTGTAAGATTAGATAAGCCAGAATATAGTTGCCAACTACGAGATGTGGAGTCCACCTGCCCCACAAATGAAAGCCTAGACCAGGCAATAAGGTATTAGGGTCATATTTTTGGGTTGATTTCCCTATGTTGGGTTGGTCTTCGTTTCTGAATGATCCGTGTTATATGCAGTACGCGACATTTTGCAGCCATAGCAGTGAATACATACATTTTATATTAAGGTTTACCGACATATACACGAAACTAGTATTTTACATCTCTGCGCTGCAGACAAAAAAGTATTATGAAGGAAACCACGAAAGTTTTGGGTAATTAATGACATTAGTTTAGTAGTAAGATCTTTTCTTCTTTCTGCACACACCAGGACTACTGGTAGCACTACCAGCCCCACTTGTAGAAATAGAAGGAGTGGTAGATGCAGTGGTAGAAGGACTCAAGGTGGTCAATGATTGCTCGTCACACTTTCCTAAAGCAGCAGCAAGAGCATTGGTAATAACAGTGTCAAAAGTACCAAGGTTTAAAAATGCCTTAATCAAACTTGGAACTAAACCAGAGTCAAGTATAGCGTCGATGATTTGAGTGATAGTGATAGCATTAGCATTGAATAAAGCTTCAATCAAGTCAGCACCAGAAGATAAGAAATCAGGGTCCACAATCAACTGTCTAACCACTTGATCAGCCAAACCAGAATCTTTTAATGATTCCATTAAACTCGTCAAGATTTCTTCTTCGGTGGCTCTTTCTTCAAGACCCACGTCTCTCTTGATAGTTTCCACAGGAACCATCATGTAATCTCTCTTACTTGTCAAACTAGAGATAATTTTCAGAGCCAAATCTCCGATATAACTCAAAGCCAACTTGTAAATGTCGGCGTAGAAGGAACAATCGTTAATCAAGTTCTGGATCACCTCCACTGCCAATCCGGAGTCGTTCAAGGATTTCAATAATGTGTCGATATTGACGACACCACTCTTGACCAAGGTCACAACTGTCAGGGTGACAATGGGTTTCAAGGTGGAATCGGTGACAAAGAACTTAATAATTCCTGGTGCCAAATCGGTATCTTTTATGGCGGTCAACACGTCGGTGACGATTTGGGATTCTCTCTTGACCAAGTCTGTTTCGGATAAAGAGCTTCTTCTTTTATTGTAGTCCTTTATGTTGTCGACATAGGCTTGGATGGTAGTGTCTCTGACCACCAAGTCAGAACCGGCACCAGAGGAGGCTGGAGCGGCTTGCACAGCACAAGTGAAGGCTAAAATAAGAGCAGCAGACGTAGTAGATAATTTCATGGTGAAAAAGCAGGACAAAAAGGGAAAGAGAGTAGGGAAACCAAAAGGCTTTATATTGTTTTAGGAGAGTGAACCAATTGCTTAATTGCCTAATTGAATAAGTTTTAATGAGGAGATGATGATTATAAAATTCCTAAAGTAGAAAAGTAATCGATTTTTAAATTTTTAAATAAGTTTCCTAATTAAGTAATGTTTTAAATTTTTACATTCTTCAATCAATTAGTTTACCAAATTCAGAATTTTTACTAGTTTATTTATAGTAGTCTTAATTAGGTAGTTTTGACCTTACTGCTTTTGTACATTAGATGGTATGTTCGGGCATAGCTATGGAGGGTGTTACATGGTGCGATGGGGGCTGATTGTAAGTCGTTCCTTGCCGAGGTTTGAGGTTTAGCTGAGGTGTTTGGGAACTGTATGGCAGAACTGTTTTTGTGCTCTGACTTTTGCTTACTTCAACGTGCTTTGACTCCTCTTGTGGCTGCTGCTCTTGCGGTTCTTACGGTTCCCTAAAACTTAGTTCTCCCTCTGTCCGTCTGTCTCTCAGTCTGCATCTGCGGCCGTGTATTCAAAATTGCATCCGAATCGTGAATTTCGCAACCTAAGCCTGCCGGTTCTAACAAAAGACAAAACATATACAAGTCGAAGTAATAAGATAGATACAAATACAAAGCTCTACCACAAAGACACCCTAGACCTCTATACCACGAACACAAACACAAATCCAATCATAAAATCGCAGCACCATAATCACAAAAAAGCTGCCCGGGTGCTGCGGAAATTGCCAGAATTCGTTCACCAATGCTTTATTACATCCTTGCAGCAGCCGCCCTCTTGTACTTGGGGGCCCTCGCAGCTCTCAACGCCATCCCCCACGTGCATGTCAAGTCCATTGGCTTTTTTTCGCTCCGAAGAATCACCATTGAAACCCCGTCTCGTGTAATTCGAATTCAAAAGCTACAAGTCAAAGTTAATTTATTTAGAGGCAAGGACTCGCCATTAAAATTGTTCAATGTCGTTTTGTCTAACACCACGTTGGAATTGATGGACGGCCCGGCCTCCAAACCTGTGAGCATGGATGAAATGTTGAAATTTGTTATTCCCAAAGCCGTTTACGATGTGGTGTTTTATTATCAAATTCTTAACCAGTTTCACATTCTCCTTTACAGATTCACCATTTTACACAGAAACGACAAGAATCACCAGTTGTACATAGATTTTGCCAAGGTGGAGAATTGCTTGCGGTACGATGGTCATAATTCTTTGACGTTGTTGGTGTTTAATGGGCATTTGTACGAGGTGAATCAGGAAAAGATGCAGTTGTTTCGGAACATTGAGGTGGTGGTGAGTTGTGATGCAGTGTTTGACTGTTTGATGGGGGGGACGGATATGGAGACGGAGTTGATGAACTTTGCTTTGGAGGTGTCGTTGGGGAAGGGGCATTTGCAGATGGACATGTTTGGGGGGAAGAAAGCTGCAAAGAGGGAGAGTAAGGAGAGTAGAGAGAGTACAGAAAGTGCTGAAGAGGGTAAAGAGAGTACAGAAAGTGCTGCAGAGAGCAAAGAGACTATAGAAACAAGCACTTTCGACCCAAGCATAGACGAAAGTACACAACCTAAAGACCCTTACATCCTTCTCAAAACCATCTGGAAAGTCCTCAAAGAAGCCAAATTGACCCTCGAGGACTTCACCCTCACCCTGGGCCCCTGTGTCCTAAACATAGCCACCCTCCAGACGTTTTTGGTCCACACCCTCGACCAGCAAACATCTCTAGCCACCTTCAACTGTCACATAACCTCCGTCAAATTATTCGAAGCAGAATCAAAGTGCTTCGAACTCCCAACAGGCGCTTGTTCCTTCGAAGCCAACCCTTTTGCCCTCCTTGAAGGCTTGGCAAACTCCCACCACAAACATACCATCTCCCAAGTGTCGACGCTGGACCTCAAATTCAATGTTACCCTTACAAACCCCATGATTGACTTATACCACGACCAGCTCATTTATTTCGAACTAAGAAAGCGTTCCAGAGCTTCCTCTCCCAAGATGCCTCACATCAATATTCTAAACTTTCTTCTTTGCTTGAAGAAGGTGTCCACCAAAGTGGTGATTGTGGGCACCCAGATCGATTTCCATGTGCCGATGTTGGGCCTGAAAGAATTCCACAGAGATGCGTCGCTGAATCTCAAAACAACCTATTCTGTAGATAGTCTTGTGCAAAGGACGTCTATTAAAGATCTTTCCCAGTCTCTTCTCGCCGGCGAGAAGCAGAACTTGTTTGCCATGTTCAAAATAAAGAATTTTAAGGGCTTGCATTCGGATAACTTTATTTTCTTATCAAAGTTCAATGTTTTGGCCATCTACAGCATTCTTGATAAGCATGTTTCTTTGCGGTTGAGTACAAAACATATTAAAATGAGATCCGTCAACAGTGCCATTTTCCATTTGGTAAGAGAGATCAGAAACAGAAACATTCGTATTGACAACCAATTGTACAATCAATTAAGTCAACAGCCAGCCATCTCGGAATCTGGTAACTATCAGTTGTTTAACATTCTACCAAATATCCTCAATAAGGTGAAGATCAATTTCACAGAAATACAAGCAGACATTATCTGTAAGGATGGCTTACCGTCGCAGACGTACACGGAAGCCGGCCAGCTGTATGATTTGAAGGATTATTGCAGAGGGGTTTCGATCAAATTAGCCAGTGCTACTGCTTCTTACAAAAAAGACATGGAGGAAATCAACTGTTCCGTCAAAGGGTTTAGTTGTTTCACGTTGAGTGAACTTGATCTTGATTATATGTCTGATTTCGATGTGGTGTCGCTGTACACAGGAAACCAAGATGACTTCAGCGACATTTCCAGTTTGGACTCCATCCAATTGGCCGATAAGGAGCTGGAAGATTTAAAACAAGTGAAAAAAGTGCTTGATATTGAGACCATTGAAATCACTAACTCTTCCAGAGATAAAGACCGGTTGTCGGTGAAAATCCCCGAAATCAATGGCCGGTTTGATATCTTCTTTGTTTGGTGTGCCATTTACGCTGCTTCTTTGATCCATAGCTTTCAGCCAACGGTGGAAAGAGTTTGCACCAAACAAGAAATAAAAAATTTGAAATCCAAGAAAAAGCTCAAACTTGATCTAGCGGTGCAGATTATTGCCATTGTCACCAGGCTCCCCAATAAGGTGGATGTTCTTATAGAGTTTGACTCGTTGTCGGCGCGAGATATCCTTGAGACCCAGTCTTTCGGGTTCAAGTACTTCAGAGGCTATATTGTTCACCCCAACACCAAATTCTGGGCCCGGTTTTTGACCATCACGAACTCCAGTTTCTCAATCACCAACGTGCATGAAAAGGTGTTTGATTTGGTGTGCGAAGGCATCCGGCTCAATATCCCCCATGGGTTCTTGTTCTATACCGTCATTGACAACGTCGTAACCTTTATCAAAGCCATCAAACAGATCCGGCACAATTTCACCAATTTGATGCAGGGCGTGGACAATTTCGACGCTCTTCCCCAAGAAGCAAAAGACGCCATAGAGGTGCCCCGTGTCAACATCAAGAGCTCGGTGTTTGGACTCTCGTTGGAGGCAGATCCCTTTGAAAACGAACTTTCGTATATTTTTGAGCTTGGAGTAGTGGAACAGCGAATCAGAGCCAAGAAACTCGAAGCGTTCGAGGCCAAGGCCGAAGAAATCAGAAACAACACCATTGACCTGAGAATAGAGTTACAGTCCAGCGACAGCCAAGCCCGGGCTCCGATTAATGACCAAGAGGACCTTTTGAGCCAACAAGAAGCAGAGGAAAAAATCCTGAATGCGCTCGAGTCGCTAGAAGCCGAGTTCTCCACCGCCTGGATCCTCAAGTTTAAGAGGTTCAGGTCCACCAAGATCCGGATCTGGAAAGCCAGAAGAGAAAGAGGCTGGGGCCCGGAAAAAGTCAATGACAGAATCACAGAGGAGTTCGATATCATGAACTACTTATCAGGCCCCAGTTTACTTGGTTTTTTATTCAAGGACTTTGATTTTTCGGTAGATAAACCCACCATTCCCGATCTTGACCGGTTCTTGTATGAGTATGGCAAAGAACAACCCAAGCTTGCTTATTCTATTTTGTTTCCGGTGTTTATAAGTATTCGAAGCTCGACCGTCTTTGCATATTTGAAAGATTATTCGCTTCCATTGCTTTCATTTCCATCCAATGAGGATCCAAACACCCCGTCGTTCCATCTACAAGGTAATATTGTCGTCAACGAGAAGTTAATTGCCTACAAAGAGGAACTTCGGAAGATCTGGGTGCCGTTCTCCCCCCCAATGGCCCCAGAAGCCGGCCACGGCAGCTTCTATTCCGTCTTTGTCACCAGAACATTGACACCCGTCAAGTTCATGGTGGATTTGAAGTGCAAAATCGACACAGAACGGGCAGCCATGATCAGCTGGTCCAAATCTTACCAAGCTGGTCTTCTGGCGGCCATGAGTGCCGTAGACAATTTCACCAAGCCCAAGATTGACGACAGCCCCATGGGATGGTGGGACAAAATGGCCTTGACCATGCATGGGCAAATGACGTTTGATATTCCCAATGAATTGTGTTTTCATATGAAGTCATCCACAAACCCCTACGCCATGACAGGAAAAGACGCCGGGTTTGTTTTTAGCTGGAAGAACAATGTGTTGTTTAAGATCGACGGGGTGGGGTCCAGCAAAAACCTCATCACCTTGACCAGTGACGACTTTTTATTGGCGATTCCCAACTATTCTATCGCCGAAAAACGAAGCTGGAGTCTTTCGTACGATGAGTTGGTAGGAGAACACAACGACATCGACTCCGAGGCACACAAATACTCCAAAAAAGTCATGAAATTGTCGTCCGACGAAAAGGTGCAGTGGACTTTGGGACTTTTATTCGAAAGAAACAAAAATAAATCGTCTGCTTTGTCCGATAAAGAAGAAAGAACCAACAAGTTTTTACCGCATTACGACGTGGTAGTTACAGGACCCCAATATGAGTGGCACCCGGACTCCTATGACGGGTACCGGTCCGACTACCTTCATTTAGCCATATCAGTCAAATCGGTGTCTAAAAGAGGAAACTCGTCCAATAACATCCATTTCACGCCCTTGACGTTCCGATACTTCTTCTTTTGGTGGAACACCATTTCCGAAGCCATTTCCCTTCCCATACGACAAGGCCCGTTGTTTAGTGACCAACCAGCAGATACCAGCCATACAAAAACCAGCACCCACTTGTTCACTGTCAAGTACCAATTAATTCTTGAACCTTTGACCATTTCCCACATGCAGGTACATTCTTCTGGTGAAAAAAACAAACACGTAGCTTTCACGGGGTTGAAAGGGAAGGTCAACAAGTGCGTGCTTGATCTCCACCAGAGAAAAGAGGTTTTGACCTATGTCAATAAAAAACTCAACATTGAGAACCAAATTCTCCATTTGAAGATGAACCAGGCAGAAATATCGTTTGATGAGGCCGATGTGCGGATTGTGAATGCCATCTTTGCTGATAAATCCATGCATTCGGAGTTGGATAAGTACTTATTTGGAACCAGCACCATTGACTCCTCTTCTGGAGATACTGATGGGGAAAAAGGAGAACTGTATTTGAACTGGCTCAGCAATCTCGAAATTCAAGACGGAGACTTCTCCTGGTTCGATCCCGAAGACTTCTCGGAGCTTGAAATGAGAGAGTTGTTATCGCCTTACCCCAAGGTGACGGTGCTTCCGTTCTTTTACACTCCCCAATTCACCTACATTCGAGAGTTCTCTTTGCAAGAGAGTGGTCCATATCCTTTCGGTAGCGAAGGGTCGCATGATTGTGAGTTGGGCAAACGGAGCCCCGAGGGGATTCAAGAGTCTCTTCTAGCCACCCGGTTGCGGTTGTTGCATCAGGAAGCGTCCGATCAAGAGAAGAGAATCCAAGCACAAGAAAGAAGACCAGACGACAAAATTCAAGCAAGACAAGACGACAAACTTAAACTGGCCCTAGAACAAACCAAGGACAAAATCGACTTGGTGCAAACAGTGTATGAGTCCAGTGTGGGCAGAACAGCGCCCGATGAGGTGGATTTGGAGTCCAGTTCAGCAAGCATTTCTCGGTACAATTCTAGAAGACTGTTGTCGGCTTATTCCAGTCACAAATCCGTGGATGATGCCCGCAAAAACGGTCTTCTTGATAAAGAAGTGGGCGAATTTCATAACCGGTTCATTGTGCATAATCTCCAGCTCAAATGGGCCAACCGGCTTCGTGATTTGTTTATGACTTACATGAAGATTTTGAGTGACAATAAATCAGAATCATACTTTATGAGCAAGCAAGCCGTAGACCTTGTGGAAAGTGTGTTGAATAATGTTCCTGAGGACTTCAAGCCCAGTCTTGAAGACAACGAGTTCTGTTCCGACTGTCGTGGCGGCGGCGAAGAAATAGTCAATGACTTTGATGTGTTTTTGGGCGACGTGGAAGATTCCCAAGAAGCAGAACACAAGTTCTTGGTCAAGCTTATAAATCCCCAAATACAGCTTATAAGTGAAAAAGAACCCGATGCTGCCTTGCTTCTTGTGTCGCAGGATTTGGAGATGAGAATCATTACAGTTAATCTCAAAGGCGTCAGTAAACTTATCAATGCCGACAGTGAAATATCCGGGTTAGTTGAAACCAGATACGGAGGGCTTTTTAACCGGTCTTCGGTTTATGTATTCAAGAAACAAGACACCGTCATCACACATCCCGACGTGCCGTACGGGTTTGTGGATGGGGAATTGGCCATTTCCTGGCCCCCATGGGTGGAAGTGGAAAACATCCACGAGGATACGTGGTTGAAAGCCCATTCCCTCACTACTAACACCACCATGGCGTTGACGTTCAAAAAACCCAATTATCTTTACCTTGATGCCGCTTCTATTGCCGAAAAGAATGAAATCAACGTTTATTTGGGAAAAATAGTGATCAATGCCGACTCCGAGCAATATTCCGCCTTATACTACACCATAACTGATTTGTTGGTGTCTAGTAAGTCTCAAAAGGACTCAATCCTTAACAAGTTGGAAAAGGTCGTTTCTATGGCAGATAATGACGATTTCTACGGCTTGGACAAACGGGTAAAAAGTCTTCAAACCAATATCAGAGACTACCACGAAGTGCTCTTGAAAATCGACCACAAATTGACCTCATTGAACCAAACGGAGAAAAATCAAGTGCACCAGGTGGAACTCGAACTTGAGCGCAAGAAGTTGGAGTTGTCGATGATTATGCGAGGTCTTAAGCTCAGAAATGTCAGAAACACAAACAAACGGGCGGCCCGATCCTGGCTAGTGTCGGTAGACCAGATAATCTGGCACTTTCTTGATTCCGAAAGAAAACCACTTATAGACTTGGCATTGGCCAATTCTAGGTTCCACCGTTCCGATTCCGTGGACGGGTCAAATAAGAATAAGGTGCTTGTTGGAATCATCCAAGGATTCAATCTCCAAACGGCTGCCGTTTATCCGGACCTTTTGTCCCCCATAAACCAAGACAACGAGTCTCAGCCGCTTATTGTCATGTCCTGGAGCATGTTACATCCGGTGGGGGGTATTCCAATAATGCAGCATGCCAAATTGCTGGTGCAGCCACTAAAGATTCAGCTTGATTATACCACCGCCAAACTCCTTTTCGAGTATATCTTCCCTGGCAATGACGAAGACAAGGGCAAGGAAAAGCGCAAAAAGGATAAGGTAGATGCGTTGAAGGATACCCTAAGCGAAACCAGCAGTGAGGTGACCGATTTCTCTCTAGAAAGGCCTCGACAAGTATTCAAGCGGTTTGGCAAAAACATGACCTCTAGTTCCGATGACACTTTTGACGTGTCGTCCGTCAGTTCAAGAAAGACTGGTGTGCTTTCTTTGTCCAGTGACCGGTCTATGAGTCCGGTGGAGGAAGATGAAGAGGCTGCAAAAGACTCAAAAGACTGTAGGCTTCCGATGACCAAACGAAAAAAACAGGAAGAAAAGGACGACATTGCATTGATTGTGTCCCGTTCTTCCAAGTACTTTTCTATGGTTGACATTGAAATCGACAAATTCGAGCTTTTGATCAGTTTCAAAGCTCCCAAACATTTGAGCATTATTGACGTGCATTTGCTTCTGTTGCACATTCCAAACATTCGGTACCAGAACAAGACGTGGTCGGCCGAGGATTTCATTTTACGGCTTCGAAAGGATATCACCAAGATCATTCTTCAACACACGGGGCATATTATTGGAAACAAGTTCAAGATTCGAAAAAGGTCCCTTCTTTCGCAGCCATTAAAACAGATCTCCAACTACGCTTCTTTTGTGTCGGTGCTGGAACTACAAGAGGCGTCTACTGAGACGGAGGAGGAGGGGCATCGTCGGCACCATCATCAGCACCATCATCAGCACCATCACCAGCAAGACGGACTTCTGGATGAGCCGGCACCGATGACGAAACTTCCTCACTCGTCCACTGTATCGTTTAAGAATCTTCTCCAGGAGATAATTGACGAAGAGGACGAGCTGAACCAGTCTAGTTAGGCAGGTCCGAAACTGGACTGCAGCCATTTACAGCCATTTACAGCAGGCAACCTTTTTGGTATTATATTTCCTTGTACTATGTATTTTCACAATTAGAATATTTTCATTTTCACTGTCATCAACTTATAACTAAGGAACTTGTGCCGCAAGGTACTCGATTATCGTGTGTATGATTAGACTACACAGGTGATACGAAGCTTCGTCATTTGTGTCTGCGTTTCGTTCTTCGATTTTCGCTTTTAGGAAATGTACAGGATAACTCATACGCACATATTCCTGTAGGGCCCCATAGGCTAGGAGTTCGGTCTGTCATGCGGGTGGTTTTTTACTTCTTATTCAGTGTCTAATTATTAAAATTACTTCGAAGTAGAGACCTGGTGATTGCAAAAGATAGAGTCGTTATAGAGTAATAATGTTTGTTAGGAGATCGTAGTTGTTTCAGCTAAGATTGTAGTATACTGAGTCTAAATGTCGAGTCTAAATGTCGAGTATAACATCTCACAAGATCACGAGATTTCCCTCTACTGCTTCTGTCGTAAAGCAGTCATAATAGTAAAAGCTGGCGTGAATAAGTTTTTTGAGGCGGGAATATCTACTTCACCAGCACAGCAATAGCTTTCATTAGTATGCTTTTGCCGTCAAGGAACAAGGCAACAAAATAGCCGTATAAACTGTGTGGCTGAGAAAACAGAGATATATTCTAGACTGTGGTATTAAAAGCTCTATTTGCATGTAAGTTACAGCTTTAAAACGCCATTATGTGGACTATGCTTCTAGTAACAGGCTTTGTTAGTCAACATAAACGACAATTCCTAAACTAACACTGTTTAGTCGTGTTCTAGAACCGGTTGCAGGTGAGAGTTGAAAAGTGAGTGGAGGTGTGAGCGCATAAAGTGGAGCTGAGGGCAGCGGTTTTCTAGTACCAATATGACAAATTTGTTGTAAGTAAGAACTTTCAACTGTGAGGTTATTCAGTATATCTCCAGTAGCAACTTTTGTTAGTCGACATACAAGACCCATCTCCATTTCACGAAGCTGAACTGGGCTTTAGACAGAGTTTAAAGTGTGAGCTTAAAAGTGAGAGCTTATGAGTGAGGAAAACGTGGGAGGGCAAAAAGTCCCCAGATGTGCTTGGTGTCTAGTACTAATAGCACAAACTCGGTATAAGTAAGATTTTTAAGAGGTAAAACCATAGAGTACATCTCCAGTAACAACTTTCATTAGCCAACGTACAAAGAATTCTTCATTAACATAGGTAAACGGACCGGGATCACCATTTTATACTGCGAATAACGGCTTGATCCCAAGATCATCTCAAGCATTAGGCAAAGGAAGATCAAAGTGTCTAATGGTCCCAATAGACAAGATAAAGGAAAATACAAAGAAAAACCCACACACCCAGCCTAACTTTTTCCACCCACACACCCGCGTTATTTACCCTTGATTTATTTCCTTGAACATCATGTCTTTCTTTGAGTCCCTTAAAACCAAGGCTGTATCCACTCTAAATCAGGTTTTGGAGAAGAACAAAGTTCAAACGTTGTCTAGAGATGAATCCTTCTGCTGGGCCAACAATTTGCCCGACGGAGAGACCATTTTATCTGAGTCAGCAGTAGAACTAAAAATAAAGTCACAAACGAGTTTAAGTGAATATGCATCAGTTCCACAAGGAAGATTGTACTTAACCAACCATTTTTTGGTATTTTCCGATGCCTATGATAAAAAGAACTGCTCCTTCTCCTTGCATTTGTCCACCGTCAAAAAAGTGGAACGATTGCCTACCAATTCTTTTGGCTTTGCATTGAACATTTTTACTCATAGTAAACTTGATGTGACATTGTACTTGATAGGGCTACGATCAGAGAGCGAAAAGTTTGCCCATGCCCTTAAATTGGCCTTGAAAGATAACTTGAAGCATATAAAAAATCTCCAGCCATTTATTCAATCCTGTTATTCCGAATATATCCTTGCAAAGAATAAAGTATCGGATGAGAATATAGAATCGGTACCGCCAGGGGGATTGGGATTATCTTTCAAGTTTCCTGGTAACCCGCGAGATTCCAGGGATAAATCTAAAATGAAGCTTTGGTTCGACTTATTTAGAGCTGATGGCCGCAATTTGTCGTTAGTTCGGTCCACCATGTTCCACAAACTAATAAGAGTGGGCTTACCTAACCGACTTCGAGGTGAAATCTGGGAATTGAGTTGCGGGTCCATGTATTTGAGACTAGAGTACCCAGATGAGTACAAAAGGCTTTTGCACGACAACAAAGGAAAGACTTCTGTGGCCATTGAAGAAATAGAAAAAGATTTGAATAGATCTTTACCCGAGTACGCCGCTTACCAGACGCAAGAAGGAATTGATCGTTTGAGAGACGTGTTGACGGCATATTCATGGAAAAACCCTCAAGTGGGGTACTGCCAGGCCATGAATATAGTTACTGCTGCTTTATTGATATTCATGTCGGAAGAACAAGCCTTTTGGTGTTTGAACGTTTTGTGTGAAAGATTTGTTCCGGGGTACTACTCCAAGACCATGTACGGTACGTTGTTAGACCAAAGAGTTTTCGAAAGCCTAGTGGAAGAAAAATTGCCACTTCTCTGGAGCCATTTCTCCAAACACGACATTCAGCTTTCGGTGGTATCACTTCCATGGTTTTTGTCCTTGTATTTGAATTCGCTTCCTTTGACCTATGCGTTCAGAATATTGGATATATTCTTTCAAAACGGACCTAAAACATTATTCCAGGTGGCGTTGGCGGTTTTAAAACTCAATGGTGAGGAGTTGTTGAAGCTTGAAGACGACGGAATGTTCATAGAAGTGATGAAACACTATTTCTTGACGCTTGACCAATCAGCCCATCCTAATTCATCAAATTCAAAGTACAGATCCATTACAAAGTTCCAGGAATTGCTCGTGACGGCATTCAAAGAGTTTTCCGTTATTGAAGACTCTGTTATTGAAAAGCACAGAAACAAACACAGAGACTCCATTTTCCAAAATATTAGCTCTTTCGTGAAACGTACAGAATTACGTAACCTTCCAAAAACTCCAAATTTGTCTCTGGCAGACCTAGAAATACTATACGATAGGTTCTATTCAATTGTTGAAACCTATAACGTTACATTGGGCAGTGGGAAAAATTCTATGGATTTTGAGGCGTTTTATGGGTTCATGACGGAAATCTGTGATTTTACCAGTTCAAACGTGGAAGAAGAACAGAGAAAGATCGTTCGTGATTTCATTTACCGGTTATTCGATCGGTGGGGATCAGAAGATGGATCTATCAACCTTTCCGACCTTGCTGTGGGGTTGAATAAGCTTGTGGAGCCGGATTTGATGAATGCCATGTCGAACTTCTACTCATTGTATAATAACAACAGAGATAGAATAGACAGAGAAGGGATTTTGAAGATATCGGAAGATTTATTGGCAATAACCACCCCCTGGAGAGAATGTCTCGTGCTAGACCAAATTACGGAAAAGTCCATTGAAAACGCCATTGCAGATGTTATTTATAAAAGAGAATTGCAGCTGAAGACACCGTCTGCGAAAATACAACTCCCAACGGAAGTCGATATCGACAAGACGGAGATAGAAAACCAACAAACAGAAAGATACTTATCAGCAGCCAGTACCTTTATTCAACGGGCTTTTGAGTATGCACAACCAGAAGAAGAGGAAGTGCTATTGAAGGATTTAGCCATCGAGGATAAGATTTCCCATAATGCAGCTTTGAACCCCAATGCTCCAGTTTACCTCAATTTACCCACCTTTCGAATGGTGGTATTGGCCAACGAGACTTATGAGATGTTCTTCAGCAAGACTTTGCAGGACTCTGTTCACATTGATAAGCCACTCGGGTCGAAATTCAACCCTATCAGAAACTTGCGAGACATGTTTGACGGATTATTGGCTGACGGCAGGGAAGTGGCCACAAAAGTGCGTCGCCGGATGGATTCTGCTCCGCTGCCTCTTACTGATGACAGTTCCAAAGCATCAAAGGATGATGATGAGGATGAAGATTTCAACAACGTTGATCTTGACAAAGATGTGCTTTTAGGGCCAGAATTGGGCGAGTTGAAGAAGGTGGTGGAGAGACCCAGTTCAAAGGTAGTGGACCTGGGTGCTTCTGACAAGGTAGTGGGTCAGGAGTCTGAGACGAATCTTATCGAGTTTGAGACGGGAGCATGAAAAAGCTTTTATGTGGACTGCCCCCTGATGAGGGATGTTTTTATGTGTATTTTCGTGGGTCTATCTGTTGCATACTGGTCTTTTTACTTTTATCCGTAATAAAAGCTACTAGTCTTGTGGTTTATTTCTTTAAAAGCTAGGATAGTAATAATTTACAAAACTGGAATAGAATAATCTCTAAACCAGGTAGATTGATATTCTACAAAGCACACCACATTCGTAACTATGACCTTCCGAATATCTTTTTCAACCGGCCACTAAACTTTCTCTTTTCCTTTTCCTTTGGTGCTTTTGCAGCAGTGGCAGGGGGGTCCCGAAGTGTTAGAATCTGCTTAGATTCTCTAAACTGTCTGTATTTGGAATTTGGATGTGAGTAGGGAAGATACTCTTGCTGGTCGCCTTCCGAGTCGATGTGCCTTGACGAAAACACCCCACTATCGGGGGAGGCAATATCATCATCGGAGTCCGCAATCCTTGATTTTTGCGCTTGTGGTGTAGCGGGCACAGAATGGCGAAGGGTAGTGTTGAAATTTCCCTGTGCCCTTTGCGCTGGCTGTGCTTGAGATTGAGAGGTCTGAGGTCTGTGGGCTTGCTGTCTGTGGGCTTGTTGCCTATGAGCCACTTGCGGCTGGCCCTGTGGCTGGCCCTGTGGCTGGCCCTGTGGCTGTTGGGGCTGGGACTGATATCCCGAGTCAAGATTCGACTGGGGACTGGCCTGCGGTGGCTGGGCACCCTGGTCAACCGGCTGTACCATATCTCTCATGCTGAATCTCATTTTCGACTCAGGCCCTGCATATTCGTTCGAGAAAGAAGACTTTCTTTCAAGATTGAAGGTAGAATGAGGCCTACTATTAGCCTTCTCGTATAACTGCGACGCCCTGGCTTTTGACAGCGACTGGTAGTTGGGCTGCAATGCTGGGTGTGGGGCTATAGGCTGCACGTACACCGAGGACCGGTCTCTCATAGACCGGTTGCTCATTTTTTGCTTTTGCGAGGCTTGCATGGAACTATACCCATCATTATTCCTATTACCGTCTATTTGCATCGACTGGGGCCTCAATGATTTAACAGCAAGTGGTGAATTGTTTGGAGCCGGTGGCTTTCTCATACTGGTGGACATACGTTTGCCATTGGGAGTCGTTGGGGCTGGGGATGGGTAATGGTGGCTGGGTGCAAACAGCGGTTGCGGTTCAATCAATTGGGACGCAGACATCTTAGAATTCAATCGGGTGTTTTCAGCTGTGGTTAAAGACAAGTAAGCACTTTGTGCAGCATTGGCCTTCGCATTTCGTGGACTTGCAGAACTGTAGAAGGACGCCGAGTTTTTCATGGCGGATTTCATGGGTTTCTTCGATCTTGAAGGTGAATCATCGGAACCAGCTGACGATATAGAACTTCCACCATCTGCCAAAGGTTGAGGTCTCAAAAGACCATCCTCTGTACCCGGATGTTCAATGACACTGGGAATTGACTCAAAGGTGGGGCCCTTTCCAAGAACTGGCGTGTCTTCCTCGTCAAATTCTCCTTCTTCAATACCATAATCTTGGTCTCTTTGAAGGCCAAAACCTGGTTCTCTTTCAATACCAAAACCTTTTCCTGCAATACCATATTCTTGTTCTTTTCCAATACCAAAGCCTTTTCCTGCAATACCATATTCTTGTTCTTTTCCAATACCAAAGCCTTCTCCTTCTGCAATACCATAATTTTCATCACTTTCACTGCCAAAGCCTTGTGCTCCCTCAATGCCATGTTCTCCCTCGTTCAAGGTTGGAAAACTGGCATCCGGGATGCGAGCTTTATCAAGCTCATCCACAATCACATTCTCAGGGTCAATGGACGCTTCTGGTATAGCCTCGGCTTCGGTGTCTTCAAGGGTGTAGACCAGTTCGGCATCGGCGTCATCCACCTCAACCTTATAATCAGACTCATCTGTGTATCTGTCGTGTGACGAGACAGGCGATATAAAGTCATTTTCCACACCTGAAGAATTGATATCGTTGAGAACTGGCTTTTCAATGCTTTGAGTGTTCAAACCCAACCCGTTTAAAGTATGTACCACCGTGCCGTTGGTGTCATCTGCCGGGTCATCCCTTGTAGTTGCATTAGTGTTCCCTGCCGAGTTTCGAGGAGTTTCAGCGTTTCCAACAGCAGCATTTCCAGTTCTAGCTGTTCCCAATGGGGCAACCACATCACTCCTCCGAATCGCAAATTCGTGCTCCAACCTCTTCTGCTTAAGTTGCTCGTATTCTTTCCGCTTTTCCTCAAGCTTTCTCTGTAATTCCTTCTCTTCGGCTATTTTCTTTTCTAGCATTTCAAACTCTGCCTGACTAGGAGACGTTTCTCTTAACGTGCTCCCGGCCCTGTCAGAAGACAGCTCGCTGGGTTCTTCCAACATCTTGCCCAACTGTGGGGATCTTACAAGACTCGACATCCGAGACGAAGGCTGTCTTCTAGCACTTCTGGGGACACCCGTAAACGAGTTCATAGACGCGGTTCGAGGAATGTTAGCCCCCGACCTAATGGAATTGTTCCGGGAAATTTCTCGTTGTAGATTCTCCTCCGGCACCTCAATAATCTTTATCCCGTTTGGCGTGGGAATGTACTTTTTCACCATTTTCACACCCCCCTTGCCCTGGGAACTGGACATAGAATGGCGCTTCTGTGCCGTCACGGGTACACCTCTCAGGTGGGATAATTTCAAGTCTCTCACCGTCTGGTGATTATAGTGTCTTGTAGTTTCCTCGGTAATTTCGTCCAAATAAGAATCGTTCATACTGTCATCGATGTCGTAGGTGGTTCTTCCCATCAACTCGGTGTTAGATGAACTGGAAAAGTCCCGAAATTGCTCTGGATTTTTGGCTCTTGCGGGTGATGTTCCGGAAAAAGACGGAGTCATTGAAGGAGATCTCTTCAATAACGTGTTGGAGGTTGGCACACCAGCCCTTCTGATGCTTTGAATGGACGCAGATCTTTGAATGCTGCCGGTTCGGCTCCCATTCAAATTATCACCATTCTTAAGACTGTGGCCAATTGTTAAAGCCGCTGCCAACGCGTGATTATTAGGTTGATTGGCTGCAGGCGCCGCGTGGTTGACGCCGGTATAGGCAGTATTGTGCACACTACGACTCTTCCGTCTGAACATGATGGCAGGAGAAAAGTCTTGCAGTTATAGGTAGCAAGGTGTTTATTTTGAAAATTTCATCCTTAAAAACGAGCGTTGCGTGCGAGGCACGGGACGGGGCACTTAGAGCACCGAGTATCTACAGCGGGCGTAGGGTATTTATCGAGCCTCCAGTGGGCGTATGGTATTTACTATCCTACCACGTCTACAGGTTCTCCAACTGTCATATCCCTAGTCCCAATTGACCGAGGCCCAAAATCACTGCTAAATGGCGTCCCATTTTCTGTCCATGCATCACTACATGTCGTAAAAACGGCCTCACAAGGATAAGAGCTCCCGTAAACACGAGTCCCTGGAGTAGTGGCATCAATATCTGTTCCTTAATTATCACATACGTGACTATGGCCGGGGTTATGGGAGGTAATGGTGCGTCTAGTTGCATTTGCTCTTCTTCGTCAATCTGGTGATTAAGCATCTGAATTTCGGCTTGCTGCAGCTCAAGTTGGTGTTTTGTCAAGGGAGGGTGTTGTGCAGCACTAGTGGCGTGCATTCGGAGCGACTTGAGGAACGTTTGTTCGAACCGCAAGTCTGGCACCGGCAAATTTGTCATCTTCGACATGACAAAAGGTCTTCGAAACGCACAAAAACCCGATTAAAAAGCTACCAAAAATTGCGAACAAAAAAACTTATAAAACCCATCATGGATATCGACAATGATGGCGGACCAGCTATAACCATCAGAAACACCGAACGCGACCATGTTGATTTCGTGTTGAAGAACGTGGACTTGGCTGTGGCTAACTCCATCCGGAGAACGATGCTTGCAGAAGTACCCACTTTGGCCATAGATTTGGTGGAAATAGACGTCAATACGTCGGTGTTGGCAGATGAGTTTCTTTCGCACAGATTAGGTCTCTTACCGTTAGTAAGCGAGGGGATCGAAAACTTGTCGTACAGTCGGGATTGTACTTGTGATCAGTACTGCAACAAATGTTCTGTTAAGTTGGAGTTGGCGGCCAAATGTGATATGGACTCTACTATGAGTATTTACGCCTCCGACCTTGCCAAATTCCAAAATGGAAGTACGTTGGGAGATCCGTCCATAAGAGATCCTGAGGGAAAAGGGCCGCTTATTTGTAAGCTCAGAAAGCATCAGGAACTCAGATTAACTTGTATTGCTAAAAAAGGTATTGCCAAAGAGCATGCCAAATGGTCTCCTTGTTCGGCTATAGGGTTTGAATATGATCCTTGGAACAAGTTGAAACACACAGATTACTGGTATGAAGATAGTGTAGAGGAGGAATGGCCCAGATCTGCGAATTGTGAATGGGAAGAAGCCCCGGATCCGGATGCAAAGTTCGATTACAGAGCTATGCCAAACAATTTTTACATCGATATTGAAACCGTGGGAAATCTACCACCCAACGATGTGTTTATTAAAAGTCTTGAGACATTACAGTTAAAATTGGCTGGGATCTCGGTGGAATTAAATAAAGATACGGTAGAAGGGAGTAATGCCGTGTCTGGAGGTCTTACGACGTACGGAAGAAATAATGGTGATATTCCTGAGACAGATCCATACGGAGATAATGGGTACGGCAATTCCAGCTGGAACTAGCTTTACTAGCGAGGAATGGCTGAAACTGAGCTGAAAAACTAGCTGTAAAAAGGATACAGTATTCCTGGCCACCTTTGTATTATACACGAATTGTCACTCTTTCCTTTCAGGCTATCTCTAAGCACCTCTGCTAAGTTCTGTTTCTCTTGCATGCTCTAATATCTAATAGTTCTTCCATCCTTATCCAGCTCTCCTCTCTCTAAGTTCTTCCTTATCCAGCTCTCTTCTCTCTAAGTTCTTCCAATTTTATCCAGCTCTCTCATTCCATGATATAAGCTCGTCAAATTTCACCAAACTCCCCCCAAATATATCCAAAGCACTTCCAAACGTCAAGTCCACTTTGCCGTCACTAAGACTCGAAACCTTGTCCAAATCACCAACCAGCTTGGCTCCTCCAGCATATACTATTTTACCTTCAAATCCCAAAGGACACCATTCGCCTAATTTCTGAACCAACCTTTCGTCTATCCCATTGCACAACCCCTCCACATCTGCAGCATGGATCAAGAATTCGCCACAATACTCGCTAACTGCCTGTAAGAATTGCAGTGACAATTTACTATCTGTTAGCGTCTGCCATTTGTTCATGGCCACAACCCACGACACTTGGTCTCCCTCCTTCACCTCTCGACAACTCAAGTCCACAATGAGCCGCGATTTGCCCACCAATTGACTGATTTCCTTCAACTTCTGCCAATCAAACTGCTGGTCTGTAAACAACCAGCTAGTGACTATAACATGACTAGCACCTTTTTCTTCAAGCCACAATAACGCATTGTCGTAGTTGATGCCTCCTCCAACTTGCAAGTGGCCCGGCCATGTGGCGCACGCTAGTGTGGCTGCGGCATCATTTTGCACATTTGTCCCGAGCTTGATAACATGGCAGCCCAATAATTTGTTCTTTTTGTACAACTCTGCATAATATGATGAAGGCTTGGAAGACACGAAATTTTCGGTGGTGGTATCAGTGGCCGACGAATCGCCATCGTCCTTGGTTAAAGTTCCTCCGACGATTTGCTTGACCTGACCCGAATGTATATCAATGCATCCTCTAAACTTTGTCATGAAAAATCAAAAAACCGAAAGTGATTTGGATGTAACAAAGACTTGTGAGAATTTAGGTGTATAACAAGATTGAGGGCATCGAAAATTTGAAGTATCACGTAGTCAAATTCGCGAGTTTTATTCTTTATTCTTTATTTGCCATATTTCACACATTTACTACAGCATGAGCGACAACGAGTACATGCGGGCGCTCGAGGTACAACGACGTAACTTCGAGGCCCAGTTCGGCGACTTGGAACTGTTGGGGTTCCAAGATAAAACGAAATCCCCGCAAAGAAGCGTTGCGAATGCCACTAGCGATGAGGATGAGTTTGATGGCTTTTCTGACGACGATTCTGTTGATTTTTCCGAGTCCCTGTCTGAAGGGGAGCTAGAAGAAGAAAAGCTGGAAGCCATTCCTGCCAAAGTGATCAAACTTCTGGGCGACTACACTTCGGCCCCGTTGGTGTCCAAAAGAGACGAAAGACGTCTTAGGCACGGAAGAGCCCCTACGCTACAAGAATTAGAACAGAAGCAGCAACAGCAGGATAAGATCAGCGCCAAACAGGCACATGCACACAAAAAGGAAGATGAAGAAAACCTCGAAAATGACATGAAGTTACAGAGATTGCTCCTGGAATCACACATTTTATCAAACCAACTTAAGTATTCCGGAGCTGATGTCACGTTACAAACACTAGACTACGAAGAGCCTACAGGAAAAGCGCGAAAAAAGGCTCTCACCTCCAGAATACGAGGCCTTGCATCCACGAACTCTGCTACCGGAGGGTTGCCTCGAAAACTCGAAAACATGCCCATGTCTATGAGAAAAGGTATGATCCAAAGTCGAGAAAAGCGCATAACTAGATACGAACAAGAAGCCAGAGATGCGGGAATCATTCTTTCCAAGATCAAAAAGGGCGAACTCCGAGAACTTGATGCTGGAAGAGGGGCCACGTTTGCCAGCGACAGATTAGGAACTGGTAAAAAAGAAGTGCAAAGAGTTAGAGATCGGGGATTAAAGATTAATTCTATAGGAAAGGCCACGCGAAACGGGTTGATGATATCGAAGGACGAAATCAGCAGAATTAATAGCCAGGGTCGGAGAAGCAGTGGGAAGAGTGGGAGAGGTAGAGGGAAGAGTACTGGCAAAAGAAGGTAGAAATAGTGGAAAGAAAGAAATGGTGCAAATAGTATATAGAATTTTGCGACATCAAATTTTTCATTCATGTTTAAAACCTCTGTTTTAAGAACCTCCCGTGTTCTTGCCTGTAGGCACAACAGCACCTCCGAGGTCTTGGAACGGTACCAACAGAAACTCGTGGCCAAAGCCAACCAATTAGGCTACAAATCTGTGGAGGAGTTGAATGAGAAGCTCAAACATGAACTAGAAACAAGAAAAAAAGAATTATCAGGAATAGATCCGTTAAAGGACTTAGAAGGGGTTGAAAGGGACCAGGCTTCCAAAATGCAACAGAACATGCACAATCATCAAATCAAGATCCGGTCTCCTGTGGAAAAAGACGCTCCTGCTGCCCCGTATAAGACATTAAATTCGTTTCTTGATGCCAACAAACTCGAACCTTTAGACAAAACCGAAATCGAGTTTCTTTGGAGAGCACGGTTTGCTAAAGACGACAGGTCTTTGGTTGGAGTGTTGACGGCTCTGCAGTTTTCCCAAATGTACGCCATGGGATTCAAATTCAGAACTTTTGTGCTACCATTACCCAAAGGAAATGATGGGTACGAGATGCATTTTGTGCAATGGGCATTTGTGGGGCCTCACACGACGCATTGTATGTTAACCACGCTTGCGGAATTCAAGCTCCACAAAGAATATGCCAGGCCTCATACCACCTTGTCCTTCCATCAAGAACTTGCAGAGCCAAAAAATGTTGTTCTTATGAACGCACACGTTGAAGAAGAAGCCACTTTGACGGTGGAAGAAGCGCATTTGCTAGTATTGAACATCCAAAGGTTTTACGGGGCCATGGATCTGGTGTCCGAAGCTAAATTGGGGTTATTGCGGGCGTTCAACTCAGGGCAAGAGGAGTTTGATATGGAAAAGTTGATAGAAGAGGCTACTTCGTTCGATTAAAAGAGCCTACTGCTAGTAAGAGGGTATTGTAGTAATAGATAAGTTGACCTACCACAGAAAATAATGCTGCTTCTCTTTTGGCACCTTTGCACACGTTATTAGCACACTTTCACCTAGTTTCCCATGCTCACCAACGATTCAAGAAGCGACTTCTTGGGAGTTGATTTAGATGCAGCCTGAGAACCTCTGACATTTCCTCTGGCTCTGGAACCCCCTCTGGCCCTGGTGCCCCCTCTGGCCCTGGAGCCACCTCTGGCACCTCTTTGGGAACTCACAGGCTTAGACTTCACAGGCTCAGGCACCTCTTCGTCACTCATGATCTCTACGTCCTGATCCTCTTCCGACGTCTCTCCAGCCAACATAAACTCTTCCTCGCTGTCGCTATCTACTTGTTTTGACGCCCGATTTTTTCGGTTCCTGGAGATATTCGTTTGCATGGGAGAGCTCTTACTCTTCCCTCCATTGCCGTTCTCCTCGTCCGATTCCTCAACAAACACCTTTGACTTCCGTCCCTGTGACTCTTCAAGTTTCTGGAGCAACGCCTTAAATGCCACTTTGGGGTCCACCTCATCGTTTTCATCTTTATTAATATCCATTCCAAGAAGCATATCAGCCCCTCTCTTCTTTTCCTGCTTTATGTACTCCACAAACGCATTCTTATCGTCCTGCTCTGTGAATTTGTTCATCGACTCATTTAAGCCAAGCTCTGGCAATAAATATAGGTTCAGATTGGCCACAAACTCATCTATAACAGTTCGTAGCATCACCAGTTTCAGGTCCGGATCATTTAACTTCATATCCATTTGTGCATTATCAGGAACTTTCTGTCGAGATGGGGGTCTCTTCTGGATGGAAAAAATATCATCCGTATTGGCCACTCTGCCCACAAACCGTCTTGAAAGCCGTTGCAAGTTTTCCACCTCATATCCACCAGAAACATCGACCCGGAGCCGTATCAACGGCAAAGGACATTCCTTCTTGAGCACTGCGGCCTCTTCCTCGTCCTCCGAACAGAGGTTCTTAACAAACTCCTTTGTGGACTGCTCAACCATCTCTTGCACAAGTTCACAGAGAAAGTTGGAAATTTGAGTGGCATGGCCCAAATCCAAGCCTTCTTCCGCTAGCGACACTGTTCTCATGAGAAATGGCCGGGCAGTCTTAAGCGGAATGGGCTCGAGACTGAAATTGCGGTCCTTGACCCGTAGTATGAACGTATGCTTCGGACTCACTTCACTATCACTTAAAGACGTCACAATGGAAGAGCCTGCCAAAAGTGTGTAGAAATTCTTCGCCTGATTGTAGTTTGGCTCGGTATTGCACTCGTGCTCATGGCCCCAGTACACAAAGTCAAGAAAGTCCGGAAGAACCTGTTCTGGAAGATACCCTTTCGCAGAAGAGTATGCCACATGATTTTGATGCACACAAAACAAGTTAAACCACTCGTCCGTCATGACGCTGGGCCGCAAGAACCGCACGTTTCCCTCGTTGAACAACCTGAACAATCGGTCGTCCTTGACGTGGCTCAACCCATACAATGCAAACTTTGTGCCGCCTTTTTGAAGTAAAATGGGCGACACTGTGATATTATTACCGTCTTCTGCTGCTCCAAACATATTGATCAGCCCCGAAACCGAGAGAATATCCATCGGCAGGAGTAACGTGGCTCCGGTGGCATCGTCATGATTGCCATTAATGCCAAATATCGGTATCAGCACGTTAATATTGGGATCCTCGTAGTTCACAGGAAACACCATGCTGTGTCTTTGGGCAAAATCACTCATAAGTTCCAATTCGCAGGGCTTATCGCCAAAACAATGACTGCGCAAGCTCTCCATTACCCGGAACATAGATGTTTTGGACGGTTTGTTCTTATCAAAGAGATCTCCTCCATGCACAATCATATCCACATCCTGCTCTTTAGCAGTAACAATGATCTCGTTAAACGTCTTCCACGAGTCATCGCACCGAATGGGATCTGCTTCCTTGTAACCCACGTGATTGTCGGTGGTCAAGAGGATCTTGATGGTGTCGGGGCCGTCTGGGATGTGAGACACAAGCGACATATAATTGTGAAGATGCGATTTTTTTGATACTTGATTTTTGTACTACCTACATTTCAATGGACAACTCCTTGGTACTGGATTTGGAGCAACGACAGCAGGACGAGGTCGACAGCATAGCGTCCATCTATGGCGATATCTTCCACGACATCACCCCCAAAGGGTTGGTGTGGAACAAAAAACCCAGTCCGCATTTCCAGGTAATTACCACCGCCAAAACCGATCCCGAAAGGCCGGAGTTATCGTTGATTTTGGACATAGAATTCACCAAAACATACCCCAATTCGCCTCCCATAGTCAAGATCCTTGCCCCCAAAAACATTTTGAAGTCGAAGGTAAACTACTTGAATGGTATTATTCGCCAAATCATCTCGGATTATCCTGAACAAGAGGTGTCGTTTATTTTGATTAGTGAGGTCATGGACGCGTTGGAAGAGTGTCAGAGGAGTGCCGAGAAGGTGCTATCGCTCGAGGAAGAGCGGGAACAGCGAATTAAGCAGGAGCACCATAAGATGTTGGAAATGGAGCAACTAAAGGACAAAGAGCAACAGATAAGGCGACAGAAACAGAATGCAGAGTTGAAGGAGCAGATCCAGCGGATCCAGGGTGAATATGGCGACTCCGGTAATGATTCGGATATAATCCAGGAGTCAGGGGCCCTCCTTCCGCCGCTGCTAGATGGATATATCGTTTTTGAGAACGATATGGTGGATCGAATTCCGGAACTACGAGCCAAGGTGGGGTTTAGAGCTCTCAAGGCCACCGGCAACTATACGGGAACCGATTTCCTCTCGCTGATCTCCAAGCAGGAGCTCGTGACACCGTATCTCGACTCCTCTGTGCAAGATGCCATTATCAACAAAGGTGTCAAATTGGAGTACCTTTTTTCGGAGATACTACTTACCGGACCAATGTGGATGAAAGAAGAAGGAAAAAGAGACGTACAGAGCCTAGAGCGGGATCTTGAGGCCTTACAGGGGTATATTCACCCCAATATACTTCTGTTAGTGGGGTTTCAGATCGATAAGATAAACGGTAAGGGCTGGAGAATCCGATTATTGTCCCAATATTGTGAATCCCTGCCAATCAGCGATATATTGCAGCAAGCGGGGACTATTGACTATGCAATTGCCAGATCGTGGCTCATTCAAATTCTCCCAGCCATTGAGGCTCTCCATAATATGGGGTATATATTCAAATTCATTAATCCACTATCTGTTTTACTATGTGACCTGACCGATGGGTTTGATGACGGGGAAAGCGCCCAGGTGGTGAAACTTATCTACCCGGCCTTTGGCTTCAAAATCATGGAAATGTATCACTCGCTGATAAGGGCCAATAAACCCTATACTGACTATTCTTTCTTAGCTGATAACTCGCAAGACTGGTTGGCATCAGAGCTTCAGCGGCTGCCCAAGAATTTCAACCGGAAAACCGATGTTTGGGATTTGGGGGTGTTGTTTCTACGAATTATGCTAGGAATGGACGGCGACTTTAGGGGTCCCGAAGACTTCTGTCAAAAAGCACTCAACAATGAGCTCTCCTACCAGAAAGAGTATTCAGCTGAAGTGCTTGATATGCTTGGCAAAATGCTCCAAAATAAGTTGTCAAAGCGGCCAACTATTTTAGAGTTGAATGCCGTACGGTTCCTTCGAGATGGGCCCGTGTTGCAACACGATGTGCGGTTCCACAACGGCAAGTTCCAATTGGTAGATAGTGGAAGTGTTAACGACGAGGAAGAGAAGCAGGACATAGACGACAGTGGAAACAAAGCTCCAATCGGTAGGTACGAAAGAGACTTTGAAGAAATTGGACGGTTGGGAAAAGGTGGATTTGGAGAAGTTGTCAAGGCTCGGAACAGAATGGAAGGTACCTTTTATGCTATTAAAAAAATAAAGCATAAAGTGCATAAGTTGGACACCCTTTTGAGTGAAGTGCTCTCTTTGGCCAGATTAAACCACCAGTACATTGTGAGATATTATGGAACCTGGGTAGAAGAAATAGAGGAATCTGCTTCTCACAAAGACGTTTGCACCGATGAAGAGGACGAAAGTGATTTTGAAGATGGTGTGCAAAATTCAGTCTCTTTCTTAACCAACACAGAAAGCTCTTTCCAGGTGGACTTTATTTCGAATTCTTTTGACCCCAGTATCACTTTTGGGGACGAATCGGATAACTTTGAGTTTGGACTGGCATCCCAGGAACTGGAGGAAGAAGTTTCCCTACAACGGACCAAAACAAGAGCTCCTGTGAATAACCGAATGTCGATTCTTTATATTCAAATGGAGTTCTGTGAAAATAACACCTTGTTGAATCTCATAGAGCAAGGACTTCCGAACAACTCGTCGGAGTATTGGAGGCTATTTCGCCAGTTACTAGAAGCAGTGTCTTATATCCATCGAGAGGGCTTCATCCACCGAGACTTGAAGCCCATGAATATTTTCATCGATAAGTCAAATAACATCAAAGTTGGTGATTTCGGTTTAGCTAAAAATTCCCAGTTTTCTTCAGCCCTTCTGACAAATAATCAGGTCTCTTCCGGCACAGACAAAGATTTATCAACGGTGGTGGGAACACTCTTCTATAACGCCAAAGAAGTGGCCACCGGAGTGTATGATGAAAAAGTGGACATGTACTCTTTGGGGATTATATTCTTTGAGATGTGCTATACTTTGACTACGGGAATGGAGAGGGCCCATATGATCAACAATATCCGACTCGTGAGTGTTGATTTCCCCAGTGATTTCTCCGATTCCAAGAAGAGGTTGGAAAGAAAGATTATTCGGTTATTATTGGACCATGATCCCAAGAAAAGACCCAGTGCTTCTGAACTTTTACAGAGTGGATGGATGCCGGTGGAGCATCAGGACCAGGTCATAAAAGAAGCATTGAAGTCGTTGTCGGACCCTGCCTCACCTTGGCAACAGCAAGTCAGAGAGACGTTGTTTCTGCAGTCATATTCCCTTGCAAGAGATTTGATGTTTGACACCCAACCCAGAAAGCCGGCAAAACAGCACTTGGAACACAACGTGGAGGACTACCTATTCTTTTCCAATATGACAAACGTTCTTTTTGGTATATTCAAGAAACACGGGGCTCTTGAGGATGTCAACAGTGATATGCTTATTCCCAAATCACCCAATTATTCAAGAGCTGCTGTTTATGAGGTTTTGGATAAAAGTGGATCTGTATTACACCTTCCGTACGATCCCGTGTACCCTTTTTCCCGCCTTCTTAGCCGTACTAGCATCACAGTGCCGAAAGTGTATCGGCACAACTTCGTGTATCGTCCAAACTTACGAGGAATTGGTGCTCCCGACAAATTTAGCGTTATTGCATTTGATATTATCAATAGCCACTCAAGAGACTGTCATTTAGAGGATGCCGAGTGTTTGAAGGTTATTGATGAAATTATTCAGGCCCTCACATGCTTCAGAGCTTCTGGGTCCACCTGCAGCATAATTATCAATCATTACGATATCCTCAATTCCATTCTTTCCTTCACCTTTGGGGATATCGATGTGGATGACAAAACTAAGGCCGGAATCATGGAAGTGTTGTCACAATTGGGCATCGATAGAGGAGAGGAAGACGTGAAACGGTACCTCCGTCAAGAATTCAAGGTTCCCCAAACAGTTACCAATGACTTAGTAGATCTTTTCAACTTTACTACGGAACCCGAGAAAGCCAAGTCCAAACTAGGCAAATTACTTGTGGATTCTCCGTTATTAGTGAGAGTTCTGAAAGCAGTGAATTATCTCATGAATGTGTTGGCAGTTGTGAAGTCGTTCAATGTCCATACACCCATTTACTTCAATCCTTTAAGCAACTACAACAGCAAATACTATACCCACGGGTTCATGTTCCAGGCCATTTTCAAAGTGGATAAAAACAGGTCATACACCAGAGTGGCCACCGGGGGTCGATACGATGAACTTATCACCGGTTTGTCCAACAGAGGAGTTCCCACACGAACTAAGAACGTTGCGGTGGGATTTCTGTTATCCTCCACCTACTTGTTCTTATTACTCAAAAACTTTGAGAACAAAGTATTAACCGATAAGTCCAAGAGGTGGAAAACTGGAAGATGTGATGTGCTCGTGACTAGTTTGAATAAAGAGTTTATGAAGTGTGCAGGGTACGAGATAGCCCGAGAATTATGGGACAATTCCATCAGTGCCGATATTTTTTTGGCGTCTTCACAAGAAGAGTACCTAGATAAAGCCGATAACGAGGGAATTCCATGGGTTGTGGTGGTGAGGCTGCTCGATGCTACGAAAAAGCTCAAAAAGAAGAATAGCACCATGTATAAAGGCCTCCGAGTCCGGGACATGGAGCGCAATAAAGATACCGATGTGGATGCCCACGAACTAATTGGGTACATTAAAGAGCTTATTCAAAGCCGAAACCTGGAGAATAATCAGGCGGACACTACCAGTGAAGATTCCATGCCGGAGTCGAGTAACGAGTTCATTCTCGGCGACAGTCCGTTGTTTTCGGTGGAGATTAATCAGAGAGCCACCGTCATCACCAATGAAGCCCCCAGGGGACGAAAAAACAAGTCCAATAAATGGGAACAGGAAAACGATTCTATTATCGCTTCAGCCAATTTGATCAAGACACTAGCAGAGGCTTCTGTAATCAGTATTGATGCTTCTGATGATATGCTAGAGATTATTCTGACGACATCTTTGAAACTGCAGGACTTGTGGATAAGAAAGATGTATAGTGCTGGGACCAACGTACCGAGATCGTTTGCGCTTGGGATTTACAATGCGTTAATGAAAGAGAAGAGTAAAGGGGTACGGTGGGCGATTGTGTATTCAAGCAAGTCCAAGAATACGATAGTGGCTGACTTGGACCGGTAGTGAGGTTGTAATTTGCGTTCTGCTTTCTGCTTCTGTCGTGTGCTGGAATCTGACTATGGCTGCAAAGTGGCTGCAAAAGTTGCCGGCCTAGCAAAACCGGTAAAGTGGCTGCTGCCTTATGGCTAGTCTGCCTTCTCCTTCTCCCACAAACGCGGCACCCTCATCGTTTACCCCGAAAGCTCGCTTTCCAGTCCCAGTACTCCTGCATCCTCATCTTCGTATAATTAGCATAATCAAAGTCAATGTTCGACAATTCACTTTGGATTGCTGCCCATATCCCCCAATAGAATCCGGGTAACCCGTAATACCCATATATTTCATCAATTAACCCCTTGACATCCTCTTCTCGCCCATTAAGATACGCAGTCACCCACTCCACCAACACAGGATTGTCGTAGGACGGTTCTAGAATAGCAGATCTGTCACAATCAAATCCCTGCCATTCTGCCAAATGGTTGGCTATATCAAAACCTCTTGGGGCCGGAAGCATGTACTCGTAGTCAATGAATTTTATGGGGTTATTTTGCACGGGTGGTTGCAGATGGTCTGTAAAATCAAAATTGTCGGGAATAATGATATTTCCGGATAGCAAATCACAATGACTGGAGACAACAGGGGAGTTCACCAGGGATGTGATGGTATTTTTGGCCCATTGGAACTCTTTTTTCACGAGGTCTCGGATATTGTCGTTGGTGACAGTTTCATTAGTATTTTCTTGGAAGGAGTCTTTTAGTTGGGGAATAGTGGGAACGATATTGATCCAGTCTTCGATCAATTGCCATATGTTGGAGATATACCGCTTTTTGGGCTTTTTGTCTCGTTTAGCATCTTTAGTATCTCCTTTAACATCTTTAGCATCTTTAGCATCTCGCAGGTCCAGCTGCCGTCTCACCGACCGGGTATACTCTCTGAGCGTATTAACCCCCTTATGCACCTCATTTATATCCAATTTGCTATGCCAATTGCCTAATTGTTGCGCAATCAAAGGATATAATGATTTATGGCGTAATTCCACCGGTTCAAGCGACCGGCCGTTTAAAAAACCATATATTAGCCCGTTCTTGAACCGAGCATGTACCGGTGGTGCCAAGCCCATAGAATTCAACACCAAATGCAGAATAAACTCCCGGTGTCTATCAATAATCAAATTAGTGCCTGGACCGTACACTCTCATCAACACATCTTCCTGTAGCGGCTTATAGGTGCACTGCAACAACATGTTTGTAATACCGCCCGTCAAACGCTTGACTTCTATGGCATCCAGGTGGATCCACGTCTTGGAAAAGATCTTTTGTAAAAACTGCTTGATTTGGTGGTAGTTATCATTCAAATTGTCCGACAAGTCAACGGAATAGTTGGGGAAAAACAAAGCGTGGGCCGAGTAGTTGTTCAACACGTCGGAGATGTACTTCCGGTCGTCGCTCGTGTCTCCACTGTCGGAGTCTAAGTCTGATAACGATGGATTATTCAATGCATAAAGTAGGTTTCTGTTTTTTATTTTTAGAGCCTCAGGATCCAGTTTTGCACTGGTGATTTCAAACGTCGGCGTGGGGAGGTTGGAGTTGGAGAACTGGTTGAAGGAGTGGACCGGCACACAGTGAACGCCGCCGCCTGACACGAAGCAGTAAGCGGAAGACATGATGAACAATAAGTCTGTTGAAGGATCGCACATGAATATAAGATCACGTGAGGCTAAAGCAGAGACAAAAATAGAAAACAAAGGTTAATTTAAGAAACAAGTTACCCGGACAGGTGGTACATGGTCCTGTGATACGCGTAAAAGAGGAAAGAATAGTCTCAAACATAATTTATTCGGAAGAATAGTCACTAGCAATAAACTTCGGAAAATGTGTAACGTAGTTATTTCAAGGTGGAAAGTATTTAAGCATCATAGCTCTTCACAAACTTTCCGAAGTTTGCAACCACAGTTTCAACACTATTTTGTTATCTAAGCCATCTATTCTCTCCACGCCTACTCTCGGCACAATGGCAGTTATACGACACTCTCCACGCCTACTCTCGGCACAATGGCAGTTATACGACACTCTCCACGCCTACTCTCGCACAATGGCAGTTATACGACACTCTCGTCAAGTCGGGTGTACTCCTCCTCCCTCTCTTCGTGAATCACCAACTGCGGCTCGTACGCCTTCACATCGCCCAACAGTGGAAAATAACGAAAGTAAGACCAGTTTGCCACACCAAAACCAAGCAAGGATCCAATTATAACATCCACAAAATGGTGTCTGTAATCCTCAGTCCGACTCAAGGCGATCAAAGCAGCTCCGAAGCATGGAGTCCATGCCACAATGGATCTCCATGCTCCCAGCTGGTAATGTCTGATGATCAATTGTCCACTTAGCCACAAAGAAAGGTACCCAAGACCCGCGAAACTGATGCTCGAATGCCCTGAAGGCGTGGTCCGGAACCCGTCCATCAATCTGTCCTGGTTTGTGCTGGTGCACACATCCTTAGCAAATACCATGATATCTCGTGCAGCATCCTCTTTCACCACACACCGGGCAAGAAAATCAGGTCTGTGTCTGCCAATGAAGTTTTTCAAGATGTCGGTGGTGACACTGGTGGCAAATACACTGATCAAAAGACCGGCAAGTGATAAATACGTGACGTAAATCTTATGCACTGGTCTGGTGAAAATTAAGCCCACAGCTGTAATCACAAAGGCCGGAATCCATATGGAGTAGACAAATAACCAGGTACCCGACACCCGCTCGTGCTCGGCGTACGGGTGGGAGATTGTGAGATCGTTGATGTAAAATTGACGTTGGAATGGCGGAATCCAGTATGTCACCAAATACAACATCGATAACACCGCTAATAAAAGGATATCGGCGAACCGCCACCGAATGAGCACTTTCATGGCGGGATTTCGGTCGAGTCCTAGGGTGATTCTGTTGTATCTATCGTCTTTGTGGAAGTAATTGATCATGTTAAACGCAGCGTCTTTGAGGGTGGACATGTTGCTCTATATGGACTCGTTTATTTTTAATATTTCTTGGCGACAACCACTGCGATAGTCTCCTGGGATAGTGTTCTTGTAAGGTTCTTCAAAATATTCTTTTGTGCACTCACTGTCTCTGCACTTGTCAAACGTCCTACCTTTCTTATCAGATCAGTAAATTACTAAAATTCTCAAAAAATAACATAATACAAAAATCAAAGGTATGAATGGCACCAATTTGTATACCGACGACCCGTGGCAGAACGGCTGGAACGACGAGTCTTCTCCAACACAAGAACATGAATCTACCGATAATGGATTAGTGGGGTCCAACTTTGGCTCTGCATACGTCTCTTCGTCGCAATTGATCGAGGAAGACGAGGAGGATATCAACACGTTTAAATTTGACGAAGCCAAGATTCCCGCATCGTATAAGACTGTGTACCAGGTGTTGAAAGCCCAACTTCTCTGCGGAAACGACTTTGAACAGTTGATTTTGGACAAGTTAGTGAAATACCACAAGTTCAGTGGGTATCAGAGAAGCAAAATCATGAATGCCATATTCGATCAGAATTTGGTTCATTTTACCCACTCTTCCAATTTCTACCAGAGTTTGGGGTTGGTTGCTTTGGAACTTGATGTAGCCGGCACAGGGGACTATGTGACGCTTCAATTCCGGATTGCTGATTTGCCAGAAATACCCAAGGATGTGGTGGTGTTTTTGACTGAGGTGGACCCGGAACCCAAGGGGTTTGTGGATCCACTTACCGACCAGTTGGCCGCCACCCTGGTGGAGGACGACTGGACCGCTCCTTTGACGAGTGCTCAGCACCCTCATTTGAATCAAAAGCACCAAAATGCACCAGATTCGGAAATCACCAAGTACATTACTGATTTGAGGGATAGTTTCAAGGTGTTGTACGAGTCCAAGGAAGTCATCAACATCAAAGAGGTTCCCGAAAAAGGAGGAATGATTTTCAAGCATATAAACTACGCCATAGTGCACCAGATTCCTTTGGGATTGAACTCCGCTGCTGGTCCTAAGCGTGTTCACCGAAGATACTCGGATTTTGTGTGGTATGTACCATTTAAATTCCCTGCTGTGGATTACATTACTAACATAATAGGCTTCTCGAATTCTTATTGAAGAAATACCCGTTCAGAATTATTCCGGGGTTACCACCCAAAAAATTCACTGGTATGTAAAAAGATTTCCTTTATGAGGTACGAATACTAACATTATCAGTAGGAGCATCCCCCGATTCTCAATTTCTCCAAAGAAGGAGAAGAGGTTTGCATAGATTCTTAAATCAGCTTATCAAGCACCCAGTATTGAGAAAAGAGCCGGTGGTGATCACTTTTCTAAGTGTTCCCTCAGATCTTTCGAGTTGGAAAAAACAGGCTCAGATAGACTACAGTTTAGAGTTCAAAGGAATCAAAATCCTGACGGAATTCATCAACTCTATCTGGCCTGCCATGGGAGAGGACTTTTTGAAGAAATGGAGAGATGCAGATGTGACAATTCAGAAAATGATAGACGTTTGGACAAAGTTAGTGATATTAGTGGAAAGATATGAAAGGAGACAACAACAAATTGCATACGATAACAATAAGTTTATGGAAATGTTGGTGCAGTTCCAGGACCTTAATAATAATATTTATCCCCATTTGGATGAAAAAGGTTCCATTATTGCCAACACCAATAATAATGATTTGACGGCCATAAATAATTCATTACATTCAGCATCTGAATTCTTCACCAATTCCAACCAGCTCATAGTGGATGAGACTTATACCATTAACATGTCGGTACTTGAAAAGTTCAAGAATTATCTCGACTATTTATACTCGTTGATTGAGTTGTTTGAACGGAGTAAGAGACTCTCGTCCAACAACATTACCAGTCTCCAAACCAAGATTCGGGAAAACGAGCAAAGGTACACCAATCTCAGCACCGAAGATGCCGACATCAAGGGCAGTGATCTTGCCCGGTTAAAGCAGGTGATCATAAATGACAAGCAAGAAATGTTTCAGCAGCTAAATAAGGACTGGTTGATAAAAGAGTGTTGTTTACAAGAGTACCTAATGTTCCAAGAAACACAGTACTTGGTTTCGGAGTTGTGGACGGACTGGAGTCGAGGAAGAACCAAATTCCACAACAAATTGTCCAGTCTTTATACTTCCATGGACAACATTGTGAGCAACGACATGCCTTTGGGGAGGTAGACTTTTGGCGCACCAAGAGATCTAAGGCATTCCATGATCAATTATGTACTTTCAACTCCTCGCACCGCCTTTCCCATTTCTCCAATACCTTATGCTCCAGCACCTCTAGTTCATCATTAAAATAGCTTTTATCCAACACTTTAGAAATAACTAATTCCCGTTTGCACTCGTCAAACATTTTTGTGTCATAGCACAACATTGTGGACAATATGTACCCTACGCGAACTCCCAACTCCGCTCCCTTAGGGTACCCGTCATCAAATCCGTGTTGCAAACTCGATTCCTGAGCATGACTCAAGCCGTCCAAATAGCCTTGTTTTGTGTGCACCCTTTTGATTTCCGCATTGCTGACAGAATCCCGAGACCCTCCCACATCATCATCTCCCCATACATCGTCGAAACCGGTACTCATTGGTGTAAAATCAGGGTTAAGTGTTCTAGTCGCATTTTTAGTAGCAAAAAAGTGAGTCGCAATTACTGGTAAAAAATTCCTTAAAAATTACACAAAAGAACAGGTGCTGGTAACCTGGTGATACAAGTACAAAAGAACACAATCCATACGTACCTTTGGCGAAACCTCCCCAAAGTCTTAGGAAGAAGGTGACTGATCGAAGAAAACGTGAAGGTTAAGATGACTGATAACATTATCACCCAAGTGACCCAGGATAACTTGGACAACATCCCTACTCATTATGATGACAGCCAGGGCATTGACTATAACTCCAAAATCGAACTAAACATTCGAGGTGTGTCATTTACCATCACAAGAGACGAGTTGATGAGTTTGCCCGAGAGTATATTGCTTTGCTTATTTCCTAACGGGGTATTTTTAGATGCCAATGGACAAGTGATTACAAACTTGACAGAGGACGATATTGTGTTTGTGAACTTCGACCCCGAATGTTTCCACTACATTGTGGACAACTTCAATCAAGCCCACATGGATTTGGAAAGGTTATCGTCAATATCACCTCAAAGCACCGGTAATCGACAAGAAGATGCAATGTACGTGTTAAACACCAAACCCGCTATAATTGTCTTGAGAGAGGATCTTGACTACTATGTGGTGCCTCCGATTTCCGGGTTAAGCGAGGAGTCCATGAGGTACCTCAAACTCGAAGTCAGCCAGCACTTGATAAACAGTAAATCGGTGTTCGCGGGCCTTGGATATGATATTTCGGTCCCACACCATGAACAACAGTTGGGACCGGCAGAGAAGCACTTGTTCGATATGTTGTGTGGGTCTGGTTTTGATCCCGATAGTGTTTGGGGTAGTAGGTCCATGGAACCTTCGAAATGTGTGTTATTATCTTTGCTGTTGGTGAGACTCAAGAATCAACCGGACCCAGTAACTCCCGATTCGCCAGCCCTTGCTCCTGTCACATCCAATGCGTCCACTGCTTCCAGATCGAGGTCCAGGATTGCGTCTTTGGCGTCCAGTGCCTCTCGTGCTGCTTCTAGGTCCCTTTCAAGAAAGAGAAACGACCAAAATAGCACCAACAATAAATTGCTTTTATTTTGGAGGAAACCTGCCCGGAAGTGTTGGTGGTCCAAGGAGGAGGTTGATGTGACGATCAATACTCCAGAGATGTTCTCAGATTACAAAGAGAAAACCATGACTTTGAGAGTGCATATGAGACGGGTGTGGACGCTTGAATTGTCGGTGGTGGGTGTGCAGTAGTATATAGAATGAATAAACCATCTGTATTAGTCGAGCGTTAAAATTGGAAGTAGAAATATGGTCAAAAGCACAAAAAACAGAAGTTAAGGTGAAGGTGAAAAATTCATCAAGTTCAAAAAGTTCAAAAAAGTCAAAAAAACGCGTACTCACCATGGATAAGAACTCCAGAGCTGAAATATACGAACAACAGAAGATCGAACACACACCATGGGTGGAAAAGTACCGGCCCAAGAGCCTTGATGAAGTGGCCTCGCAGGAACATACGGTCAAAGTGTTAAAACGCACGCTTGTTTCAGCAAATTTGCCCCATATGCTTTTTTATGGCCCTCCAGGAACTGGGAAAACATCGACAGTTCTAGCATTGGCCAAGGAACTTTACGGCCCTCAGTTGTTCAAGTCTCGTGTATTGGAGTTGAATGCATCTGATGAACGTGGTATTTCCATTGTCAGACAGAAAATCAAGAATTTTGCTAGGCTAACGATTTCCAATCCATCTGCCGATGATTTAGCCAAATATCCATGCCCTCCATATAAGATTATAATATTGGACGAAGCAGATTCCATGACGAACGATGCGCAGTCGGCTCTAAGAAGAACCATGGAAACCTACTCTAGTGTTACTCGGTTTTGTCTTGTGTGTAATTATATTACTCGGATAATTGATCCATTGGCATCCAGGTGCTCCAAATTCAGGTTCAAGCCCTTGACGAACGACCATTCTTTGGCCAGACTTCAGTTCGTGGCCCAACAGGAAAATTGCCTGCTTGAAACTGGTGTTTTGGAAGAGATAATGAGAATCAGTAATGGTGACTTAAGAAGAGCCATCACTTTGTTACAATCTGCTACTAGACTACAATTATCCTATGAAGCATTAAAAGATGACATTGAGATGGTTGATGAGAATGGGGATGTGTCTAAGATCTCGGTTGAGTCTATTTTGGAAGTGGGAGGAGTGGTTCACGAAGAGGTGATTCAGTCGATAATTTCCACCATTGAGGCCAAAAGTCCCAGTGATATTATATCTCGAACCAAAGAAGTGGTGTTACAGGGCTTTAGTGCCCAGCAGTTGATCGACCAGCTACATGATAAGTTCATTCTTGATGATACCCGAAGCTCAATCACCAAAAACAGAATTGCTCAGTTGTTATTTAGCACAGATAAAAAGCTTACGAATGGGACTGATGAACATGTGCAGTTGTTGAATTTGTTTTTACAGATTTCGAAGGTGATTTAGAATTGAGGTTGTAGGCTTTCATAGATTACTTTCATCTAGACTACTTTCATCTAGACTACTTTCACCTATAGGGTACGCTAGTAACACTTTCAGCTGAAGTAAGCTTTTCAGCTAAATTACGGTAGCTTTACCAAGACTATTTTAGTACGTCTTTACAGATTACTTTATAGAGTATTTTATAGAGTATTATCGTTAGGTCATAGTAAAACTTTTCACCTAGAGATTATTCAAGGCTTCGCCGTTGATGTAGAATATTGCGTTACTCGATATGTGTTTTATTACCTATGGTCGTTGACCATTGGACCGTGGTTGACTAGGTTGCCCGTTTGGAGGCATCATTCCTGGTGGAAATTGCATGAATTGCTGAGGACCCTGACCATGGGGCTGATTGTGTGCCGGTTGCATGCCGGGTGGTGGCATGTTTCTCATCATATTGGGGTCAAATTGTTGAGGAAAGCCAGGTGGCATCATTCCGGGAGGGTAAATTCCTGGGGGAGAACGGTAGTTGAACATCATACTGTCAGGCCCATTTTCTTGGGGAATTGGCATTCCTGGAGGAAAACGAGGCATCTGGCCGTGCGTTTGCAGAGGTTGGCCTTGGTGGGGTTGATGTGATTGGGTTTGAGGTTGGCGTTGTTGAAGTTGCTGTTGCCCTTGGGTTTGACGTGGAATTTGACCTTGTTGTACCTGACCTTGTTGGATTTGACTCTGCTGGCCTTGAAATTGCTGGGACCCTTGAAGCTGGCCTTGGGGAATTCCTTGTCCTTGAGGCTGTTGGCCTTGGGGTTGTCGACCTTGGGGCTGTTGATTCAATTTGTTGAACCACGGAGGAGGCTGGTTGGGTTGTTTCTGAGGAGAATTCGGACCGGCTTCTTCCTTGTTGAGCAACGACATGAAAAAGGAGTTGTTGGCAGCAGGTCCTGGTGGTCCCATTCCTGGAGGAAAAGGCATTGCGTATCCACGTGGGAGTTGAGAAAGACCTTGTGGGTGTTGTGGAGCCTGTGGAAGACCTTGGGGATGTTGTGGAAGACCTTGGGGATGTTGTGGAAGACCTTGGGGATGTTGAGAAAGACCTTGTGGAGCCTGTGGTTGTTGAGGTTGCTGAGGCTGTTGGGGTTGTTGAGGCTGTTGCTGAGGCTGTTGGGCCATGTGTTGTGGCTGTCCTTGTGCAGCTCTGGACCCAGAAAAGCTTTTTCTTTGTGAGTTCATCGGCTGGTGGGAAAACTGTGGTGTTCCACTATTCGAGCCTGGACCTAAGTATGATTCTTGCGGGGAACCGGCAGAAGAACTCAACTGGGCACTTTGGGGTTCGGGTGCTCTTCCTGGTGTTGATGTCACCGGGACCCCAGGAGAGCCGGTTGGTGCCGTTGGAGCAGGGGCACCAAAAAACCTCGATGCCCTTTCAGACTTTTCTTCCTCTCTTTCAGCAGGTGTGAAAAATGACGAGAACCTCGAACTTTGCGAGCTATCCTGTACCCTCTTGTCTTCAATGTTATTGGACTTGACAAACGAGAAAAAGTTATCAACATCATTGGCCACAGGTTGAGATTTTGACTCAAAGAAAGAAGTAACTTCATCTTTAGTACCTTCGGTTTTACGACGCTGGGATTGTTTCCACCTCTCGAAATCCTCCACCGTATCGCCCATATCCATTTTCAATTGCTCACTTATCTCAGGTGTCTGGTTCCATGTGCCTTCTGGATCTTCATTATAGTGGTCATTGGGTTCTCTCTTTTTCTTTTCAAACTCTCGTTTACCATGTTTCTTGTTCTTGGGCGCAGGGTACTCTTTCTTGAACTTCCTTCCCATACTCCAAAATTCCGTTGGAGGCATTTTTTCAGCAATTGACGTTAGACCCGTGGTTTTCAACGAAAGCAACTCTTCGATAGTATATGTATTATCCCCACTTTGTTTTGTGGCAGTGAATTCAAACCGGTTGAATTTGAATGATCGGGGACTGGCCACCACAGACCCGGAGCTGGGACTGTGTTTGGATTCGAACTCAGGACTTGTTTCTTTGGCGGCATTGGACATAGCAGAGTCCAATAATTGAGATAACGCATTACTTGGTTCAAGGGAGTCCAAATTTGCGGTTTGCACGTTAAGATTCTGGGTTTTGGTGGTATTATCGCCGGTGGTTACTCGTACAATGGAGGGGTCCGACAATAGCGGATTAGACTGTGGTTCTGCCATTAGTGGTGGTTATCAGTGTTAAGGATATTGAGAAAATTTTCCAAGGATTTTTCGCACTATTATACTACAAACTGCTACAAATAAAGGCACCCTCTATCAGAGAGTTGGGCGTGGGGCTTGGATTGTGGATTTGCAAATAGCCTAGAACTGAAAAAGCGAAATGCCAAACTGAAAAAAATGCCAAACTGAAATTGGCCCAAAACTGAAAATTGGTCCAGAACTAAAAAATACCAATGGCCCTGAAAAATGGCCTGAAAATAATCCACATCAATTGTTCGAAAGATAAGGCTGGTTTAACAATGTAATTTCGCGGCACATGGCATACCAGTCGATCTCCCTCAAGTACTCCTGGTCCTTTTGCTGATGCAGTTCCTGCCAGCGGAACAATTCGTACATAAACTTGAGATTGGGCTGAATAATTATGTTCAACCTGCGCACTCTCACATACATGTATGCCCTGGCAAGGTTGAGGTTGAGTCTCTTCATAACTTCAGCAATGGCCACGGTGGCGGACCGCGACACCCCCACGCGGCAGTGGATCAAGATCTTGGTTTGTCCCTGAGAAGCTTGGTACGCATTTTCAATGAACTCAAGAATTGAAGGTAATGATGACTCTAATTGTGCTATTCCGTCGTCTTGTAGATTATTCACCTTCATTACTTGGTCGATACACATCTCCTGGCCATACGTGCCAGGATTGATATTGTGGATCTCTATGTCTCCGCCATTCAATTCTTCTATGGAAGTATTATGTTCCTTTTTGAATTTGGATCCATTCACCCAGTACAATGGTTCCCCCACAGAAATGATTTTCTTGATACCCAACTCTTTTAGGAGTGGCAAGCAGTTGGCGTGTTTCAAAGATCCCAAGTATAAATACGGAAGAATTCTTGAAGGTAAGGAACCTTCCACTTCATTGCACCAATTGGGCTTATAATTGATTAGTGAATCGTCCAATGAAGAATCTGAGGATGAGGACGATGAGGACGAGAAACTGTCATCTGGTCCTAAGGTATCTGCTGCAAATTTGAGTTTGTAACCGTTGATATTTTTGGGTAGGAGAAGGAGATGGCTAATATCAGTATCAGAAACGACTTCAAAAGACGACCAATCCAATGGTCGCTGGCGTTCACAGGGGGAATACTCCCGCAATATTGGTTCGAGTTTTTGGAGCACATGCACGTCTGTGTTGAAAATGTAGAAGGGTCTGCCGAAATCCAAGTGCAATGCGATAATGGCATCATTTAGGTCACAATTCCGGGAGTAGATTAGGTATAGTAGAATCAACAACGACAGTTCCGTGTATCCGTCGGAGCAGCAAATCAACGAATCCAACCCCTTTACTTTGGACACTAAATGGATGAGCTTGCAGGTATTTATGATGCAAATGATATCTTCGGTTTTGATGTCTCCAATACCGATGGATCCAGAAGATGGAAATTGTAAGCAATAGCAATCACCTATCTGATGATGAGGGTTGTTTTTGTTATAGCTGCTGAATAATTTGAGTAGATTAGCCAAACTTGGTTCGTTCGGAAAAGAAGCCTCTTTAAAACAGTTGATAAAAAGCCTGTAGTTCATATTGGGCAATGGTAAAATGGTTTCAATTAGATCATCGGAGTTGAAATTTGATGTGGTAATGGAGTTCAATGGATTGCAGTAAAGGGTACTGAAGTTTATCACCGGTTTATTACTTAGGTAGTTTTTCTTATTGGAATACTTGAAGTTCATGAAATTATGATAGTCCCACAAATTCCCAGAAAACAACGACCCACTAAGTTTTGAAGCAGAAGACATTTTGATGGTCTCTATCTTCTCCTTCAACGCGTACTCGTTGTCCCAATTCTGCAAATAAGCGAGCTTCAATTTGACCAACTTGTTCACGTCATCGAGTTTATACAAATCCTTGGGAATAACATTATTACCAAAAAGCTTCTCATTTTCTGACACACTGCCAAAATGGGACATGATAAATGTCGTATATTGGTTCCCCCCCACCGGATTAAGGGCTTCTTCGTACTTTTGTGCTAACCAAATGACTCTTGAAACTGCTTCACAATACCCTAGATTGTTCTCCTTGAAACAATACACAATGAAATCTGAACACACTGCCAGCTTGGCCACTTGAATTTGGAAGTTTCTTAAACTAATGCCACTAGGAGGATCCAAGTTTAAGAAAAGTGGTAAAAAGTTCACCTCAAACACATCATTTGCAAACGCAGCTGCTAACTCTTCCTTAAAAGCACTTGTAGGAAACACATCCAACACAATTTCTGCCACAATCTTCTTTACTTCGGCCCTCGATGTTTCTATAGGACACAATATTTCCTTCAATGTCGTATTACTCTTTAAAAAGTGAGTATCGTTCTCATCACTTATATCAGCGTTGACCGTCATTAAAACCCGAGACGAAAGTGGCTTAAGATTCAAGTCTAATATTTTTTCCAGTTCTATCCCATCCACAGACTTCTGCTGCACAAAGAACAGTCGCTGGGCAACATTGTCCAAGTGAAGACCATGTAACCAAGGAAACATTTCACTGGTGTGAGGTAAGGGCTGATTGAAGTACCAATTGAAAGCATACTCCACATCCTCCATGGACACCTGCTTTACCAGAACTCCATAGGAATTGAGCTCCACCGTTTCTAGGTTATTGTAATAAGCCGAGCCCTTGGCCAAAGGTGATACACAAGGACCCTTAAACTCATCTTCCTTAGACACATTCAATTTCGTGGTCTTGCTCCCTATCATATCACATACATCGCATCCGCTGTCTTCGTCTATCTGTTCTGATTCTATGTTGAAGTTGTGTAATCTAGCTCTAAACCTGTCCCTCTCGTACAACGAGTCGTTGGAAGTGGAGTTGGATCTCTTGCTGTTCCTTATAAAGCTGACGGACTTGCTTTTGGGCCTTTCATTGATATGCGAGTACTCGGCATCAGCTGCGTTTGTGTCAGTGTCATTGTCCATTGTATTGCTTGATACAGTGGACATAGACAAGGGTATATTTGAAGGCACCATGGAATCCAACGTGGTGGAAATTGAAGCAGCAGGGTTCATCGCCGACGATCGGGTAAGGGACAGGGTCGGTTTGGCGTCCAACACCGACCGGGGAATTGCCAGTCGTGTTATGTTGTTTGGTTCCCGGTGAGTGGACATTGAAATGGCAGTAGCCGGTAACCCGCTTTCCATCCCCAATGAAAAGATACAGAAAAGGGTACAAAAGAATATTTATCGCGAAATCGTGTGTCTATCTGTGCGCGATGTTTGGTTGGTGATACAGGCAGTGTGGCACTGGCTGTGTAGTATAGGTGTTTGTATTGTAAGAAAAAATTAAAAATGAGCACTTTATCAGATAAAGACGGGGATCGGATGAGATAAAGAAGTGGTAGGGACACGACGTATAACTGTGGTTCCTGCAAAGATAAGACCTCGAACAATGGCGATAAAGAAGGTTTACGTAAGATTTTCATATAATTACCGTCAGTTTCTATCAATTTATTGCAATCTTCAACTGTCTTTCAATTCGTTTCATGCTTCAATCCTGCCTTCTGCATTCCCTTCACCTGAGCAATCAACGCAGCCAATTCGTCCATAATCTGCCCAGTGGTCACATGCACCTGCAAGGTGTCGACATTCTCCTTCAACAAACTCATTTGTTGTCTCACTGTCAAAAGGTACACACAATTCTCTATTCTGATCACCACATGGTTGAGAAGACCCAAAAGTTCGGTCTCTTGGAATAAAGTACTGGACTTATCAAGTAATAGCTTTGACGAGTTTTCCTGAAACTCATTGCTAAACTGGCTTCCATTCAATGTAAGTAGTATCTTTTCTAATCTCAAAGAAACGGATCTAAGTCCATAGATAGTTTCCACCGGAATAGCACCAAAAATCCGGTTCGAATTTTCAACAGTGGATGTTTGTTCCTGGAAGATTTCGAATCTGATCTCCAAGGATTTGGGAAACACAAGTGTGACGTGCTCGGGGGCTTCAAGACCTTTTAATTTCTTCTCGCCAATTTCATAGTAAGTAATTCCTCCTTCATCAAGCTGGCTCATTTCTTTTTCTATGATCTGTCCTCCAGTGGTATTTCCATTGTATGCTTGCTCGAGTGTAAGCTTGCCCTGCTTGATCTGTTCATGGAGACTGAATAATGTCCTGATTTCATCGTAAAAATCAGAACTGACATAGATCTGTCCCCCATCAGCAATGGCACTCACTCTGGCAGTTCTATTCACCATGGGTCCGAAATAATCCATTCTCCGGGTAACTACATCAAGTTCACACACAGGCGAACCCCAATGCACTCCCATTCTCACGGATAACCCTCGGTAGATAATGTTTCCAGTATTATCAGTCACTTCAAAACACTGGTCAGTTTCCAAGATCTCCACCGGCCAATCTGCCGTCAATAACTGCTGCTGCACGTTAAAACACCACAATAAAGCTGACGTGGGGGAGGGAAAAGAGACGATGAATGCGTCTCCTTCGGTTTTGACCTCGTATCCACCAACAATCCTCAATTGTCTTCTCATGATGGCATTATGGATTTTGATGGCTGATCTCATAGCAACAGGATATGCGTCCCATAACAAAGTGGAGTTCTTGATATCGGTAAACACCAAGGCCAATTCTCCTACCGGAGGTTCGATTTCATCATCCAACATCCGAAGAGCGGTATCACCCGCTCCTTGGGCCCGATCTCTTCTCTTTTTATTCAAAATGAGTTCATTTTCCCGTCCCAAATTGTTGTACAAACCATTGGATCCAAATTTCTGTCGTGGCTGGGATTCTTCCCCTAAACTTATCACCATCACTGAAATCTTATCGGAGGCTCCATAGGAAATGGCATAATCCCTTAGCTTCTGTGCTGCCAATATCGGATCGTCTTTATCCGGACGAATAATATCCACCGCAAGTTCATAGGGAATGTGATCCCAGAACACTTTTGTGGCCATGATAATCATGTCATCGGCATTGGATAACTGCACGGATGTGATATCAGGGCCGGAATGCAAATGCGGTAAGTAATTGAAGAATCCAGCTCCTCTGGACACAAAAAGGTCTCCATCTAAACTCCCGTCACCCGAAACATACCCACCAGAGGCTCTGATTCTTTCAAATTCTGTACGGGTTGTGGGGTCATGTTTGGACGTAAGCAACTTGTGTTCTCCGTTTTTTCTTGACAATAATGCCTCCACATCACCTATATTGGCGGTGTAAAGGGTTTTATCTTGCATGAATATGACGGTGATAGCACTACCAGAATTGCCATCATCTATGAGATTAAGTTCTGCTAATTCTGAATTCAGGGTATTCACAGTGGCACCTGCCTTTCTGCTGGCAAGTATTCCATTGATCTCTTTATTCAATGACAAGAACGTACGCCTCAAAGCATCGGGAACAGTTTCATCTTTCTTCAATTTGCTTAGCTCATCAGCAAAGTTCTTTGCAAACAAATTCTTACAGATCGAAGAAATTAGGTGGCCCTGATTTGGAGCTCCCCGTTTACCATCAAAACTAGCAAATAAAGTTTCATTATCATTTCCTCTGAATTTCTGGATAAATAAGTCTCGGGAAGAAACATACTCTCTGACTCCCATGGAATCGGAAACCCCGTATCCAATGTTATCCATTTCTGAAGCAGTGGTTCTTATTCTCATCTCTTTGTTTTGTTCTGGCACAGCTGTGGTGGTCAAAGTCACATCAATTAATCCCAACACCTTCAAGTTCTTAAGCACCAATAAACTATCGAAATTCTCACCCGTAGCCGGGTTTCTGACATATGTTTGTTTGATTTCAAACCGTTTGTTACCAGAAAAGTTTAAATACTTCAATTTATCATTCCAATGCCAACTCCAGTCGTATGGCCAGTTACTGATATTGTACTTCAACTGATTGGACCCTACATCGAGATATTGTAAGTTTGTTAGCTTACTTAATTCTGCTGGCAAAGATACCAATTTGTTATTATTGAGGAATAATAACTTTAAGGATTTGATGCTTTCAAAGTCTTCACTAGGTAAACTTGTCAATTCGTTTCCACTGATGTACAATTCGCTTAACCGAGTCAAGTTTCGGAAAGCACCCTCAGGAATGTCAAAAATATCGTTGTAACTCAAATTCAAAGTCTTCAACCTTGTCAATAAACTAATAGCATTAAAACACTCATCTGTGAGCCTGTTATCAGATAACGATAAGCTTATTAAGCTATCGATCAAGGAATTGGTGGAATTTGAGGAAATTATACTGGTGTTGTCCATAAAAGACCTATTTGATTGATTGTCAAAGTCTTTACTCTCGTCTTCATTGATTTCTTCAAACTTACCCACAGTCCTTGATTCTTCAAGTTTTAGGTTAACACTTGACGATATTCTCTTTGCAAGACTTAAAGGTGGTTTGGGGAATGAGGAAAGTATGTTGGAACTGATATTCAAGCAAGTCAATGACTTCAAATGCCAGATTTCATCAGGAATCGTTTGCAAATTATTGGAATGTAAATCAAGGTATTGTAACAGTTGCAAACCACCGATATCTGAAGGTAAAGCTTGTAAGTTGTTGCCATAAAGTGAAAGGTATGTCAACTTATGTAACGTTCCTAGATTATCTGGGAGGTTCACTAAATGATTTTTATCCAACACTAATTTTTCTATATTTTTGATCTTATCCAAAAAATCTGGACGGATAATAGTCAATTTCGCTTTGGACAAATTCAACACTGTCAACTTGGTCAAAAAGTTACTGAATTTCAAACTTGTTATAGGGTTCTTGTCAAAATGCACTAGTCTGAAATTTTCCATTTTACCACTGAAACTTGAAATGTAATTCTTTGAAGCGTATAACGCTTCCAATTCTGGTAATGATCCCAAAATATCAATGTTAGTGATGTAATTGTACCTGATATCTAATCTTTTCAAATTCACAAAATCACCAAAAAATTCTGGTAATGCCTTACTCAACTTATTGGTACTCAAATTAAGTTTTGTTAATTGGGTCAAATTGCTGATAGATTTTGGTAAGTAAGATAAATCATTGTAACTCAAATCGAGTTCTTTAAGGTTTGGCAACTCACTAATGGGGTCTGGGTAAGAATTGAAGTAATTTGAGGATAAATTTAACGTCTCAAGATTGACCAATTTGGAGAACGACTTGGGCAACGAATTCAACTGGTTGGAATTCAATTTCAAGTGTTTGAGTTCTTTCAAGTGCCCCACCTTGGCTGGGAGTTCATCCAAGAAATTCTTCTCCATATCAAGATATTTCAAGGACTTAGCTTCCAAGAAATTGGTAGGAAACTTTGAACATCCATTTCTGGAAAAGATAATGCTGCTCAAGTAATTACAAGACTGAATAAAGTCAAGGGGGATATAAATGGCGGGATTATCTGCCACGTTCAAAGACTCGATTTCATAGGTGTGCTGGTGGAAAATAATTGGAATATTCTTCAAACTCAACCCCGAAATGTCGACATTGACGTAATCCTTTGATAGTATGGTTTCTTCTTCGTGGGTTAAGTTACGCAAATACACGCTTTCAACCACAAACTTACAAATAAAGGATAAGTCTTCACTTCCAATCATGCGTAAATTGTCCCGTTCTTTATATCCATTCAACATAAGCAACCCCATTTGAATTTTGATTGGCCGTTCATACGGTTCCAAGATCTTGACGTAATTTCCAATGTGCACCGACAACTGATAGTTCTGGGTGGATTCTAAAAAGAACTTTTTTTGCACATTTATCAAAAGATCTGCTGTGGTAGTCTCAAGGGAATTAAGAATTGTAGCAAAGGTACTATCCTCACGAAACACTCTTATGATGTAATTTTTGGCCTTTGATTGGTTGCTGGTGGAAACCACATGTGATGCGTTTTTGGAACCATATAGCACCGGTAAGGATGTTTTTGATATTTGGGGGATAACGTCTTCTCTGGTGGAGATCTGGGAACTGAAAGAAGAGTTGTTCCAGTTACTTTTGGCAAGATTTCCTGACACCTTTTCTTCACGGTCAAGAGAGTTGGTGGATTCAGTCACCTTCAATGAAGAAACTGGTGGAATTGTTCCAGATAACGAGTCTGTATCCGAATCGGAATTGATTTCACTCATATCTTTTGGCGATGAGACATATTCCTTGACATCCCAGCTATCAGGGGCTTTCCACGCCCCATTAGTGGGGTTATAGCTGTTGCCCGAGGTGGGGTCCAGATTTAGCATTCCAAGAGCGGATTGTGATTTGCGTAACGGTGATATTGAAACGGCAGAGTTCACATGTGGAATTGGCTCTTCATCTGGGGACTCCAAATCTGGAGATATTCGAACAATTCCATCAAGATCCGACAAGTCTATGTCTAGAGAAAAGCTGGGGTATTTTTTGCTCTCGAGGTTTTCTGGCACAGGGGTCTCGTCACTTTTGCCTGGTATAATATCTTCTGGTTTCTGGCCATTTTTCGGTGTAGGAGCAGAAATAGGCAATTCGGCGACAGGAGCAGCCGTTTGGGAAACTGTCGCAGGCGAGTTTGTCGACTCATGGGACTCGCCGCTGTTGTTTCTGCTCTTCCCCGTACTCCCTGTGGATGGAGGTTTCTGTGTTTTGGCAGCACTGGCATGATCGAAAGAAAGCGAGGACAACCTGAATTTAAATCTGTTTGAGGAGCCGGAGGAGTGGGTGGAGCTGACACTGCGTCTGTTGGTGGGGTTGGTGGAGGTGACAGAAGCGTTTCTCGAGTCCTGGACGTCTGGCTCGCTTTCATCTGCTGTTTTGTTATGGATATTTCCATTGTGTGTACTTACAAATGAGGGCAACGAGCTCAACTGGTCAGAATGAGTGTACTCAAGGGACACGGAGGACCGGTTTGAAGCAGGATCCGAGTCTTTTCTGGTGGAATAGATCAATTTTCCCAATAAGGAGCTTCCTTTTTTCCTGAATTTGGGTTTAATGGGATGAGATAATGGAGGAACGGAGGGACCGGGTTTTTGATTGTGATGGAACCCTTTATGGTCTTTGACACGTACGGGGTCCGCCGATTGTGTTTCAGGCACCTCCGAACTCCCCAAGGGGGATGTGGGACATTCGGGCCTTGTTTCCTCTGGCAAATACACCACCGACGACCGGGGACTGTAGTTGTTTTCCAAGGTGTGGGAAAGGGAACTGCTGGAGCCGTTTGTGCCGGTTGTGGGTGGCGATGCTTCTTTAAAGCTGTCGAACTTGGAGTTGAACGGGAAAGCCTGGCTCATGTGAGATTTGATGGTGGGGGGCTTTATGTTTTGTGTCTGTGTCTTGAAATTTTCACGTCCGTGTGTCCTTTTGACGATCTGGGATGGATCTGGATGACCTTCTAGCAGTGCCAATTACAATTGTAAGTTGTATTTGTGGCAGCAGATAATAAGTGAAATATTTTATGAGAAAAATTACCACCAAAATCGCACTAGTTTTAGGGGAAAATGTATACGTAAAAATCACTTTTTGAACACCTGTCACCACTCACTTTCTAGTCAGCACTCAGTTTACAAACCATGGCAGATTCGTCAAGGACAATTAACCACAAACTCAATGAGTTGTTGAGCAAAAACAACATCAACAAAAATAAGTTGGACACGACCACGGCTATCAATTATGCCAGTATCCTTAAGTCTAATATATTGGGTAAAGACAAACAGGAAAAGGTGAATTCTATCGTTGTTTTGGCCAAATTACTCGATTGCGTGGTGGGCAGTGACTCTGTGTCCAATGATTTCACCCGTGTATTGGATCACAGTCTCTTTTCCACGTTATTTTCCATTGTTTCGTCGAACATGTCCACCGAAACCTATAAAGCAATTTTAAAGATATCGGTAATTTTGATCTCGGGGTCTATTTTCAAGCAAAAAGACGACAGTATTGATAAGTACTTGCCCTTGTACGAGAGCTTGATTGACTATTTGGATGTGATCGATATCATGACCCAAAAATTGTACTTGCAAGATAATAAAATCACTTACAATACCATCAAGTTAGTGAACGACTTGATTTTAAAGGCGTTGAAATTCCAATACACGGGAATCATTACTTTGAGTGGGAGGTTGAAACATGTGACGTTGTTCAGTACTATTGGGAATTTGATTGAAACTGAAGATAAGATGATTTTGGACACCATTGACAATTTAAAGTCCAGTTACTATAAATTGAATGAGTATTTGGACAAAACCAAGTTCGATTTGTCCATCAAGTCCCACCAGGTGATGCTAAACAACTTGTTTTTGTTTTTGGAGGTCAGTTTGAACGAATATGGCACCTCTGCTACACCGGAAGAGTATATTAAAGCTGGGTTCACCGAAAATCCTCGCAAGTTTGTTGTGGATAACTTTACTATACTATTGGCCATGGACTTGAAAATCTTTCTCAAAGACCCAAATATCACCTTTAAAAAGAAATTCCATGAAGAATTGATGATGAGTGATCACAATAGGACTTTCCCCTTATATCTATTCATTGAACGGGCCACGAAATTATGGATAGACGTTTTTCACCAAAACCAAAAGTTTCCCAATATTTGCAGCAATATTTTAAGTTGGGAGTTAATGATCTACTATACCATGGACACATGTCTTATTTTGTGGCAGGAAACCAAAGCCAACTTACATAATGCAACGGATGTGGATAGAATCTTGTCTTTGATAGCAGATAATATCGACCCCATAGAAACCAATTTGGCGGATCCCAGTGTGGATCGAACCGTGGAAGAGTGCTTGGATTTGGCGTTATACGGAACTATTAGTGAATTAAGGCACCAGCAGATCACCAAGTTGAAAATCAAGTTTTCTGAAGAGTGGGATCCACAATTGCCCGATTTCAACAAACATTTGGCCTTACAGGTGATGGAATTTGTTTGTGAACAAAGAGTGATGCAATTGTTAAAGGGGTCGTGGGTGCATACGGAAAGTTTCGGGGAAACGTTAATGAAGAGTGGGAAGAAACAGACAGGCTCCAAATACTATTTCATTCTTTTATCTCCCAACAGACAATTTTTATACTACAAGGAGTACACTGAAAAACCGGTGCATAAGCCAACATTTGAAGAAATGGAACAGCAATCCATAAAACTCAGTGACATTGTTGATTTTAAGTCCACCAAGGTTGGAGATCAGGTGGGAGAAGAAGATACCAAGAAGAATAGTAAATTAATCAGTTTGAAGGGCACGATATCTTATGAAAAAATCACCCTTCTCGGTCAACGCAACAAGAAACTCTTGGGTTTTTACACAGACACAGAAGTCAATAAGTATGTGTGGCTTGACGGGCTCAAAATGTTGAAAGGGATGATTAAGCCCGGACAGTTATCCCTGGAGACAGAAAAGCAATTGGATATGTTGGTGGATATTCGCAGAAATACGCAGCTTCTCAGTCTTGAGGGGCTTGCTGCTGACGACATTGATTCTGATGAGGACTACTATGACATACACGAACTCACAGCCGTCACCAACGACACCTACCACTATTCTTTAGTATAATCCATACTTTTAATTCCTATTTACGTCGTGTTTTATACTCGTTTTTATATTTTTAAATCTCGTTTTCTATATTCTTTTTACATCATCGCAAAAATAATTTTTCAGTACAAGATGGCTAAAGCAAAAATGCCTAAGGTACTGGCCAAGAAAAATGCTAATGGAAAGAAAAAAGCCCAGAAGCTGCTGGACTTTGTCAGCACCATTGACAGTGATGTGGAGGAAGAGGTTCCCGATTTGGAAGCATCGTCGGACGAAGAACACAAAGACGATGATGACAATGATTTGAATCCGGATTTCAATTTTGGATTTGACGATGAAACCACCACCAAGTTCACGGGGTGGGATTTTGAGGCTGATAAGGAGCAGGAGGTGAAGAAGACGGTGGATTTGGACAAGATCTTGAAGCAGAAGGGGGGCTTGACGAACTTGGTTGGTGTGAAAGAAGACGAAGAGGAGGTGAAAGAAGAGGAGGAAGAGGAGCAGGACGAGGAAGAGGATGACGAAGGAGAAGATAGTGGGGACGACGAGCTTGCATTGGATGGGTTCGGTATGGGCGCCACTGAACCCGTGAGCGAAGAGGAAGAGGAAGATGAAAAAGAAGAACAAGAAGAGGAAGAACAAAAAGAAAAGGCCCAAGAAGAGCTCGAGATAGAGGACGATGACGAGGAGTCTGATAAAGACACTGAGGAGGCCATGGCCGAATTCTACGACAACGGACCTCAACAAGACGGCCTTTACGCCCGGTTCCTGGACCTCCAGCTCTCCAGACCAGTTCTAAAAGGTTTGGCTAATTTGGGATACGTCAAGCCCTCTCCCATCCAGTCTGCATCCATTCCAATCTCCTTGATGGGAAAAGACATTGTTGCCGGTGCCGTGACGGGATCCGGTAAAACTGCTGCATATATGATCCCCATCATCGAAAGATTGTTATACAAACCCAGCAAGATCTCCTCCACCCGGGTGATTGTGTTGACCCCCACCAGAGAGTTGTCTATTCAAGTGTGTGATGTGGGGAGGAAGATTGCCCACTTCATTCCCGACATAGCCTTTGGTTTGGCCGTCGGTGGTTTGAATTTGAGACAACAAGAGCAAGAATTAAAATCCCGGCCAGACATTGTGATTGCCACACCTGGTCGATTAATCGACCATATTAGGAACTCTCCTTCGTTCTCTATTGACGCGTTGGAAATCTTAGTTATTGATGAGGCCGATAGAATGTTGGAAGAAGGGTTCCAGGCAGAATTAAAAGAAATTTTATCGTTGATTCCAAAACATAAAAGACAAACGTTATTATTTTCTGCCACCATGAATACCAAGATCCAGGATTTGATCCAGTTATCTTTGCAGAAACCCGTGAGAATCATGATAGATCCTCCCAAAGCTGCATCCACCAAGTTAACGCAAGAATTTATTCGAATTAGAAAAAGAGACCATCTCAAACCAGCATTATTGTACCAGATTCTTAAACAGTTGACTCGGAACGTTATGAGCCGAATCGTGGTGTTTGTCGCCAGAAAGGAAACGGCCCACACTTTAAGAATCATTTTGGGGTTATTGGGGTTGAAAGTCAGTGAATTGCATGGGTCTTTGACACAAGAGCAAAGATTGGAAAATGTTACAAATTTCAAGAATTTGGTGGTGCCAATTTTGATCTGTACAGACTTGGCCGCCAGAGGGTTGGATATTCCTAAGATCGAGCTTGTTTTGAACTATGATATGCCTAAAACCTATGAAATATATCTTCATAGAGTGGGGAGAACTGCAAGAGCTGGTAGAGAGGGTAAATCCGTGACATTTGTGGGAGAAAGCGCTCAAGACCGGTCCATTGTTAAGAGTAGTATCAAGGCGATTCTGGAAAGCAATGGTAAGAACGGTAATGCAGTTTCCCGGTCCGTTGATTGGAACGAGGTGGAAAGTTTGAATAAGATTGTAGAAGAGAAAAAAGAGGTGATTGAAGAGGTGAAGGAGGAAGAGATCCAGGCCAAGGAGATTTTACAGGCAGAGATGGAGTTGAATAAGGCTTCGAATATGATGAAGCACCGGAATGAGATTGAGTCCCGGCCCAAGAGAACATGGTTTCAGACCGAAACCGAAAGAAAGGCCGGTAAAGAAGGAAGTGGGGCCATGCACCAGCTCACGAAGCATGGGAAGAAGATGAATAGCAAGAGGAGAAAGGTTATCGAGGAGAGGAAAGAGGAATCGAGGCCGTATAAGAAGACGAAATCGGACCGGATGAACACGAACATCAAGAAGGGGAGTAATAAGGGCCGGGGAAAGGGGAAGCCAAAGGGGAAGAGGTGATCCTATCAAATGCAGTAAGTAGTGACGTAATTTTTGGTGCAACTATCCATGAAATTGATGTTCAGTCGAAGAATGATGTAAATTAATATACTTGAAAAGGCTATTTATCTTGAAAGTACAACTGCAGCAGAGTTGGAAAGACACGCGGAAAATGAGTCAAAAGTACTTGAAGGACGACGTGTAGTATAATATACTCGAAAAAAGCGTGTATCACAAGTGTACTTGGAGACAGACATGATTCAAATATACTGAGAAATATGCTGCAAATATTTTGAGTCAAACGTAGCCTTGAATATCAATAGATTTCTTCTTGAAAAAGAATACCTTGATAGAGATACACGACAAATAGACACGTAGTACGAATACCTTGAAATAGGTGTAAAAAAGTATACTCAAAAAAGAGGCTGCAATACTTGTCAAATAAACCTGTAAAACACTTGACTAACTTATTTGTCGAATGGACAAATATACTCGCACAAAAGCATATGTCAGATGTTCTTGCATCAGAATACACATGTAGTGTGAATATGCTGAGAGTACACATGTACTAATAGACATACTATAAACGTTGACCAACGACCTGTACTACAATAGACATACTATAAACGTTAACAAACGACCTGTACTACAGTATTGTCTTTTTCCAAATACACTACGGCTGAAGGTATACGCAGAAGACATTACAACTACCGCACATTGGCTCTCTTCCAACCGTCTTCGTTTTCTCTTTCAAGTCTCTTCTGTTTATCTGTTAAATATCTTCTCATTCCTGAATTCTCATTTCTAAAACATTTCACTATTCTCAAACAATGAATGGATACACCCGGCTCTTCGCCAGCACCTCCGAGGTCACGAGCCCCACCAAGCTCTTATTCCAGATCGTCGTGTTGCAATGCTTCTACTACATTTCGGCTTTGATTATCTTTTACCTCATCAGCTCCTTAAACGGTTACGATTTCAAATTGAATTTCATCTTTCTGTGGGAATTGATTACCCTGGAAAATACCATGGGTTTGGTGTTATTTGCCATGTGGCTCTTTGATTCGTTGCTTTGTGTTTTCTTTGTGACAGTTATTGTGGGACGGTCGAAATTGGCTTGGGATTTTGCCTTGACAGTACACATCATCAACTTAATAGTGGTGTGGGTTTATTCTGGTCATTTTCCCACGTCCACTTTGTGGTGGTGCCTTCAAATCTTGAGTGCTGTATTGTTGGTAACGCTTTCGACGTATCTGACGCGATGGAAGGAGTTACGGACCACGTTTTTTGATAATATGTTGGAGACACCGCTGGAAACCATTGAAATGCAGGATATGGGGACCAGTGAGAGGTGACCAGTGAGAGGTGACCGGTGAGAGGTGACCAGTGAGAGGTGACCAGTAAGAGGTGACCGGTGAGAGGTGACCGGTGAGAGGTGACCAGTAAGAGGTGACCGGTGAGAGGTGACCGGTGAGAGGTGACCAGTGAGAGGCTGTGAAGGCTAGGGCACTTAGGTACAATCGTCATCATATCAATTGCCCTAACAAGACTAAGCTAAAAAGAACTTCATTGAGCTCTTCAACTATAAAGGACACAATAGCTGCGATTCCAGCTCCGTCAGAGAGCTAAGCTGCATCAAATTTCAAATCTCCACTGAAATAAGAGGCAGCCTCTTTTTGCATTTCCAGCAGAAAGGGCCGTGCAAATAACAAAGTATCCATTTCCCGTTACAGAAAAGAGCAAACCCAGTCTTCTTCTGTATCCCACTCGGCTGCCAATGACCATACTATAGATATTAAAGCACCCATATTCAGACCTCAGGGCTGCCCATATCTTTGTACCAAATGGTCAAGCACTGCAATTCGTTCAACATGGCCTGGTCTTGCCCATTTTTTGTGTACGAAAGCATTTTGTTTCACAGAAATGAACTGCTACACAGAAATAAGGTGATCTGAAAGGGGAGTTTGTACCAGCGTTTAGACCTAACAGGAGATATTCTGCCATGTGGTACTGATAAAAGCTGCAATTCCATGGCGATGTCATGGGGGCCCAATTGCTTTCCAGACGACATGTTTATATTGAGCTGTGAATTGAGGCAGATGCCGGTTTATACAATCTTGAATAGGACTGACAGGTAAATAACGAAAGCTGTGATTCGACATCTTTTTCAATAAACGAATAGAACTGGCAGAGAAAGACTAAAGTTGAGACCTTGCCTGTTTGAATCACAGTCAATGCCTGTGGCTCCGTTGACACTTGGTTGCGAAAACTCCGTACACTGCTAATCATGCCTGTGTATCATGTACCCCAGCAGTACCCCACATTCGAAAAAAGAGATAATATGCATATATGCAGGATATGACGATCCTTAGGCCAGAGGCTTAACGGCGGCCCAGAGGTTAAAGACGAGTTTGTGACGAACTGAGTAAAACACACTTACCCAATAATCACTCCACACTACAAATCTAATCACGCTTCAGCACAAATGCATTAAACAGTGATACACTCACCACATGAAACACATCAACGGTTGCTGTCAACGCATTTTATGCATAGTCGACAGATCGTGGGGGATCATCTACAAATCCACCAGCATTTTCACTTCGCCCAATTCGGTACAAGTCTCCGTTATAGCGTGTGTTTACCAATAATCATATCCCACCCTTTTACCGTCAACCCACCTCTGTCTCCCCAAGCCTTCCCGCGCTCTCACCCCTTCCGTACCCTCGTACGTGTCCAAGCATGCTCTCTTGTTATGATCCACCGGTCACAAACTGCCAATTCCGACTCGGTCTCCTCTGCAATCTCTCCCCTGCCCACAAAAAACCATTACGATCATTAACCCGATATGTGGGTGATCTCCGCATTGTTCTCCATGTTTATGATAGCATATAAATACTACGATTCCCTGGAGTTTCAACCCAACAAAAATGACAGGGTTTTTAAGAGTAAAAGGCACAAAGATCGTCGATGATTCAGACACCGCCGTGGTTCTTAAAGGATCGGCCACCGGTGGTCATTTAAACATGGAAAACTTCATCACAGGTTATCCGGGACACGAAACAGAACACAAACAGGTACTTTCAAAGGTTATGGGACAAGAAAAGTACGAATATTTTTTTGATAAATTTTACGAGTATTTTTGGACCGATTCAGATGCTAAGTTATTCAAAGAGTTGGGGTTCAATTGCTTGAGAATTCCTTTTAATTACCGCCATTTCTTACACGACGATGGAGATCTCTTCCAAATCGACCCCAAGGGTTTCGAAAGATTGGACAGAGTGGTGAAATCGTGTGCCAACCATGGTGTGTATACCATTTTAGACTTGCATGCTACCCCTGGAGGACAAAATCAAGATTGGCACTCGGATTCTAGTATCCATATTGCTCAATTCTGGACTTTCAAGGTGTTCCAGGACGCGGTGGTCAATTTGTGGGGTGAAATTGCTAAACACTATAAAGATAACCACTGGATCGCTGGTTATAACCCATTGAACGAACCAGCGGTGTCAGACCACTCAAAATTGGTGTCCTTTTACGTTAGAGTGGAAAAGGCCATCCGGGAAGTGGACCCTAATCATGTCTTGTTTTTGGACGGAAACACTTATGCCATGGATTTCACACAGTTTCCTGATAAGCCATTTGAAAATAGTGTTTATGCTATTCACGATTATTCCCAGTATGGGTTCCCTAATTTGGAAGGAACCGTTTACCAGGGCTCTGAGGTACAGAAATCCAAGATCCTGTCCCAATATTTCCGGAAAGTCGAGTTTATGAAAAAACACAATGTTCCAGTATGGAATGGAGAATGGGGGCCCGTTTATGCCAGTGAAGTCAGAGGCGACAAGAATCCGGAAGCTATTAATCAGGCACGGTACAATTTGTTAAAGGATCAATTGGCAGTGTACAAATCAGGAGATCCTTCCGGTGACGGGTCGCCTATTAGTTGGTCTATTTGGGTGTATAAAGATATTGGGTATCAAGGATTAACCTATGTTTCTCCCAAATCCAAATGGTACCAGGTTCTCGGTGATTACTTATACAAGAAGAAGAAGTTGGGCTTGGACAGGTGGGGAAATGATATTGACCCCAAGTATGACCAATTGTACTCGAATTTGGCTGACCATATGTTGGAGAATATTCCTGAAAAGCACCACAAGGCGTTATATCCAAAAGTCTGGAGTCTTAAGGAGTATCTTGCTAGGGTCAGTAGGGACATGTTGTTTTCCCAGTTTTCTCAACATGAATTTGCAGATTTTTTTGCAGCCATGAGTTTTGAGGAATTAGACGAGATGGCTGCTTCGTTTAAATTGGAGAACTGTTTGCAGAGAGACGAGTTGAACAAGATTTTGAAAGAGTACTAGGATTCAGGTTTTGACTGACCGAAAACAGCTATTCAGAAAAAATATGATCTAAAACATTTCTACTCACACTAGATATTTTCTCTACAAAAATACCTCTACTTCACTTGAGATAAAACACCTCTGTAAACGTTTAACTAGAATCTAGAATCGGCAATCGGCTACATTACCCAAAATTTGTTTCGTTTAAGCAACATTTCTACTTCACTTATCAAAACACTTCTACTTGACAAAAGCCTTTTCTACTTCACTTATCAAAACACTTTTACTTAACAATAACTTTTCAATTACAGAACACCTCTACTTGACAAGGCACTCTACTGTCTTCTTGAGACCTCTGCCTTGTCCATAAACTCCTTTGTCCTCTATTTTCTCTCCCAAATCACCTCCTTCAAACTTCTCCTTTCTTCTTTTCCAAATGCCCAAGAAGATCATCCAATATCGCCATCGTCTCCTTGGGATTGGCTATCCACGCCGTACATGCACTCAACCTCGCCTTGAAATCATTGGCCCCCAAACTGGCAAACTGATCCCCAATATGTAAAGTTTCACTCTTCAAGATAGGACACACATCCAAAGTCTCATCTCGACAGAGATACGCTTGAAGTGACTCGACCCCCAAAGATTTGTCTCCTATATCCACCCATACATCAGATCCTCCATTAAAAGCACACACATTGATATTGGACCCCAATTCACCCAAAAGTTCAGTGAGCTTGTTAGAACAAGCCAACACTATCTCCTCCAATAACTCCCGAAGAATCTTGTGACCGTCTATTGGAATAATACCAATTGACCGCTCCTTTCTAATAATCAGAGTCTTTTCGTTCAAATTGAACTTATTCCTCAAGTACACTATGTGCTGGTAACTATTTTCCATTATGTACTGAACATGATCACCATTCCAGTTGAGCATCAACGGCGTATACCACTCTTCTGCTTCCACAAACCGAAAACTCCCAATATCGTTACTGTACCTAAACAAATAGTTCGACTCTCCTCCCATCACCAATAAATTGTGTCTTTTTTCCGGTGGTAAATCACTTTCATTAATAGCATCTACTAATCCTTTGAGTCTCGAATAATACTGGCTGGACCCTTCTTGCCCAGGATATCCAGCAGCAGTCACCACCCCAATGAAAAAGCCTTTTCTGAGCAACTCCACCAACCGGGTCACTATGCCATCCGTTTTGGTAAGCGACTTTCCGTCGTCATACAAGGTAACATCTCCATCAAATGTTACAAGCTTCAAATGGCTATAGGATTTGTCATTGAAAATCCGGCACAACGCAAGGATCTGTGATGTGTTCAAAATCTGCCGCACATCGTTGAAACTGGGGCTCACCAACCTTCTTCTGCTGATACCTCGACGTCTATCTTCGATTATGAACGCTTCTCTTAACGGTAAAGGGGTGAAAAACGTGCCAATAGAAGGGACTAATTTTCGTAATCGACTGACAACTTTGCCACCATACCGCCGGTCAATATCAATCGTGTCGCTCACCAATTTCTCCACGTCTTCAAACACCTCATAATACCGCTTTTGACACTCCTTGCCGATTTCAAAATCTTTACAAGTAATATACTCCGGAGAATTTTTCAAGTCTTGGGCAATCTCTCGATGGTCACTTTCCACATCTGAATGTAACACAAAAGGAACCGCTAAAAGAGCTTTTATCCACTCGATAAACTCATCTCGCCGGTGACTTTTCAAAGCATATTCTACTCTGTATCGGCTTGTCATTTTATAGAGATTTAAGATTTCTGCGGTTCCCCATATCGCTTAACAACGTCGTGTCTCGGCAATTGATTTGGATATCTACACTCGTGTCTGCACCATTTACTCTTATTATACTACAAACCCCCTTGAGCTCTTCTTCTGTCTCTTACTTCAGAAATAGACAACTTAATACCCTTGCCCTTTGGTAAAGAAACGTAAGGCTTACCAGCTTCAGTACCAATGACAAACACATTGGTTAATCTAGTCACAAAAGTGTTTTCCAAAGAGTCTTTAATATGCACTAAATCAAAGCCACCTTCGTGTCTTTCTCTGTGCACAATAACACCAACTCTACCCAAGTTACGACCACCGGTGACCATAACCAATCTACCGGTGTCAAACTTGATGTAATCGGTGATTTTGCCGGACTCCAAGTCGATTTTTACAGTGTCATTGACTTTGATCAATGGATCTGGGTATCTGATGGTTCTACCGTCGTGGGTGACAACGTATGGAATACCTCTCTTACCTAATTGGACTTTTTTGACTTTTCCCAATTTATAAGAGGCTTCTTCGTTGGTGATTCTGTGCACGGCGAATTTACCTTTGGTGTCGTAGATTAATCTGAAGTTTTCGTTGGTGGCTTCCAAAGTGATGACATCCATGAACCCGGCTGGGAAAGTGGCGTCGGTTCTGACTTTACCATCGACTTTAACGTGTTGTTGCATCAAAATAGCCTTGGTTTCTCTACCATTAAGAGCGTACTTCAATCTGTTTCTTAAAAACACAACCAAAGGTAAAGATTCTCTCAACTTGTGTGGACCAGCAGAAGGTCTTGGAGCGTAAGTTCCGGACAATTTGTCCAACATCCAGTGGGATGGAGCTGCTAATCTTTTCAAATGCTTTTTTCTAAATCTTGTTAGTATTTGTGCAATCACACGATAAACTTCTATCAAAGTACAACCGATCCCAGCTTCCTTTAGTCCTCGTAGATGACTGAAGAGAGAAATATGACCCAGACACAACTCAAGGTAACAAAGAAAGGTATTCTGGAATCGACCATACTTTAATAAATAATCATGACAAGGCTCCCATTTCCGAGTAGAAAGTTCTACTGGTGTACCATACCAGAGGGTATGGGTTTAATGCATGATTATGCGAAGTTTGTTCAAATCACTTTGAAACATACGGGCCTCTTGCCATTTTGTTATTTATTAATGTAGGTACAGAGTGAAAATTTTTGAGGGATCGCAGAGTATTTATATGGTCGAGAAAAGTCGTGGCCTGGCGGTTTTTCTCATGGACCGGGATCATGTGCTAAGGGCTGTAGCCCATGTGTCTCCTAAGACTCCCCATCATAGTCATTTATTACTATATAGGGCCTAAAAAACCGTGTTCTTGGGATCCTCAAACTTATTTGCGTGCAAAGCTGAGGAGTTCAAGCTATTAATATCATTCTCATTCCGTTCCGTTGTCTTTTCCTTGGCCGCTGCTGCTGCATCGGCTGAAAAGTTCACCAATTCGTCATCTGTCATAACTTTAATCCAATCAATGTTTAAATCGAATGGTCCGAATTGTTTGTCTAATAACCCCACACCAATAGTTTTGATTTCCAGTTTATTGATTTCGCATCCATCTTGAATTACCCCCCAATTGGTCATAACAAAATCATTCAATGGAATAACCACTGTTTCCCATTTTCCAGGGGTATTCAAAAAAAGCCGATGCTGAAACAAGTCCGTCACCAAAGGGGTGTTCGCTTGTATGTTGACCAAGTACTTTCTCTTGTCACCATTGACTCTCAATACCAACGAAGAAAATTGGCTCCAGTCCCAATAACTATTCCCACTCAACCAACTCTCTTTCTGGTCCTTAGTTCGAAACATGGCATAGCCACTTCTGGTGATTTCAGGGTTATCTTTGGGCAAATCCAAGTTTAAGTACCCATGGAACTTTGCACACCTCCAATCGTTGTTGTATGAGAAATTTGCCGTGGAATATCCACCGATCTCTTTGTCGCTTCTGGTAAATATATTCTCCAAGGAATATTGTGGTTGATGTTTGAAATCCAATATCGTCTGGACCGATTTAGCCACGGGAGCGGGTCTGCTAAATATCCTGGTAATAGCTGAATTTAAACCCAAGCTTTTTAACGACATTGCTAAAAACTTTTATCAAGGGAGATTCGATGCTTTTATACTTTTCCCCTGTTTTTGGTATCGATTCGCACGCAAAACAAAATGTCACAAACATAATTTTCCCCAATAAGCATCTCCACCTTATCAATTATTAGCTAACTATTGAAATGTGGAGAAGTACAGAGGTATAGAGCAAAATCGGTGAACGGAAATTTTTAGTTAGCAGAATATGTGATTTACATGAAATGTTTGTTTTAGTATGCATAATTTGTGAATTTCGCAGTAGAGAGCATGTAGGGTACTTAAGTCAAACTGATTCTAATTTTCGCCTGTAAAAGTACGACGGTTTTGCGACAACCAGATCAATAGCTCAATTTTTCACTGAACAATTACTTTATTTTTCGTTGCTGCAAGGTTCAGAATTCGTTATCCACGGAAAAAACTTTAATCTTATCTAGGTAATACTCTTGCTCCCCGACTTTTCCAGTTACTCCTGCTGCCCCAAACCAACCCAATAGTTTCTTCTGAACAGATTTTGCACCACAGTTCGATTCAAGGAAATAGGGGGTAGTTGGTCGCATTGTCTTTATCTTTCGAATTTCTTGTTCAGGTACTGATAACCTGCAGTAGCAGAAATTGTGGGGTTAATCACACAATTTTTCATTTGTCAGCGGTGGGGTGAATACTTAACAGAGAAAAGGGGTGCAGAGGAGACACCTTGGACGGGGTGGCTATAGGAAAAAGGACTTTTATAGCCGGAAATTTAAATGCACAGGGCTGAAAATCCTAGTAATTGTACATGGCTGAAAAAAAGTTAGTCTCAGATTTCCCCAAAAACGTCACTTTTGTAAAAACTCCGTCAACATCTTTAGGTGTGATTCTTGGGTGGTAATTGAGCCGATATAGGTCGATTTCCGATATTCGACCGCCAATTATATACCTTATTGCTTACCAAAGATACCATGGATACCAAGTATCCCGATTCCTGTGTTTCTGTGTGACACACGATCAAGCCCCGAGGGATATGGTTTGTGTTTTGCGATAGACACAGCCTTTATAGAGTTATGGTAGCTAGAGCTCTATAGGGAGAGGTGTTCATAGTTACTTTTCACGTAGCAGACCCAGGTTCGACTCTTGGCTTAAGTTTTTGAACTCCATTAACTTAACCCCTAGCTTGTTTTTGAAAAACTTGCTCATACAAAGTACACTGACAACTGTATTATGAACCCAGTGGAGTGAATCTTTAGCTATATCTAGACATATTTTAGAATCATGTGCCCTGTAATTGCCAAGGGGGCCGCTTAGAAAGGGGATATCGATAATTTTGCAACAAACATCTGGCCGGGTAACCCCACATTTTTTGCAGAAAAATCTGCCGTAATTCAAATGAAAGATCAACGAATTACTGGGGCTCAAGACATGCATGTGCCACACCTGGTCACACATGCTCCGATAGATATTATTTTCAGTAAAGAGCTTAATAAAAATGGATATAGTCATATACGACCCGAATCTCTCGCGCGTTTGAGCGAAAACTAAATTTTCAGGTTTAAAAATGCCAATGCTTAGTCTTGTCTGCCCGTACCCATGCAAGTATCTTAAAAATGTTTCTCTTTAGTGGAACATGCCGCAGACGAGTGGAAAAAAAAATTCCGATACCGGGAATCGAACCCGGGTCTGCTGCGTGAAAAGCAGCTATGATGACCCCTACACTATATCGGAAATAAACGGGCTTACCACTAGGCCACGAACTGTTTCTTAGTGCTACAAATACCCATCCGTGCCCTGTGTGCATGCTGGAACAGTTCATTTTACAAGAACCACCGCACCACCTAAGGGTGTCTAGGTACTTGCTCTTCAACGAAAAAGGACAATCTCAGTACCACGCGTTGGACTTCTTGCCCTCTTTTCGGATAGGAGAGGTAGGCTGTCTCAGAGAGTATCCAGTTTTTGTCCTGCAATTATATATTGTAAAGAACTAACCTCAATGGTCGCCATGCATGTGAAGAGGAAAATGAAACAGACCCTTTGTTCCTATCTATAGTGCAGCCGTCTTTGATCTCTGATGAATTAATTTTTTTGAGATCTTTCTTTAATCATTTGCAGCCAAAACAAAATTCAACTGTGAAGGTTTCGAAAACCCTTTTCGAAAATCTGTATAGATTGGAGTGGTTGCAAAAAGAAGTTGTCATCCCCTACATTCTATATGCTCTCTAAGTCACTAATGTTATTGATGTTGATGATATTTTCGTCCTTGTGGGTCATGTCAAAGTGGCTGCCAAATATCTTCAAATATCATCTTTGTAAGTTTTGAGCTGTGGTGGCTCATGAGAGACGTACTGTCTCTCATGTAGATATGGGTCAATCCACTGGTAATCTTAGATATGTGCACAATAAGAATGCTTACGCTGGCAGTTTTTGTGTGGACAAGGAAATGTCTGACATGAGCGTGGGAATGTCGGCAGGCTTTAAACATTGATGGGTTTAAGTATGGGGATGTGAGGGTCGCGCACGACTTTTTGGCTTATCGCCTTTCTAAAGCAGAAGCGACCCTGGGGCCGGTATGAGTATCTAACATCGGGCCTAACCAGCTGTTGCAAGATGGGTATCTGCCAGTATGCCGGGGTCTATACCAAGGCACTATTTTAGTCCGAAGGCCAAAAGCACTAAAAAAATCGAATCAAAGCACCACACTTTCACCTTTTTCGATCCAGTCAATACCACACTTTTCAATTCCACACTTTCGCTCAATTCACAGTTTCAAACCCTCTCATATTCACACTTTCCAATCCACTCATATTCGCACTTTACAAACACACTACCAAGCCACAATCTGCCATGGCTTTACTAAGCACCCCTATATTTTATACGTAGTTTGCGCTTCAACGTGATTCGCAGCATATAACCAGTCCCCACTCATTTCTCGTTTTTTTACTATAAATACAGCGGGCCCCCCGTTTTTTTTGTTCAGAAATCTTTTCATCTATTACTATGACCAAATTAGCAACAGAAGTGGTGTTCACATTGAACAATGGTCTCCAATTCCCCGGATTGGGCCTTGGAACCGTCAACTCAGGCGATGCGAAAGACGTCAAGGACCAGGTTAAAGCTGCTATCAGGGCCGGTTACAGACACATCGATACCGCATGGAAATATGGCACCGAGAAGTATGTTGGAGAAGCTATTAATGAATCCATTGCTGAAGGTGTGGTCACAAGAAAAGAGCTTTTTGTCACCACTAAGGTGTGGCCTTCTTACCACCTGAAGCCAGAAACTTCCCTTAACGAATCACTTGCGGCCTTGGATTTGGACTATGTGGACTTGTTGTTGCAACACTGGCCCCTCACGTATGATGGTGAAGCCGAACCGGTGGAAACACCTGGTAAGGCCTTTGACGTCTATACCCCCAAAAACTATATTGAGTTCTACAAGAGAATCGAAAAGGTGTACCTCAACAACAAAGATAAGGTTAAGTCCATCGGAGTGTCCAACTACTCCACCGAATTCTTGCTGAAGTTATTGGCAGAGGTGGAAACCGTACCAGTAGTCAATCAGATTGAGTACCACCCTCAATTACCTCAACAAGACTTGGTTGACTTGGCTACTAAGCACGGGATTATTATCACTGCTTATTCACCGGTTGGATCATCCGGAGCACCGGTATTGAAGATTCCATTGATTGGGGAATTGGCAGAAAAGTATAATGTCACCACCAATGAGGTTGCAAATGCTTACCACTTGTTGCAGGGCCGAGCAACGTTGCCCAGATCGTCCAATTTGGACAGAATAAGAACTAATATCAGATTACCACCTTTGACCAAGGAAGAATTGGACGAATTGTACCAGGTGGGGGTCAAGGCTCCAAAGCGGTACATTGGGACCGATGTTGCAGAGAGTATTGGCTTTGAGTTGTGGAAATAGGCCATGCAGTCAGTATTGGATTGGAGGTAATAGAAGCTATGGGAGCGTGAATAGATAAAATGTGGTTTACTGTGAATTATTAGATTGTTAGCTGTAATTTGGCTCTGACTTCATTTCTGTGATCGGGAGTTCGAATATACTGCTCTGTGCACACATATTGTCACATCACTGTTCTGTGCACACATATTGTCACATCACTGTTCTGTGCACACATATTGTCACATATACTGTTATATGTGCGAATAGATTGTTCTCTGCAAACGGACTTTTTTGCAATAGACTGCTCTTTGTGCAGACTGTGTGGTTGCAATATATATTCGTTACCCGGACATGGCGATCCTTCCTATTGACACATTCCACTGCGATCTTCTCTGCAGGCACAGGCTTATTTACACCCTTGAAAACTTGAAAAGGGACCACTGCAGGGGATTTGTTGTTTGTGTTTTATCCACTTTGTACAGCATTGGTGCCTCATTCGTGCCGTTGTCCTCTTTGTATTCTTCACTATACCTCCCCCTTCCTCTCTGGCCCTTCACTTTCCTTATTTTGTTCGCACGGGCTCCTCACCAAATGGCAATCCAGCCGCACAAATTTCATATGATGAAATTAGAAAATAAACCATCATGAATAACAGTCCTCCAAACTACCCAGAGCATGTATCTGCTCAACAGCAGGGTTATCCTCAAAATAACCAACAGAACTTCGACTTGGAAAACCAGGACTCGTTTTATGAAAAACCAGAAAATTCTCAGAACTTTGACGAGGCTTTTAAAGTTGTCAAACCCAAATTCAATGACTGGCCATTTGCTGTGTTTTTTCTTCTAGTGGTGGCAGGGTTTATTGCCGTGGGGGGACTCACATTGAATGCTTTGCGGGAGACTTTCGACTTTCAGGGCACTTCTATCTACAATTCCGGTAACACCTTTTCTATGAACACGAACACCATTATTTTGTTTGCTTTTGTGATTGTTGTGGGACTTGTGTTATCGGTGGCCATCATTGTGTATGCAAGAATGGCCCCCCGGGTGTTTATCACCACGGGACTTATTTTGAACGTTATTTTTGGCATTGGGACTGCCATATACTACTTTGTGGCTAAATACTACTCGGCTGCTGTGGTGTTTTTGGTTTTCACCTTATTCTCCGCTTGGTGCTACTGGAGGGCCAGAAGTAGAATCCCCTTCAGTGCTACCGTCTTGTCCATTGTCATTGACGTGATGAAACGATACCCTTCCACCCTTATCACCTCGTTCCTTGGCATTATTATCGGCTCTGGCTTCAGTGTCTTGTTTTCTGCGGTAATTGTGGGAGTGTACGTGAAATACGACCCCAACTCCCAAAACCAGGCATGTGATGTCAATGGTGGATCGTGTTCGCAGGCCAAGTTAATAGGATTGTTGGTGTTTGTGTTTTTTGCCGGGTACTACATCTCAGAAGTCATTAGAAACATCATTCATGTGGTGATAGCTGGTGTTTATGGTACTTGGTACTACTTGTCGGGATCCGACCAAGGAGAACCCAAACACCCGGCATTGGGGTCTTTAAAAAGGGCCTTGACCTACTGTTTCGGGTCCATTTGTTTCGGTTCCTTAATTGTGTCTTTAATCCAGCTTTTAAGAGCTTTTATTCAGATCTTGAAACAGGACGCTTTTGCCGATGGTAACGTGTGTGCCGGTTGTGGATTCATGATTCTTGACTTTATTATTGGATTCCTTGAATGGGCCGTCAAATACTTTAACCAATACGCCTACTGTTATGTGGCATTGTACGGAAAATCATACATCAAATCCGCCAAAGACACTTTTGATTTGTTGAGATTCAAGGGCATGGACGCTTTAATTAACGATTGTTTTATTGGCACATCCTTGAATATGTACTCCATGTTGGTGGGATACGTTGCCGCCTTGCTTGCATACCTTTATTTGAAGTTGACGGCTCCCGCTTACAATTCGGATGGAACTTATTATGCTCCTGTGGTTGCGTTTGCATTCTTGATCTCGGGTCAAATCACCAGAGTGGCTTTGGTGGTGATTGAGTCAGGAGTGTCGACATTTTTTGTGGCTTTGGCAAAAGACCCAGAGGTATTCCAAATGACCAACAGAGACCGGTTCGATGAGATTTTCAGAAACTATCCTCAAGTGTTGCAGAAAATCACCTCTGATCACTAATTCGTTAAGTATGTAGAAATAAATGTGCGAAAGTCTATCGATAATTTAACATCATGTTAACGTTGGTAATAGGAGATTTGTACATTCCAGACCGATCAATTGATATTCCGGCTAATTTCCGCAAGCTACTAGCTCCCACTCCACAATCCACTCCTTCAAATAGCAAAATCAGTCAGGTTTTGTGTCTTGGAAATGTCACTAATTCGTTTGAGACATTACAGTTCTTACACCAAATATCGCCATCTTTTCACCTAGTTAAAGGAGAGTTCGACGATACCAATGTGTTGGCACAGCAATTGGCACAGTTGGAGAACGAAAAGGTGGCAGATGTTCCGAATTCCAAAATTATAACGGTGGATGGGTTGAGAATAGGGTTTACCAATGGGTATCAGATTGTGCCCAAAAACGATCCTTTGAGTTTGCTGGCGTTGGCCAGGGAATGGGATGTGGATGTGTTGGTGTGGGGTGGGAGCCATAAGGTAGAGGCGTATATATTGGATGGGAAGTTTTTCATAAACCCAGGAAGTGGGACGGGTGCGTTTAGTTTTGATTGGGAAGAGGAGCTGGAGGGAGATGAGGATGAGGAGGGGGAAGAAGAGGAAGAAGTGAAGGAACAAGGGAAAGACGAGGAAGAAGCGAATCCTGAAGAGAACCATGAAGAAGAGAACCATGAAGAAGAGAACCATGAAGAAGAGCAACAAGTAAATCCTGAAGAGAAAGAGAACCATAAAGAGAAAGAGCCCATTGCCCCCGAATCTCCCTCACTAATCTTCGCCCAGGAACTCCCCTCCATTCCCTCCTCCATTCCCTCCTTCTGTCTCCTCGAATCCTCCGGTTCTAGCTGTACATTATACATTTACACATACTTAGAAGATGATGTCAAAGTCGACAAGGTTATATATCATAAAAATCATTAGGACTGCACCGCAGAATAATGCAATACAAACTCCTTTTTAATTTTCTCCCAATTGTGTGGATCAAAAAATATATATACTCCTTTTTCCACATCCTGTCCTATCAACACCGGCTCCACATTACTGTCCTTCGTAAGCCACACTTGGATTTCTTTGTGATATCTCCAGTTTCTCGCAACCAACTCTCTAGCGGCATATTCTTGTAAGGTGTCTCTGGGTCTCATATAAAAGATATAGAACAACGTCTCGTCAGAAAATGATTGAATCTTCAAGTCACAAGGTCCTGGTGGAGGCACAATATTCTTTGCTTGGATGGATTCTGGTAAGGTGTAGTATGGTTCCACCTCCGACCTGGAAGTTTCTGACCATGGTGATGACAAGTTCTTTAAGATTTCAGAATGGTTGGTTAAATCCAATCCCAATAAGCTCAAATCTTGCCCCACGGCAAAGGTATTGATATGAGACTGGTCCATTCGGGTCAAGCTCGCTATACCCTCCAACCCGAACTTATCTAGATCATTGGATGTATTGGAGGCTGCTGTCGCCGTTAAGCCTGGTGGTAACATTGTTGAGATAAAAATTCGCACAAGTCCACAACTGTATGTGTTTGTAAGCTTGGTGTTTTCGTGATTTTTTTGGTTTTTTTTGGTTTTGTCCTTACTCTTCCCCGACACCTCTTGTCGCAGTACCTTTGGTTTTCTTTGTTGCCCTTGTTTTGTGCTGTTTATGTTTAGGCAGTGTCAATTTTTAAATGCCCTCAGATCTCATCAATTTTTTTTCTTCAATGTCTCGTTCTCTTCCAAACATCATTATCACAGGAACCCCTGGATGTGGTAAAACATCCCACTCGGTCACGCTAGCCAAAGCGTTGGGAGCCCTGTACAAACATTGCTGTGTAAGTGATCTTGTCAAAGAAAAAAATTTCGTGGATAGTTACGATGAGGTGTTGGATACCTCTGTGGTGGATGAAGACAAGTTATGGGCGTATATGGAGCCTCTTTTGGAAAAAGGAGGAGTTCTTGTGGACTGGCACGTCTGTGATATGTTTCCCGAGAGGTTGATTGATTTGGTGGTGGTTTTAAGGTGTGATAATTCTGTTTTGTACGATAGATTGAGCCAGAGAGGGTATAAGGATAACAAGATCCAGGAGAATTTGGATGCGGAGATCATGGAAGTGATTTTGCAGGAGGCACAGGAGTCATACCAGTCGGAGGTGGTGGTGGTGTTAGACTCCCATACCGAGGATGAAATCAAGCTGAATGTGGAAAGAATCGAAGGCTGGGTCAAAAATTGGGAAGAAGACCATCCTGAAGGAGTCAGCAACGCCAGGGTTGACGATTCTGGAGACGATGAAGGTGCGTATAGTGGTGAAGAGTCCGGGGAAGACTATGACGAATACGAAGACGAAGAAGAAGAAGACTATGAAGACGAAGAAGAAGAGTCTGAGTAGTGAAGAGTAATTCTCAAGTGAAGTAGTGCTAGTGCTCAAGTAGTGACCTCCGTCACTCAATTAACAGAATGCATTCCCATGATATTTATTTGCACCAGAACAATGCAGAAAAACGATTTCAATATTCGGTTGATAAAGACAACCCTAGCATTCACACTAGGAAAGTACAGGACTCACACAATCATGTATGTAGTTCTCCCGTGATAGCTTAAGGTCTACATAAGAGACATACCAGCCCATTATTTATATTACATTACATTACACCATGTGAACAAAAATCCTTCTGGCGTAAAACAACACCGTCAAGCAAATAAATACCAACACCGCATAGTACCCTCTTGTTATAGCAATATAAGACCACTTCTGCTGTATTTTAGCCAAATTGTGCAGTTCCAATTCAGAAACACAATTGGCATTCTGTTGGAAAATGTATTTACTCTCTTCAATAATCTCCAACTTTTGTGCTTCAGTCAAGGAGTTTCTTGTGAAGAGCTCGTAATCTCTTTTATATATGATTCTGAAAAAGTTTTCATCTTCCACATCAAAACTGAAGAAGTTGGATCCCATCCTTACTATATCCTCATGACTGTGACCAGGCACTTGGGGGAATAACCCAGTGGCTCTGGATAATGAAGATCTCATGATTCTACCACCAGCAAACAATGCCAAGTACATGACATGCAAATATGCCAATAACAAGTAAGGCCTGTTTTTGGTGCCCTCTTCAATGTGATAGGAAAATTTGATCTGCTCCGGCATTATGGGGTCAACGAATTTCTCCTTTCTGTTATTATAATAAAACATCAAGTCTTGTTCTGCCTTATCAGTTCTGGCCATCTGTTGTTTCCACACGGCCCGTATGAGAGGAGTATATTCATCAGGGGTTTCTTTGGAAAGCTCCCGGTACACAGCTTTTTCGATCGACTGGAATACGTGGTAAAAGCATTGTAATCCTTGTCTATATATTTTGGCATCTCTCATGGCGATAGCGAATTTTAGCGTCATTTGCTTATCGATTTTGTTGTGTAAAGACCTTGTTTCGGAATTGATTCTGTTGGCCAATGCTCCAACATCGGACTTTAATGGAATAATCTCTTCTTGTGCCAAGTTACTCGTCATTTTTACGGACCCTTACAAAAACAACAAAAAATGGCGTCGATTTTATATTTATACTATTCTCGATAATTCCGCCACGCGGTGTTTTTGTGTAACAAGTGGTTGGAGTTATCGGTCCTGGAAAAATGGGTCCGACTACGGCAACACCTCGAAAACAACCGCGATACTAGTTTCAATTCGGTTTCTGTTATGTGGATATTGCGACTTTGGTCAATGATTGCGTGCTTGTTGTTGAAGAGTGAATATGGTCAAACTCGTGAAATGTCCTATATCGGACTTCGGTGTTTTTTGGGGTACATGACCGTGAGACTCCGTACGAGCTTAATCGGTCCAAAATTAATGTAGAGACATGACGATGTTGTGGAGGTAAGAATACGAAACGATGAATTGGAGGGCAAATATTAGTGGGATAACGTGTGGTTATGCCATATTGGTTTCGTGCAAGGAAGTGCCAATTTTACATACGGTGATTTTGCAGCCTATATAACGCGCATTGAGAGTCTCGGAGCCATTGAAGGAAAAGCTGAAAAGAAGGAACCAAACAAAGAACCCACCAAGGTATTACTGCTCATGAAATCGTACGTCTGAAACCTTTGTTAAATTTTACGTTCGTAAGGCTCGTTTTTCTTAGGACCTACAAACTATGCCTCCTCGTAGTGAAATTAATTCTCACAGTAGAAGTCTCCAGACCACCTTAAACTGGAGTCCGATCCGTGCACACCTGTGATGCATGTTTGAATTGCTCAAACCTGAATCGAAACCCCACCAAATGCGCTACTCTATTTGAAACTATAACTCACCAAAAAAAAGTGTTACATCAAAAACACGTCAAGATGATAATACACAAGCCTGGCATCTACGGAATTCAAAAATAAGGAACCGTAAGTCCTAGAAGGTGCCTAATTCACATTTGTTGTGCTTAAACACGTATTTGCAAGACTGATCCAGCCACTTACCATTGTAAAACGTGCCTCCGAATCGTGTTTGTGGAGAGACGTGTTGTTTGGTGGGCGATGCCCAACCAGAGATGAAATAAAACGATCAAAAACCGGACCGCATAATTATTGGTGTAAGGGTTTTTGTTGGACACTCCGGAAATATATGTAAAGTGTCACAGATGCATTCAGTGCCATATTTATTTCGTTTATTCGTAAGAGATCTATAAGATGTGTAAAACCCTCTGATACCAAGGGTACAGCCGATAACGTTCCTTTTCTTCGTGCTTTTCCAATTCCAAAATATCCTGATCGTATATGGTCCGATTTGCATCCACATCAATATCCTCCAATTTGATCAAGAAACTCCAATTTCTTGTATACACTTTGTGTCCCACGTAACTCACCGCAATGAACACCACTCCCAAGTAATTTTGGAAAAAAGACAACGCATTTGGCTTGCCATCACCTCCGTAAGGGAATAAAGCCACCCAAAATTGTGCCACAAGAATAAGTGCATTGACAACAATAGAAGACCACGATCCAATCACTCCTGTAGGAGACACGTAACCCAAAGATTCAAGTGGAATGCCTCTCAATTTTAAGACTTTTCTAAATCGAATTTGGCAAATGCAAATAGCGGGCCATACAAATACAAATGAAATAGCACTCACTGATAAAAGCCATGTGAACACAGCATCTTGATCTTTGTATGTGGCAATGAATGCAAAACATGAAGCCACCACCGTCACAATCCACGCTCTCAAAGGTCTCCCGTTTCTGTCCACGTAATCAAAGTACTTGGGAGCTAATCCTTGTTCTGCTAATGATAACAATAATCTGGGAGCTGAGTACATGGCACTGGTGGCCACACTGGTAACACTGACAAGAATCACGGCATTGATAATATGGGATAATCCGTGGGAGTACATCTCAGCAGCTATTACAAATGGAGATGCATCGGTTTGAGCACCTCCAGACCCCATAAGTCTATCAGAATTTGAAGGCACCAACAACCCCACAAACACCAAGGAACCACAGAAAAAAAACGTTATTCTGAAAAACACCAATTTACATGCAGACCCCATGGCTTTCCTGGGATTGGCTTGTTCACTTATAGTGATACTCATGAGTTCTGTACCTCCAAAACTAAAGGCTGCTCCAACAAACACAGAACACAAACCTTTGAAGGTGGTATAGGCACCGGGATGATGCCAATACTTGCCTCCTATGAACCCGTGGCTGGTTCCACCCAAATCCACCACTAATCCGTAGATGATGAACCCCGTCAACATGATTAATTTGGTGGAATTCATGACAAACTCCGCCTCAGCATACCCTTTGGCTCCACACAAGTTTATTCCAATCACCACGATCAAGAAAATCGTCACAAACACGTCAGAATTCACGGTGGTGGTCCAGTACTTGATTGTCATACTAGCAGTGACCAATTCTAATGACACGACTGTAGCCCACTGAATCAAGTAGTTCCAACCAAGCGCAAAAGCAACACTTTCGTCGATAAACTTTCGATAGTAGCTTTGAAACCCCCCGTTCATTTGACTGTATGCCACCGAAAGCTCTCCGGCCGAAAAAATCGTTGGAATTAACATCAAATATCCAACTATGGCATACGCAACCAATAAGAATAAGGGTCCAGCCGTTCTCAATTTACTACCAGAAGCCACCATTAATCCAGTTCCTACACCGGTGCTTAAGGCCATGAGGTTCAAATGCCTCTTAGACATGGGCTTGGGAGAGGGGATCCCGTTGGGGTCTGCTCTTTTAAAAGAGTCTTTGAAATTTTGCCATTTTCCAACATTTGCATTGCTGGCAAAACTAACTTGTACAGAACCGTCATTACCCACACTAATGTCGGATTTATCTCTTGTACTTGACGGTTGCATGGTGTACAGCTAAGAATTTTTTGGTTTTTGAGGCAGTACCGGGCTTATAAACATCTTGTGTCATGAAATCCATAACAAAAAGTCTTGAGAGGCAATATGAAGGAATGATGTCAGGAGTAACTACTAGCGAATAAACCGGTAACGGGCGCATTTTTACCCCGGAACACCCATATTCGCGATGAGATGGTATGCTGGTATTGTATATATTCTCTGTGTCCCCTGGGATTTGTGTATGTAAATAGAGGTGTACATCGGAGGATTGCAACCACCAGAGATTTACGAAGACCCGAATTACAAAGACCCTTGCTTATCTGTCAAAAAGCGGAATTACGTTAACTGTTGAGTTACAGGGGACTAGTTTTGGCCGGTAACAAAACGCCCTATATAAGACCGTTTCCCCCAACCTTCATTGGTCACTGATAAAATAGGCCCGCTAAAGTTGAAAATTTTTCATTGGCTTCTCATAAGGTTTTGCAACCTGTTTTTGTGCAGGACAAAGTTTTTGGAGTGACGTCTGGTGTAAGGTTCTGGTGTAAAGATCTTCGCGGTCTTTTTCCGCTGCGCTTCAAAAGTTTTCGCCGTCCCCATACTCTTTTATTCTTGTCACTCCCTCAACGTCGGCAACTTTGTGGCTAACATCACAAACACCACGCCAGTCACACAAACGCATCCGTCCCGTACATACCACCAACACGCATCACATACCTCGTCCACCAGCGCCGCTGACATACTGCATCGACTCCATTTGCCATGGTTCAAATTTACCAAAATCATCATGTCTACAACAACGATTTTGAAACCGTCAGCTTTGCCTACCTCAACAGGTACCCAAACCCCTACGCCAGACACGTACTAAGTATCGATACGCTCGACAACCATGTGGACAAAGAAGGGAATTTAGTAATAACAAAGCTAATGGTAAAGACAGGCCGGTTACCGAGCTTTGTCAAGCCCTTTTTAGGTGCTAATTTGAACAGTTGGGTGATTGAAAAGACCATTATCAACCCCAAAACAAATAAACTTATGACTTATTCCGCTAATATTGACCACCGTCGGTTTATAAAAGTGGAAGAATATATCACATACACTAAAATTGATGACTTTTCCACTCACGTTGAAAATAAAGTGTTGTTCTCGTCGAACTTTATTGGATTCAAACAGAGAATAGAAGACTGGAGTAAAGCGAGATTCGCTTCCAATTTTGAGAAATCCCTTCATGGCTTGACCCATGTTATGAACGAATTGCAGAGGAAAGTTTTAGAAAGATGATTACGACTTGTATATACTATTTATGGAATAACCTATATGTCACGTGATGTCTTTTATCGGAGGCCTTATGCGGTTTTATGTATGTGGTCACGTGATCTATTTCGGTGCGGTTTCCTATCATCAATAACCCTTAGATAACCCTGTTCTACAAAAATCCTGTTAGGCTCAAGTACAAACACTGCTACAAAAATCTTTGCTGCTCAAGTTACAAGTACCTTCGAAACTTGGGCATTTTGACACTATCAGGCTATATCAGTCACCCCTGCATCATGTCGGAAAAGAGTTCCCCTAAATCCAGAAGGAGAACCAATTCCAAAACCGAAAGAAGGTCCACTTCTTTCTCTAATTCATCATCCCCTTGGTTCAGACGCAACTCGTTTCTCTCCCCATCCATGATCCAGAATGAGAATATCTCCATTTACGAATCTTCCAGCTACTATAGCGACTATTCCAGCTACAATATCGTATCCTTGAAAGAATGCCAGGGATTCATCTTTAATCAAGACTTGTTTGCAAGTCCTTTCCAGCAACAGAAGACGTTGGCAGCCGAACGGAAACTCCGTGCCATGAGTTATTCCCACAAACCGAAATCACGGTCCAACTCCCGGTCTAGTTCCTTTTCTTCTGAAATTCGACTTAACATTCAAAGAAGACACACTTCGTGTGATACAGCCAAACCAAATTTCAGATCGGCTGCTTTAGACTCCAGTGCAATAATAGACGACGAAGATGAGAGTATCCGGGATGCTTTTGACCAGTTTGAAAACACCACTATTGACATTGAGCTAAGTCACGACCAAGATGCTGTTGACGATGAATATGACGAGACTGAAGGCGATAACGCTTATAAGGTACACGTGACGGAGATAGTCGTGAACGATAATGATAATATATACCCCAATTGACAGAATAGTATGGAATATAGCTGAATAGAATTTAGGCACTTTCTCTTCTTTCCAGTAGGTTGGTATTTTTCCACTATTCTACTCTGCTACTCAACCACCTTACAACTCTTCCTCTCAACTTCTTTGTTCATACCACTTCTTCTTTCTTTCACCGCTCCAGGTTCCTTCTTTACTCCTAAGCATACTTCGCATTAAAATTTTTCATTAATGTCAGATACTCAACAAGTAGAGGCCGCTTCTTTGGCATTCAGTAATGCCCAAACGCAGCTCAACGACTTGATCGGGGCTAGGCAGCAGCTAGAAACACAATACCAAGAAAACAAAATCGTTTTAACGGAATTCGATCATTTGGACGAATCGTCAAAGATATATAAATTGACAGGTCCAGTTTTGATGCCAACAGATTACACCGAAGCCAAAATGAACGTGAACAAACGTATAGAGTTTATTCAGGATGAAATAAAGAGAGCAGAAGGAAAGATTGCTGACCAGGAGAAAGCTATGGAGGCGGCTCGTGAGGTTTTGATCCGGATCAGATCAAAACAGGGAGAAATTAACTAAGACATAAAACGTGTATTTACAAGAAATTTACCTACCCCCTGGCCAACTGGGACTTGGCCAAGTTGAATAAACTGATGGCATTAAAAAAAGCCCATTGCTCCATAGTCTCATATGTCTCTCCTAATTGGTCAATGGTCTTGACTTTATTGGCCACAAATTTTTGTGTATCTACGTAATCCACAGACTTATCTTGTAACATGTATAATTCACTTGAGGCATAGGCACCAGCCAAACTGAACCTCTTGGCGTACCAGGCAAAGTCGTGAGAATCATCGCCCGAATAAAATGCAATATCATCTCCCAAATTGCCCAATTCCTCCATGGCATACGAAATATTGTATGGGAGTACCAACAGAGCCAATCCTGTAGGTAATTGGTGAATAATTGGAACGTTGTACGACAATCTCTTGTTGATTAAGTAGGTGGCTCTTTCGTATTCATCACCAATTCGATGGAATTGGCTGGTGTCATCTGAGATTTCCTTAACCAACTGCTGTCTTTGGGTTTTCAACCAGTGAATCATCAATTGCAAATCGCTACTGCCATTATTCTGTACCCTCAACACTGAATGCACCGAGTCGGAGTAATTTAACTCTTTAATGGCTTCTGAAATGCACTTTTCACTGAACCCGAATTGAGGAACATACTCTAGCGACTTGGTCAAAAGCTTGTTTTCGATTCTAGTGGGGTCTATGATCACATTACCATTAGGGTGGTCGGCAGAGTGGTACAGCCGCACCACGGCCTTGGCATTGTTTCTGATACCTACTACTGCTCTGTGGATTCGAAACATCTGTGAGCTGATTTTTTGAGGCTAGTATTTTTTCGGCTGCTTTTTAGTATTTGATAGTAACAAATGTCTGGCGCTGCTACCACTTTTTCGCACCAAGCCAGGTACATACCGCGAACGGTATAATGCGTGTGTCTACCGAATATGTTTCATGGTGCACAACTCCATAAGCCTTAAAGGTTCGCGCATTATTGCCACTACCTATATGCTTGTACGTTTTATTAGTTACCTATAAACAACCAAAATACTAACTAGTAGATCAAACGGTGGACAGAGCAGCAGGCTCCTCGTCACTTGTTGGACGAGGCAGACGAGGATACCAAACCGCTAATTCCACTGGTTGAGGTGGAATGCGAAGGAACTGCTTCTTCAGTGGTGCTAGTGCCGCAAACTCTCAAGGTATTGGTGGAGTCGATACCAAATAAGACCCAGGTAGGGCGGATTACAATAAGGTACCCAGAAATCAAGACCATTGCGTACGATTCCAGCGACGAGTACGATGAAGATGCACAATTGTATGCGGCAATTATGCAGAGATCATTGCAAGACAAATATACCGAGTTTGAGATGGCCATACACGAGTATGATGGCCATTACATGGTGGTGGTACCTCATATCACCAACCCTGTGGCGGTGAATGTGGTGGGAGCAGAAATAGTGGCAGCCTTGACGGTAAAAAACTGGTTAGTGTTGTCTCCCAGCCATTTGAATAATGGAGAAACTGTGAACAAAATAACCACCAGCAAGGGTCTGGCAATTTTGGACAATGTACCGGATCTTAAACCGCCACATTTCATCACAGGCATTGGTGCCAGTGTGGTCAGCTGTCTTGCGGCAGACGTATCGTTGACATGTTTGGTTTTGAATGCTGAAGGACAATCTGGGTATGAGAAATTGGACAATGATTCTATTATTGACACCAGCCACCTCATGCAGAGCATTTTGAAACTTGATGACAAGTATCTCAAAAGTGTTAGTCTGGGGGTCAGAAAATTCAACGGATACTCAAACTCCGGGATGTATATATAGTTCTATAGCAAAAACAGCAAAGAGCTAATTGCCGGAATTACGCATTGACAAAAAACAGTTCCAAAGAACCGATATGGAAGAACTGAACGGTACCTGGAAATTCCGTGGAACAATAAGAAAATTGATAAACTGTACAGGGAACCATACCGAGTAATTTATCATCAAAGTTTTGAGATATATCTTACTCAATTTGTCCCGAGTGTCCTGCCATGTTCCACTTTCAAGGACCATTGTCCCGTAGGTAAAGAAAGAGAATAAGGAGATGGGAGAATAACACAACTGATCTGTCAATACCTTCCGTAGCACCTCTATGAATTTGGGATCTTTGGCGTATATCTGAAGAAATTTATACCACCAGCACTGAGCAAAAGCCATTATAAACCCCCACACCATAAACCCTGCCAAACGATTGAATTTGAAAAACGTATTGCCATATTCGAACAAGGGCTGCTCCCGTAGTACCGGATGATCTATCACAGACTCGTCATCCTCCACAAAACTGATAAAGCGTTGCACATCATCAGGGTCATTATTTTCGTTATACGCCTCAAAAGCATTTCCCCTCAGGATATCACTGGAATTGAAAGATGGGAACATGGTATTGTCGATGTGAAACGACACTCCCGGAGCCCCACTCCTGTAGCAAAGTAGGGCTTGTGCCAAACTTTCTGAAATTCCAAAAAGCACCAAATTAGTCACGATTATGGTTATCAATGAGTTCTTCATGTATAGGCCTGTATACTTTGTTGTTAGTTTCAAAAGGAATCCTCCTAGAACGCCAATGATGGCAAAGTTGAGGAGGGGGATGTTACGAATTCGCACGGAATTGACCACTTTGGTGAATAACGAAGGAGACGGTACATCTTCAGCAGTTAAAGTGATAGGCATAATGCGGAACTGGTATTTTACTTGACAACTAAAAAAATATGTCATTTTCGCAATACGTAATATTAATACCATTTGTAGAGATTGTTCGTCAGGACTCAAACAATGTAAAACATAGGTGTAACACCTCCCATTAACCCCCAGATGTACCACTATCGTATTTAAACAACACCATTTTATAACACTTATTTTGCAACTGCCAGGACACGACCCTCGTACACCAATCAAAAAGTGAGAAATGAAAATTACTTTAAAAACTTCATCAAATGTCGTCGTCTTACAACCAAAAGTACGAACCAATTAGAGGAGACCCCCCTCAAGCAGACTACGAAGTGATCGACGTGGACCCACATTTCAACCGGGTGGTGTCGTATTTCAGGGGTTCTGATTATGTGGCGTGGGCGGCATCTACCGCAGCATTTCCTATTGGATTACAAGCTTGGGAAAGATTGGAACCAAGTGCTGGAGCTTTCAAAGCCCCCACGAAAGTGCCTGGTGGAGCCTTAAGAACCGCCACCTTGTTGGGGTTTGTGGGAGGATTTTATTTGGCGTATGTCAGATCGTCCAAGAGATTTTTGGGATGGGAAGAAAATGCTAGAGAAGTCAAAAAAGATAGATACGAGATAAAAAGGCTTTTATCACAGGAGAAATTGCCATATCATGAAAATGAGTCGGTATTGGACGACAGATTGAAGGATGTTGCCAACAGAAACTCGCAGTATTCCTTCACCACCATGGCTATTTTACCATGGTTCAATTTGGTACACCACCCATACCATGGAGTCAATATCCAGAAGTATTATGAAACGAGAGCTGGAGAAGAAGACTGGGGATTCAAATTAAAGCCTTATGAGGAAATTAAGGCCAAATACTCCAAGGCCTTGGAATAGTTTATAATACATGCATGCGGTCGCCCGTTAGAATAAGGTGAAGTAGTGCTCTTTCACGGAATCGAGAAGAACACATTCCATGAAGAACACAGAATACACGAAAAACAAATAAAGAGTGATGCCAGCAAGCAGTTCCTCTAAATATCTTCTCAATTATCTTTTCAATTATCGCGACTTTGTTTATTTTATTGTTTACAAAGATGTCAGAGCCAGAAGATTACACATCGATACCCTTGGAACAAAGGTTGGAACATACCGTATGGAAGGCTCGTTTGGATGCGTACACGACGTACATCCAGCAGTTTGAAAACTCCCGGAACGAAGACGAGGAGTGTTTTCAATTGTTCACTCAACGACCGGAGCTTGTGAGAAAGATCATTACCGATCTGAATGTGGTGGCCCAAGAAACAGGGATTTTGCTCTTGTTGAAGTACCTTGAGTTTGGGGCTACTCCTGCTACTGCTAATAAGTTGAAAAATGGAGGAGTTGTTACGGCTCTTTGCGAAAAGGGATTGTCATCAAGTAGGGCTGGTACTAAAGCTAAAACTACTGATTGTTTGCTCTTTTTTGTGGAACTTGTTGCTAACCCCAATTCTGTGGTGGAAGATATGCTCCCATTCCTTAAGCACCGGATTCCGAAATTGGTAGCTGCTTGTGTGGCGACATTGGCTCAATTGGTGAACCAATTTGGCTGTGCCACTATTGCACCTTCACCTATAATTGAGGTGCTTCCCAAATTATTCACGCATGCAGATAAAAATGTGAGACTGGAAACCTCTAATTTAACGGTGGAACTATACAAGTGGATGAGAGATGGCTTGAAAAAAATCTTGTTTGAAGATTTAAAGCCCGTGCAACAGAAAGAGTTGACGAAGTTGTTTGAGCAAGTAGAGGACCTGCCACAACAATTGAGATTAACAAGGGTACAGAAAGATGTGGAAGCGGCCTCGAAGGATACAGATATGGAGGTGGAACCACAAGAGTTTGCCCCTGCTGAGGCTGGCATAGATCCTTTTGATTTATTGGAACCCGCTGAAATATTGAGTAAGCTTCCTGCCGACTTCTCCACTCGAATTAACAACCCTATTTGGAAAGAGAGAAAGGAGGTATTGGAAGAAGTGGTAGCCGTGTTGAGCAAGACCGTCAAATTGACTCCCAAATCTGACTACACCGAGATCATGAGAGTGTTTGCAAGGTGTATGAAGGATGCCAATATTCAGGTGGTTCAGTTGGCAGCAAATTGTGTGGAGTTTATTGCTTTGGGATTAAAGAAGCTGTTCCATAGATACTATCCCATGGTATTATCACCTATGCTTGAAAGGACTAAAGAGAAGAAACCAGCAGTGGCTGATGCTCTCAACAACGCCCTTTTTGCCATATTCTTGTCGACATCCTTTAGTGACATATTGGAGTCCACCATCGCCGCCACCAGTCACAAGACTCCACAGGTGAAGATAGCTGCTACAAACTATTTAGAAAAATGTCTTCGTGAAACCACAGTTCCACCTATTCCATCTGATATCGACACTATAATGGCCACAGGTGTGAAGCTCTTGACGGAATCACAAGAGCCCATAAGACAAGCAGGTACGCAGATGATAGGCACGTTGATGAAAATTACTGGCGAGAGGGAGTTGAAGCAATACTTGGAGAAAGTGGACGAAAACAGAAAGAGCAAGATCTTCAGCTTCTATGAAACAGTGGAGGTGAAGACGTCCACTGGAGGAGCAAATACAAGGGCAAAAACCATACTCAAACCTTCTGCGGCCGGTGGACTCAAGAAACCAGTAATATCAGGATCCACAGTCCCTGCCAAGCGAATGGCAACATCGCCTTTGAAGCAGGTAGATCAAGGACCTTCAAAGATCTCCTCGTACGGAAGAGGATTGACGGCACGCACACTTGCCTCCAATACCACAGCAGCCCCCAAATTGTCGCCTATAGCCCTGAAAGTAGAGCACATGGAAATAGACTCAGGAAACATGGCAGAATTACGGGAATTGAGACAGGAGAAACAGCAGTGGATAGAATCTGAAGCTCGACAAAGAACCACGATTGAACATCTTAAGACGGATAATCTCACACTACAAGACAATGTCAAGGAGTTGACTAAGCTATTAGAGATGTCTAAAAATGATACGCATGTGGTGCAGCGAATATCTCAAGAAAAAGATACAAAGATAACCAAACTCACGAACCAGGTGGACAGTTTAAAGTTACAGGTGAAAGACTTGGAAACTTCAATGGATCTCTTGAAATTACAGCAACAGCCAAGTATTGTGGGAGACAAATATGGATCCTATCTTTCCACATTCAAACAATCCCAAGAACCTGGTGAACGCATAACATCTGCAGACCTCAGTTCTCGTGTCAATAGGCTTTCCATTGATGCAGAAAGCCAGAAAGAAAACCAAGCAAACAGTCCGGGGAAAATCCATACCTATTCCAGTATGGCATTAGACGACAAGGATAGAGACTGGCAAATTGCCTCAGATGTCACAATCCAGTTAAAGGAACGAATCAAGAAAATGAAGGCCCGAGCCAACTTGACCACCGGCCACATATAGATAGGTAATATATTTGCATCCGTCGTGTCCTGGTAAAAGTCTCACTCATCCGGTTTCGGGGTAAATTTTCAAACTTTTCAGTAAATAAATTAAACCATGAGTCAATTAAGAATCTTAGTACCCATAAAGCGGGTCATTGACTTCGCCATAAAACCCATAATAAACAAGGCCGGCACAGGAATGGAAACTAAAGGGGTCAAGTTCAGTATGAACCCCTTTTGTGACATTGCGTTAGAAGAAAGTCTCCAATTGCGAGAAAAGAACAAAGGCTTGGTGGAGTCTATCCACGCCGTGTCTATTGGACCTATCAAGGCCCAAGAAGTGTTGAGAACCGCATTGGCCAAGGGCGCAGACACATCGACATTGGTAGACGTGGGCGATGAGGAGGTGGAGCCTTTAGCCGTAGCCAAAATGTTAAAGCAAATCGTGGAAAGACAGGAGTCGAATTTAGTGATTTTGGGAAAACAAGCTATTGATGACGATTACAATCAAACGGGTCAGATGTTAGCCGGTTTATTGGGGTGGCCACAAGCCACCAATGCGTCCAAAGTGGAAGTGGAGGGAGATGAAGTGATTGTGACCCGGGAAGTGGATGGAGGTGCCAACACTTTAAAGGCGAAGTTGCCAATGATTATAACGACGGATTTGAGACTTAATGTACCCAGGTACGCCACGTTACCCAGTATCATGAAGGCCAAGAAGAAGCCATTAGAAAAACTCAAGGCTTCTGATTTGGGCGTGGAATTAACCAGAAGATTGCAGATATTGAAGGTGGATCCACCAGCAGAGAGGAGTGCAGGAATTAAGGTGGAGTCAGTGGATGAGCTTATCAGCAAATTGAAGGAGGCCAAGGCGATTTAATTATGGCACTACTAGAACCATAGAACACGAGACCTTTGAACCAGAACTATATAGGACATAGAACAATCTTGTATTTAAATGCTTTCTACTGAACTGTGTATTGACTTTATTTTTAATGTGAGCTTTTCTGTATAAATTGAGACCTCTATTAAACTGAGATCTATGCCACTGCTTCCTCCAGGACCAGCTCCTTTGTATGTGTTTTTAGCAGATATTGTACGAAAACGGGTCTCCACAGACCCAGCCGTCATCGTAGGCATTAGTGCCCCTCAAGGGTCAGGAAAGACGTTTGCAGTGACACAAGCTAGAAAGTATCTCGGAGAATTATTTCCCCAGGTTAATGTGGTAACAATGCTGATGGACGACGTTTACCTTAGTCATAGCCAGCAATTGCACTTGACACAGACTGCCGTAACACAGATGGACAATAACAAGTTGCTTCAAGGGCGAGGGTTACCCGGAACCCATGATATATCATTACTCAAAGAGGTTATAGGAAAAGTCAAACAAGGAACCCAGGTTCGCATTCCACAATACGATAAATCCTCATTCGGCGGAGAAGGAGACCGATTGCCCCAAATCCTGTGCCCCGTTTACCCAAAGGTGGATATTTTGTTGATTGAAGGATGGTTTAATGGGTATATGCCTGTTTCAGAAGACGAATTGACTAGAAGATATGATTTATTAGGCACGGATAGTGCCGCAAAATCCAATAAGCTCCTGCATTTACTTGAAATCAATCGTTTGTTGGCCCATTATATTAGTGTTTGGGACGCATTCGACTACTTCGTCAACTTCGAAACCAGAGATGTGAAAAATGTGTTTGTGTGGAGAGTGCAGCAGGAACACGATTTGATAGCGCAGAAAGGGAATGGAATGACCGACGAGCAGGTGAAGCAGTTTATAAGCCGGTACATGGCGATGTATGAGTTGTATTATGGAGATGTGTGTCGGAGTAAAAGGCGGTCGTTGAACATAGTTATCGATATTGGCCGGGCAGTGGTTTCGAGCGAGTGACGAGGAGAAGAAAAGGCAGGACTGAAGAAAAAGGCGTTTGTAAACCTCTATTCTCTATCTTGCTGCAAAGTTGCAATTCGCAGAGAATTTTACCTTTTTAAACATGTCCAGTTTGAAAGAGTTCCTAAATAGTATGTACACAATTGCACTTATACACGACACCGCTACTAACAATTGACAGAAAAGGTCCGCGTTATCACCACGGATGCCCGGGTGTTTGAAGGGAAGCTCGAGGGGTTCGATAATTCCACCAACATTGTGATATCCGGATGCGAAGAGTTAGTTGTAAGAACCGAAGACGATGAGGAATTTAAGCGATTTGAGCTTGGTGTGTACATGATGCGAGGAGGCAATGTTGTGTGTGTGGGGTTGGTGAGTGGGGAGACCGCGTGGGAGACCGTGAAGGGTGAGATGTTGAAGGGGACGAAGAATCCATTGTGAGACGTGTAACAACACAGGGAGATGTGCCCAGAAAGTGAGGGCGAAGGAGCACGAGAAAGAGAGGGAGACACAGGACTCGTGGAGGATATAGACGAAGATTCGTGGCAGAACAGAGATTCAAAAAGACGATCGAAGAGACATTGAAAGAAATTATATTGAAAGAAACTTCGACAAACAAAGAGGAATGTTTATTCCTTCTTCACAGTCGCAATGCCGTGTTGCTTCATCTTCACGGCAAGCTCCATCAAGTAGTCAAGTGCTTCATTATATACCTTGGCCTTCCACACGTTCTCCCCCCACACATATATCCCGTGTCTTCTCACCAATATGGCAGTCGTCCCCGGATACTTTCTGATGGCTTCCTCAAACGTCTCAGTCAAATCTTCCTCCTGCGGCGTGTTTTCAATAATAGGAATGACCACCCTTTCATAATTTTGCATGTTTCCCACCTTGACAATCTTTCCTTCTTCGTTGATTTCAAGTCTGGGTAATGCCTTGATTTGCTCAATGCCACTGATTTCAAACTCTATTGAGTCCTCCCACAAAAGCGTACACATGACAGCATTCTGGGAATGGGTGTGAATACATGCTCCTGCATCCCTCATGTGATAGCAGCTCATGAACAATGGAGTACAGGCTGAAGGCTTATATTTATAGTCTTTATTATAGCCTTCACCCGTTGGAGTTCTCAAGACCTTTTCTTGGGGCAATTCTGCCACAAACATCTCCCATGGTTGAAGCTTCTCCTTCTGGATTCCTGAAGGTGCTATGTACACGAGGTTCTTATTTTCACCTTCAGTGTTTCTTATAGAAACACCCCCACCGGTGCCTGTGACCCAGTTATTGTCGTAAAACAACCGGCACAACTCACAGATCAAATTGGCGGGGTGTGAAGCGTCGGCCAAGTCGAGATACGGGTCCAATTCTTTGTCTATCATGGCAATAAAAATTGCTGATGGGAAAAATTGATGCGAAATTACTGTGGCACGGGTGCAGCAGTAGCAGCTCTGGTGCGAGTTTGCCAGGGCCTCGTTATGCACAAACGTTGTTGAAGGCATAGATACAGGCACTATGTGTAGATGTGTCCACGACTCTTCAGATGCTAGTGCTCTTGCAAAGCACTGTACCCTGGAGCGGAGATCGAATTTAAAAGTCATTACTATAAAATACAGATGACAGCAGAATGCAAATATAAACTACACTAATCTTTTGATTTCTTTTTATCCTTCTTATCCTTTTTGTCCTTTTTGTCCTTTTTATCTTTCTTATCTTTCTTTTCCTTCTTTTCCTTCTTTGCTTTCTTTGGCGACTCTTCTTCTTCTTCTCTCTTTCTCTTTTTATCTTTCTTGTGCTTCTTTTCCTTCTTGGGTTCTTCTTCTTCGTCGTCAGAATCTTCTTTCACAACTGGTGCATCGGCGTCGGCATTGTAGGCACGGGCTTCAGTAATATCAATCTTAGGTTGTTCTTTAATGATCTTGGAAGTGGTTCTTAAATCACGTCCTTCTAATGCACTTAATCTCGATTCCACTTTACCTCTGACTTCCAAACCGAAATCTCCGGAATCGTCTCTATCTTCTGATAAACAATCGTATCTTAAAGCCACGGAAGCCTTAGCAGCCAATACTCTAGCAATTTTACCTTTATTTTTACCGGAGGCTTGTCCCACCAAAGATGCATGGTATAACAATCCATATTTAGGAGTATCGTGTTTGGTCTTTAAAGCTCTGAACAAAGCTTTTTCAGCTCCCAAGATTTGCAAGGTAGAAGCAGGAGCTTTGGCCAAAGAGGTCAAAGAACCAGAATGAGCAATTAATCTAGCACCAATTAATTCTCCCACCAAAACTGTCAAGTTTGGGGCAATGGCCTTCATTCTTGAGGACAAGTAATTGGATAATTGTTCTCTGTAAGCAGAAAATTCAACAATTTGTTCAGCCAAGGCTCTGATGTTGTATAAATCAAGTTCGGTGATTTCAGTACCCATACTGATCTCAGCAGCAGACTTGACTTGTTCTTCAATTTCTTCTGGCAACACTTCAGATAAATCGGTATCGGAAGCATTGGATCTGATTCCCATAACCAAAATGATTCTGGCATAAGCAACAGAGTCGGTAACCATTTTGGCCAATTCTGGGAAATGCCATCCGTACCATTCCTTACATCTCATAGCATAAGTGTTTAATTCCTTATCCAAATCGTCCAATAAAGCAATAGCTTGCACAATCATAGTATCAACTTTATCAGCACTAAACTTCAATTTGTGTCTCCCGATAGAATGGGCCAATCCTAAGGACATTTGCTTCAAAGTAGAATCGTCCAATCCGGGTAACAAGTCTGGTAAAAATTCTTTAATGCTTCTGTGTAAGTCAAGAGAAGCAGCATCTGAGATAACACTGAAATTTAACCCCAATTTATTGATGGAGTTGGCCAATTTGGTTTCACTAACAATTAAATTCACCTTCTTTTCGGATTTGGCTTCTTCCAACAATTTCTTCAAACTGTCCGACACTTTTCCTTCAATAATGGCATTAGCTTCTTCTAAAGCGTTGGCAGCAGACAGGAACTTCTCAAACCGAAAGATCTTGAACTGCTGGGCCACTTTTTCCGAGGTGTTCAAGTCCTCGATCAAGGAAGAAGACTTGTAGATCTTCTTATCAGCAGCCTTCAACAACGCATAACCTGCTGCAGTTTCAGTTAAAACAAACGACATGGGAATAGTTTTACTTGTAAAGAAAATTTCTCGATGAGTAGAAAAATTTTCTGAACTGCACGCCATGGATGCGGTCACGTGATGCGCATCACATGACAGTTACGCGTAGATGTGTAGATATTTGTACCCTACATATTTGAACAATCACAAACGCTGGTATGGTCGATGATCACATCGAGGAGGAGGCCGTGAAGCGGAACCACGACGACGACTGCCCGCCGGTACGAAGGAAGCTAAAAAAGACGGCGTTTTTCCGGCCGGGAAACAATCTTAACGGGAATAGACCTGCTACCAGTGTGAGCGATTCAGCGGCTGCCACTGTGGGTATTTCTGCTGCCGACGCTCGGGCGATGGATTTCGGGGTGACAAACAAGTCCCTGGCACTGGTGGATAAGGAGCCAGAAAGTTACGATCGGTTCGTGGTGATAAATCAGAGTTCCGACGAGAGTTTCGAAGGGGTCAAGTGGAAAGTGAGTCCCGTAAAGAACGGCAAGGTCACAGAGCCGGCCTCATCGCCATTGAAGAACGTTTTACCCGGAAGTGATGCGCAAGAGGTGACAGATCAAGCGGAGCTGATGTTGTTGAAATACGGCACGGGATTCTTGAATATGTCCAAGACGCCAAAAGTGGTCAAGAGTATTTCTGATTTATCGTTTGATTCGTTTGATGTAGAAAAGGACCAGAAGCCGGGGTTGCTAAGGACGAAGTCATTGATGGAGTTCGACGGGACAGGGTCGAAGTTACGGAAATGGATCAGTAAGTTTGATGAAGAAGGGATGGTGGAGCCTTTGGCGATGGATATTGGCAGTGAGGGCAGGACAGAGGGGGGGAGGAGCACGCCTGTAGTATCTGCTGCCCCAGACTCGGACCCGTTTTCTGACGAGGAACAGTTCATGGCTTCGTACGCATGCAACAGCAAACTCCCCAGGGAAAATACCCGAGAAAACACTCCCACAGAAGGGCTTCTAGGGCTTCGTTTCTCTTCTGAACTGGTCGAATCTAGAAAAGTCCCCGAACGGATCGGATCCAACCCTCCTGAGCTGAATGAATACGCCAAAAAACTCCCGGCTTTACAAAACACAGAAGAAGACTTCCCGTCTTACGGCCCCAAGTTCTCATACTCCCGACCTGATCTCCGCCGGTACGAAATAGTCAAACAAATGCAGACAGTGTTCAAAACCAACAACCGAAATGGTACCCAGAAGATCCTCACCGTCAAGGATACCACCCATACGGAGTCGAAATTGATCATACGTGGAGAATATACTACATTGAACCTAAATGACGGGGATGTGATAAATTTGATCATAACACACCCAGAAACTCCCACGTTGGTGGACGATTGCCATAATCTTTTAATTTGGCACCCCGACGTGCTTGTGTCTGCCACCACAGTGTCCCAGCAACTCAACTGCTCGAGAAAGCCGGTACTTCAAGACAGGTTCAACTTTCCGGGCGAAGCATCTGTGCCATTGTTGGTTGGAATCATGCTCCATGAGATCTTCCAGGCGTGTTTTAGTGCCGAAAATTGGCAGATGGAGTTCATGGAGAAGATGATGGCTCAACAAATAGACCAGCATATGATCTCGTGCTTCTCCATAGGATGTGATCCCGAGGACATAAAGGCAGAAATGATGAAATCCCTACCGTATCTAAACGACTGGTTCAAACAGTATTACCACAAAAGGGGTGTAGTGCTGCACGGAAGAGAACAGGTGCATTTTGCCGTGAATAGGGCATTGGACATCGAGGAGAACATCTGGTCGCCTTTATTTGGGGTCAAGGGGAAAGTAGATGTTACGTTGGAGGCACAGGTCGACTCTTCAAGTCGAAAAGGGACGTTTCTTATCCCCATGGAAATCAAGACCGGTCGAGAATACTTATCCCACCACGCTCAATCTTCGCTTTACGGCTTGTTATTCAAAGATCGCTACGATATGGACGTAAATGCGTTTTTGCTTGTGTACACCAAGGAAAAGGTGTCGAAAATGGGGGAAGTGAAACCTTCAGAACTCCGGGCGTTGGTGAACTTGCGAAACAGAATAGCAGAGTTCTTGTTGGAAGGCGTACGGGAGCTTCCCCCGGTGATAAAGCGGTCTATTTGTGAACGTTGTGAAGTGCAAACGGAATGCATGACATTGCACCATTTACTTGAAAATGGCACCTCTGAGTCAAGTGGTTTAACTGCGTTCTCTGATCTTACGCAACATCTTGATAAGCAGTTGTACAAGGATTTCTACAATTATTGGGATATTTTAATCACCAAGGAAGAACTGCTCATCAAGCGGCTCAAAAAAGAGCTTTGGGTGATGACATCTAAGGAACGGGAAGCGAAGAACGGAAAAGCACTTTCGGAGTTGGTGATTATGGACAGTTCCGAAACGTCAGGTCCTTATGGCTTCAGTTATACGCTTACCCAGAAAACAGGCTCGGCATCGTTGTTGCACTCACAAATATCCAGGCACGATAAAGTGATTGTTAGTGATGAGGAAGGCCACTTCACCATTGCCAATGCGTTTATCACAATTATCCGGCCACATATGGTGGTCATTGCAGCGGATCGAAGAATCATTAATTCCACCCTAAAAATGAACAATTTCAACAAGACCGACAATCAGACGTATGAGAGTGTGTTAACCAGCACCCAGGTACGACTTAAGTCGGATAAAACCTTCAGGATTGACAAGGATGAGATGTTCCATGGAATGGGGCTTGCCCGGTACAATATTTTGAACCTTTTCTTGAAAAATGGAGATAGTAGAAGGAGACAGCAAATAGTGGAACTCAAACCACCACAGTATACCGATCAGAGCATTAAGTTCAAAGCGGATTCCAGGTTCAATTCCGACCAACAGAGGGCATTTAATCGGGTTTTATCTACAGAGGACTATTCATTAATACTTGGAATGCCTGGCACTGGAAAAACAACGTTGATAGCAGGTATTATCCACCATTTGGCCACACAAGGCAAGTCTGTTCTTTTGGCTTCATACACCCATTCTGCGGTGGACAATATTCTCCTTAAAGTTAAGGAATACGATATTCCTATTTTGAGAATCGGAAGCCTTGCTAGAGTACACAAGGATATAAAAACCCACGTTCCGCAGAACATTAAGACCTACGACCAATATGTTCAAGCGTACATGGGCCCTAAAGTGGTAGGCGTGACTTGCTTGGGAATTAACGATGCGATATTCAACACTAGAAATGATTTCGATTATTGTATAATTGATGAAGCGTCCCAGGTTTCGTTCCCCATCAGCTTGGGACCCATTCGGTTCTGTAAAAAGTTCATTCTTGTAGGCGATCATAACCAGTTACCTCCATTGGTACAGCATCAGGACGTGATGGTGAAAAAGGAGTTGTCTAGGTCATTATTTCAGTTTTTGAACGATAAGTTCCCCGAAAGTGTCACCGAATTGACATATCAGTACAGAATGTGTTCCGATATCATGAAACTTTCGAATGTCTTGATTTACAACAATCTTTTGAAATGTGGGTCGGAAACAGTTGCACAACAAACGCTTCACATCCCCAATCCTTTGGGATACCAGAAATTGGTGGTAGGAGAACGTGATTTCTGGATGAAGTGGGTTCTTAATGAGAAGAACAAGGTGATCTTCTTGGACCATGATTTGGTTCCAGGATACGAAACGTCTATCGGCGAGAAGATAGAAAACCACACGGAAGTACTCTTGGTATGGCAGATTATCGAGTCGTTGGTACTCTGCGGCGTTCCCCAAGAAAGCATTGGCGTCATGTCGTTGTACAGAGCCCAATTGCGTCTTTTGAAAAAACACTTATTGGACAAAGAAAACATTGAGGTCATGACAGCAGACCAATTTCAAGGCAGGGACAAAGACTGTGTGGTGATCTCATTGGTCCGATCCAATAAAGAAAAGAAGGTGGGTGACCTTTTGCAGGAGTGGAGGAGAATCAACGTAGCCATCACCCGGTCCAAATCGAAGCTAATTGTTCTTGGAAGTAAAAGCACCTTGTCACAGGGAGGTGGGGTTTTGCAACAGTTTATTGAGTTAATTCAAAAGGAAAAATGGATGTATAAGCTCCCACCCAATGCTACCAGCCATTATGTCCAGTATGAGGCCGAAGCGTCTCAACTGAAGGTTTTACGCAACACATCAAATTCTCCTAAAGTCCATAAGGTGAACAGTAGTTCCAAGGTTGTGAATACGCCTTTGATCAAGGACATTCTTAATGAAACTAGCCTAGCATAATGTACATATTTATTGATAAGTTATGATGTTATGATAATACCTGGAAGACATCATCACAATCGTTAATCTCACCTGGCAAGTACCACGAGAACGTCGTAATATTATAGTTCCTGACACTCTAAATGCCTTTACTTCCTCCTACAATGCCATGAACTGAAACTCAAAGTTTCCCCTACGGAAATTGGCTCCGTTACCATTAGCTCTCCAGCCCTCTTGATGTACAGCACCATTACCCTGCTGTCTGGCTCGGAACGGCTGAAATGTGTTCCAAAGTCCCACCACAAGCATCACAGCCGTCAACCCAATGGCAAAGTACTCTCCAAATACAGAAAACTCTGATTCCACATCCATGTCGGAGTCCCAGGTTTCCTCGTGTTGCTGTCGGGCCTTTTGATCGGCTCTTCTTTCCGCCTCCTCCATCTGTGCTGCATCTGCCTTCTCTTTCATCCTGATTTTCTTGAACGCACCGAACCAGGACGATTTCTGAGGGTCGGGATCGGTTTCTTTGCCTTTCCAAAACAAGTGTTTGAGACGAAGCTTCATTAACGCGAGATAAATGGGGATTTGATTGGCAGTTTCACCATAGGCAGATGTCTCGTAAAAAAGGGCCATGTCATAACGAGCCTTGGCCATGTAGTAATCTGCTCCGTCCACAACCCCAAGCCCATGCTCATACATATATCCAAGATTGAAATTGCCGTGGGGGGAATTGGAAGCAGCAGCCTTCTCATAGAAAGAGAACGCCTTCTCGTAGTCCACCGACAAGTTAGCAGACTCCACTCCATAGAAGTAAAGATCGCCGAGGAAAATGGTGGAGTCGGTGTGTCCTTGATCCGATGCCCTTTTATAGTATGTTATAGCACTGTCAAGTCGTTTTGCATGCACTTCTTTTTTGTAGGACTTGCTTCGTTTCTTGTTAAGGGTATCAGCTTGGTATAAGAGCCAAGCAGCGGAAACTTGGGCTGCTTCCAGCCCTTGCTCTGCGGCGATCAGGTATCCAAGCAATGCATTTTTATAGTTATACTTGTCAAGTTCATATAGGGCATATTTCAAATGGGGAAAGAAGAACCGATGTAATCTGGCAATAAACACCCGAGGAAAGATCAAGGACCGTTCACAAGAGTATGAATTAGTCACGCCGTTTGTGTATCCCGATTGAATGAAGTCAAAGTAATGATAAAGGGCTTCTGTGTCCCCTTCGGCCGTAGCCTCCTTCATGGCCAGAACAATGTTGGCCTTGGCACTACTCGAGATCACGTCTCCATACGGGACTTTTGACATCAAGAACTTGGATATGTATCTTGAGGTTCGGACGGATAGTGCACGAGCGGCCATGTACATTTCCGAAGCAAGTTCATCCTGGGGAACTCCATTGTTCAAGTACCCTTTCTCATAAATGACACCAATTTCCGCCAAGGCATCGCTGGTGTTGTAGAATCTTGTCAGATCTTTGAGATACCTGAACGCTTCTTGGTAATTCACCTCTGTTCCTTGTCCTTTGAGGTGCATGCGGCCTAATAACGATTGACATTGACTGAATCTTAACCGGTCGTTGGAAGACATGCTTGAAGGGTGTTTATACCCGTATAATTTTGATCCGTACTCCACACACTTATCGAGGTGATATTTGGCCTTGGCGTAGTCCTTATCCTTCAAGTATAGTCCGTCATAAGCATCCAAAGCACTGAAAAAATTGAGGTTGATCTGCTTATCAAATTCATCTATATCATTTTCTCGTTCCAACTTCAAAAAGAGGTCTTTCTTGGAAGTGGCCACAGATAGACTGGATTCACTTAATTCTTTGCCATAGATTCCTCCATCGAAATCCGGTACTTTTATATCGTATGAGATTTCTGTGGGTTCAAAGTCATTATATCTGTCGCTGAAGAACTCGTACCCCATTTTGGCCAACTTGGTGTAATAGACCGAGGCCAAGTCGCAGTTACGTGGACATCCAATGCCTTTCAACAGACGGTAAGCAAGGGCCAAAAGCGCATTGACATCGCCCGCCTCCATGGCTAATTGATAGTATAGCTGGGCTCTGGCCTGATCTGTTGCGATTTCTCCAAACATTCCGGTGGAGTACATGAATCCAAGCATGAAGTAAGCATGTCCATTGGACTCAATGGTGATGGCTTTCTCGTAGTAGGTCAAAGCCAAGGAATAGTTGGTGGCCATGGAAAAATTGCCAAAGGTGTAGATATCGCCCAACGCGACCATGGCATCGGCATTCCCGCACAGCTCTGCCTCTTCAAGTAACGGTAGAACCGCATGGGTCATGAATCCCCACTGCTCGGGGTCTTTTATGAGGATAGACGAATTATAGTCGTGAAGTTGGCGGTCGTAGGGCGGTATGTGCTTTACTTTCCGGGGATCTAGCTCATAAGCACCAGTGCCAGCCCACTTCTCGGTCCGGACCCCGTTGTTGTTGGAGGGGGGCACCGGGCCGTTCCACAGCTCTAAACCGTTTGTGAACCTGTGCATTTTGTCTGTGGCCAAAGTGTACAATTGTGAGCCTCTCGCACTCTGGGCAGCACGAGCTCCACCCTCAGCCGCCACAAAAGCCAGAACAAACCACACAAGCGTGAAGTGCACAATAGCAAAGTGCATGTTATGTGCTTTCCAGAAACGTATTGAGGTGTATCACAATATGTGTTCAAAATCAGATCAGGAGGCGCGCATTTTATCATATAGCAAATTTCTGTTGGTGCAAATACCTTGTATTACTGTTGAAAACAACACAATTGAAGCCGCAATTGACCACACACCGAAGACGTGTGTTATTAGTGTGTGAATTAGTAAAAAATGGCAATACGATTACACGAAGACAATTCCGCAGAAGAAGCCATTTTCCGGTCGGCACCCATGAGCTTGGTGCAGTTCTATTTCACCAACGAGCTCGCCCGAGACGTTGTATATGCATTGGGGCGAATGGGCGACGTGCATTTCCGGGACTTGAACTCGAAATTGACGTCGTTCCAGCGGTCGTTTTTGAATGAGTTGAGGACCATTGATGGAATCGAGTCGCAGTTATCGTACTTCGAGACTGTGATGATCAAACACGACACAATAAAGGGCGATTTGTACGTGCACTTGCGGGCGGACCTGTTGCCGTTGCAGACGTTGTCGGAGATGGACGAATTGAAGAAAAAGACGGAGCGATTCTTTGAAAGAATCAAACATCTTGATGATTCCTATAATAGGCTTTACGAAAAGCGGTCGCTGTTCTTGGAGAACCGACACGTGTTGACGACCGTGAACGAGTTCCACAACTCCAGTTTGACGGCGGGAGAGAATGAAGGGTTCATGCGGGGGTCTGTGGACGGAGACGATGGAGATGATATTGCATTGCTTAACAGTAGGAATCATCAGTTAGAGATTGGCTTGGAAACCGCCGATTTGGATTCCGGCTTTAATGCCATGTCGGGGGCCATTCTGCGCATCAAGGTCCCATTGTTGAGGCAGATTTTGTGGCGAACCTTGAGAGGTAACTTGTACTTTTACGATGCCCCTATTGAAAACGAAGAGAAAAACGTGTTTGTGATCTATATTCACGGCGACATGTTGAAAAAACGAGTCAAACGCATCATTGAGTCGTTGGACGGCGTGTTATATGAGAATATTTACGGCAACAATGAAGCCCGAACCGAAATGTTAAACGAATTAAACGAGAAGATTGCCGATTTGGACACCGTCATTTCCAGCACGAAAAACCACCTTATAGCCGAGCTCTTGGTGCTCCAGCAGTCCTACGCCGACTGGGTGTATATTTTCCAGAGGGAAAGACTGATATACGACACTTTGAATAAATTTGATAATGATGGCACTCGTCGGTGTTTGGTGGGGGAAGGATGGATTCCCAAGACGGATATTACCAAGATAAGAACAGCCTTGAGGACTTTGATCAGGTCCAAAATCCATGGAGGGGGGCCACTTGCAGTGCAAGAGGAAATTCCCCTTGAAAGCGTGGGTACAGGCAGTTCTGGTGAGCCGTCACTTTTTGCTATTGACGACACCGACCACGACTTTGAGCTCAGCGACGACAACATTGAGGGTCTGAACCAGTTGGTGGCGGTGGTGAACGAGTTGGCCACCAACAGAGTGCCTCCAACGTACCATAAAACCAACAAGTTCACATCTGCTTTTCAGCTGATTGTGGATGCCTATGGAATCGCCACGTACCAGGAGGTGAACCCGGGATTGGCTACCGTGATCACTTTTCCGTTCATGTTTGCCATTATGTTTGGAGATATAGGGCACGGGGTGATTTTGGCGATGATCAGTTTGTACTTGGTGAAAAATGAACGGAGCATTGGAGAGATGAGAAACCGGGATGAAGTGTTTGATATGGCATTTTCGGGCCGGTACGTGTTGCTATTAATGGGCACATTTTCCATTTACACCGGGTTCTTGTACAACGATATTTTTTCTCGGTCGTTGACGATTTTCAAGTCCGGATGGGAGTGGAAATTTCCTGATGGCTACGAGTTTGCCAAGGATGGGGCCATTACGGTGGTGGCAGAGCGGATCAAGGGTTATACCTACCCTGTAGGCTTGGACTGGGCCTGGCACGGGACCGAAAATAATCTTTTGTTCACCAATTCATATAAGATGAAGTTATCGATCTTGATGGGATATATCCACATGAACTACTCATTGTTCTTCAGTTTGGTGAACTACCGGTTCTTCAACCTGAAAGTGGATATTATTGGGAACTTTATTCCTGGCTTCTTGTTCATGCAAAGCATTTTTGGGTATCTCAGTTTGACGATTCTTTATAAATGGTGTGTGGACTGGATAGAGGTGGAAAAGCTGCCCCCCGGGTTGTTAAACATGTTGATCAATATGTTCTTGTCGCCAGGCACTGTGGACGAGCCATTGTACCGAGGACAGAGCTCTGTGCAGGTTGTGTTGGTGATTACAGCGTTGGTGTGCGTGCCATGGCTTTTATTATACAAGCCGGTGACATTGAATAAGCAGAACAAGCAGGCCGTTGCTGCAGGCTACTCGGACCTTCATTCACAGCATCGTCATTCTTTGCAGATACAAGAGGAAGAGGCAGTGATGTCGTTTGAGTTGGATGGAGACGACCGTAATGATTTCGACGACCTCAATCACGATCCCGACGACGAAGACTACAACAACTACCACTTCCCCAACGACATCGAGCCGTTGCACACCTCCACTGGGCAAGGCGACAACCACCAGGAGTTTGAGTTGGGCGAGGTGGTGATTCACCAGGTGATCCACACCATTGAGTTCTGTTTGAACTGTGTGAGTCACACGGCGTCATATTTGCGATTGTGGGCCTTGTCATTGGCCCATGCACAGTTGTCGTCGGTGTTGTGGTCCATGACGATCAGCAAGGCATTTCGCATGACGGGAAGCGTGGGGGTGGTGATGACGGTGTTTCTTTTTGGGTTCTGGTTTGTGTTAACGGTATGCATTTTGGTGCTTATGGAGGGGACGTCGGCGATGTTGCATTCATTGAGATTACACTGGGTCGAGGCGATGTCGAAGTTCTTTGAGGGCGAGGGGTATGCGTACGAGCCGTTTGTGTTGTGAGGACGATGGAGTAGAGGTTGACGAGCCGTGTAAGAGGTTGCCGAGACGTTCGTGTTGTCGACTTGTCTTCGGAATTGGATAGTTGCGTTTCTGCAATACGGTCTCGTTTATCGTCTTGGAGACGCATGAAACGTCGACTTGGAGATGTGTGAAACGTCCACTTGGAGATGCGTGAAATGTCGCCATTCTGGGTTTCGGTTGTGCTGTATATTTAGAACTGCTTGACTGGTCGGAGTAGAATAGACTACTGGATACATCCTGTTAAGAGGGGCTGACTCCCCGGTGAGGTGAAGGGTGGTTCCAAATATGGCTGTCCACACCCAACGGGGAAATTTCCCCTAGCTGTATAGGCGCCTTTGTAGTAATCAACAAAAGTTCAACAAGGTAACCAATCGCATCAATTAGACCTGTAACAATACAGAATTTTTCAAACAATAGAAAAGATGGGCTTAACAACAACAGCATTGTAATGAAATTCCGACCACCGCGTGTATGCCGGACGCACTAAAAATATTTAATAGCAGAACTAAAAGATGCGGAAGATGCAAAATTGATTTAAAAAATCCGGATTTTACATTAGCGACAGGTGTGGAGCGGAAGCTACAAATGGGTACCTTTGGCCTCTGTGCAGGCATACCGGCGATCTACAAAAAATATCAAATTCGAAATAGGTGGGCAGCCCAGTGAAACGACAATTTCATAGAAAAATACGTATAAACAAAGGGAAGCAGGAAGGAGCTAGAGAAAACGTATACAAACAAAGGAATCCAGGAAGGGTGAGGGAAGAAAAGGCACAGAAAGTGGAGAAAAATTGTAGTGTTTTATGCAATGGTAATGTTGATTAGTTGTTTGGACCGGTTGTGGGTGGGCTGGTTGTGAACCTCAGGCTGCATAAATCAGCTGAGGACTGTGTCACTGTGAAAATAATGGACTTGGGGTATGGGTGGAAGTGTTCTGGTAGGCGTCCAATAGAAGTGAAGTTCAGGTCTTTAGAAGCCGTTCATGTCTTGTTGGACTTGCCATGGCTTGTCGTGACGTCTTTCGTCACTGCCGTCTGTTTGTTGCAATTGTCTTCGAGCCTCTCGCTTATCTTCAGGTCTTCAGTCTTGTTATTCTGGGCTTATTTTCGGCTGTTGATGGGTTCATAATACTTCCTTCAGTACTTTCTTCACTTCTTTCTGTAGTGTTTGTTCTTCTTTGGTTTCTGCGATGCTCTCTTCAGTCGACACCATGAGTACTTCTGTGCACAGTTCTTCTGTTTCTTATTCCGTTCAAAGCTTCTCTTTCGCTTGCCAGACGCCAAGATTAGGAGCTAGTCGAGTTGAATCCGCTTGCCACTGGTGAGCATCCTCTGCACCTCGTCCAACGTCCAGGGCTTGGCCCGGTTCCGCATCTTCTTATGAAGCTTGTCCTTGATCACCTCCACATGCGTATTCGTCCGGGCTGCTTCTTCATCAATAAACCGGATTATCTTCTGCCTCGTGTGACGGAACTGTCGTTCGCTGCTGCCATGCAACTTCAACCATTCTGTTATCGACACCTCGTTATCCTCGAGCTCTTTTTCCAACGACTTAAAGTCGTCCCACATCTCGTATACATTGACTGCTTGTCTAGAAAGTCGTCTGTTTAAAGCCTTTGTTTGGGCATAGCCAGGATTGGGTTTCGGGGGCTGGGGTTGGGCTGGATGTGGCATGGCCTGGGGCTGTACGTTTGGAAATGGAAGTTTCGTGGAGTACATGGGATTGGGCATTTGGAGGGGTGCTTGACGGAGATGGTGCATGGGAGGAGGCATGCCGATAGGTGGGAAGGAGGGCACTGGGCTTGGGAGGTGGAATGGGTGCTGATGGTGCTGGGATAGTGGAGATTGGAGGGAGAACACTGGGCTGGCGAGGAAGGGTTGTGGAGGAGGGAGTTCTGGCTGGTGGAGGGTGTATGGAGGGAGGGTAGGTTGTGTGTGGAGTGGTTGGGGGTTTGGTGGTACCTGCGGTGGTGCCTGGATTTGTACTTGTGTTTGTAATTGTGTTTGTAGTTGTGTCTGGGCTTGTGTTTGTAGTTGTGTTTGTGTGTGTTGAGCTTGTGCCTGCCCCCTTGCCTGCCCATGCTGAACTTCCCCTTCTCTCACCTTCTGGTCCACTGCCTCCCCGTCTCTACCAAAAAACCTCTGCTGCTGTCGTATAACTTGCGTCAACATCGTCAACGTTTCCGCCAATCCCTCTCGGGATACTTCGGGAACTTGCCCATGCTGCAATGCCACCAATTGACTATGGTACACCTGGTTCTGTGTCTGCATGAACGCCTGCAAGTCCCGGTAAATGTTTGCTTGTTGCTTGATGAAATATTCCGTCTGCTGCTGGAGATACTGAAGCTGCAAGTCGTTCTTCTCGTACAAGGTCCGCATGGAGGGCTCGGGCTCTACCTGAGAAAAGGGAGACACAGGTAGTGCGACCCGAGGCCGGAGCCCCATTGCCTCCTCCAGTTTCTCTGCAAAAGTATTGAACAAAGCAGAAGTGAAAATCGGGTGGTTGGAAATCGCCAGTTTGGGGTACATTTTCCGGAGCAACACCATATCTTGGACCAAGCTGCGTCGGAGCCGCAGGAGCACATGTACCATGCGGACCGTCAAGATATCGAAACTGCTGTTGTTTTCTTCGTTAATAAATGGAAATATTTGTTTAACCAATTCTTCGGGTGGTTCCACCTTATCTCTTGCAATATCGTAGTCCGAGGCGGTAGAGAACCCGGCAAACTTATACATCACCTCTTCCGGAAGAGACTCGACGCTGATGTAGCTGAGGGGCTTGTGTCCCCCCATATTCAGAGTCAGGTTGAGTATTCGACTTAATTTGAAAATATCGTCGGGGAAAACCTCTGCTGCTACCGGATTAAAACTCTTTAACACCGCCTGGTACTGCTGGTTGCACAGGCTTTCGTCTTGTAGCAATTTGCTTTCGTACAATTGTGAAATCCGACTTCTGCCATTGAGATCGGGCGATTGGTGGGCATTGTCTGAATACCATTGATTGAATAAGTATGCTGCCACTGTTGCATGAGGACACTCCTGCACATTTTGAGCACGTAGACATCCGTGATAGAGGAACGGGTGCTCTGCTGTGGAGCTTTTGATGATCAAGCAGTCGGTCTGGCTGTGTAATGGAAACACCAATAAGTCTCTCATATTAATATTACTTATCTGTTCGAGACTCAAACTTAAGCCTTTTATTAACAGCAAATTCACCAACACCAGGGCGGAACCGGCATCGGAACTGTTCCATAGTACCTGTAAGAGTGTGTTGTAGGTTTCCCCTTTGTGGTTCCTGATTTCTTCGACTGTATTGGGTTCGTTCGCCAAACCCGTATCCATGCCCGTAATTTTGGAATCTATACCACTGGGAGAATAGGTTTTAACTGGGCTCACAGCTTGCCAATAACTACAGCGGACCTGGTGGTTTGGCGGCTGGGAAATGAACAGGGTAATTTTTGGGGATTTTAACAGTGGTGCTACAAGTAATTGGCACCAAAATTCGGGTTTTTTGTGGGTGGCCTCGGATTTTTTGGCTTGGCTGGGATTGCTCTTGTAACCTGCAGGGGTAATATAGGTTGCAAACACACTCTGACAAGTGTCAGAAAATTAAAATCAAATTCAAAAATGGAAATGGTTAGATTATTTCTTTTAGCAACTGTTTGAGGTGTTCAACAGACTAAAATCACTAAACCATACGTGGGGCCTGCTAAGTAAAATTAGGTGGGGTTAGGCAAAAACTTAAACTAAAGTTAAAAGTCTTGCACTTGTGTAGGTGTACCTGGGAAAACTAGTGAGAACAGAACAACAGAATGATTGGCACCAAGAGGATATTGCGGTTTATTTATATCTACCTTTTGGCTTATTTTTTTTTTGTATAATTTAATTTGGATATTTATAATATATTTATAATCTTGTTAAAATTAAATTTTAATCTTTTTTGTTATTTAATTTATCTTTTCCCGAAATACTCGGTTCCGCCCACTAAGTTAGGGACGGCATGAACTTTACAATCAGATCCACGCCTTGAAACCACCAACCTCTGAACGAATCTAACTCAACTATCTCAAATTTTACTAAACCTTTCCTTTTTGATAAAGCATCTGTGCATCCCAAGAGCTAGAGCAAACTAAAAACATTTTTAATCAGACTTGCAGAGCTTCGATTACCATAATGACGATTCTAGTGAATTTCCATTCGGTTGCATTGTGAAGCCATTCCGGATCGATAAAGCCACATCTCCTATCAGAGCCGTGTCGAACTTCCATATCTACTCCCGCAGGTAGGCTCAAGAGGCTCGAATTGTAGAGGTGCAGCAGGCATATCCATTGGTCTAAAATTCTTTCAACTCCTAGTTGGGTATTGAATAAGGTTACGGTAGAAGTTTATTTTTAATGCTCTGTGCATTCGCTAATTTTCACCAACTTAGCAAGGGCTGCATACTCCACAGAAGGAATGCGCTTTAGTCAGAAGCCCCACTATCCACCACGTGAACGTAACATTTCTTAACTAAAAGAAATTACCATTATCCAACCTTTGCTGGTTGTCAGTCCCTGCATCAGAAATTTGGTGCAGCTAAGCCTTCCGGCACAACCTTCGAACGCAATTGATCACCGTAAATTTCATGCGAGAGAACAAAATGCGCAAAAGCTTGAAAACCAATAACAACTCTGCAGAGCGTAATTCTTCGGCCCAACCGATAAGGAACTAGTAGGAAAGATAGTCTACCGACCTGCATGTAGATACATAAATCATTGCTGGTATAGTGATATGAGGTAAAACTGGAATGCAATACGGATCGGAGTGCTTTTTTGGAGTTCTTCTCCACCTACTGAGACCGAAAAGGATCTAGTGAAACTACTGCAGATTCCCGGTTGCTGTAGTTCGAAGATAATAAGGTGATTGTTTAGCGTGGCGACCTTTAAAATAAAATCGGTTCTTGAAAATCAATCTAAAAACAACTTAAGACGGATTGCTTGTGAATGCAACCAGTTGAGATTTCTTATTATTTTACTAGATTATGCTCAAATTTCACTAAGTTGACGCTTAGGATGTCCATATACAGTAACATCATACGTTTTTGACAGATGCAGCTCGCTTATATGCCGGCCTGCATAAGGAATTTGCAATCTGTGCTATAATGGTTCTATGATATCCTCGTTGCAAAATTACCAATTCAAACATTGTGCCCCACACTCTCTCCACCCCACCATAGTCAAGCCTTTCGGCTTTTCTATCTTCTAATGTTATTCCCTGCAGTTCTTCTTGTCTCCTGTTTCTACTTCAGTTTACCCGTATTGAAGAGTTTCTGCAGTCTCTGCTTGTTTGTGCATCTGACTCCTCGGAGCCGATGCAACAAGGAATGTGAAATTATCTGGTATTGGTTTTAACTTAAACTTTGTAGGGATTTGCATAACATTAATGCTCCGAACTAAGCCCCAATTCCCATTTCGCTGTTTTGAACTCTTTTTGCCTGTCTGGAAGAACCTGGTATATGGTGTCTCTTCACTTCCTGTTGGTGCAAAGACCCCGTGCATTAGGCCGACCTCCGCACACTAAATGACACCAGAAGCCCATGCCGCAAATGCAATGTTGTTTGCGAGTAAACTTTGGGGCTCTTATGGTTACCATACTTTGCTGTTCTTTACGAGTACTAAGGGTTAATGACGCAGGTACAAGTGTGCTGGGGCTTGTAACGTCTTACTGCAGTAACTTGTCATTGGGTGACTATTGCATCAGTGTAGGTAGTGAAAGAAATATTCCCGATAATAAAGGTGCGGCTGCCTACAGTCCCCATCGTTATTGAGCCTTTAAATTAATCCGATACTCTTTCACATGGCCCAATACTACCCTAACTGTTTGGATTTCACCTGCGGTTTGAATAAGATTATGGGCTGATTTTAAGGCATGTTGAGGGGTTAGTGCAAAATAGGGTTCGTTGCTACAGAAAATAGAATTCTTCATTTCCATAAATGATTCTATTGTTTAATGCTAGTCTAAAGAACAGCCTTACGATAAGAGGGCCTCGGCTTTTTAGATAGGACGAGTCAACTACGTAATTTCTGCACGATAAATAAACCGAATATATATACTAAAAAAAGTCCAACCCTAATACAATCATTCCTCATCAGTGACATCAGTGCCAGTCATCATTAATCCCCTTCTTACAATAATATCGGATAAGTCACCTCTCAAATCTTCTGAAAGTTGACTTTTGTTATTATTCAACCATAACCTGGTGATTTTTATCAAACCGTCCAAAATCTCCTGGCCGTTTAATGAACTGATTTCACCATCTTGTAGATTGTCTTTCGTAACCAAGACAATGATTATTTTTAAGAACGACGTGAAACTCAAGATTGACAATGCGTTAGTGTCAAACAGCTTAAAATGCTTCAAAAGTTTGAAGCATTCCACTTTTTTCCCTTTAGCATGGTAGTAATTTATGACAGAACAGTTTAGAACAATAAACTCTTCTTGACTCACGAGGTTTAAAGCTTTGATCAACGATTTGCTGGGTCTGGATTTTACAGATTCCGTGTTTAACTCGAGTTTGACATCATGTGACCCTACAAGTTTTGAATCTTCATCTTCACTGGAGTCTTCACTAATTTGTTCGTTATCTGTGAGTTCCACTCCACTTAATTGTAACTTAAACTTGTCCAAATTGGCTTCGATATTAGATTGCATGGACTTCATCAATTCCACAGCATTTTCCCTAGATAGCACTACAGTTTTGAACAATTTGAAGTACTTGGAAATCAGACTTTCATCTCCTTCACCCACTAACTTCTCGATTAATCTCAAATCCTTGAATAATTTGTTATTTTTGTCCAATTGTTCTTCTTCATCATTGATTAAAATGTTGCCCAAGTATATCAAATTCAACTCGTCAATAATCTCTAACAACCTCCAAGAATACACCAAATTAAACAAGTCCGAGGAGTTTTCTTGATAAATTTCAGCATACTTTATACTTTCGTATTTGGGAGGTATACCCTTCATCAAAGTTTCAACTTTATCAATTAAGGTTTCACTTTTAAACAACAGGACCCCGTCTATTTTTCTTATCAACTTATTCAACAGAGCAGACTTTCCATCTGTCCCATCCAAGTTCATAATCAAGGCGTATTTCAAGTTCATATTAAGACCTAAAAATCTTGATAAAATAGAATTCCGTTTGATCAACAACTCTCCCACAAGCAAGTTCAAAAAGCACACCTCGAATGTAGATTCACACGACGACAAGTACATGTAGTCACTGGCCAATTGAATAAACGAATATGGAGACTTGCCCAATAACATATTAACAATAGCTTTGATTTTACCATCGTCAATTTTATTGGGTAACTGAATACCAAATCCCACAAAGAACCAGTTTTTGATCAAGTTATCATACTTGGACTTACTAGACTGCACAAACAACCCGGGTAGCAAGAGACTGGCAAGACACCCCATAAAAATAACCACTTTCACCACGTAAAATAACTGACTAGTTGCATGAGTGGAAAATGGGAAGAAAGGAATAGCAGAAAGCCCTTTGAAGTCTTGGTCACCGCCTCCAAGTAAGGATGTTCCCATAACAGCAGCCATTCCCCCAAGGAGGTACTTATTGGGCCGTCCTGCCACATTGGGCACGGGATTCAAAGAACTGGAACCAACACTTCCAGGAATGCCACCGGCCACCGGGAATCCAAGGTTGTTTGGCTGCAAAACGGGTCCTGGTCCATTTCCGAACAAGCTGTAGTCCATGCCATCATACTGGTTGAATCGAGTACCGTTATTCACATTGCCCATAAAGCTGCCTTGGCTCATCTCCATATTCTGTATTGCCCTCAGATCGGGGTTTTCAGCACCATTTATCATTTTCTGTAACCGTTCATTTTGTTGAAGTAATACGCTGTTTTTGCTCTCTAAGTGCTTGATATACTCAATGGCCTTGGTCAAAACACTGGCTTTGTTCAACTTGGCCGCAGGAGTTAATCCCTCCAAGTCAGTAATAGACACACCGTCAGACCCAGCCGTGATCTTCAATGCCGGAACCACATCCCGAAGCTCCAAGATCTTCGTGTTGATATTGGTTCTATACTTTTTTTCAATCATGTTGTGAGACACTCTATCTTTTTTGGGTTTGGTGACTTTGGATATTTTAGGCTTCAGGAACGCCATTGGTTTGGGTTCTGGGGTCGTGTGGGTGGAAGACGGCTGACTTTCGGGGGTGAAGTCGTTTTGTGAGGACACGCTTCCTTTGGCGTGGGAATTCAGACCAGAGCTGCTATTTTCGAGGCCTTGATACTCGTACGCTTGAGTCATCTCTTGCTTGATTTCGGAGTTCTGTAGGTTTTGCATCATCACGCTTGGTTGGAAAGTCTGTACAGCGCCATAGCTATCTTGGGGATTGACGGTATACAAATCGTTGACGTTGCTCCGGTCGTAGGACCAATCATTGATACTGTCAGGAGAAATCTGTTGCACTTCCTGATCAACGGTGCCCGAAATGCTATTCAAAAATGAGTCGGTGTTGTCGAAATCAAAGAAGTCGTAACCCTCGAATTCCTTAGTCATGATTGATTTCTGCTGGTATGTGTAGGGTGTTATAATTTGAACAACTGGTAAAATTTGTAGGATTATTTGATGATTAAAACTGTAAAGCACAGAAAGTGGTGTGATGTTTTTATCAGCTGATGTTTTGTGCGCAAATTTACTCGAGGGGGTACGCAGTAGGCAGAGGTGGTGGTAGGCGGACCTGGGACTTACGGGGAGTATGTATTGTTGGTACATGGGTATATTCGGGTGTAGGAGGGGCATCTTTATGTGGGAAGTTGGTGTAAGGACTGTGTCGATGTAGGTCTGCTACACAGGAGGAAGTCCATTCCTGCACACAGGACACTGAAGCTTATACTTCATCCAGTCTTCGAGACACTCGGTATGAAACACATGAAAGCACGGGGTAACCATATACTGCTTGGTACTGAATTTTGCTCCCTTATCCTCTTGCACAACCGGCAATGTCACTTCCGTCATACAAATAGCACAATCGGATTTGCAATCGACCACATTTTTCCCAGCCTCTACCTTAAGGTTAGCCAACAAGTCCGACCCGTATCCTTGCTCTAGATCTTTGATGCTGATAACGGGATGATAGTCGTACGCCTTGGGTAGCCACTTCTCATTGATCCAAAACCGGGGTCCGAGAATAGTCTGGAGATAAAGCAACATCAACTGCAAACCCATCCAGCTGGAGAGCACAATGACAAATACCACATTCCTACCATGTCTAAACGGATTTTGAGCTAGATTCAAGTAGAATATTGGAGCAAGTCTTACTGCCGTAGTGCCGAAAACAAACGTCCAGCTGAATGGTACTTTTCTATTCTTCAAGGTGTTCCTAAGGAACTGCGGTACCCAGTACGAGTTGATTAGAGTCAATCCCACCATTTCAAAGATCAGACGGTACTGCTTCCTCCACATCGATGAGTTTATTATGAGGAAGGTGGACACGATTGTCACTGCAAAACCGGGTGCAAAAATCGAGTTCCACACGTTTGAATCATCTGGGGTTTGCAAAGTCGGTGCGGGTGTGACAGGAGTAGGTGCTGTGACAGGTGGGGGAAGTCCCGATGCACCTTCTGGTTCGGTGGCATTTGCAGTTTGTGGTTCTTCAGAGGATTGAGCTCTTAGTATCTGCCACCAAGTTGTTCCCCTTTCGTTAATCTGTGTCTTCATCACCTGTGTCAAGTACCCCATTTCAAACACTCCACACATGATATAGGTGAAAATGGCCACACAAGAAAGTAACAAGTACAACTCTTCGAATAAAGTGGATACAAGCAAAAATATTAATGCGATTAACGAATCTTCGTATTGCAACATCATCAACGTAACAGTAGAAATATTGGATAGTTGGCCCGGTGTATTGGATTTGCGGATCTGGTTCATGAAAAGATAGAGCTGGACTGCCACCAAAAATACGAACCCGATTAGCACTTTCCGTTCTTGTTGGGTGGTGATTTCAACCCTTTCACCTTCAAATTTGCCATTCTTGTTTTTCAACACAAGACCACAATCAGGAGAATAACTCAACGATTCCTTGACCCTAATCTTTGGTAAGTCACGAGGCATGGGGATACCTGAAGGGTTCTTGAGCTCCTCGTCAATGACTTTCAACTCGTTAAGAGTGTATTGCGTCTTTTCAAGTTGTATGAAGTTGATGAACTCACACTGCTGGTAGGATTTGCCAATCTGCTGCATCATCTCATCCATGGTCACAGCATTGTACAAGCTGGTGACATTGAAAAGCTGTCCCAAAAGCTTAGTGCTCCTTGCAAACTTGTCTTCCCCTAACGTTAACTGAGGAAGACCAAAATCACCATAAAACTTTGCAGAATTCGTCACCGTTACCATAGCCCCCGAATCCTGGAAATACACCCCACTGGTATCGATATCGTGCAATTCAACCTCTCGATAGTCTTGGAAACTCAATTTCACCTTAACTACCACCGCATCTTCCACTCGATCCTCAGGTGTTTTGACATACTTGGATAATTCAGGGTTATCGAAGTTGTAGCCAAGACTCCTGATGGAGACACTCATAGGTCCGTCACTGAACTTCAAATCCCCAGTTTTGGTAATTTCGTCCTCTGGTTTTTTCTGATCATCTTCATTTTCATCGACAGGATAACCTTCGGATTCTCTGAACTTCTGTAAGTATTCTGGGAGGTCTAATGGTACCTTTTCGAGTTTGGCATCCTGTTTCTGAAACTCCCCGTAGCTCCTTCCCGACACGTTGAGCAAGTATCCCAAGGATTCGTCGCCAGCAACCGAATCAGTACCCCAGAACTTCTTTACTTCCTCACTAACGGCGTCAGGAAGCACGGAAAACCGTTGATCTTCTACCCATGGGTGGTCGTTATTGAATTTGTGAAGGGGCCATTTGTCAGGAGATCTACCATTCAACACGTCGTCGTAACTTAACAAAAACCCGGTGATATTACCATATCCTGTGGCGTACAGTCGATGGGTCACTTCGTCATGAAACTGCTTTATGGTACTTTGAAAGGTCTCCAAAGCCTGTCGTTCTAGTTGTGAGTGTGGCTGATCATTCCCAGACGGAAGCGATAGGAAGATAAACACAATAATAAAGAAGATAAGGGAGTGTCTATCGACAGCCATGATACAAGGATATATAATAATAGAGAATTTGTGCGAGTCGCGGTATTTTAGTGACGATGCCAGTAGAATCTGGGTCACCCTTGCACCACACTAAATTAAAGCTATAAAGTGTGTATGTTTACTTCCAAGGTAAGTTATTCTTCGTAAACCAAGATTAAGATTCCCACTTAAGCCTACCAAATGCAACAACATCACCGAGGCAAGGGAATTGAAACTAAACTTAGAGCTTCTTATACTTCCGGACTGCTTCATCCCAGTTTTCATCTTCCCCAACTCTCCCAGATTGTCATCCAAATTTATTGGTTCGTGCTCGAATTCAAGGCTCTGATACTCCCAGTGTAAAGCTAAAGTTGCTGGTAGTAGTGCGCCTTCTTAAAGACCCCTTATTTCGGCATTGAACTCACATATTCGGAAAATCTTCCCTGAACTTTAGGTTCTCTAGAAACCAATCTTAAACCCGTACGATCCCCAACACCAGGAAATTACACTGCGTAATTTTCTCTCTGGTCAATGGGAATCCAAGCAAGCTGTGTATCACCAGGTTGCAAGTGCGCAACAGATGAAATAATGTTTTTGGCTGCAAAAGTATTTGATTGGTAATTTGAGCATTGTAATGTACTTATGGTAGGGTATGAGACTCTAATCTGGGCAGTAGAATACAACCTCAAGAATTAGGACAAAGCTTGAATGAAACAGATTTTTTGCCTTCCTTTCTAAGCAGTAGCTTTTCCCTCATATTTTTTTCAATTTAGTTGGAGAACCATTCTTTATAGTGACTAGTGTTTTTAATTTTTCTGTTATCTTGATTGAGAGAATAGAATATAGGGACTCATTCGACACAGGCAGCAGGCTTGTCTCTTGCTCTGCTTGAAGTTTTCACTCTTTGCCTTTTGGTCTTCCGTAGGTGTCTGTATATTATCGTTCGGAAAATAGGGCTGTCGTGAACTGGCTAGGTTCCGACTCTAATATATGTTTCCTTTGAAGACTTGTAGCTCAAAACTGTCATGTGGTCACTATTTCATGATGAGTCTCTTCACAGAATCATAGGTCAGCAGTTGAGCGGTATTTCAACCTGTCTCGTAAGGTTTATATAGTTTTTATTCGGATACATCAGATCTGTAAGGTGTTGAGAGAAAATGATTCACTTTTTTTACGGAAATACGAGAGGGTTTGTAGGGATCGGTGAATTATTTTCGATACTTTATAGCCCTTTTTTTTGATATATCGCATTCGTAAGTATTCGGAAGCCGAGAAACATTTTCGTGCGCAAAAATGACTGTGCATACTGGTGTTCTTTTCTCAATAAAAGCTCAAACTCTTTGGATTCACTCACATCTGCTTTTAACACTTGCACATACACATTTCAAACTTTCCAGTTTGTAAATAAGGCACTCAAGAACCTTTCTTTTTTGAGTAAGTCGCCGGAATTTTCAGGTTAAGCATGAAGTATACTTTCCTATATATCATCCTCCATTTCGCTGCGATTTTGCAGCCACTATTTGTTTCTGACCAAATAATTCGATCACAAATAATTCGATCATAGAGCCTTGCACAAATAGTTCAAGTCGTATACCATCTCATCTACACATGAAAAAGTATCACAATTCCGGTGAAGTGTAATGTTTATTCTCAGAAATACAACATACTTTAGGGTGTGGTACTCAGAAATACATAAAGGCACTCGCACAAAATTGTCGATACTTTGATATTATACGTCTTATATTAAGATCTATGACAGGAGTCTTTTGGTATTATCGTACAGTCTGTTACGGGAGACCCAGGCACAGGCGCCTAAAGCATTAATAATGATATAATGACAGCAGATATCACTGTCACCGAATAACTTATCGAGGCAGCTCCTGCGACGTTGCTTTGGGTTTGAGTTTGGGGTACTGACGTGTTGGTGGTGTTATTATCGACAACTTCCAAGTTCTCGAAAAAGCCCAAGAGCCCTGCTCCAGAACTAGTGGTTGCAGCTTTTGAGCTGGAAACTGCAGTGGTTGCTAATTTGGTTGTGGTGGTGGCTACAGCTTTTATGCTGGAAACTGCAGTGGTTGCTAGTTTGGTTGTGGTAGTGGCTGCAAAAACAGCTGTGCACTCATCACAGTCTGTGTTGCACTCTTCATCATCATCGTCATCTCCACCGAAGAAGTAGTCCAACAAGTCCAGGAAATCGAAACTGTCATCGTCGTCATCCGCATCACATTGAACAGCTGAGCAGTCGCTAGGACAACTTTCCGAGTCATCGTCATTGAAGTCGGCATCGGTGTCTTCAGCACACGGCGTGGTGGCTGATGCAGACCCCGACCCAGATCCGGATCCGGATCCTGATCCTGATCCTGATCCTGAGCCCGAACTGCCGGTGCTTCCAGTGGCAGTACTAGTGTTGCAATCGGTATCGTCATCATAGTAGAACTCATCGTCACTGCTTCCACTTCCGCTACTTCCGCTGCTTCCACTTCCGCTGCTACCACTGCTTCCACTTCCACTACTACCACTTCCACTACTTCCAGTAGAACCGGTTCCTGTTCCGTCATCAAAGTCTTCATCATCATCCTCTGGACAAGGTGAAGTAGTGGCACCACCAAAGATCGTAACAGTGGTATGGGTCGACCTTGTGGTAGTATAGGTCTGGCCCCCCGTAGTCTCCGTTACGACTTTTGTGGTATCTTGGGTGAAGGTTATGCAGTCGTCTTCTCCATCACCGTCATCTTCAAAATCAGTGGTCACATGAGCTGTGGTCACATGCGTAGTAGTGACAACAGTCGTCCCAGTCTTGTTCGTAGTGGTTATGATGTCGGTATCGGTTTCAGTTTCACAGTCCTCGTCATCATCATCGTCGGAAGTGGTACTGGTATGCACGGTTGATTGACGTTGTGTAGTTGATGCAATTGACGTGGGGTCTGTCGAGTGGTGTTGCGAAGTTGGGGCGATAGACGTGGGGTCTGTTGAAGTTTCTTCCTCGGAGCAGTCCTCATCATCATCGTCAGAAGAAGTTGATGAAGGGTGTGCGGAGGCAGACGTAACTGACGAACGACCTGAAGATATATGAGCTGAAGTTGAGGCAATTGATGTGGGATCAAAAGATGTGGGCTCTGTAGAACTTTCCTCTTCGGAACAGTCCTCATCGTCGTCATCGGAAGAAGTCGACGAAGGGTGTGCCGAGGCAGAAGTAACTGACGAACGACCTGAAGATATTGGGTGAGCTGAAGCTGAGGCAATTGATGTGGGATCAAAAGATGTGGGCTCTGTAGAACTTTCCTCTTCAGAACAGTCCTCATCATCGTCATCGGAAGAAGTCGATGAAGGGTGTGCCGAGGCAGAAGTAACTGACGAATGACCTGAGGATGTTGGGTGACCTGAGGATGTTGGGTGACCTGAGGATGTTGGGTGACCTGAGGATGTTGGGTGAGCTGAAGCTGAGGCAATTGATGTGGGATCAAAAGACGTGGGCTCTGTAGAACTTTCCTCTTCAGAACAGTCCTCATCGTCGTCATCCTCAGATGTCGTGGCATGTGAGGTAGGGTCCACAGTGGGGTCCGAAGTAGGGTTGGCGTCTGCAGAAGGAATGGTGGTTCCAGGGGCAGAAGAGGTTTCATCATCACAGTCTTCCTCATCGTCGTCAAAAGACGCACTGGCACTGGGGGTTTCACTGGAGCTTCCTCCAGCAGCAAACAATCCTGCTAAGAACGATGGTGCAGTAGTAGAAGCCTCTTCACTGGAGCTAGAGGCGATGGAACTGGCGCTTTGGCTGGAACTGCTATGACTGGAACTGGAGCTATGGCTGGAACTGGAAACGGAACCGGAACTGGAACTGGAAACGGAACCGGAACTGGAACTGTCACTGGAACTGTCGTCGTCGTTTAAGCCAAACAACTTCGACAAGAAACTGGAGCTCGTGGCTGAAGCCGAAGCCGATGAAGATGAAGAAGAAGCTGATGAAGAATCTCCAAACAAATCAGCAAGGAAATCATCACTGGATGTCTCACTGGACTTGTCACTGCTAGTACTAGCGCTGGATTTTGCACTGGAACTTGCAACAGAACTTGATGCACTGGCACTAGAACTGGGGGCACTGGCACTAGAACTGGAGGCACTGGCACTAGAACTCGAAGCAGAAACAGAACTGGAAGCAGAAACAGAACTAGAAGAACCGCCACTGGTTCCAAAAAGGGCATTCAAAAAATTGGAGCCGCTCTTGGTGGATGTGGAGGTTGAACTTGAACTGGAGCTGGCACTGGAGCTCGAACTGGAGCTTGAAGAAGAACCGGAACTAGAAGAAGACGAAGCCTCAAGACCAGCAAAGAAGTCGTCCACGGACGTAGTATGTGTCAGCGTCAAAGACGACAGTGTGGATGTGGAAGTCGTGTGGGAAGTGGTGTGGGAAGAACTTGAAGAACTGGAACTATTAAAAGCACTGCTGGAAGACCCGTAATCGGCTACTCCCACATCAAACTCGTCGTCAGTACTTGCCTGTGTTGAAGCAGCTGCAGTTGTGGTTGCAGCAGTGGTGGTTGCTGCAGAAGGTTCAGCATTGTCAACCACAGTATCGTCAGTATCCAAACCTAGTAAGCTGGCCAAACTGAACCGTTTGGCAAACGAATCGGCAGCTACATGATTGATTATTGACGATAACACAAGGAGATGGTAGACGGCAGTTAGCTTCATGATAGTCTACTTTTCCGAAATCACAGTAATAAGGAGAAAAGAAAGATGTGGGAAGGGAAAGGTTTATATTTGCATCCAAGTTTTATTGGAGAACATAAATTACTCAATTAGGAAATTTTTTTATATTTAAAGCTAATTAACCATTTTTGAACTTTTTCGTTTTAATATAGTAATAATTAGAAATATGTCAATCACAATTCCTAATTAAGTAATAATTTTTTGGGGTTATTAAATGTTTAATTTTCTTACCAAATGGGTTAGGTAGGTTGAAGAATCTAAATGAGGTAACTTTGCTTCGTCAACAGGCATAGTATCTGGCCTCGTCTAGAGGTGGGCTTCTATGCTCAAGGCTGTGTACGCTATGGCTCTTTTAGTCTAAAAGCTCCTTGAGCATTTACTCGAGTATTATAGTACTTTAGGCTCGAGCTCTTGGCCCTCTTCAGTGCTCTTCACGATTCCATCCCTAGAACTACGCTACATCTCTCTTGTTCTTCTTATATTAGGTATAAACATCATAAAAGGCTAATGTACAGTCTCTTTTTCAAGTCGGCAGCCTTCTTGTGGATATTCTTGTGAATGTTCCTCTTGAACTTGGCTTTGAGTGCTCTCTTTTTCATCATCTTCTTACTACTACTACTGCTGCAACAACAGCTTCCCGAACTAGTCTTGGTAGTGGTACTAGAACCGGTCGTACTGGCAGCTTTGGTTGACGATGACCCGTCATCATCAAAGAGAGCATCTAGAACCCAATCAATAGCACTACTGAAAAGACTTCCCCAACTGAAATCGCTAGATCCATCTCCTGAGAATAACCAGTTAAGGAACAGGTTGATCAATTTCTCGATATAGCTGAGTATTCCTCCTCCAGAACTGGAACTACCGGAACTAGAACTGGAAGTGGAGTTTCCTCCAAATAAATCGTCGAATAAGCCTCCAATGAGCCCCGATAACGAAAAGCTTGAGCCACTGGAGGTGGAATTGGAAGAAGAGCCTCCAAATAAATCGTCAAATAAACCACCAACAAGGTCGCCAAGTGATTCACTTCCATTGGAACTCTTGGTTGAGTTTACATCGAAAATGTCATCAAGGAATCCGTCAACGAGTCCACCCAATGAAAAGTTGCTTGAAGTCGAAGTTTTGGTGGAATTACTGGTTCCCAATAAGTCATCCAACAACCCATCAAAACTGAAACTGGAACCGGTAGAGGTGTTGGAAGAACTGGATTTGGTGTCAAACAAACCTTCAATAAGATCGATAATAGAAGATCCTGTGGAGGTGGAAGTAGCAGAAGTAGAAGTGGCGGACTTGCTGCCTCCTAATAAGCCATCAAGAAGGTCCCCCAACGATTCACCGGTGGAGGAAGCAGTGGAAGTAGACTTGGTGGTTGTGGAACCACCTCCAAGTAACTCGTCAAGTAAACCTTTCTTTGTGGTGGAGGCAGTAGCAGTAGCTTTTGTAGATGTGGCATCACCTCCAAATAACTCTGCAAGTAACCCTTCTTTTGTGGTGGAAGAACCAGTAGAAGTAGCAGTCGTGGCAGTCGTGGCATCTCCTCCAAATAACCCTGCAAGTAACCCTTCTTTTGTGGTGGAGGATGCTGTGGTAGAAGCTGCTTTTGTAGTGGTGGCCGCACCTCCAAACAATTCTGCAAGTAACCCTTCTTTGGTGGTTGAAGCAGTGGCAGTGGCAGCAGAAACGGTTGTAGTACCAGAAACCTGGGCAGCAGCTAAGCTATTAATTTCGTTCGTCAAGTCGTCTCTCTTGATAAGACCTCTTTTAATCTGACCACTGACTACCTGGGAAAACTCTTCTGTCAACTCTCTTGAACTCAACAATTCCGATGCTAAAGTAGACACCAAGTTTGAGTCCTTGAGTTTGCTGAACAATGTACTCATATCGGTATTTTGAATGGTACTTGCCAACATTTTAGTAGCTGCGTCTTTCAACTCATCGTTGTTTAAGATGGAATCGGTGGCAGTTTTCAAAAGGCCTGAATCTGATAACGATTTAACAATTTGATCAATGTAATCGTTGTCTCTTTTCTGGGGCATGTTTCTTTTGACACTTCTTTTCTTGCTGTCCAAGTCCAACAAGCCACTGCTCAACAAGGTCTTAGCAAGACTCACGGCATCAGACAAGGTGCTATTGTCTTCAAACAACTCACTGAAAAAGCTAGATGCAGCAGTTCCATCAAAGGATTCAGCAATGGAACTAATATTGAACGATTTCAATACGGAAGAAATGTCGCCCAAATCAAGTCTGTCCACAAGGTCTTCCAAATTGGAGGAGGAAAGCTTTGAGATTATGGAGTCCACAAACTCATTGTCTCTTTTTTGAAATGCTTGTTCTTCCACTGAAGCAGTAAACTCATCGATAGCAGCTATCAAATTGTCTGCACTGAACTCTCTTTTAGCGGGCAATGCAGGAGCAGCAATTAACCCGGTAACGAATGATGAAATGGTAAGTAGAGAGAACTTCATTGGTGTTTAAGAGAAAAAACAGGATTGGGGAAAGAGGTATATATAAGTTTTACACCTATGGATGCTAATAAATTTAAAAATTACTTAATGAGGTAATAATTTTATGACATATTACCTAAATTGAATTTTTAAAAATTTTAATAACATTTCCAAATTAAGAACCCCATCTTTAACATTAAACTTCCTAATTGAGTATGGGTTATTTTAGAAGCGGACAATAAGGTTAAGGATATGAGGGAGTTGTGTTTGGTTAGGAAACTGTAGTGTACAAAAGAGAAAGCGTGAGGAACCGTGGTACAGGGTGGGAGGAGTAGTACAAAACAGTAAAACTAGTAAACAGACAAACGCAGTAACGTAAATGGTGCCGTCAAGAAACAATAAAAAGTTAGCTGATGCAATTCATGGTGTAAGGGTCTTTGATTAACGTAAATGGTGCCGTCAAGAAACAATAAAATGTTAGCGATGCAATTCATGGTGTAAGGGTCTTTGGTTTTAACGTATGGTGCCGTCAAAGCAACAATGCAAACAAGTTAGCTGATGCAATTCATGGTGTAAGGGTCTTTGATTAACGTAATACTAAAAGTTATCTCAGTATGGGTGTAAGGGCCTACGATTTAAGGTCGTCGCGAAACTACAAACTCGCACTCCCACAACACACCACCATGAAACCATCACTCGTACGTCTCGTAAGACCCCGCAGACCAGTCCGCCAGTCAGATCCCCTTCTTCCTCCATTGCTGCTCTACAAGGCCATCCTCCGAGCCCACCTCCACAAACTTCCAGTGGAAATCCGGCCTCTAGGAGATGAGTACGTCAAAGCTGAGTTCAAAGCCCACAAGAACATCGACAACCCGTTGCATATCGTGGGATTCTTGACGCAGTGGCAGGATTACTTGAAAAGCATCGATGGTGGGTCGTGGATGGAAGGGAAACTTTCCAAGGATGAATTGGACAGGATGTCGCCCGAGCAGGTGGGGCAGTTGTACGAGTTGATGCAAGAGACGAAGAAGTACAGTCAATGAGAAAGCAATAGATAGAGGGGGGGTATGGATCAAATGCGTTAAGAGACGAGATGAAGACGTTTTAAATGCGTCAATAGTGTGTATAGAGTCTAATGCATAGACAAGACCAGTTTGTGGTCTCTTATTTCTTTTCTTACTTTTCTTCCGTTAATTTATGACTTCGTCCTTGTGTGTATTCAAGAGCCCTTGTCTTTATTCAAGAGCCCTTGTTCTTCGTTGGATTTGCGATAAGGCTTGTTTGGTTGACTCTAATTGTCTCTCTCCTTTTCTTAATTGTCCTATTGTCTTCATCGTCCTTTCCTTTCCTTCTTATGCGCTTCTTCCTTTAGTCTCTCTCTTCTTCTTAGACTTCTCTCCTCATAGTATCACTCGCTTCTACCAGTCTCCAAACTCATCCTCGTCCTCCCCCTCCACAAACTGGTGCTGGTTCTGAAACCCCTTCCCGTACTTGAACTCCTTCCCATTAATCTCATACCATTTCGGTATACACGACCCCTTGCCCCATGAATGATCTAGTTTCCCACTACACGCACACCTTCGGTCGCTTCGTACCCCCATATCTTTGGGACAATCGCCGTTAGGCAGATGATAATACCCCGAATCCTCAAAATGAAAAACTTCGTCCTTCAGAAGTAACATTGATACGGCTATACTATGGATTGGAGCATCACCCCATCGGGAATAGTAAAACCCCCCAACCCTGTCAAAGTACTCAAAGAATATCAGGTACGCTTGCAGTCGAAAAAAGTCCAAATCGCCGATTTCAAAATTGGACCAGAAATGGCACATATTATAATTATCCCCATTGTCATCGGTCAAAAATGCCATGGAATTGTTCTCATGCACTAGGGAAGGGTACTCGACCATGAACTGTTTGGTGCTCCGCCAAATATTCCGAACAGTCGTGTGGAGCTCCAATGGTGATAGCACAAACGCATACTTCTTGTTGTTTTCTCTCATATATTGGAACCAATCAGTATGGTAGATATCACAATTAAACGTCACGTCCGGTTCTACTCTCCAGTAATACCGGTACTGCTTCATTATTTCAAGACGATAGAAAAACCCCGAATTGAACCGACACATGTGTCGATAGCTTTCAGAGCCTCCATACTTGATCTTCTTTTTCTCCATATATTGTCGACTTCTTTCCGCTTTCACCATGTCTATCCACTCTGGATACTGCCACCAGTCTTCTGGGATCTCTACAAAATGACAGTCGCCACTAACCAAATTGGAAACCGCCTTTTTAAACCCTTCTGTGAACGGTTCGTCGTTAGCAAACACCCAATCGTAATGATACACCAGATTAAATGTCTTTTCCACCGATTCTATCGATCGCATGATGCCTTGGAAGTCGCTGTTTCGTACAAGCGAGAACATGGTGGCATTTTCCCGCAGATGGGCCTGTTTCTGCTCTGGTAATGCTCTTCTTGTGTGTTTTCTTTGGCTCAACTGGCCAATGAACGAGTTGGCATATATGATATTGTTCGACACCCCCGACACCATCTCGTGCATGGGTGACTCAAGGTACACCTCTCCTTGTGCCTTTACGTCGTTTGTGTCATCTCCTTTTGTGTCGTCTTTTGTGTCGTCTCCTGCGGTTCTTAGCTCTTCTTCTATCACTTTACCAGGTATCATTTTTCTTGCAGCTCCCACAGAACCGGGTTTTTTGCCCTTGTTTTTGTCCTCTAGCGTCGGGAATGTATTCACCTGCCACAAATACAACCACAAGTACCACCCCACTACTCCAGCGAAGCACACTAACGTTAGTCTTCGTAGAGAGAGTTTCATTATAGAGAAATGCGGAAAGCGGCGGAGCAGCTGATGAGTATCAACAAAAGGCTTAGATACGCCTGTATTCGTGCCTGCAATGTTTATTACGTGTCTATGGACTTGGCCGACTTTAGCAGTCTCTATGGATTTTAGCCGTCTTAGCTGTCTCTATGGCGTGTAGCCGTCTTCAGGAGTCTTAAGCTCTTTTGCAGTCTTCAGCCCTGCATCTTCTTCAACTGCCTACAACCCCTTGCCGTAATTTCCCTCGGCAAAGAACTTGACGATCAAGTCCACAATGGCCTGCAACGCATCCAACCATTCCTTCAACTGAATGTTCACTCTTGCCTCATCGCTTCCCAATTTGGCAAAGAAATCTTTTCTGTATGGACATGCCTTCATGGCCAACTTGAACACAGGCTTGATCAACATTCCATGGTACTTCGATAACGTGTTCCCGTAAGCGTCAGTAAAGGTCTTGGTCAACTCACTGCTGGGGTTCTGGTACGTCTGAACCATGGCTTCACACGTAAACTCCAACCCTCTAGTTAACCACAATAATCCTTGCGTGGCAGTTTTATCTTTGGTTCCGGCCTCCGTCAAAATCAAATTCTGCAACGTAGAAGCGTTGATAGGGTCCGATAACAACTTCTTTCTGATTTTGGCGATATTACCTGTCATATCTTTTTGCACCACAGAGAACGCTGAGGAGCCCAAAAGATCGAAAAGCTTGACAAGGGACTCGGAGGCTTCAAGGAACTCGGCCGTGGCGACCTTGCCGTCGGTGACGGGAACGTCCACAAAGGACTTTTTCATTTCATCGAAGAAAGTAGACATGTTGTTGTGAAATTCTTCAACAACCGCGTACATTTATGGGGGGAAATCGTAGTGCGTGTACCGACCCATACCCCAGATCCCTACACCACCATCTCCTACACCAGATCCTTACACCTACCATCTCCTACCCACCATCTCCTACACTCTCTATATTGTCTACTATACACGCTATCACCACTCAAAGTCTACCCCTTCCGCAAACCTCACCGCCCTCTCCGTCTCGAGAACCTGCCCCACGACTTCTACGCCATTTGAAGCATTGACGTATTTTTCGTACTGTTTCCGGTTATAGAACCCACTTCCCCTCCTGTCCCTCTCTCCTGTGCCTCCTTCTACTTTGCTGGTAACAGCTCGGATTATGGCCATTTTGAGCCCCCGTTCGCCATCGTTGGTGGGAATTTGCACCACCTCGTGCTCACTTTCTGGCAATGGAAACCCTTCACAATTCGAAGCATTAAGCTCGGTTCCAAACTGAGTAGCGTCGTTCAACGACCCTGTCAGTGAGTCTACTATGTATGACTGGGCTTCTTTCACCACCATGCAGGGCCGGAGTTCGGTGGAGGTTCTGTGTTTGGGTTTGCACACTCTTTTGGTATCTTTTTCTTTTTGAAGCCCTGCGGCCTTGAGTGGCTTCAACACCGGGATAACATTGGATGCCTTAAGAGGCTTGAGGGGCTTTTTGATCTTATGGGATCGTATGGTTGATTTTATGGGGTCGGTGTTCTCTTTGTCCAAATATGACAAAATCCCTTCATCGGACATCTCCAAGTCGTTGATGCGGCCCTTGAATATCCTGCTTCGGCCCTGGTGGTCCATTTCAAAGTCGTCGTTCTCGAGGTCTCGAAGGAGCTTTTCAATCTTGTTGTTTTTGAGTTTGTGTTGGGATTCTTCGTTCACCACATCGATGTTGAAAAGGTTCTTATTTGTCACCTGGAAAAGATCATTTAGTGGCGGAAGGGGGACTGTGTGTTTCTTCACGGGACTGAGAAGGTGGTCGATGTCGATTTCAAAGTCCATCCTTGTATGTGTGGTGCTAGTGTCTTGATCAAGGGAAAAGTGTTTGTGTACAAATGTGAAAAAGCGATTTGTACAATGTGGAAAAGCGGTTCTGTAAACGTTACGTGTATGTGGAGCTGCAGCGAGTTGCTCCTATGACTAAAAAACCGATGCTGGGATGTTTAACGTCTTTTGTGGGAGGTTTTATCTCTGCTTCATAAATAATTGAGACTATTTACAAATATCACTAATTGGGAAGTTGCAAATTTTACCTAGACGATTGGATCGGCAGACACAGCCAGAGTATACACAGAGACCTACAAAGTCATAACCAGGTACGGACACGGTCATTGGGATAACTGAGACGAGATACAACACAAAATACCTCTACATAATTTAACATTTAGGTAGTTTGACTCTGAAGCCTGAGAGGCATAAAGATTCTCTTACACAAATTTGACTCTGAAGCCTGAGAGGCATAACATGGTAGATTCTCTTACACAAATTTGGCCCTAGTCCGTTTTCCCAAACGTGGAAATGTTTCCTAAAGCCCAGTACTAGACACAAGTCGAGACGTAGATACGATACACTTTCTTAGATAACTTTGGCCCTAGACATCTTTCCTAAAGACCCAACCAGTGGAAGGACTTCGTGGTCTCAAAACTGCCCTCAACCAACACGTTATCGGAACTGTTACCCACTAACACGTTGTAGACACCCTTATCCGAAGCCCATTTGTTCTTGTACCCATCCCAGTAAGAAGTAGCTTCCTTGATGGACACAGAAATGGACACCGAAGCAGTTTCGCCAGGGTTCAAATCGACCTTATCGAAATTCTTCAATTCCTTAACAGGTCTACCGATCTTAGGGTCCACGGGCGACACGTAGACTTGTACCACCTCAGCCCCCTTCAATTTCCCGGTGTTTTTCACGTCCAAAGTGACAGTAACCTCATGCTCAGATTTTGCAACCTTTAAGTTTTTAAACTCAAAGCTAGTATACGACAATCCAAATCCAAATGGGTACAACACGTCTCTCTTGACCTTCTCGTAGTACCGGTATCCGACATATACATCTTCTCCGTACCACACGTTCCCGTTAGTGGCACCAAAGTTCAAAAATGCAGGATTATCCTCAACTCTTTTAGGGAAACTTAACGACAACTTTCCACTAGGATTCTGGTCCCCGAACAACACGTCTGCGATGGTGTTTCCCAACTCGTTTCCTCCGTACCATGCATGCACGATCGACCGCACATTGCCGGCCCAAGGCATCGACACGGCAGATCCTGATTGGTTCACGACAATGACGTTTTTATTGACTTTGGTGACTTCTTCAATCATTTTGTTGGTGTATCCTGGAATATCCATGTCGGGTCTATCAAACCCTTCTGATTCCCATTCTTTCGACAATCCCACTACAAAAATCACTTTATCGTTGTTTTTGGCAATTTCCACAGCTTTGGCCAATTCTTGTTCGGCAGTAGACTTGAATCTTAAGCCGAAAAATACTCCACCAGGCTCTTTGAACTCCTTGGCTACAAGGGCAGTTGGCGAGGTTCCAAATTGGACTTTGATGTGATATTTTTGGCCCTTTTTCAAGTCCACCTCTGTCAATTCTTCTCTGGTTCCCATGCCCAAGAAAAATGCCTCTCCTCTCACTTGTTTTGTTTTGTTATCCACCACCAACTTGCCGTCAATGAACAATTGGGCTGATCCAAGACATGAACACCCGACAATGTACACACCTGACTCTTCGGGTACGAAATCCCCGTCAAAATCAGCATAAAACAATAATTGGCTAGGATCCAAATTGGCAGATTTGAAATCTCCTAAAAACACCTTGGAAGACTTCATGTCCATGGTGTCGAATTGCTCTCTTTCCTTCAGTTCTGGAGGCTGTTTGTAGAAAACCGCATCTATTCCTGGCTTTCCAGCACTATTGGTTAAAACAGTTCCAATATCCGGCAAGTTTTTATCCAATAAGGCACCAACGGTGTATTGGGTGACAATCTTATTACCTCCTTCTTTGATCTTGGACAAAATCCCGTCATATGGACTGATCTTGTATCTTGCAGCCATAGAAGCTGATCCTCCACCGGAATCCTGGCACGTTTTGGCATTGGGGCCAATAATTGCAATTTTTTGACTTTCACTCTTGTCCAAAGGTAAAATACCATCGTTTTTCAATAACACAATAGCTTCACCTCCAGCCTTTCTTAACAACGCTTCCGCAGCAGGGTCATCATTCTCTCTCTCCACGATATTATCCCCAAGCCCAATTTTCAATCCTTCGTTGACAAACCGCAAAATGTACCGGACATTCTCGTCAATGGTGTCGAGATGAATTTCGTTGGTGTACACTTTATGGGACGTTTGAAGAGTTTGTCTGAACCGAGTAGGACCCGGCATCTCCAAGTTAAGACCTGCATCTAAACTTTCCTTGGTGGAATAGGTACCAAACCAATCAGACATAACTGTGCCCTTGTACCCCCATTCTTTCCTCAAGATGTCTTGTAAGAACCTTTTTGATTGGGACACATGAACTCCATCGATTTTGTTATATGCCGTCATCATCGTCTTGGGATTGGCATCCCGGAGGCAGATCTGGAAAGGTTTCAAGTAAATCTCTCTAAGAGCTCTTTCCGTCAAGCAGGTATCAACACCTTTTCTCTCGTCTTCTTGATCATTGCACACAAAATGTTTCAAGCATGCTAACACTTTTTCACTCTGGATTCCCCCCACAATTGAAGCAGCAGCATATCCAGACAACACCGGATCTTCCCCGTAACTTTCGAAAGTTCTTCCTCCCAAGGGTGATCTGGCGGTGTTGCAAGTGGGGCCCAAAATACAATGGACGGCTCTGGCCTTGGCTTCTTGGCCCATCATTTGTCCACATTCGTATAACAATTTTTTGTTGAAAGTTGCAGCCAACCCGGTTCCACAAGTGAAGCAATTGGAAGGTACACCATTGAAGAATTTGATTCCACGTACTCCATTGGGTCCATCACTTACTCTAACAGATGGAATACCCAATCTTGGAATTGGAACCGTGTGCCAGAAATCCTTCCCAGCTAACAAAGAGATTTTCTCTTCTAGGGTCAATTGCTCGACCAAAGTGTCGATATCTAATAATTCGACCATTTTGTTTTATGGAGTAGATGAGGTGGGATTGGGGCTTTATATGTATTTACGGGGTATATTAACGGCATTCTTTCCAGCGGCGAAGTTGCCTATTTGGGCCAATATTCCGGCAGCTGATTTGTGTGGGGATGGAGTGTGGAGGTGCTTGACGGAGCAACATACGGTCTGATACAGGGAGTTTTGATTGTATAATAGTCGGAAATGGGTCGGTATGTGTGACACCCAATGGCACACAACACGTTTCTTTTCTGACCCCAGCTTCTGCTTCCTTGTCTTTTCTTTCTCCTTCTCGGAATATTTTATTCATGTTCGGTGTTCTTTTCATTTTAACCCTTTCATTTTTTACTCTATTTATTGCCCAGCATTCCCTGTTTTATTTTAACTCTGGCCTATTTTGTTTGTCTCCTTCGTCATTGCAGTCTCCTTTCATCTTTTCCTCTTTTTGTGTACTATTTCTCTGTTTGAAACAAATTGTGAAAATCACCGAAATTTTTACATCGCAGATCGATTGACGAACTACCATACTCTCATTTAGCTCAAGAGCATACGGAACTTACGCACTCCCTATTAACATACATTCATACAACACACCCCATCCACGATAAGTACCATCATATCATCCACGATAAGTACCATCATATCGTACACGATACATTCATCCATCACGTAACCTCAACTATCTCCTTCTCACTTTCATCCATTTCTCATTTTTAACCTCGTCATGGTACTCTTTCTTCACTAGTATTGTCCACAAACAAAATTGAACCACAATACCCCATTACCACACTCAACCTCATTATCCCTTAGAAGTCTTTAGGTTACATTTCGTATCTGCACTCCCCAGTGCCACGCGTTATCAAAAAGTTCACTTCTTATCTCTCTCACTTCCTACTCTGCCTCGGACCTGTGCTGGGGTCTTGGGTTAAATGGTATCCTCTTTCTCCTTCTCATCGCACTTGCCTGTTATTCACTAAACACATGCTGTTACCCAGGCGGGTTCACCCCTGCAAACCCTTATTACTACTTTAGTAAATACAGAGGGTCTCAATCTCACGATGTGGTAAAGTCGAGGGCAACCTTCGGCCAGGGAGTGGGCGGTTAAACGCCAAAAATACAAGTATAAATAGTGCTGTGTTCCCCTTTTCCTGGTTGGTTTTTTGGATCATTTTTCCTAGCTATTGAAGAGTTCCCTTGTTCTTGTTGCAAAATTGTTGCGAAAAATCACTTTTGTGTTTCAGCTTTTGTCGTCTAGATTTACACCTTGGTGTGGTACTTAATTTGTTTCACTTTAAATTTGGTGCTTCTGCCACAGGTAATATGTCAGGTAGTTCTGGGACCGATACGTTAGGTGGCTCAATTGAGCTTGCCAAATTGACCACCAACCAGATGATATTGATAAGAGGAATTTTGGATAATCAATGTGAGTTTAATTCTCCTGCTTTCTTGGATATTAAGCCCTGTTTCACCCAAAACTTCGATTTGAAAATATCCACCCTGTCTACGTTTCAGTTGAGGCAACACTATTCTCTTATTTTCAGGTCTTTATCACAGGTTATATGCAAAGGGCTAGCTAAAGATTGGGTGAAAAGTATTTGTCCACGCAAACAGGCTTTGTTCCCTTATAAGCTGCATAAGCACCCAAATTGGTGGCCAAGTACAGTTCCCCACGTGGAACCGGATCATCTCAGTAAGGCTAGTAGAGTCGAATTGTTGATTTCTATCATCAGAAATAACGATATCGATTTAGTCCAGTTGAAAAAATCCATAAATCTTTCCAGCTTTGGGCCAAGATTTCTTGAATCCGGTAACATTGCAGCCACCCAGCATATGTTGTATGAGTTATTTTATATTAGCTTATACGAGAGATTGTTCTTTCAACATGGTAAAAACAGTGATTTGATAGAAGAGTTACCCCTTATTGAAAAGGAGACAATCTTAAACAGTAAGGCTATCTATGTCAAGGCCTCATACCTAGGCGACGATTTCATCATGGCCAAAAATGCCTTTGATTGTCGTATCAACACCGGAATCTACTCCGTTGGAACTACTGAAGTTGTCCCCAGAAAAACATACGAAAAGGTCACCGAGCGGCCCCATCGTGCTAAAGCTACTGCCATCAAAGCCCTGCATAGATCCTCTCGTCGGCGTAGGTTAAGAAAAAGACAAGATCCCACCGAAACCCAAGAAAAGGAACAAATGGAGGTAGCAGATCCCACCGAAGCCCAAGAAAAGGAACAAATGGAGGTAGCAGATCCGATTCCAAAAAAAGGATTGTTCTCCAACTGTGATGAAGCAGAATCCGAGCTGGTACATATCAAGGAAGAAAATACCGGAGACTTTAGATTATTCTTTCCCAAAGAGTCAGGTGAAGCAGATTTCGAGCTGGTTCATATCAAGGAAGAAAATACCGAAGACTTTAGATTATTCTTTCCCAAAGAGTCAGGTGAAGCAGATTTCGAGCTGGTTCATATCAAGGAAGAAAATACCGAAGACTTTAGATTATTCTTTCCCAAAGAGTCAGGTGAAGCAGATTTCGAGCTGGTTCATATCAAGGAAGAAAATACCGAAGACTTTAGATTATTCTTTCCCAAAGAGTCAGGTGAAGCAGATTTCGAGCTGGTTCATATCAAGGAAGAAAATACCGAAGACTATAGATTATTCAATCCCAAAGAGTCAGGTTCATTATGTGAACACGACGAGAAGATGGGAGATGTCGTGATTGATAGCGATAACCTTCAAGTAACAGTTCAAAGACAGGATGATATCTTTCCCAGTCAGTTTGGTTCTCGTTGTCCATCAAGTGATGGTAAAGTGGAGGATCGATATTCATACCCTCCACAGAGCACCACCCATGACAACCATGAAGTGGCTGTTGGAGAGCTTGAACTTGATGTTTACGCTTCTCACCATTCTGTTTCAACCGATTTCGATTTCGGAATGGATTGTGATACTGAATCAGGCGGACTGCTGAGTTTGGATTTGTCCTGTAGAAGTCCTCATGAGTCCCCTTCAAGCATGTCTGACGATAGTGACAGAGTTTACGAGTTAGATATTCAGATCTGTCGAGGCTTTGGCTTGTCTGGCCAGTAACTCAGGAGATGTTCAGGTCTGTTGAGGTTCTGGTAACCTCTTCTTGGTCTGGTAACTTCTGGGGGTTTTTTAGTTCAGTTCTTGATGCATTTTGGTGATTTCTTTCGTTAACATCCTCTCCATAAATAACAGCATTTTTGATTCCAATAAAATAATACATTAATCTATTTAATTACATATGTTTACAATATCCTTGTGAATAACTAAAATACAATGCAAAATAACCTTACAAAATATAGAGAACTATCTCTTTATGGCTTCATGTGGTAATTATAGTTGTAATTACCATTGACCTGATTTGAAGATGATCTTCTCTGAGGACCCCTAACTCCCAATGGGTTCTTGGAAAAGGATAATCGTATACCTCCTTTACCATTGGAACTTGAAGACCTTGGTAATATTCTACCATATAATTCCGCCAAAGCTCTGGTAGCATGAGCTACATCTTCAAATTCCACAAAACACATTGGTCCATGATTACTGGATCCAGGGTTGTTGTTGGTTTTGGTTCTGAAAGATAACCTTCTAAACCCTTTTTGAGGAGAAAATAAAGATCTTAACTCTTGTTCGGTAGCATCAGGTGGAAGATTACCCACATACAAAGTGTTACAAGGGGGATTCTGATCAGCCGGATTCGCTGGTGGGGGAACACGAGCAAGTAAAGACAAATCAGGAACATCTTTGCGTACCACGTTCGAAGTTTGTTCCACAGGACTATTGATGGTGGACGAAGACTGGGATTGCGAGGTTTGTCCATCCTGTGACAGTTGCACTTGATTCAATGATTGCGATTGTGTTGATGGGGTTTGTGATGCAGATGAGACTTGTGACGTTTGTAATTGGGAAGTTCCTGTTGGAGGTGAAATGTTTGGCAACTGAGGTTGCAGATTTGTGGTTGGGAACGACAGAGTTGAATTTGAAGTCTGGTTAGGTAATTGACCATTGGAAATCAGTCCATTTGACTGTCCAGTTTGAGATTGGCCCGCATTTGGGGCTGGTTGTCCTGTTTGTGATGGGGGTTGCTGCTGTTGATTCGATTGAGCTTGATTGACCAATTGTTGATTCATCATCAGCTGTCCCAAAGGTAAAGGTTGTTGGTTCAACAACGGCTGATTCAAATTCGGATTGAATGTTTTGGATAGCAAATTATTGGAAAAGTTGGATTGGAAAAATGCAGATGAAGTTCTTCTGTTGGCAGAATTTTTCGATGCTAAAGATGCAGAATTTGATTGATTCCAATCGAAATTCAAGTTGTGTAATGGAGTCTGAGGTTGACTGCTATTTTGAGGCACCTGGTTGTTACTCCATGCATTGTTATCTTGGATAGGCATATCCAAAGGACCAGGACCCGATTGGGAAGTTTGTGGTTGCTGCTGAGGTTGCTGTGATTGAAGATTTGCTGGGGCAGCTTGGGGGTTGGACTGGTCGGGATGGTTGGGATCAAATTCGTGAAATGGGTCGTTAAATGAGAATCGGGACCTGTTAGATGACCCTCCAATAGCACCAGTACTAGTAGGGGGAAGTATGGATTGAGAATTCGAGGTAGAAGCATTACCGGCAGCCGAGGCCGATAAAGGACCAGAGTGGGCTAAAATACCTGATATGTTTCCGTTGGAATTGGGATGCATGGAAATAGCAGAACTAGGAGCACTAACGCTACCATTCAAACTACCATTTCTCAATTGCAAATTATTGAATTCATAATTCAACGTCTCATCGATCTCCACATTGATGGGCACATCATTGCCAAAAATACACTTTTGGTTCAAAAGCTTATACGTAGTTAAGCAGGTATTGAAATTGTTGAAGTAGGCCAAAATGACCGAGTCTTTTGTGTTCAATTCAATCTTTAATACGTGGTCTATCACCAATGAGAAAATGATGGTAGCCTCTCTTTGAGTTAAACCACTGGGGATATTGGAAATTTTCAATATATGGCCGGCGGAATTGGTATTTGGCGTGGAGGAGGGGTTGGACACATGGTTATGGGTGGATAATGGGGGCAAAGTATTGGAATTAGTTCCCAAATGATGCACTTGTTGTTGCATATGAATATTTTGGCTTTGGGGGAGATGCTCATCACTTTTTAGATGGGGTGGTAATTGACGACCATGAGACATATCTTGTGACAACGACGCGCCACCAGGTCCCACGGAGTCCTGTGTATACTGATGATGTTGGCCATTCATATTGGGTGTATCTAACAGAATCATATAGTGTTCTGACATCTGGTACAGGTGATACAAATAACAAACAACAAGCTAGACTTTCAACAAACTATTGCCGGAGTCAACTCACTTGTTTATTGTGACCTTGGAAACCGAGTCTGGATATGGGCTTTTCCACTTGTCTGGGAAACTACTCTCCTTAAACTAGATGAGCTTAAGGATATGTTTTTATGGATTGTGACACTACTAGTGCGGGAAACAATTGATGATATTGGAACCAAAACTGGTGTATTTGTTATGAATTCACACCCGTTTCGTACGTTTAATTCAATTGATGACTCAATATATAACTTGTTATTATGGAACAAACTAACCTATTAATTGAATGAATTAAGTATTATTGTAAAATTTTATTACTCGGGGCACTTTTTGAGGAAAATGTGCGAAAATTTTGTGCCAAATGCGCTAGTGTGCTGGCTAAAATGGGAACGTTGTGGCCAGCAAAAACATAAGAGGGGCTGGAACCGTGCAGAAAAGGGGGCGCATGAGGCGGTTTACAGGTAACGGGTTTCAGTATTTTTGTGGTATATATACAATTGGGGGTTTTTGGTGTTTGAAGGCCTCTAATAAAGCCCGCCCCTCGTCCACCAGAAAAATGACCCCTACACGCGGTATAAAACATACACGGTACTGAAATGTACACCACCAGCGGCCCTTGCCGCATGTTTCCCGTTTAGGAAGGCATAAATCTAGCCCTTATTTTCGCACATATTGGTTTATGGTTTCGGAAACCCACTATGGAGTCTACAGAAGTCAGTAATACGCTTTACAAGCTACTAATAATGGAAATGATTCCCACGACAATCGAATCGTCCAAGCAACAGCATCTCAGCAATACGCAAATCAATTTAAAACTCGAATTTTTGGGGTATAAAATCGGACTTAAAGTCAACGAGTTACTATTATTCAAACTTATTGATCAGATCAGTAAAAATAACGAAAGTTTGGCGTCTTTATTGGACATTATGAAGTTCATCTGCAAGGATTTTTGGAAAGTGCTTTTCAAGAAGCAGATCAGCAATTTAAGGACAAATCATCGGGGCACATTTGTGTTGGTAGACTCCAATTTTAAACTCATAGAGAATTTTGACTTGTCCCATCCCAATTCGTCTGCTGTGATAGCACATTACCTTCTGTATGTGAATGGGCTTATAAAGGGGATACTAATGAGTTTTGGGATCCATGGCCATGTAACCAACGATATAAGCTTTCCGTCGGTGACGTTTAATATCGAGACGGACGAGAATAATTAGAGAAGTAATGGTGTTTTCTGTTTGTGTTTCCTATGTGTGCTCTTTGTGTGCTCTTTGTGTTTCTTTCTTTGTGGTCTTCTCTATCATTATCTGCTCTATCTCTGCTACTCTCGCATCGCGTTTTTTCCACTATGAATATACTCAAAAATGTCACTTTGAAGGTTCTACCGCCTCGTTTATCCCCTTCGACCAATGCCGTCATCGACAGCTTCCTTCTCTCCCTCAAGGAAAACAACTTGGCCAAACAACGGCTTTTTTTGACAAAGTTGTACGGCAGTAAAGTGGACAAACTGGTGAAACTCGATTGTTTGAATTTACTACTACAAAATTACTTAAAGTACCCACAATTCATCAGCATTTACGAAACCCGTGGGTTGATTGACCATTTCCAAATACTACTGCATGCAAGTGACACGGTATCCAAGAACTTGGTAAATTGCTTGTTGCATGGCTATAAAAATGACAAGTCGCCGAAGTTCAAAAAATTGACTGTTGCAAAATCAATTTCTCAAATGCTTAAGCAATTGGAATACTTCAAGCAACCGCAGGAAATTAGTCTGGAATTGGTGGAAACGCTACAAGAGATATCCACGATGACTAAAGGGTGCTTTCCCGTAAAAAACGCTGCCAAGACGGATAAAGTTTTCGATATTCTGAAGTATAAAAAGAATGGCTTGATCGACTTGCCTGGCTTGTGTCAATACATAAGTACGCCTTTCCCGTGCGGCAAGTCTCCAGAAACCTCGCTATACGACCACTACGACACGTTATCGCCACAGGAAAAGTCCAAATTCATGGAAGAATATTTGCAATTTAACACTGTAAAACAGCACAATGTGGAGCAGAATTGTACTAATTTGGCCGCTAGAATAGATAAACTCCATGTTATCCTGAAACTACAGTACCAGAATACCAAAGCCATTGACCAATGGTTCCACTTTGCCGATATTTTGCTGGAATTGATAAAATCTCCAGATCTGTCTATTCACAAGTACCAGAATTGCCTTCAATTAATTGATTCGAAAGCCCTTGTCAACATGTTGCTTTCGAGATTGTTCATGCATGCAGTCTCATTCGATAACATCCACCTATACTCGGTGGTGAAGGATATGGGGTTCGCTTTCTCCAAACTCGTCAAAAGCAAGCATGGTGTCAATATACCATTTAATTCCAATGATACAGTCAGATTATTGACCAATGTGATAGACCTCCTCATCAACCATTGCAAAGTAGAGGTTCCTCCAACATTCAAGTTCGGAAATGCTAAAGATGATGAAGAATTGGCCAAGTTTGGCAATAGGCTTTTCATACATGAAATCGGTCACAGAAATGGCAATTTGTATGGGAACATCATCTTGAACCCCTATATCGGCTATCAGATCAAGTTCAACAAACTCATAAGCGACAAAAGTGAACTTTACCTCCCGATGTTGTGTCCTCCCAAGCCGTGGATAAGTCCTACCACCGGAGGGTTTTTAAATGATATTAAACCCATTATAAATTCCAAAGACAACCTCACTTACACGGAAATATACCGGCAGGTAGATAAGACCGGGCAAATGGATCCCGTGTACAGTGCCTTGGATCACATGTCGAGTTTTTCCTGGTGTATAAATAAGGAAATATTAAAGGTGTTTAATCAGGCGTACGAGTCCGAACACCGATATTTGAAGATTCCACCAGCACCTGAGCACATTAAAAAGGACACCGACGGCAGGGAGAGCAAGCTAAGCCAAAGTCGAGACTACTCCAGAAGACTCAAATACAGCTTGGTGTATGATGTTTCCAATGCCTTTAAAGATAATATTTTATACTTTCCCCACGGGGTGGATTTCAGAGGCCGTATATACCCCATGGTATCGGTACTAAGCTACCAAGACGAAGATTTGGTCCGAGCACTACTCCAACTGTGGGAAGCCAAGCCTTTGGGCCCCAATGGCCATGAGTGGTTGAAGTACCAATTAGCTGGGGCCTATGGAGAAGACAAGCTAGATTTCGCTGGCAGGATCAGTTTTGTTAACGATAATTTCACCAGTATAATCGACTCGGCCACAGACCCGTTCTACAACACCTGGTGGCACGCCGGGGATGATCCATGGCAGGTTTTAAGGATTTGTATGGAATTGAAAAAAATAAGTGAGTATTCTGGAAATATTGAACAGTACATGTGTCGAGTTCTTATTCAACAAGATGGGTCGTGCAATGGTCTCCAGCACTATGCAGCGTTATCTCGAGACCAAAATGGTGGGGCCGCTGTAAATCTTGTTCCTTCCAACCACAGACAAGATATTTACAATGAAGTGTTGGAGATTATCAAAACGAAGCTCCGATCCAACCCCAATATAACTGCGAATATCATAAGCAAGATCATCAGCAGAAAACTCATCAAGCGTCCCATTATGACCCAAGTGTACGGAGTGACTCGTTTTGGAGCACAGGCACAGATTCTTGAGTCTTTTGAGGACATGAATTTGTCCCAACTTACTCCAGAAGAAGAATCGTTTTTCCAGTCCAACAAGATGGCCGTGGCTTTAGCCATCACAAACCTCACATTGTCGTCCATGCATGATGTGTTTGAGAAGTTGATCCAAGTGCAATCGTGGTTGAATAAAAACGCCATGAGAGTCATGACTCGGATCTCTTGCGATGAAATCGACGAGAAACTAGACCTTGTTAACTTAACTAATATCAAACCCATGATGTGGACCTCGTTATCTGGGTTTCCAGTGGTACAATTGTACTTGAAAATGACCAGATCCAACCTCCACACCAACCTTCAGTACTTCAATATCAAAGGACCCAGTAAGCCAGATAAGGTTGATTTGCGGAAACAAATGAACGGAGTGGCTCCCAATTACATCCATTCTCTTGATGCAGTTCATTTACTACTCACATGTACTTCATGCAAACAGAACAATGTCCCTTTTGTGGCAGTTCATGATTCGTTTTGGACAGACGCTGCCCATGCAGATGAATTGAGCCATCTCCTAAGACAATCATTTGTGGACTTGTACTCGCAGAATGTGCTTGAGCATTTGTCTGAAGATTTAACCAATACCATCAAGGGGTGTGTCAATGTGGTGTGGTTTAGTAATGACGAGAATCCAGACCTTTACCAGGCTGTGCAGGCTTATAGGGACGGGACACCCAAGAATAAAGATGGGACACTCAAGAACAAATACGGACAAAAGCAATTAAGCAACGCATTGAAGAACGAGATGCGGGACCTGAAGATCATCCATACGAATGCTAAGCTCATTGACAAGTACACGCCAGTATTATACTTACGTAGACTGGGTTTCCTTGTGCGTTATGATGGATTGAGCTTCAAGCCAACGGTGCCGTTCAACATGGTGGACTACACGCCATTGTTGGTGGAATCGAGTGTTTTACCGGCTCCGGCATTGGGGGACTTGGTCATGAATGGGGTGCTCGAGAGCCGGTTTTTCTTTTCTTAGGCCTCTGGTCTGCATGTAAATAGATTTGAGCCTGTAATCATGAACATCCGCAAGCTTATGGAACTTTATTTCGTTATACCTCAACCCCCACCCTACTCCTCGTCTATCATCCGTTGAAGCTTGCCAAATATCTTATCTCTATGCATAGCAATTTCGTCATCGCTTTCATCTGCAAAAAACTTCTGTCTAGGGAACTTCCCGTCCTCATCTTCATCCTCATCTTCATCTTCATCCTCTCCCCCCGAAGGCATATAGTCAGGGTCCTCGTCACTCTGATAGTTTACCAATTGAACGTCGTTGTGTAACACATAGTCGTATAAATCAGTGATTTCATCGGCTTCGAGGTCCAATGCCGTCTCCCCATACTCGTTATGGATATCGCCTTGGATATCGGCATCTTCATCGTCCGGGTAATCGTTCTGATAATAGTCTTCCGCATTCGAGTCCTCATTGTCCGAATATATCGGTTTATCCAAACTAGGCTCCGACCCATTAAACTCCTCTTCTTCGTCCTCAAAAAATTTAATGTACCCAATTTGAGACTTGGGATGGTTTTGGTCCGTCATGGGCGCCAATTGGTACACATCGTACACGTACTCTTCCTCCTCCGGTACCGGTCTCACGACGTTGGCCGATCTCTTCTTCCGTTCTTTGGGTCCATCAGAATTACTGATCATGAAATCATTCACCATATCACTCAATTCATTAGCAACTTCACTGTCTTCTTCTGTATGCACTTTGGGAATAACAAAACTCCGCGATTCGGTTTGTCCCGTCTCCGCCAACACCGTCGCCAACGCTTGGGGATCAGTTACTTTAAATGTGTCAGTTCTGGTGAGTTTGAAGTAAAAATCATGCTCATCGATCACGGGGGTCCGGGCACCCGACGAAGTGGGAGAAGATGGCTTGGACCGCTTTGCACCTAGTCTTTCCTCCAACACCAAGGCCTGGAGGGGATCTTGGCCTATTTTCCTCTTGATTCGTACGATTTGAGGTGGTGGCATTTGATTTGGTTTTAGTTTTTTTTGCGTTTGTGCACTTTAAAAATGCTGCCAACAAAAGTCAATTTGCACCCATTACAATGCTATGTTCTTTGCTACTACACGTATTCAAGGGACTCCGGGACGCCACAGACACACTTGGAGGCATACGGTATGAGCCCCACAGGGACATTGTGGTGATAACAGGTGGAACCGGGGGCTTGGGGTCTGAATTGATCGCTCTTTTCCTGCAGGGCAACACCACTGTGATCTCCTTAGATATCCATTCCCCCCCTCCAGAACAACAGCTCCAAAGTGCCCATTATATGGAATGTGACGTTAGCGACCGGGAACAGGTGTGGCAGGCCCACGGCCGTATCAAACAGCAGTTCGGCGAAGTGAGTATTCTTATAAACAATGCAGGAATCACCACTGGTAAGAAATTGGTGGAATTGGAGTGTGATGAGATCGAGAGAATTATCCAAGTGAACTTGTTATCCAGCTTCTACACCATCAAAGCTTTTGTTCCCGATATGTTGCAGGCCAAAAGAGGATATATTATCACCATTGGGTCCGTTTTGGGATACATGTCGCCCGCCCGATTGAGTGTTTACGGAGCCACTAAGTCGGGCTTGATAGCACTACATGAGTCGTTGACTTACGAGTTAGGGTCGCCTATGCTTAACCGTACGGGAGTAAAGACGTTGTTGGTGTGTCCCGGCCAACTCAAAACCACCATGTTCAGCACCATTGCCACTCCTTCTCGATTTTTTGCACCTGAATTAGACCCACTGGATGTTGCTATGTGTGTTATGAAAGCCATTCAACTCGGCAAAAGAGGCGAGATAAAGTTACCTTTTTATGGCAATTTTCTCCCCATCTTCAGAGCTCTTCCTTGGCCGGTGGTGGAGGTGGCTAGGAAACTTTCGGGGATTGATAGAAGCATGGAAACGTTCATTTCGAAAGCCCAATCCATCAAAGAGGGTGCCGGCAGTTTCATATCGTTAATGTCTGCCAGCAGTTACCCGGACAACCACTTTAAAAGTAGTTACCCGGACGATAATCCAAAAAATGCTCAAGAAAACTGTCTTTTACAAAGCACCCCCCAATAGCTCCCACCTTCGGTCCATTTTCGCAACAAAAAATAAAAACCACTTATCACGAGTATGTAATGATTTCTTTTTCTATTATCTCTCATCTTTTGCAACAATTTTTTCCTAAATTTTATTCGCAACTGTATGTCGCTAATAGAACCACAACTAGGCATCCCCACGCCGTACAAAGTCAAGTCTGAGCTTCTTTTCGAGAGCCTGGTGGTGTGCGACCGGGAAATCCAGTTTCATGTGTTGAAATCAGCAGCTGTTGGCCCTCTGAATGGAAAGATTCTTCTTGTGCATGGGTGGTGTGAACATGCAGATATGTATCGTCGAATAATGGAGTTTTTAAGCAGCTTGGGATACGAGTGCTTGGTATTTGACCAAAGGGGCGCCGGAAGGACATCTTTGGGCAAATACAGGGGGCGGTGTGGCCGAAATGAGGCTGTTGTGTATAAAGATATGGATCTCATGATCGAACATTTAATGGATGGTAGTTCATGTCCTTTGTACTTAATAGGACATCTGGCGGGCGGAGGAATCGTGTTAAACTACATTTTGGAAGGTAAATACAAAGATATCATCACTGGCGTAGTAAGTACGGGTCCCCTTATTCGGATTGCTGAACCATTGGCTCCATCTCCATACTTAGAGTATGTGTTGAACTTTATCGCCACCTGGTTCCCCTATATGAGGTGGGGATCCATTAACCGCGACCCCAAGGTTCGGAGTGTGATTACAAAGGCAGACGCATGGGTGGATTATTTACAGCAGGAGTTGTTGACACAAGGAAATTGCACTTTAGGACAGTTGAAGTTCATGTTCGATAGAGGTTATAAACTAGCAGCAATTGCACCTGAGCAGATGGCAGTAAATCCCCAACTCCGGCTCTTGACAATCCATTGTGTGAACGACCCTATGACAAGCTATACGCATCTGGAAGCATTTTTCAATAAAATTCCTTTGAAACAGAAGAAGTTTGTCAGATTCGAAAAAGATAGCCATTCGTTATTTATTGAGACGGAAGAGACATTTCAGGAGACGTGTGAAGAGATAGGAAGGTTTTTAAGGACCGACAAAGATTTTGATGCTGGTCGGACCGTGGGTGGTAAGTGATTTTTACTATAGTTGGGTCTATCAAATTTTCTTGCACGCCCACACCACAACACTTGTATTCCCGTTCAATGCTTGCTTCGTCTTGTACAATCGCATCGTTCGGGTTGCTCCCCAAAGCGATGATAGTTTACTGGCAATTATTTCCGGCTTGCAGTATAACAACTCCACTTGGGTATTCAACATCTCTGCCAATTGGTCGCTAGATATGTACACTTTCAAGTACTCATCGAACGCAAAGTACAGTCGTTGCATGCTACTGATATAAAGCTCGATAGGTCGTATGCGAGGGTCTGTCAACTGTGGGTTGGTGCCATCGGTTTCGTATCCTTTGGTGCACACATGGGTTAAATCATCGGGACTCATGTTCACCACTGTCACATCAAGTGTGTACACTTTGTTGTCAATGCGGTTATCCATCTTTTTCAAATCCGAGAAGGTGACGAGTTCCAACGAATCTGCAAAGGCGATGCCACAGCTCTCGTTGGAAGCAACTAGATTATCTGCCACATTTGCAGCCACATTTGCAGCCACCAAATTTTTATGGCGGATGTACAGGCTATCTTGCTCGGATGTTAACAACGAATCGGGAAGCTCACTGGACTCGTCGTCTTCGAAATCATCTCCAAATCGATTATCTGGAATAAAATTATCTTGCAATTTTTCACGCTTGACCACTTGCAGTGGAAATTGCTGGCTGATTTGAGTGGATGTGTTGTGGATGGGTATGTTCTGCTTGAATTCATTAGATACATTCTGGTTCGATAGACTTCGCTTAGCTCGATTGGAAGTATCTTGACTCCCTATACTTCTTCTAAATTCGCTTGAAACATCCTGACTACTTCTAAATTCGCTTGAAACATCCTGACTACCTGCACTTCTTCTAGATACGCTTGAAACATCCTGACTACCTCCACTCCTGCCTACCTGTTTGGCTTGAGTATATGCGCCCTGAATACTTATACTCACATTAGAAGAGTTAGCAACAAAAGTGGCCGGCAATACCTTCGGAATCTGCAGTTCAAACCCTCTTTTTGCCGCCTGTTGCAACAATTGTTTCCCCAAAGCTTGCAATTGCCATGCCAGTGTCCACTCTCCATCACTAGCACTAATCACGTCAAACGACAATACCCGGCCCTCCAAAACCGAATTATACAACTTGGCCTTATAGCACACCTTCACAACACACATTTTTCTTGACACGTCCTGTGGAAGAAGATCATTACCGGAATACATCACCAAATCTTCTTTGAACTCCCGTTCAAATCGTCTGCGCAACGCGTGGAATCTCTCAGGATAGAAATCGAGAGCGAACACCTGTTCCTCCTGGTGTCCATAATAACTCATGAGTCCATTAGGGGTAAAGTCTGTTACTTTGATTCTGTAGGGACCTTGGGGACGCACCAGGGGATTGACGTCGAGAAGCAACACGTAGCTGGTTTTTATGGTTCCTCTGGGTTCCAGAGGGTCGGGGGCCACCTCCCGGAGCTGGCATACCGGCGATGGGGTCAGAACTTTGGTGGTCCTTGAATCGTTTACCCACACCATGACTTGAAAAGGCGCGTTTATTTTTTATGTATTGTTTTTTCTATATTACTGGGGTAATTTAAATTGACGAAGCGACTTTAAGAGGGTTTAAGCTTTCTTTTCACGGTATCACTGTTCTCGCGTTTTGTACTCGCAGACTTCGCAAGTCACCGTTTTGCAACCTCTTCGTCACTACACCACACCTATGACCGGTAATCGCCGTTGATAGTAACATACTCGTGCGTCAAGTCACAGGTCCAGAAAGACGCTGTTTGACCGCCTCCGGTGCCCAAAGCAATTTCTATCTCTATATCCTCTAATTCCAACACTTCTGCAGCTCTAGCCTCATCTACTTCTTCTGGTTCTCCATCCACCAAAACCTTTAACGGTTCAGACCCATCAGTAGGCACAAATGTCACCGATATCTTCTCCGGCAACACCGAGTCGGCAGAAGACACATTGGAGTACCCTACAGCACACAAAATTCTGCCCCAATTAGCATCTTTGCCAAACATGGCCGTCTTGAACAACGACGAATTTGCCACGGACGACGCAATGGATTTGGCATCCACATAGCTCAATGCATCTGTCACCTTGAGGTGGATGAACTTCGTGGCCCCTTCTCCGTCACGAACCACTAATTGTGCCAATTGTTGAGCAAAATTGGTGACTTCAGACCGTAATTTGATATAAGCAGCAGCAGAACTCGATTTCTGGTCAATCAACTCTCCGCCTGCTGCCCCATTGGCAATACCTACAATGGTGTCGTTTGTGGACATGTCTCCATCTACAGAAATACAATTAAACGATCTGTCCACCGCATACTGCAAGATCAGTCTCATGGCACTGGAAGAAACTGGAGCATCGGTCACAAAACATCCAAGAAGTGTGGCCATATTCGGACAAATCATGCCTGCACCCTTCGACAATCCTGCCAATTTGTAGGTAACCCCATCGATCTCAAATTGCTTACTCACAATCTTGGGGAAGGTGTCTGTGGTGCAAATGGCGGTAGCACAATTTAACCAATGTTGATGGCTGGTACCTAAATGGTTTTCTGCCAACACTTCAATTCCACCTAAGATCTTGTCGATGGGCAATTTGTTACCTATAACTCCTGTCGACATAACCAAAGAGGAATTCAGTTCGTTTCCTAACACGGCATCTGTCACCGTAACCATTTTTTGGGCGTCTTCCAACCCTTTTGTTCCGGTGACCGCATTGGCATTTCCACTGTTTATAATCAACGAATTGATACCCTGTCCGGCCTTTTCCTTGACGATCCTGGAAGACACCTGTACGGGAGCGGCCCGCACCTTGTTTGTGGTGAAAACAGCAGCTGCTACAGCTTCTTTACCGTAAGTGTTGTACAAAAGGGCAAGATCCAAAGATTTCCCGTCCTTCTTTACTCCGCAATGGATTCCGCCCACACTGTAACCTTGGGGGTAAACACCTGACGTGGGCACAAACCGAGTGGCCTTGGTGGACTGGGGTCTGACAAATACCCGTTGTATGGCGTTTGAAGTGTTTTTAAGCATCGAAAGAGGTGAGTCAACGAAAGCTTATCTTTTTTCCAGTATAATGTCGCGTCAGTATTGAATGTCGTATGTGTGAAGAGTGATACCCACAATGTCGTCGCAGTGTATGTCGTCTCATGTCTCACTATGTCTCTCATTTTACATAAAAATTTTCAGTACTTCACCATGGCTCCCAAGATCTCCAACAAGATGTTCGCCGATTTCCCAAAATCAAGGCTTTTGAAACAAACTGCAAGAATAAATAAGATCCATGGCGACGATCTGACAGCATATATCTTACCTAACGTCCTGAAAATCGAGCTTTTTCTCCCATTCAAAAGAATCCATAAACCGGCCTTTGGCTTAAGACAGTTCTGGAAACACAACTTGCCTACTTTAAAGTTCCATAACTACGATGCCGAGTTTAATGTGTTGAAGGTGGAGGCAGATACTGATGCGGAATTGGAAAAATGTCCCATAAAGGTGGTTGTTCACGGTAATGCTAGACATGAAATAAATGCACGAGGTTTACAGCCCAGTGAAATATTGGCCCAGTTAATCGAGGTTACAAAAGCCACACCGGTTCCTGAATCGGACTTGAAGCAGTTGCAAATCGTGCATGTAACATAGAAATGATGTTCTTAAGCGTTCTTAACATATAAGCGTTCCTGAGGTAGAATTAGCACTTGAGATAGAACAGCGTTAAGATAGAAATAGCATTCTTGTATATACGGAATAAATTAATGTTGTACGAAAGTGTATGCATTCACGACTAAAGACTCACGAGTCAAGATTCACGACTTCAAGAATTCCATTAATGCATCTCTCCCTTTAAGTTCTATCAATCTCTTGATGTTCAAAAGCTCTGCTGTCTTATCTGCTGGTAGCGTCTGTTCTTTCGGTTTTCCCAACGCCGCCTCAAGTATATCGTTCACACTGGGCTTGTACACGCTGCTGTGGAACAAATTCACCGTTTCCACAAAATCATTCTCTTGCTCGATTTCCTGTTGGCCTTTATCTTCGTATGCCTTGATCCCGTTTAAAACTTCAGTTTTCACCGACTTCTTGTCCACCTTCTTCTGTCTAGATTTGTTCTTCTTCACCTTGGTAAAAAAATCTAATATGATCAGCTCTTCAGGGATTCTATATACAAACGACTTGATGTCGTGATCTTTTCTATCGAGTTCTGAAATGGCAATGATCTTTTTAAGATGTGGTTGAGGTTTGGCTACCACTGCATCAGGAATTTGGTAATTGTTGAAGAAATCTGGTACTTTAAAATCCTCATGGATATCGTCTCTATTATCCAAAGTATTGGTGTTTTTGGGCACCATTTTTTCTCCATTATAATCGGGATTAAATCTGTTGAACGTCTCAGCTTCAAACTGAAGGTATTCCTGTAATGTGGGCAATTTCCCTTCCTGGCGTAAGTATGGCTGATCTCTATATTTTATCAACACGTTCTGCTGCTGAGCAATTTTAAGGAAATGGTTGTGTAAAGAAATGTCCAAAATAGGAGTATCTTTGAAATTCCTCTTGACGAATAAATTCATAGGTAATAAGTTCTCATAGTGGTTGGGACACCGCCATTTGGATCCAAGAGTCTTGGGGGTGTAAAGAGGGTCCTTTAAACAGTCCATATGCCATACTAAAGGACAATAATCGCAATGAACAATAATACGATTTTGCAAGCCAGATAAGCCACATTTATGACATAGGTATAAATGGCCAAACTTATCGTACAACGAATCAAATTCCAATGCGTGTGTGTAATTGTACCCCTTGATTTGATTTCCGTTCAATTTCGACAATGAAAGTTCTGGCTTGCAAGTATGATCGTCATACTCCCCATGCTCATCGGAACCAACATTGACAAATGTGTTATCTCTTAACCCTTTGGGGAGCTGAAACTCCACCGGGTCCATGGTCTCGCTTTTATTAAGTAGCCTTCCAAAGATCCCCACCAGATCCCATTGTTTAACCCTTCCATTTTTCAGTTTTTGCTTAAAATCACATTCTCGACATATCCACGTATCAGCAGGAATAGAATCAAGAGGAGGATCACAACACACCAAATGGAACGACTTGGGACACCCTTCACAGCATATAAACATCCCAGACCCGCCACAAGCGCTGCAGAACTCGTCGTTCGACAGTTCTTCCTGCGAACTACTATTTTCTATTCCCACCGACAGGGGAGCCAAATTGGCAGTGGTGATGGATTTTTTAGGAGACGTGATCTTGATTCTGTTGGATGACCGTAGCGGACTGGCTAAAATCAACTTTATCCCTTTACTGCTTTTTTTTGGTGTGTCCGGATCCTTGTCCTCTTTCCCTCTTTTAAATCCACTCCATTTACCCGCAGGTTTGGGCTTTGGGACTCCTCGTATTCGACTATCATCTGTGATTTTCTCCGTGTCACCTGTTTTCAACCTCTTCCTGTACTGAGCCTCTGTGGGCTCAGTGTCTTCCACTTCTATCTCTTTGTTGGCACCTTTCCTCCTCCGTGGCCATAAAGCCTCTTTCTTTATTTTAGCATTAGGTGGCACCTCTAACGGTAGCCCTGAATACGACGGTTGTGGGGTGGCAAGTGCGGGTTCCACAAACTCCTGTTCCTGCTTCCACGTCTTGCCGTCGAACTTCAATATTGTTCGTATATCTGTCAATTTCTGCACTTTTTCCTTTAGCAATGGACTCGGAGCCAAACTAGTGCCGGGGTTGTAAAGTAGAGAGTTCTTCAAGCTGGCCACTTGTGCGCTTTGACGTTTGGTTCGTAGAGGCAGCGGGTCTACCGGCACGGGAACAGCTCCATTACCTCCATCAGCTCCATTAGCTTCAACATTACCTGCTGCACCGGCAGCCCCTGAAATCGAAGCGGCATTTCCCTTCCCCTTGGCTGCCCCATTGGCATGCACGGGATTCTCGGACATATAGCAATCAACCAAATACCAAGCAACCTTCACGTGTCGTTCTACGACGTTTGATGAATTTTAAAGGTTTTTTACGCGAAGTATTTCTATTTACACAGAAGGAGGGAAAGAGGAACGAAGACGGACACAGAACGAACACGGAAAAACGAAGACCTACAAACACAGCACAGTCACAAAACCAAAAACAACTGCAGTCACAAAACGAAATACACAATGACGAGTCCCCCAGACCCATCGCAGACGGCTGATGTCGCCCTTCCACAAGAACCCACACGTTTAACCTTGCATGAATTTGCCCAGTGGGAAAGCACTGCTGACCCCGATTACACGGAAACACACCTGCCAGCAGTTGATCCGGTGCTGTCCCAGAGTCACGGAACTCCTGTGCCAGTGCTTGGTGACGAGATTCTGGTGATCATCAAAAACGCTTTTGCTAGAGCCTTTACTGATAGAGTGATGAAAAAGTCCCATCTCAGGGAAGGATTAAAAAGCAACAGGGCAGGGTTTACAGAAGCGTTCACCCGGGCCAATGGAATCTTGCACGAGTACTTGGGATTGAAATTGGAGGAGCAGAACGGAGGTACTTCTGCGGCCTCTTATGTGTTGGTGACAAGTATGCCTCGAAAAGAACGAGATATTCTTGATAAACTCTGGGTAGACGTGGAAGAAGTGCAGAGCCGCAAGCGCCGCAAAGTGACGGAGAAAAACTACTTTCTGGTCCACAACAGACGGGACAAATTACCAGGAGACAACGGATATTTGGTGAAAATGGGAGTTGTATCGATAATATTATCGGTGATCGTGATTGAAGGTAACCACGTGAATCGAAAGAAGCTATGGTCTATTTTGCGGGGCTTTGGGCTCGATGATACACCAGACACCAAGAATTCTGCTATTGGAGACACGGTTCCGGGGTTGCTCCAGGAATTGGAAAAGACCAGATATATCAAGAAAGAAAATAACTATCTGGGCAATGGAGTCGAACCGGTTAATGATGCCCATGTATTTTATAATTTGGGGTCCAGGGCGTTGGTTGATTTTAGTCCTATTTCGTTTTTTTGCTTTATACGAGATGTGTATGGGGATGCTTTTGACGATGAGGTGAAGGAGCGGACGTTGGCGACGTTGAAAGTGGCTTTTAAGGGAGAGGTGGATGTGGGGGAGAGGGACGAGGGAGAGGAGCAGAGAGAGGAAACCGAAGAGAAAGAAAGACTATGAAGAGACGGCGAATGAAGTGATTCCATCTTACCCGGACTTTATGCCCTTTTCTTGCAGCCGGACTTGTGACACCATTCCCGGCCCGCCCCACTATTCACAAGCCAATCTCACCCCACCAAAAACCTCCACCCAAAATGTCGCAACCATCTCATACCCATATTATCTACCCTACCACCGCAGCACGTCTCCTATACCCACGTCTTTCCATACTTGTGAACTGGACGTCAAAACTACACATATAGCAGTTCCGCGCCAAATCAGGTAATTTTTCCCGGATGCGGTAACTACTCCCTCATATCTGTTTGCTCGTTCCATCTTCAACCCTCCTGCTAACTACACCAGACAGCATCCAATCGCCACCAAAGCTTGCCGTACCGTTCATCTTGTATCAAATAACACATTCAATCAATCTTCTCTCGTGACACGCGAAAGTGCCTTAATAAAACGCCCTTTAGTAATGCTTCATATTCAAGTCGAATCCTCCAGTAATTCGTGCGACCGATTATGGAAAATGATCTCATATGATTTTTCGACCTCGAAATCACCGACTTTTTTTTTCATATAAAAGCTTTTCTTTTCCCACCTCGAACAGTTTCCAAATTAACTTTGTCAATTCTGGTATCAGGTTATAAAAAGCTAGAACTGTTTCCAAATCAACTTTGTCAATTGCCGTTGGGTTATAAAAAGTTGTTGTCGTATTACTTTACAAATGGCCTTAGATACCTTGGATTTCGCCGTCATGGGCGCCTTACTTGTGGCGTCTGTTCTTTATTTCCTTAAAGATTACTTGTTCCCCAGAGACGATGGGATGTCTGCTGGCTTCACTGCTACCGTGGGAGGTAAATCAAGGGATATTCTTGAGACCATCACCAAGAATAACAAGAATTGTTTGATTTTATACGGATCTCAAACCGGAACCGCTGAAGACTACTCCAATAAGATTTCCAAAGAGTTGGCTAGTAGATTTGGTTTGAAAACCATCGTCAGCAGCTTGGCTGATTTTGATTACGACAACTTGAACGAGATCTCGTCCGATGTTTTGGTGTTTTTGTTGCTTGCTACTTATGGTGAAGGAGAGCCTACTGATGATGCAGTAGAATTTTGTGATTATTTGGAAAACGAAGCTGATGACTTATCCAGTGTTAAATACTGTGTTTTTGGCTTGGGAAACTCCACCTATGAGTATTATAACGAAATTGGTAAAAAAGTCGATTCGAAGTTGAAAGAACTCAATGCCGAACAAATCGGCGAGCTCGGATTAGGTGATGATGGAATTGGAAGCTTGGATGAGGATTTCTTGAGCTGGAAAGATAGTATATTTGAGTCTTTAAAAAATAATTTGAGTTTCGAAGAGCACGAATTGACTTACGAACCAAGCTTTGAGTTGATTGAAGAAATTGGCTTATCTGTGGACGATCCTCAGGTTTCGGTTGGAGAACCCAATAAATCTTATTTGGATGCCACAAAAGACTTAACCAAGGGTCCTTTTGATCACTCTCATCCTTACCTTGCACCAATTTCTGTATCCAAAGAATTGTTCAATTCCAATGACAGAAGCTGTATCCACGCTGAATTTGATTTATCTGACACTAACTTGAGATACTCCACCGGTGACCATTTAGCTATCTGGCCCTCCAATTCCGACTATCACGTGAACAACTTTGCCAAGGCCTTAGGTATAGAGAACAAATTGAACGACGTGTTCAGCTTAAAGCCTTTGGATTCCACTGTTTCTATTCCATTCCCTACTCCCACCACCTACGAGGCCGTGTTAAGGTACTATTTGGAAATCACCGGGCATATTTCGAGACAATTCTTCACCAGTATCGCCAGTTATGCTCCTTCGGACGAGCTCAAAAACTACGTGATAAAGTTGGGAAGTGACAAAGAATTATTTGCAAAGGATATCTCCCATCACAAGTACAATATTGCAGATGCATTATTGAAGATTTCAAAGGGGGAGCCATGGGAAAAAGTGCCATTTGAGTTTATCATTGAAACTATTGGTCATTTGCAACCAAGGTACTACTCTATTAGTTCTTCTTCTTTGAAAGAAAAGACTTCTATTCACGTGACAGCTGTTGTTGAAGCAGAAAAGGTTGAATCGAGATATGTTACTGGTGTGGTTACCAACTTGTTGAAAAATATTGAAATTGACCAAAACAAAAAGACTGAAAAGCCTTTGGTTACATACAATTTGGATGGTCCAAGAGATAAATTCTCGAAATTCAAATTGCCAGTGCATATTAGAAGGTCTACTTTCAAATTGCCCAGCAACCCCAAAACCCCAGTAATTTTAATTGGACCAGGTACTGGTATCGCTCCATTTAGAGGGTTTGTTAGAGAAAGATGTGCGATTAAAGAAAGTAGCACTACTGAAATCGGGAAGACTTTGGTGTTTTTTGGATGCAGAAATTCCAATGAGGATTTCCTATATAAAGAAGAATGGCCAGGATACGCCAAAGTTTTGGGAGATTCTTTTGAAATGGTGACTGCTTTCTCTCGAGAAGGTAGTGCAAAGGTGTATGTTCAACATAAAATCACTGAAAATGCCAGAAAAATTGCCAACTTGTTGCAAGAGGGTGCTTTTATTTATGTGTGTGGAGATGCGTCTAGAATGGCTAGAGATGTGCAACATGCATTGGTAGAGGTGTTGGCAAAAGATAAAGGTATTTCTGAGGAAAAGGCTGGTGATTTGATTAGAAGTTATAAGACTCAAAATAGGTATCAAGAAGATGTTTGGTAATGTAAGGTGTGAGGGGTAAATGAGACATCAACAAGGTGTTAGGTGAAGGTGTTAAATGGAGGTGTTAATGAAGATTAAAAGAAGATTAAAAGAAGACCAAATGAAGATTAAATGAGGATGAAGAAGATGTTAAATCAAATTGATGTTAAATTGAATTAAATTAAATGAAAATGTCAGATGAAGATCAAATGAAGATGTTACGCCATATATTAAACCAAATGTAAAGATGTCCAAGAAGATCATAATAGAATAAATGTCATTAATCTTCTACTCCCCTTATGCAATGCCTCCATCCAGGATTGTGTGAATTGTAAATTGGCTTTAATCTCTGTTCAATTGCTAACCAGTGTTTATACCTCAGATTCGACTTCAAATCTAAATCGTAAATGCTACATGTCAATAGATATTTTTCGTTTCGAATATCAATTAGATTGTGGACATTATTGTGGCTATTGTGGGTATTGTTGTTCTTTTCATACTTTTCGAACTTCAAAAACAACCCCACGTCTCGTAGCGTCATTACCAATGACAAATTTGTAGATACATCTGTTTCTGATGACAAATTTTCAATGAGGTCATTTCGATGGTTGATTTTCTGGTATTTTTTCAATTTCTGAAACACGTTTTGTGGATTTGATAAGAAGATTTTCAACAACTCGTCTACCGGGATTGACTTTAAGATTTTCTGTAGCAATGCCGGGTCTAATACCCCCAAGAAGTCGTGGATTCCTTCATCGAATGATTCGGGGTACAAAAAATCAAGCGGACAAAAGTGTCTCGGAAGGCCTTTTAGCTGATTCAACAGACATGTACGACAGTAATTGCATTCATTGTCATATAGCCATTTTGGCTTTAATTCTATGGTGATGGAAGAAAAATCAGCATTGTAGTAAAGATTTGAGTTTCTCGACAATTCATACTTGTTTTGGAAGTTGTTTAGGATGTTCGGAATCAACAACCCGTATCGCTCGTTGGTCATGAGCGAGAAGCTGAGATCGGCGCGGTCTGTGTTTGCGCCTTCGGTCATGTTTGCGGCTTCTGTCTTATTTGTGCTGCAGCGGGTGGCATCTGCGAGCAGTTTTGGGAGCTCCAATTTTTCAATAAACTCTCTTGTCAACACCACTAACAGAATGTCAATGATGGAATCGGGAAATAGGTTCTTGCACTTCAACTCAATAAAGTCGTACAACTCGCATGTAGAAATATAATCTATGTTTGTTTTAATAAGTCTCAAACGTAATAATTTTCCAGTTAAATAATCATTGCTACCAATGTACTTATATAGGATATTGGCATTACCATTAGCAAAGTACTGCCATTCATGGGGTCGTGTGATTTTGGATATCTCCATTTGCCGGTATGCTGTGAGCCTTGGACTTGGAGTGGTGTATTGCTGAATATGCACAAGACGATTCTATAAAAAGAATGTACGAATTTTAAGTGCGAGAAGATGTGAACCCTGGGGTGTTAAAGGCCTTTTTTTAGTGGTCCTCGTAACTCCTTTGAAAACTCCTTTGATATCTCTTTAAGTCTGTCCCTTAACCTCTCCCTTTAAGTCTATCCCCTTACTTCTCCACTGGTTGATATCCTCCACCGAGAAGAATCTTCCACCCAGCGAATCGCTTGATAAGATAACCGTAGCAGGACCGTCTATTTCAAACATCAATCCCCCCTGAAATGATGCCTGGACGTATTGAGCCGCTTTTGTGGCTTTGACGTATTTCACCCACTCCCACGACTGCATTTTTGCAGCAACTGAGGTCCAGATTCGGCCTTCAGTGGTCTTTCCACTCACCACCTGGAACTTACTCTCTGCCGAATACGCCACCAAGTTGTCGGGACTAACATAAATCTTCTCGCCGGCTTGCAATTGCACATCGATCTGCTTGTTGCCACTATTCAACAACAACATTCCTTTTCCTGAAGTGGTAACACTATCATGCTTTTCAAATAGCTTACATGATTCTATAGACATATCGTACCCTGTCCATGCAGTCAAGCTTTCCTCTCGAAGTACCACCCATCGTTGCTTGATATCCCCGATCTCCACAAGCTTGTAGTGGTTCAACCGATTTGAATGGTGATTGCCCCCAATTAACAAAGAAACGCTTTCTTCGCTTTGAAGAATTTGATACTGGTGTTTTTGGAGCTTTCGATTGACACTGCTGACCTTGTTCAAATCGCCGTTTATTCCCACCAAGCTTCCATATTTAATGCTAAGATTCGATGACTGTGGGATTTTGACGCTTAACAAGTTGGTGATTCCTTTACCAATCGGTTTGAACGTGGGGATTTCTATAAACGGGCCGTTACCTGTACCTGTGAGTTTTTCGGAATTGGAAATGGTGCTGGTGATATCTGTATATTTGCGTGTGTGGGAGCGTTTGCAAACGCTTCTCCAAACCACCCCACTTCGCACAACCACTGTACCTCGCAGAATCATGCCACTGTACACATTCATGTTGTATAAAAAAAGTATCAACAAAAAAATGTGCGACTTAAAAGTGGCTGCAAATAGACATTTGGAAGAAACCATTGCGGGTATGGTGTTGTGATGGCTATTGACACTAAAAACTGCAAACTAGACAAATTGATTCATCCACGTATCGGTTTCCAAGATCTCGTTATAAAGCTCGTCATTGATGATACTCTTATCGATGTCATTGGCCACTTTGATCAAGTCAATGAATTGAGACCAGAACTTAATCCCTTCGTCGAAATCGTTTAATAATTGACTGGCAGTGATACTATTGACCCCATGAACGTTGATGTTGAATATCGGATTGGGGATCTGTAACACTGTGCTCAATAAGTGGTCTTTAGTGTGGTGAATAATGTCGTCCTTACTTATGTCACTGTTAGTTTTCAACTGCTTGAGACTGAAGTCAAAATAAATCTCACTTATTACCCCAAGTAGAGTGTTGTTCAAGTCCTTGAAAAACGGGATCTGGTCCACGAGATTATACCAGTCCTGTTTGCTACTAAAGTCCACTTTTGCATTAGTATGGTCCTGACGTACAAGTAAATCAATCATGCACGCCTGCAATGTGTAAATCAAGTTGGTGGACACAAACTTCATATGTGACCGGAAATTCAAAAGGTTCCTAGAAATTGGACCCTGGTAGTTGATGGGTGAAATGTTCAACCTATGGAGGGAAAAGATCCTTGATAGCAACGTGATATGTTTTAAGTCACCAGAATCTAATTTGATATTGGGGGAGGTTTTGAGATATCTGGCCACTCCAGTATATTCGAACTGGTTTTCATTGAGCTTTAAGGTTTTGGATTTGATTAAAATCAATAAGATCACAATCTCCTCCAAGTTTTTCACTTCCTTTTGTTCGGTTACAAACCTTTTCAAAACTTTCAGGTAATTAGAATCAAAAAAACCAAATAGATGGAGTGTCCGCAACAAAGACGTTGATATGATCTCGTTATTGTTCTTAAGTGGCTCTTTACCATGGGTTAAATCTTGGGTGAAGAAGGCACTCAAGTCAAACTGAGGTCCTGGTGAATTCACCAACAAATGACTAATTCTTTTGGTAATTGGAGGTGTCAATCTGTTGTTTAATTCAATGGGTTCGTTCTTATACCAATAGTTTAAATTCACCTTTTTGACCTGGTAGTATCTCGTCAACAATTGGGTCATCAAGTTGAAAACTCCGTCCAAATTATCAATAAAGAATTGGCTGTTGATCAACAGTTTGTAGCTGCTAGCTAATCCACTTTCCAAAGGAGGTCTGATGTACAAAGTGCCCTTGGTGATACTCTCCAATAACTCAAGAGGAGCCAAGCCAATTGACTGGTAAAAGTAGAATTCCGGTGGTAATCTTTGCGATATAATATCATGAACGTCGTTGGGAATCTTCAAAACTCCTTTTTCAAACTGGTCATTTTCGTCTTCTTCTAAAGCCCCAAGTTTACTCATTTCATTCAAGTACATCGACACCTGACCCTCTTCGTTCAATACCGGGATGAATTTAAAGGCAGAATGGCCTCTTAAGTAAAGATCCACGCACCTTTGGTCATTCAAGGACAAAACGTAGGAATACAAATCCGGCCGATTGACCTGATACATAATGTCCAAAGCTAATTTGAAATGGCTTAATTGTGGATATGGTTGAATTGGGTCAGGTCTCGGTAATGGGGGTAAATTGGGGAAAGTTATTGGCTGAAGATTACACCCAACCATTATACTTATATCCAACAATTGTCTGGGGGAGATTCTTAACTCATACAACACCTTAGATTTATCAATAAACCGGAAGTCTTTTGACTGGAATTCCATTCCCAATATAAAGTTGTTGACCTTGGTCAATAGTAAGTCGGTGGACCCGTAAATAGTATCAATTACCTTGGCTTGGTACAAGTAAGATAACTGAAATGACGCATCATAAGGACTGATGATATAATCAATACCAACTTCGATGAAATACTTGATTAGATCGTTGACCATTGGCCTCAATGGCAATGGGTCTGTGAAGAGTCTGAATGTCTCATTGTTGCTACTACTATTATTGTAGTTCAGGTTTCTCTGGGTCAATTTTGTCCAGGTGTTTTCTAGGTGTTGCTCATTGGTGGTGAGTTCGTTGGGCTTGAGGTCCACCAGCTGCAATTGAATATCCAAGCCCCTGATCACAAACACGGGCTTGATGTTAAACTCCTTAAACACCTTCAAGTCCGAGTGGATGTAATCTCTTAACGAGCTTGGCACTCCACCGATAGCCGACAAGTATTGTTCTTTTTTGAAGGTGTAAATGCGGCTCAAATAATGTTCCACGTCGATTCCAATGGTGGCATTCTTAAGAATGGAGATGGAGCTGGTCTTTACCAACTTGGCTTCGAACAAGTACGACTCTAATGATTTAATTGGCATTTGTGTGTTGTTCGTTGAATGTTTTTGAAGTGACGATTTTTCGCGGTTTTTATTTATTTAACAGCTATGTAGACTTGGGTGGTTCTAATTGCGTTGTGCTTGGCATTGTGTTGGTTGTGTCTCCTCGTGCGATTCCATTTGTACCTGAGGCTATACAAATGTTCTAGTCCCCGAACGAGGCTCTCTAGTCCTCAGGCTCTCAAAGGTCCTCAGGCTCTCTAGTCCTCGCCAAATAAATTATTCAAGGCTCCATTTTCCACAAACGGGTCGTCCATAACATCCACCTGTAGCTTCTTCGTGCGCGCCACCGACGCCGCTTCAAGCTGCTTCTTCCGTTCTTTCATGTCATCTTGATCTGTGAACTTCTCTTTCGAAATCTTAATCAACTCCAATAATGAAGATCTCTGGTGTTTCAACGATTTGCTATTCACCAACAAATTTTCAAAGTTGGTTATATGCTGGGTGGTGATGTTGGGAAGGTGTTCTATCAACATTCTGGCCGGGTAATCGTTTTTGGACCTCAAGGAACAATATAACGTGGTCAATGCCGTAGCAGCTTCCGAATGCGTTTCCACAAAGTAATCATCATTAAGCACTCTCAATAAGGATTTGATCAAATTATCACAAAGAAACTTATCCACTTCATCATCTTTCAAGAGAATATCATTCAAGATGTTTCGAATAACCAATATGGTGTTGAACGAACACTTCGTGTCCTTAAACATGATAATATGACATGTCAACGACAAAAAAGGTGCCAATACCTCTTTATTGTTAATTATTAATTTTTTGCATGCCAATTGCGTATCGGTGACAGTCTTGCAGTTTAACTGGCTCACAATATCCATCAAATACCTTACAACAGTGGCTGTCAATTGTCTCAACATATGTTCTTCCATCATTTCTTCACTCAAAGTCTCATCGTCTTCATTTCCTTGCAATTGTAGCCCGTTGACATACACTTTCTCCCATTTATCCATGAGAATCTTGTCCAAATCCACAAACGATTTTGGCAATAAATCTGCCATGAAACTATCGACATATTTCACAGGACAGTTCCTGATAACACTCCTCAAACAACTATTGATCATATGTTTCCAACTATGTAAGGTAATTCCTGCCATCTCGCCAGTTACGGCCCTCCAGATCATTGATCCAATATTAGGAATTTCATACAACGTTTCTTCAAGTTGTGAAAGTGATCCAATTGTCAAAAACGCATACTCTCTCGTGTACCTGATCAAATGACCCACAGAATCAGCAAAGTCTCTTAAAGTCAATGCAGCCTTGACATTTTCTTCTATAAACGTTTCTTTGCTTTGAATAGAGACTCCCTGTTGCCAAAACCGTTCCATGCAAGTATACTTGACAAAACTTTGAACTTCGGGCGATAACTCTTTCCAATTATTTGGATTGTGGTAGTTTTGAATTTGTGTCAACAATTGTAGAATATGTGGAATGATTGGCTGCACTCTTGGTTTCCACAATCTTAATAAGTTGAGGTATTCTGGGGAGTCGTGATTCAATTTCTCAATACTATACTGGATGAATATTCTGGTAGCTCTAATGGGAAAAATAGAAGACCAGTGATCTTTCAACTTATTTTTCAAATCCTTACCTTCATCGTCCATTTTAGCCTCGAGTAAGTTGGTTGAAGCAACAATACCTCTTTGCTGGAAATAGGAAGCAATTTCAACTATTCCGATTCTTTCCATGAACCAATGCAACTCCATAAGCCCCTTTTCGGTTTCTGGTCTTAGCCAAGCAGACAAATCCGGGTCCACGATTTTAGCAAAAAGCTCGTCCCTGTTGTCGATCGACGACCTGCTCGCTATCACCAATAAGAATGATTTGAATGCCACGTTCTCGTGATCGCTGACTTTTTTGCTGCTCAAAATATTCGATATAACGTTCTCCAAATCATCAAATATCTTTTTCAAAGATTCAGGCATTATGTAGGCCAATCTGTTTAATTCTGTACCACAACTGGTTCTTAAATCCCTAATTAACTCTTTTTCTTCGTCGGCTTCAGGATATTCGAAAGTAGCAGTGGTTAAAATCTTTTCCAATACCTGGAACATCAACGGGCTCACGTCTTTCAATAGGGGAGCAAATTGTACCAATGTTTGCACCTGCTTTCTTATCAATAATGGACACGACAAATTCATGGCCAAAAGTCTTTCTCCCAAATTCTCCACCAAGCTATTCAAACGATTATTCACCACTTCAAAGTCCTCTCCAGTATACCAAATCCTCCATCTGGATATACCTCGGATACAATTTTCAATGATATTGAATTGACTTGTACCATAGTTAATTTCGTCTGATTTTTCCGGAAGATTGTACACTTCAATGCACTTGCATCCAAGTTCTGTACTGAAGAACTCCTGTAACCGGTTTTCCAACCATCTCAACCCATCTTCGGGCTTTTTGCACACCGTGATTCTAACAATATCCTCATTATATTTCTTGTAATTGACCAAAAACGAATTTGAGTCGGAAACTGAATCAAAGTCTATATCCAAGAACTTCCTTGAGATATTGTCTTCACTGAGAGTGGTGTAATCAATGGTCCTGTTGGCGGATATCTCCAATAGATCCATCAAAATGTCGTTCACATTGAGTTTGTTGGATAACTCATCGAATCTCAAGATTGTCACCCACATTTGTAAGGATAATCCTGATATTATCAAACTAGAGTCGTTGGTAGTTTTCAAGACTAGTTTCAAGTAATTGTCGACATCAGCCTTATCCCAGTCAATTTTGTTTTTGGAAGGTAAAGAGATGTTCAAATACTCACTCAATGACACGATCATTTCCACCGTCTTTTTGAGAAGACTGTATTCGAATTCGTCGATGTCGTCGGGGTCTATTTGCAAGGAGTCGTAGAACTGAGATAATTTCTCTATGCCTTCACTGGTGAAAATACTGCCGATAAAGAAGTCAAAATCTTCATAGTTGGTGTAGGATCTGGTGAATAACACATGGAGACAGTCAACGGCCAAGGTTTTCAACTTTGTGTCGGGAATGGTTAGAATATTTATAAGATTTGTCAAGACATTTTGAGACCTTAATATTTCAGGTTGAATCCAATGTAGACAGGTTTTGAATGTGGATAAAATCTTGGGCACAAAGGACAAATTCGTGTTCGAATTCAATATCTCAAGAAGGAACTTGCACCAAGCCTCAAACCATCCTTCATTTGAATGCTTACATATCAACACATTTTCGCTGGTATCGTATAGCTTATTCAACACATCGTTTGGTGTCACTATCAACACACTCAATTGGTTCAAAATCGCAGTTCTCTTCATGGCTATGGGATCATCAAGTAGATATATATCTTCAAACAAGGTTCGAATGACAATCAACGATAATTCTCTAGTACACAAATTCTGGTTCCACAACCCCCATAAATCCAAGTCCATTGAAGACCAGCCATCTGCAAAGTCCTGGTCGCTCAACTGATCGGTAGAGTTTACCATTTTCACCAAGTAACACCCCCATGTTTTTTTGGCAATACTTACCCATAGAAATGCAATCTTCTCTTTGATATAATGGGGGTCCACTTCATTTATTTTTCGGGCCAATTCAACCACCCAGTTCCGGACAGAGGTCTTTTTCTCCGCCAGAAACGTATGATATTTCTTGTTGATGGACTCTTGTAATAACGATAGCCCGTAATGTCTGACGATAAAGTTATCTTTATTATTCTCGAAAAGTGCCAATTGGTATCCCCAATAAGGACTTTCTTCATTGCCCTTGATGGATTCCAAAAACGATTGTGCTTCATTTCGTTGCCGATTGTTGGATTTGCTGTCATACACCACCTGTAGGGCGTTTATGATCTGATTGTACCCATTAGAATCCATGGCGTATATTTCCAGATTTGTTTTGTGAGCAAAATGAAGATGACGATGTCGCAGTAAGTGCGACACTTTAAGGCGGGATGAGTTGGGGGAGAGTAACGAGAGTATTACGGGTTATTTTCGTCACTTTTTCATAATTATAACTTACACTACAAGTAAAACTTCCGCTTGTCTTTCTCCATATCAGGCCGATGCTCCCATTCCGTCTCTTCCCGAATCCCCTTTTGAAGTCTGCGTAATTTTAAGGTGAATTGGGGCCCTATTTCCTGTAATCCCACTCGTTCATCACTTTTGAAAAGATATCTGTGTCTTCTAAAAAATATGAAATCTCTCTGGTTATGCAAGGTGATGACTTGTCTGCCCTCAAATTCTGGATCCTTTGGAAACAAGCTCTGGAACAATCTCCCCACAGTTTTTCCCAATCTGGTGTTGAAGTTGTTTAAAATCAACTCTGGCATGTGGTCAGTGGACCGACCGTGTCCCCGGATCTTCTTCCCTTCTGTCACGGAGGTGATGGAAAAATAAAACGTGGGCCCTGTGGGAAGATGTATGAATGTCAACCCTGTAACTTTCTTGTTAAATTCGTTCAAAATAATCAAGTCCGTGAACTCCCGATTGTTACAAATCTTCACCATGTCATCGATGCTGAATTGAGGCTTTCTCTTGACAAATGTCGTATTGGGTAAGAAATCCATAAGTAGATCCGCAAACTCATATGCCGTCTTTTTGGCATATTTATTGGTAGTCAATAAGATCTTGGGTTCCTTGCCACTACTGAAAAGCTCATTGAACTCGTCTTCTCCTTCGATTTCTTCCTCAATCGTCTCATCGTAAACTCTTTTACTTTCCAACGTTTCTGGAACATTTTCTGCTAACCGCTTCTCTTTTAAAGATGGGTCTTGTCTTTCCTCCTTTGCTCTTTCAGCCCTCAACTTATGCTTGTTCTTGTTCTTCTCGTGCCTCAAGTCCGCGAACACCTTCTGTCTCCTGTGCTTGTTCTTGATATTCTTGAGTGTTTCGGCGTCTTCTGACATGTTAGTTATAAGTAGTTTTTTTTTGAGATGCGAGATGAGATTTTTTGTACGCCAAAAACAAATGAATTGGCGTACCACCATCAAATCTTCCACCTGGCAGTTTAAAGACTACACATCTGCGGGCCAGGTAGCGCACTTGAACCGGTTGTTGGGGGGGATTTTGCTGATGCCAGTGGAAATCTCGGATTTATCCACGGGAGCCCATTTTCTTTTCACCAACCAACTTAATAAAACTGTAGGAACTGATGGATATGACAACTACCAGGCCCCAATGGAGAAGGGGGAGCCACTTTTTCGCCGTCGGATGTGGGTCAGGGGCAGTATTGAATGGTACGGGCGTGGCGGCCTCAACCAACAAAGTGTATGTGAAGAAAGAGTTCGGCAAGTCCGACAAATGAACCACCAGATGTTTGTGGGCATAGAACGGAATTTGGCACAAGGGGGGATGGTGCTACGAGAGGACCGGGTTTTGATGTACACAAATAAGGGGTATCAACATGTGTCGGAGAAAGTGACAAATAAGGAGTATGGCCATGTGTCGGAGAATCAAGTGCCAGATGCCAAGAAAGAGTATGGCAATGTGTCAGAAACTAAAAATAACCACCGGGTGCCAGATTCCAAGAACGAAGTCACAAACCGGGTATCAGTACCACGAGGTCCTGAAAACGCCCAGCCAAACCCCGTTGTCCCACGCCCCGATATCATCCCCCATACGCACTCAATTCAATTCTCTGCTTCCGATGTCCTCAAATACAGCTGTCTCACTTACAATCTCCATAAAATCCATTACGATCTTGACCACTGCAAATCCGAAGGACTCCCCAATATCATCGTTCAAGGACCGTTAATTGTCACGGTTGCCCTCAATTGCATCAAACAATTGTACCCAGAAGCCACGTTCGGTCATTTCCAGTATAAAAACCTAAAACCTGTTGAAATTAATGCCGTTCACCATTTAGGGGTTCGTAAATCGAACAATGAATATCAGGTTTGCATCTCCCGAGATAACCATTCATGTTTTACGGGAATTCTAACTTCTTCTTTGGGATTCTAATTACCTTACACTCACACAGACGGCTTTGTTTCATGAACATTTGTTCCTGCACAAACCATTCAATTAAGCCCCAATGGTATAAATTAGACGATAAGCCGTGAATGTCAAATTCTAAGCCCAGTGAAAATCAATGAATCCCTTAACCTTATTATCCATGGCCTCGGTGGCTTTATGTCATCCTTTGACTTGGCCGCTAACTCAAGCCGAGTTTAATGTGCACAGTTGCACCAATGAGATGTTGAACCCATTCTTCCCTTATTCCTATGAGAACACCACCGTTATTGAAGGAGCTGAATGTTGCTTTGAGCAGGACGGTATCTTCTTGCTAGCTCAGTTCTGGGACTTTAATCCCGTCAAGTTGGCTATTGCTGTCAATGGCACTAATAGCACTAAAAATGCCCTCGATGAATCTGTGTATACCGAAGGAGTGGGATTTTACGGCTTAGGAGATTGGTTGCAAAATTTCTGGGATCAGGTAGTGGTGAAAAAAAGCAGTCAGATGCCCATTGAAAAAACCTTCACCGTCCACGGTTTGTGGAGTGACTGGGGTCCCAAGCTTTTTCAATGGGATGAGTTCTGTGCACCCGATCTCGAAGTGGATGCCGAAAAGGTCAATGTCACTACATTAATTGAGACAGAATTCGCTAAACCCGAATTGTTGCGGTTGATGAAGAAGTATTGGGTGAACACTGCCACTTCCAACGTTGCAGATGACTCGAATATCGAATTATGGACCCATGAATATAACAAGCATGGTACCTGCATGAACACCGTACGTCCAGACTGTTTCAATGGTGAGTATAAACAGTACGAAGCCCCTGTGAATTTCTGGCAAAAGGTCGTGGATGTGTGGGACACTTTGAACACCTACGAGTTTTTAAGTAGAGAGGGCATTGTGCCAACTGTGGACCATTCTTATAAGAAAGAAGATATTCTTAGGGCTTTAAAACATAGTCATTCTGATAAAGAAGTGTATATAGGGTGTACTAAGGACGGGGCCTTGGACGAGATCTGGTATTATTATCATATCAAGGGTTCAGTATTCACAGGGGATTACAAAGCGGTAGATAGTGTTGGAACCAGCAGTTGTTCGGATGAGATCTGGTACATTCCCAAGTAGTAGGTTTCTAGACTTCTTTTCAGTTTGATAAAATTGATATAGATGGGAGTTTTCAGTAAGAATGATAGAACTAGAAGTTGATAAAATTGAAAACGTTTAGCAATTAGTTTGATAAGATTTAATAGAAATAAGAAGTCAATTTGTCTTTATAGAAACTAGACGGAATTAAATGTAAGTTTAAGAATGGAAATCAGAAGCTAGTTATTAGATTTGAATAGAGTGAAGATTTTATAAGATTGAATATAGTTTCAAATACTTTTCATCCTAGTGATCTTGCACACGTGAAGCTTGTAGAAGACAGAAGAGGGAGAGAGAACGAGAACACAGACGTCTAAGGGAGAGAACCCACGACGTTAGGTCCAAAGAGGTTGTGGATTCCAATCGCAGATCGCCCATCAAACACAGCGTACATTACCTATACATCACCTAATTGGCAAGTCCGATAACTCCACAAGCAGCTCTACCACCAGCATTACCAGTAGTAGGAGACAATTCGTGACCACCTTTACCTAAATCGTCTTGTCCATCGTGACAAACAACAGATCTACCCAAGATACTATGTTCTCCGATTAATTTAACAAGAGAGTCTTGTTTGGTACCTTTGGCAACCCCATTAGCATCGGTAGTGATGTTACCTAAGTCACCAACGTGTCTGGTGTCATCTTCTGGAGCTCCGTGAGTCTTGGAGAAGGGGTTAAAGTGAGGACCAGCAGAAGTACAACCGTTGGTGTTGTCACCAAAAGCGTGGATGTGGAAACCTCTTAAAGCATTAGCATCTGCACCAGTGATTTCCCAAGAAATAGTGGTTGGATCAGATTCAGCGGTTTGTTCGAAATTGACAACACCTGAGACTTTAGAATCACCTCTAATAACAGCAACTATAAAGTTAGTATCAATTGTGAGTAGTAGTCATTGATATCGTATTGATTGCGTAAGTTGTGTAAATGAAGGTGTAGGTTGTGTAAATGAAGGTGTAGGTTGTGTAAATTGAAGTTGTAGGTTGATAGTATTGTGCAGGCAGAAACGTCCGGCGATTACTAATCCACTCAGAAACCAATTGACCCGCAATTAATCTAAACAACCCCAACACATCAGATCTGCTGTATGCTATGTGCTATGCGCCAATTGACGCAGTCCCTTCTGTCACTTCTGTCACTTCCGGTAAACGTTGGACAATGGCACTCTTGCTATTTTTCACTCGAGCAAATAAAATTGCCTAGAACTGCCTCAACAAGGTTTCCACATTGGCAACTCATCTCATCTAATACATCTCATATATCGCATACATCTCATCCGCATTATGACTAACCATTGACGAATTCTACATACCAGCTTTGACCATTTTTATTGTTCGTTAACGTTGGAAAAAAATCGGAATTGAGGGAGGGAGAAGCTTTATATACCCAAAAAAAAAGAGTTTCTCGAACCAAAGAGACTTAGTCATGATGCAGCAATCAATATATGTTTGGCTAAAACATACGGTTAAGCGACAAAATGAGATTAAGTAAACGTCTACAAAACAAGGGGAATAGATGCTGTATTTATATAGGTGCCATAACCACTATAGAACCACTATAGCTCAGGGCCAGTTTTTCTTCGGTCTCCGATCTGGAGCAATTTAGACCCACGGCCAGGAGCACGCAGTACTACCGCCACAGTTTAATTCCGGTGCCATTTTGGCTAAGTTTCTTTGTTCTTACATTTTAGCTTCCTGTTAGTTCTGGTTATTTTCTCCTTATTTTCTCCTCGTTCTGGTTCGTCTTATCCGGTTATTTTCTGGAATACGTCCCTTTGGTTTTTGGTGTTTGTGTCTACAATCTGTCTACCTTCTCTTTCTGTTTCTGTACTGTCTCTCAAGTTGAATGCCGATTAGACAGAAGCAGCATCCGCCTTCTTTGATCCTTACTCTTCTATTCCCTTATTCCTGCTCTTAATCTTTATTCTCTTATTCTTCTTGTGTTTAACAAAACCTGATTCCACAACCTACCAGGTCTTCAATGACTAGATTCCGCTTTTGTGGCTCTCCGACTGTGCTGCTCTTTCTTCGCTACGACATTAGACTCTTTTCTTTCTTCGCTACATTAGACTCTTCTTTCTTCGCTATTAGACTCGTTTCTTTCTTCTGTACGCAAAGAGTCTTGCACCTCTGGCCGGTCTTGCTCCCTGTCTTCCTTAGCATCCTCTGGCACTTCGGGCAACGTCCCCACCAAGAAGAACACGTACGCCGTCGACACTAGGATTATCCCCGTATACAATAACACCCCTTTGTTTTTACTCCCAGCTATAAACCGGTCAATAAACGTCATTAACTGTCAAAATAGCAAGGCCGCTGGCCATAAGTGGCCATAAAAGGTGTGCCGCGCACGACGCCGATCCCCTAAATCACTGATATAAAAGCCAGGGAAAATCCACATCGGAATTTCACATTTAAGCATGTCTTTCAAAAACTACATTGTCACATTAAAAGAAGAAGTATCAGACACTGATTTCTCTGGCGTCAAGTCCAAGGTCACTGATTTGGGCGGAACCATCAAAGACGAATTCAGCTTGATTAAGGGATTCAGTTGCTCATTACCAGACAAGGTCGCTAAGCAAATCCACGAACACCAACACGTTTTAAATGTTGAAGAGGACAAAGAGGTTAAAATCCAGTCATAGTCACAAATGTATAGATAATAAAAGCTAGAATTCAATCATAGACACAGATGTAGATATTAAACTCTAGAGTCTGTAAACCTCACTTGCTACCCCTTCGTGTCCTGTATATAGACATGCCCCCTAATCTATCAATTTCCCTGCCTATTTGGTCCATGTGCATCAATGTGGAGACTTCTAAATTAAAATCATTTTTAACTACATCATGCTGTATGAAAAATACAACCATCAGCCCAACTTCAAGCCCGTAGATCACTTATATGAGCTGCGACTCAGGCAATTCACCGATACTGGCGGCCAGTATCACTCCCTAAACTTGCCAAAGTTTTATGACATTGAAAGACAAGATATATCGAACTTGAAGGTATGGAAAGTTCCTGACGGTCCTAAAGGTGAAACCGGTAGACCTTTGTTTCGAGACATTGATTTTCAGTCAATTGAGTGGAATGATGCTAAAAAAGGCGACTCGTTTGGTCCGAGTTGGAAATCCTTCTGGTTCAAGTTTGAAATAACCATTCCCAAAGAATGGTTAGATAAGAAGCAGGAGGTGGATATTGAGTGGGATTGTAATAACGAAGGGTTGATCTACAACTCCAAGGGGTTGCCATTGCAGGCTTTTAGCGGAGGAGGAGAAAGAATTCTCTTCAAATTCCCTCCCGAATACTTGACCTCCAAACCCCAATTGTTCTACTTGGAAATTGCTTGTAATGGTATGTTTGGTATAGATGGTGATGGGAATGTGGACCCCAACCGGTACTTCCGTTTGGATAAAGCCGACTTGGTCTTACCCAATTTGGAAGCCCGGGCCTTGTACTATGATTTCTGGATCTTGGGCGATGCTGCAAGAGAATTACCCAATGGATGGCAGAAATACCAGGCCAATCAGGTATGTAATGATATCATGAACGCTTTTGATCCCGAAGATGTCTCGTCCTTGAAAAAGTGCCGAGAATTGGCTGCCAAATTGTTGGGAGATAAGATCAACTCCGATAAAGTGTTTGATGAATTCGGCACTTTGAACAAGTCCATTGACGTTTTCGCTGTGGGGAATTGTCATATCGATACTGCTTGGTTATGGCCTTTTGCTGAAACAAAGAGAAAGATTGTGCGGTCCTGGACCAGCCAGTTGAAAATTGCAGAAGAATACCCCGAGTATGTGTTTGTAGCATCTCAAATGCAACAATTTAAATGGTTAAAGCTTTACCATCCGGAAATATTTGAAAAGGTATTGGAAAAGTTTACTACTAACCAATTTTTACCCATTGGAGGGTCTTGGGTTGAAAATGACACAAACTTACCCAATGGAGAAAGTTTGATCAGACAATTCCTTTTGGGTCAAAGATTTCTGTTGAACGAATTTGGCATTTATTCTTCCATTTATTGGTTACCTGATACATTTGGATATTCTTCTCAGATCCCCCAAGTGTGCCAACATGCTGGGATTGAAAAGTTCTTGACCCAAAAGTTGTCGTGGAACAATATTAACCAGTTCCCCTTGAGTACTTTCAACTGGGCCGGTATTGATGGTTCTCAAGTTTTAGTTCACATGCCTCCTGCTGACACCTACACTGCTGCGGCCCACTTTGGCGATGTGGTGAGATCTCAACACCTGCACAAGAATTTGCGGGATGTTCCCACGGGCTTGTTGCTTTACGGCAAAGGGGACGGGGGTGGTGGCCCTACCGAAGAAATGTTGGAAAAGATCAGAAGAGAAAGAGGCTTGGCTAACAATACCGGGGCTATTCCAGTGGTTCACCTTGGTAACACAGTGGAAGACTTCTACGATGATGTTTTGGCCAAGTCGGATCATGGCAGTAAGTTACCTACATGGAGGGGCGAAATGTACTTGGAATTCCATCGGGGAACTTACACCACTCAGGCAGATATTAAAAAATGGGTCAGACTGTTGGAAATCAAGGTACATGATTTGGAATGGATTGCAACTTTGTTGAGCTTAACGGATTCCACCTACAACTATCCTGCTAGGGAAATACGGGACACTTGGGAAGACTTATGTCTTTGTCAGTTCCACGACGTTATTCCTGGTTCTTGTATTGGCATGGTGTATTATGAAGAAGTGAAGCCCATGTTGCAAAAAAACTTGAACAAGGTTGATGAATTGATCGAGAAGGCATTAGCTAAGTTGGACAAAGAGACATTGAAACGGCAAGGGACTCTCAAAGACAAATCGAGCGACAGCAGATGGCTCAACACTTTACCTTGGGAAAGAAACGAACTCATTGAAGTAGACGCCTCCCACCAATTGTTCAACAGTCCTCATGTCAGCATCCTGGGAGATAAAGGGCTCTTATCCATCAGTTCTGCCACCGGTGTCAACAACCTCGACACCGTAAAGTACCCTGCCTCCATCAAAGAAGAGAAAGATGTGTTTGTTCTTAGTAACGATTTGATCCAGGCAAAGGTTACCCGGAATGGAATATTAACTTCGGTCTACGATATTGTTAACAAGAGGGAAATCATCGATACTACCAGCACCAAGCAAACTGGCACCAAAGTGGTGGGCGGGAACCAGTACTTATTATTCGATGATGAACCTTTGAATTTTCCGGCCTGGGATACCGAATTGTACTCGTTAGATAAGTTCAAGTTCTTGACGGACGCAGAAATCGTCAAAGTCACAAACAACAAGTTGAAATCAAGCTTGGTAGTCAAACTCCCCATCAGTGACAAATCGTACATCGAGACAGAGATTTCTATTGAAGGTGTGGTTGACAACGCAGATGTGGCTTCCAACAACTTTATCAAGTTCAAAAGTAATGTTGAATGGCACGAAACCTACAAGTTTTTGAAAGTTCAGTTTCCCACCACCATTTATACGGCTCAGGAAGCTAACTACGAGACTCAATTTGGAATAACCAAAAGACCTACCCATTACAATACCAGTTGGGACACTGCCAAGTTTGAAGTGTGTCACCACAAGTTCATGGATTTGAGTGAATACAACTATGGAGTGTCTGTATTCAATAATTCCAAATACGGAGGATCAATCCATGGTAATTTGATCAGGTTATCACTTTTGAGGTCAGCTAAAGCCCCGGATAATATTGCTGATATGGGACACCACGAATTCGAGTATGCAATATACCCTCACAAACAAGCTTTGAATATGGACGTGGTCAAATTGGCGTACAATTTCAACTACAAGTTGGAAAAATCCTTTAAATCGTCGCCATTATTGCATGCTATCAAATTTGAAAGTGACTCGATTATTTTTTCCCACTTGAAGAGATCTGAAGACGATGAGGATACCCATTTGGAAGAAAACATTCCTCTTAAGAATAAGGGACACAAGTCGCTTGTGTTGAGGTTTTACGAGGCATTGGGTGGTAGTTCCACTGGAGTTGTTAAGTTTGACAACTCCATCTTTGCGGTGGATAAAGTGATTAAGGTGAATGGGCTTGAGGACGAAATTGAGCCCGTTAAGCTTGAAAACGATCTGTTTGAATTTTCCACCAGAGGCTTTGAACTAGTGTCGTTCAAAGTAATTTTGAAAAAGTAGCCAGGTTAGTCCGGGTAACGTTCTACATTTTCAGTTGCGTCGTGTACTGTCGCTGCATTGTAACGTGTGATGGACCGCAAGGTTGAATTTGTCCCTCACTAAAAATGCCTAAGGCATCTTGAAGATGCATTGTTTATAGGCTAAATGTATGTTTTGTAATTTGACAGCAGGGAAAAGCAGGCAGGAGTGTATCAGCGAGCAGTCCTAAATCTAAGCACAGCGATTTCCAGTATCATTTTCATCCTCTACTACTTACTCTCAATGCCCCACCTGTTGTGCTTCGTTTCTAGGCCCCTCTGTGCCACGTTTCTAGGCCTCTCTGTGCCCGCCTCAAGGCTCCAGTCCATTTTGCGCCCCCAGGCATCACTGCAGTACCGTGCCCTCCCTACGAGGTTACGCAACTTGATTTTTTTTCGCGTTTCGGCAGTGCCTAAAACTCTTATGCCATTGATGGCAATAGAGTTACTGGGTACCACACGAGCGACCCGCAGCATCACAGGCAAAACATAAAAACCAAAAACAAAGGCCAAGAAACCAAGCTCAAAACATTTGGATCTGGATTCGGCTTGTATTGTCCGTCAAGTAGACGGTGGCATGTTCGTCAAGGTGTCGGCAAATCTACAAGTAATGCGCCAAACACATAATGGGTACCTGGATCGGGCTAAATTCTGAAACTAATTTTTACCACCAAGTGCAGGACATATTCTCCTTTTCTCATTTATGTTTACCTTTACGCATCTTATATGCAAATCGTGTATGTATTTTTACAATTTTCACCATACATTTCGTTTGATCACTGCCGGTTTCATCGATATGTCGTTCACCAACGTTAAGAACCATTGCGGCCCTCACATATAAATACAGCCATTTCCGCCATTTGACTTTTTTTTCAGACCTAATCACTTACATTCGTTTACTACTTTATAATGAAATTCTCATCTGCCTTAACCTTAGCTGCTGTTGCTGCTCCTGCCTTAGCTGCCGTCACTAACGGAACCAGCACTGCTACTGAATACGATCACACCGTTATCACCATCACTTCATGTTCTGACAACAAGTGTACCAAGGTTCCTGTTACTACTGGTCTCACCACCGTCACTGAGAACGAGACTGTTTACACCACTTACTGTCCACTCACTGCCACTTCTAGTGCTGCTCCAGTTGCTCCAGTTGTTAAATCTTCTTCTGCTCCTGCTGCTGTTGCTCCAGTTTCTACTGCCACTGAATACTCTCACACTGTTATCACCATTACTTCATGTTCTGACAACAAGTGTACTGAGGTTCCCGTCACTACTGGTCTCACCACCGTCACTGAGAACGAGACCGTTTACACCACTTACTGTCCACTCACTGCCACTTCTAGTGCTGCTCCAGTTGCTCCAGTTGTTAAATCTTCTTCTGCTCCTGCTGCTGTTGTTCCAGCTTCTACTGCTCCAACCACCTTGGCTCCAGCTGTCACCACTGCTAGTCATGTTTCTTCTGCTGCCCCAACTACCTTGGCTCCAGCTGTCACCACTGCTAGTCATGTTTCATCTGCTGCAAACTCCACTGTTGCTGAAGTATCTACTTTCGAAGGTGCTGCTTTCGCTAAACAAGCCCCAGTTCTTGGTGCTGCTGCTTTAGCTGCTGCTGCTCTCTTATATTAGGTATACCGGGCTTAGTTCCGACACCTAATTCATCTGTCCATTTTTGAGGCATTAAAAATTTCGGGTTTATACCTACTTCATTTTCATTATCATTGTTAGTTTCGAATATATCAAATATTTAGAGTTGCAAAATATTGTATATGTCTTCAAGAAAAGTTTTGTGAAATTAATTAGACTGATTTTAGTGAAGAGGAAGCAAGTAGTATCCTGCTCCTGATTGCACATTTGTTACCTTTTATTGTCTAATACTTTCTCTTTTTCATTAATTATCTATACACTATTCACGTTCATCACCCAAAATTGCAAAATTGATAGTATCATCTACTTCCATCTTGAAATCTTCCACTTTCTCTTCCTTTACAACTGTTTCTTTCAAGTTATCGACAATAAGATTGAACTCCTCGTTGTACTTATAGGAACTGTACTCACTGATACCGTACACTTTCAAGTTAAATAACTCAATGGTGTTTTGTCCTGGGGCCCGAAACTCAACGTAAATGTCTTTCACAGGAACTCTTAAATTGACCAAGCTCAATGGCAACTTGATGTGATTTATCAATTGGTTGGTGAGCTTTGCCTCTTTCACTTTCACAAACTTTTTCAAGTACTTGTTATTGGAGTCTGCCAAGTTATAATCAAGTTTAAACTCATTCACGTAATTCACCACTTTATCGTAGCCTTTCTTGGAACTGGGCTTAACGTATATGGACACAAATCTCGGAGCTGTTTCTGAATTTGTTGCTTTTAAGATCAAATCAGTGATTATAACAGAATTGGATAATTTGACTCCAATGTGTGATTCATCGCTGTTACACTGCCAGCTAGACCCTCCGTCAACTAGCACGTTGTTGGCATTGTACTTCAATGTTTCCGGTGATGGTGTGTAGTCAACTAAATAATCGTACCACCCGAGTAAAATCTTTCGGCTGATAGGCTTATTGTCATAAGGTAAACTGGTCAAGAATCCCAAGATTTTGGATCCCAATTTGTAGTCGGCATAATTGACATTAATAGAACCCTTGGATAGAAAGTCTAACAAGCTGCTCAACAACACCTTATCACCATTAAACTTAAAATCGCTGGAACTGGTCCCATTGACACTCAAATTATCAATCAAGTTATTGAATTTGTTGGTGATATCTTGGTTGTTTTCGATTATTTTGGAGTTGAGGATATTTTGAAACTGCTCTTTATCCAAGCCCTTTATGTTCATGTCTTTTACTATTGAAGCAACATACTTTTGTAAAGATTGCTCGTTGACTTTGAGAAAGTCGTCCCAGGTATTTGAGTTGTTCTCTTTGAGATAGCTATCAATGAAATTGAACAAGAACTTGTTGAATTCCGGAATATAGTGTAGCTTATTATTCTTGATATAAATCGGCAAGTGCTTTGGAAGTTTATCTATCAAGCTGCTGATTATATCAGTCTTTATCAGTTCGATATTTTGGTTGATTTCAATCAACTCACTGAGCTTATCTGACATCTCAGTATCATTTGAAACGATTTGAAGCTGGCTGACTTTGGTGTCTAGCGTATTGTATTTACCAAGAAGGTCTTTAGTGGCTTGGAGTGACATATCCTGAATCTTGGTGGACTGGTCAATGATTTTGACCAATTGTGTATCCACTGAATTCAAAGTGTTTAAGGTACTCGTTTGTTGTGAAAATAATGAGTTGATTTGTTCATCAATCTTGGAAAACTTGGAGTTGATTTCATAGTAGTTATCAATAAATTGAGTATCTGGCAGGGATTTTCGAGTTTTCAACAAAATTAATACTAGAATCAATTGTACGACGAATAGCCCTACAATAATATTAATGGGCTCCAAGAACTTAAATCTGGCCGAAGGTAGTTTCTGAGTGTTTTTATTATTACTCTCCGTATCAGATTCCACTTCTGTGTCGTCATCAAAGTCTTCTGACGCGTCATCCGAGTCAATTGCTTCTTCTTCGTCATAATCCAGATCCAGAATATCCTGTGTGGACACTACTGCATTCGGTTCTTTTGCTGCTACACCGTCGTCGCCGTCGTCACTATCGTCAGCTTCATCGTCACCATCCATGTCCTTGGGGCTTTCTACTCCCTGACCGTTGCTTATACCCTTGTAAAACTTGGAAAATAAGGAGTTGTAAGAAGCATCCACCGGGTTAGGTTTGCTGGTCAATATGCTGGATATAAGCCGGTTTTTTTGGTCCATTCTCGGAAGTGGCTTTGCGGGACCAACCTTGCTGTTCAAATGAATGGAAGCATCGTCGTCAGTGTCGCCTATCACTGTAGGAATACCAGGAAATCTAGACATGCTTGATGTGTTACTTGCGACAAATATAAAAACTCGCGTTCTGCAAAAAGAACTACTTTGTTTGAGATGCAGATTTTACGGCCAAATATACCACCATGCAGAAGACTCAGAGTAGAATTGAGTGAACGTAATAAAATACTTGTAGTTTAAGATACGTCTCCTTGTACAAAATACCATGAATTACCCAACAACGTTTTGGTGCAGTTTTTTTATCGATAAAGCTTTCTTGCAACAGCATACAACACCAACTTATTTCTCAATTACTTTTGTCAATTTTGCAATAGTTTACGTATTTTGTTCTCACGAAACGTTTATTTTTTTAATTGCTTTCAACATGATTTTGCATATCATGCTCCCATAATAGCTCTTAAGCATTTAGGTACATTTATTGTAAAATATACCTTCACACGGTCACAAATACTTATTATACCATCTAGTACTTATTATATACTGTAACCATTGTACCATCTAGTACTTATTATTTACTGTAACCATTGTACCGTTTACTACTTATTATAAACTTTACCGCAACTTGAAAGTTGCAAAAAAGTGAAATACAAAACTTCGGCCTCAGTGTATATCAGACATCAAAAAAATGAAACTGCAAAGCTCAAAAGCACTACAACCGTTCAAGGACAGTGGAGGCACTAGACATGTCGGTATACCCTAAAGTGTCTTCGTTCTCAAGGAAAGTCAAGGTGCCGTTTTCAATAACAGCAACATATCTACCGGTCCTGATACCCAAGCCAGCCTTAGATAAGTCAGCCCAGTAGCCCTCACCACCTAATTTCTTGGAAAACTCAGCATTGAAGTCACTGGCAAAAATAAAGTAGTTTTCGTCGTCGGTGTAACCTAAAGCTTTACCCCAAGCACTATTGACAAAAGCATCATTGGCAGTCAACACGATTACCTTGGCAACACCCTTCTTCTTGAAATCGGCAATATGTTTGAGATAATCTGGAATGTGTTGTTCAGTGCAGGTAGGGGTGAAAGCACCTGGGGCACCAGTAATGACAATCTTGTTATCCTTGAGTAAAGAAGTTAAATCCAAATCCACAGGAGGAGAACAGCTGGTCAATGAGTGATTGTCCGAGGTAATTGGAACGTATTTCAACTTAATATCAGTAGAAATGGACATATTTTTCAGTTTGTGTAGAAATAATATAACACGGGGAACTGTAAGCCTTATATATTTTTTTTCATAGCAATTAATTAGGGGTATTTTTTACATAATCCATCTCACAAATAACAGGGCCAGGCGGTGGTGAAAGTCCGAGACCGAAAGTCCGAGTCGTCTTTTGCCATTAATTTGTAAGTATGTTTGCCATCGACCTGGCCAGATCGCTGAGTCATCAATGTGGCCGCAGTGTGACTAATTGAGACTGTCATCAATTAAGACCGAGCAGCCGGTACCTTCATTTATGACCGACTGTGATGTTGCCGATTATAGCCTCTATGACCGGTCCCTCACAACTAACCGACGGTACCTCAAAACTGACCGACGGTACCTTCACCAGGTACTCAACCAACTGACCACATGGCCGAGAAATGAACCTGTATATCCTCCAACCAACAAGGTGATTGGCCAATTCTGCCAAGGTCTATCCCAGTCTAAAGGAATGGGCACCACGCCAATCCAGGTACAAATCATCGACAATAAACCCGCCATCACCACCGGATTCTCCACCACAATGCCATAGAAATCATCAAGCTTGAATATATTGACAAACCTGGTGAAATTGAGCCCGAAAAGCACCAATACCGGGTAACATATAATCACCGAGAGATGGTTGGCCAAATAAAACGTCTCTACTAGATTAATGGAAACAGGACTGCCACACAACACAAGCACTACCAAGCCCGGTACAGATAACATCATGGAAACTGCCATGGCACTACCGATTAAAAGAATTGTGTTGTCTTTGGACTTCTTCTTCTCTGCCGATCCCTTAACCTTCTTTCGATCAGCGGTACTGTGGAGAATGAGGTAGCCGTATATGAGGGAACAGCCTACCAATGCAATGTATCCTTTCACCATAACTTCTCGCGTGTTGGATGTCAATCCATATTTAAACATGCAGTAAAGGATAATTGGCAAATGAAAGGGGAAAAGGGTGTTTTTGAGTGTGGGCACATCGTGGATCTTGGTCTCCACATGGTCTTCGTCTACGAATTCGCCAAATGTCACTTTCTTGTGAGTGTTTTTTCCCTGTTTCTTCATGGTAAATCAACTATAAAAATAAATGAGATTTCATGTCGCTTTTTTTCCCAACCATACAACTTATCTTTTAACTGGTACTGGGATTTAACTATAAAAAATCACCTCAAACATGGCAAAATAGTCTGTTACCTTTCATAGATACTATTTAAATGATATACCAAGGAATCGCTGGAAAGCGTTTGTTGGAAAGTGTGTAATGTTTGTTGCACATAAAATTGTCACCATGAGAGAATTGTATCAAGATGAACACATTTACCACTTCGAAGATGGATAAAGTGCTTTGAGTACATGCCAAATTTGATGTGATATGTACTGTCATGTAGGGCAAAAGATTCTAGAAAACTTCATTTCAAATTGTTAGACTATGTCATATATATGGTCTAAAAGTTAGTATTGTGTTCTAACTCGATCAAATCCTTCCAAATGTCGCCACTGGACTTGGTGATTTTGGACGTCAAGTTCCGCTTTCGGTCGTCGTTCAACTTGGCGTACATTTTGATGACTTCGTAGTCCAAGATAGGCTTATTGTTCCCATCGTTGGAGGTGAACTTTAATCCACCAAAACGGTTCAATCGAGGATTCATTCCACAATGATGGTACTCCTTGTCGGTCAACTGTTGCTGTAATATGTACATTCTTCTGTAGCTGGTTTCATTTATGGGAAAAACCGTGAAAATCGACCCTTCAGTGGTAGTTCCAATACAACTGGTGGTGTTGTCATCTTTGGGCAACTGTTTCAAGCAACTGATACTTCCATTCATATTGAACAGGGCCTTTTCCACAAGTCGCTGTCCATTGAGGGAATTGGGATCTTCGGGATCGTATTTCAATAGATGAAGAATATTATTAGCATCTCCCACAAGGATATACACTTCTTCATCTTTCACAATAAAGTCGGCACAGCTAACGTCAATTTTTTTCAAATCCTTTCCCAACATGATCATTCGGAAAGGCTCGGCATCGAATCCCACCAACCACACGGACTTCAACGAGTCTCCAAGTAAAATAAAGTTTCCATAACTTTTACTTTCACTGACGTATACAGAGCAGTCTAAAAAGGCTACTGGCACAACCCCATCGTCCTGTAAATCTCGGATAATGATCTTCTGGCCCTGACTTACCAAAAACCGGCCACTTATTTCACTTATGGCGGTGATGGCTCCTTTTGTCTCTTCTTTGTAAAACTCTTTGAATTTATGATTGGTTTCTGGCTTACCTGGTTCTGGAATAATATCGATTATTTCGAGTAATTTAAAGGCCCCATTGGCTTCCAAATCTTCAATTCTATAGCTTCCAGTTCCCACCACAATGAATTCCCTTTTAGTCTTGAAGCTTCGTTTGGAAGTCCCCACATCTAAAATCATTGATTGCACATTGATACCTACCTCGTTGTCTTGTAACTCTATTTCATCAATTACGGTCCAGGAAATGGGGGAAATCAACTTAATGGACCCTTTGTGCGACAAGGCACCAGGCTTGTCTGCCATTGTGCCCACAATGGGGTTACCCTCTTCATCCACACAGTTGTAAGGGATTTCTTTGTACGTGGATAACACAAAAGTATTGGACTGTTCATGAAACGTCAAGTCTTTAATGGTCTCATCAAATTTGATTCTCTTGAGAGGCCAGGAGTTTTCGTAGTAGAAATCGGTGGGGATTTCACAGATTCTGGTGTTTTTCTTATCATCTAAGAAGATCAATTGGTCACCATTGAACTTATCAAACGACATAATAGGGATTTTTGTGAACTTATAGATCCGAGGGATGGAGTGATTCGTTTTCACAATAAAGTAGGGGATATCTCCACTAACAAAGATCCCCGTCAAATTATTGAGGTTTTCAATGTAAAACAACTTTCTTTCAACTTTAGTAGCCACATTGAACGAACCATGAGGAGCACCAGTGATGAATAAATCTTTTTCTTTCAAAAACTTGAAATTTTCTCCATCAAAGTACAATCTATATAACAATACTTCACCACCCATTGTTAATATTGTCATATATTGTGCTTTGGAAACCTCATTTCCTATATCATTGAAAATAACTTGCTTAATGAACGGATCAGGATATGCATCTCTGTTTTCGAAGAAACTCAACGTCAACTCATCCGTGAACTTATCCACGTCATTCAATTGATAGCACCGCTCGTTATGGAATCGGTTGAATAACACGATTCTATTATCACCCGTCACCAAAATAAACACCTTTTGCTTGGGACCCAAGCTCTCTTCTGTCTTAATGGTGGTTTTTCTCCGCTTAATCAATAAATTCACATCTTTTGTCACAGCATTCAAGATGTTGGAGTTGGTGACATAACCAGTGGTGATGACGGTATCAGACAAGATTTTGGGTACCGAGATATTGTTGAAAGTGTCATTATAGGTGTTTATGGCGATAATTTTGACATCACCATTGGTCAAGAATATCATCAAAATTTCATCACTACAAAAACTGTTGAAGATCTCATCATCCTCACTCAAAAGCTTGTTCAAGGTCATTTTCTTTTTGAACTTGTTGTTATACACAACAATCTTTTTGGGGGTTATTTGCAAGATAAACTTACCATTGTTTAGCTCATGGATAGCGATACTTAAATCGTCATTAATGAAGTCTTTAGCACCAAGTCTAGTGAAATTCTTATTGATTTGGAAGATTTCCGACTTTTTATTCTTATCATCACAAGTAACCAAAAAGTTATTGGTGATCCACAATTTATTAATTGTAGAGAATGTCAAAGACGATTTTATCACTGGTTGGATGCTAGGTGTAAATATGTTCAAGTGGCTCTGTTTATGGGACCCGGAATTGGTAAATATGGATATCTCCTGAAAGTTAGGGTTGATTAAATTAGACTTGAATTTTTCGTTAGAATAGTACCCGTATGTGAAACTGGAAATAGGTCCATGGTTCACCAATTCGTCACAGAAGCTAAATGAAAGCTTGTCGTTGGAAGTGGCTTCTTTGCCTTCGTCGTTATACAAATCATCGTCATCTTCTTCCTCTTCGTCTTTCTCTTTCTTTTTGAGATCACTTTCGGTGTGATATTGCACCAAGGGACTGTTACCGTTTGAATTCCCGAGAAAAAGTAGGTTATCATCGAGCTGAGCTATCTCGTTCGGAAATGTTAATTGTATATCGTTATCAACTAGCTCCAATGTCATTTTCTTCACAGATTTCCCATCCATTTCAAAGTTTATGATGTAGAAATCACCAAATGTCGTGATAATCAACACCTTGTTATTTATGGGGAGCACGGAGCAATTTTCAAGTCTCAAGTTCAAATGAGTGTAGTCTTGGTAACCTTTGTAGTTGTTGGTGGTCAACGAAGTAAAAGGATTGACATCCAACTTTCTGATAATTCCACCATTATCGATATGAAACACTTGATTGGACCCCACCAACAAACTTCCGTTTAAAGGCTTGGGTAATGGAAACAATCTGTCTATATCGTAGGGCAACCCGTTGATATTTAACACGGTGGTGGAACTTTTGGTGGTCAAATCTAAAGACAACACCATATAGTTGACATTATCTTTTTTGAAGTAGAGATTCCCAGCCCACACTTCATCATTCAGGTATAATATTCCAATGGTGGGGGTTCTATAATTGTGGAGAAAGCCAGCATCTATAATGGTTCCAATTCTGGAGTCCAAATTTTGACCGTTAATTAAAAAGGACGAATCAAACACCTCTTTTGACTGGGTTTGGATATCGTCGTAAATATCGCCTATTTTGTTGAAAGGGAGAAATGTCAATAAGTTTTTGAACCGTAAGCAAAGACAGCTGGGATCGACTATCAAGCTGGAGGATGACATCTTATCGAAGGTAGAATTTTGAATGATATTCTCATAATAATGCAATGATACAGTTTGGATGGTGTTGAGTTTATGATTCCATTTAACCAAGGAGATCTTGGCAAACTTGGTAGACACCAATAAATAGTCCAAATGCGGGTTTTCAATTGTTCTTATAGCTTTTAAATCTGTGATAACCCCAAATAACTTGAACTGATTTACCAAGTTCAACTTATATGATTTTTGATATCTAATCACTTCGTACACCTGAAGAATAGATGTTTTCCCTACAACTAGGTGTTTTGCTGTGGGGGAGATCAAGTTACATCCAAGACATTGGGAGATCTTGGACAGCTCAATAAGTTCCTGATATGCCTCCATAGTAAATAACTGTTGTTGAAAAATTACACAAAAAAATATCATCGCAGTGAACTGACATATTTGCACAAGGGAAGCGTGGGTGCAAAATTGGAGGTTAGAGTGTTTTGTGTGTAGGGGTGACACAAAAGGGACTTTTAGAGTGGGTGAGCACTATTTCTGGCATGGAATCGATATGTTGCGCCGTCAATTGTGGGCATATTGCCTATTTGCGTGTGAGAAATGGTGTCTAAGTAGAAAATGTTGTATTATAAGGTATGAGTATTGTGGCGGAATTGGAACTTTTGGCTAAGGTTTGATAAGTCTGGTGCTAGTTTCGTACATGTGTTAAGTATGTGGAACAAACTAGCGCAAACTCTATTACAGCCGTGCCGGCCCCCCAATCGTTTATGAGCGAGACTAATTTCGTTTACCGAGAAAATAGGTATCCAACCCAGACGTGCTAATTATACAAACATGTGAGAGTAAGGAGTATATCGATAGAGGCACTAGATCTAGGAATGTAGAGCAGGGTTTGTATGGAGTACATGAGCGATTTCTTAACAAAAAATAAATGTTACCCTTCAAAGAGAATGCAAGACTGTGAAGAGTGATTTTTGGCCACCTTTAAGCCCGGAAGAAACCAGTGAATGCCAGCAGTTGAGCAAAATAGCCAACCACTCGCGTACTTCTCACTCGAACACATATCAGTGACGAATAGAAAAGAGCAATATAAAACGTTAAGCATTAAATGAAAAGATTTCTAAAAAAACGTTAAGCATTAAAGATAGCGAAAGCTATTTATATATAAACCCCAGAATCTGTGACCACACTAGAGGAATGACAAGAAAAATGAAAAAGCAACTGCCAAAGCTCCGGTTTGCACTATAGCACCGGATCCTTGGAATACCGAAGCAGTTGGAACCGTCACTTGAGATGTGGCAGAATATTGAATGGTGGTTGGAGTCACAGGAGTTTGGGTGACTATGTTGTCAGTTATCACGTCCACCGTCTTTACCGCAGAAGTAGTGGGTGATACTGGTGTGGTTGTAGCTGGGGTGGTGGATTTTGTGGTGGAAGTGGAGGAAGTTGTGGAAGTGGACTTCGTGGTGGTGGATTCTGTGGTCTCACTACTTATTGGACAATATGTGGTGTAAATGGTGTTGTCTTCAGTGACAGTGGTAAGACCAGTGGTGACTGGCACCTCGGAGCACTTGTTATCCTTACAAGAAGTAATGGTGACGACAGTGGTTGAGTCGTGGGTGACGGTGGTGGGCTTTTCAGTGGTCAATGGACAGTAAGTGGTGTAAACTGTATTATCTTCCGTGACAGTAGTAAGTCCGGTGGTGACAGCAACCTTGGCACATTTGTTATCGTGGCACGAAGTTATAGTGACAACCGTTTCGGTAATGTCAGTTTTAGTGGATTTACCTGCTTCAGATAATGGACAGTAGGTAGTGTACACAGTTTCCACACCATTTACAGTAGATGTTCCTGTAGTCAACACTTGTTCCTCAGTGGTAGTGTGGCATCCGTTATCACAACTGGTGATGGTGGCAGTTATAGTTTCAGCCAAGGTGGTGGTGATTTCTGTGGTGGTAGATTCCGGATTAATGGTTTCTCCGGCCTGGCTCACGTACGGCACAGCTGAAGTGACAACCGTCAAAATTCCGTCAACTGTGGTAGTGTAGGTGGTGAAACTTTCCAATTCGGTGGTAGCGTAACAGTTGCTGTAAATATCACAGACGGTTTCAACCACCTCGTAGATATCGTCAGTCGAAACAGTTTCGTATTCGTAGATGGTGGGTCTTCCAGCAGCAGAAGAAGAAGCGTCGACCGGGAGTTTACCAACGACAGTGGTGTTGGAGTAAGCGAAAGAAGTAGGGGCCAATTGCACGGATGTGGCACTGACACAAGCAGATTCATCACATGAGCTGGAAACAATGGTGGAGCTGTAAGTTGGAAGGTCCGAAGCAGCAAAGGCGGCAGATATAAGGGCTAAGGAGGCGATGTAGTTCATGTTTTGGCAGGACTTGTAGTAGTTGTGGACTGTAAGATTATGACAAGTAGTATTTGTGGTGTGTTGTAATGAAAGGTTTTTAGTGTATACTTTCAAAAGTTCAAAACGATCCTGTTGATTTGTGTTCTCTAGTTTTTTAAATTCCCAAACCTCTTCCAGGGATTGTGGCCAATTTATACCCAAACATCTTTCTTGTGTCGCTGGATATTTTACTGCTTTGGATCATTGATTTATTGTCAGCAAGCCTTCTGCAGCACGACAGCGTATTTCAGGCATCAAAGGCTCTAAACAGAAATGAAAAAACCACCGCAGTTTCTAGATCGGGCCTCATCACCCAGCGCAAACGCTGGCAGTGCTGCAAAATAGCCAGCCATTTCCTGTGTTGAGCTTTTTTTTTTTTTCGCACCCGAAATTTAGCCAGTAAATGGTGCATCACGAAACCATTTTAGATCGTACTTGATTGGGAAATCGATTTGATTCTACACTTATAACTCATTGTTAGGGTTTCACCGGGCCATTTTGTCAAGTCGATCTGATGTTGCCGCAATTTTGGGTGGTTATACTATTGATGGTGGGTGTGTATGGCGAAATCTTAAGTTTGAACGATCACAACCATGAGATTCTTCAACAAAGTGAATTTGCCTTGATTTACTTTGGCAGAGACAACTGCAAGCACTGCAACCATTTTGGGCCGATTTTCGAGCAGTTGAACCATTACTATGACAACGACAACCACTTGCTGATATTAAAGGTGGACTCTACCAGAAACCCCAAAACCAAGGTCAGTTTCGGTATAAAGTCGTACCCCACGGTGTATTTGTACCATAACCAGCTGAAAAAAGTGAAGAAATTTGAAGGTAAGCGGAACCTCTTGAGCCTAATAAACTTCATCAATGACAACACCGATGCCATCAATAGCGAACTTGAATCTAATGTGAAAGTGATCGAGAGCCTTGAGGATTTGAGTCTCCAACAAGAAGTGGTAGTGTTCACCTTAAGTGACGCTAAAGCATGGGAAGAATTTGAGTTTCCCACTCACTTCATGCAACAACTGTCGTATGAGTACAATTATAAATTCAGCATAGTATTGGTGGACCAGTTACCCGATAACTCGATATTGCAGAAGTTCAGTATTGGCAATTACCCTTGCGTCATCTACTTCACCAATTCAGGCAAGTTTAAGGCGTATAAAACCACCAGTGCTAGTCATGTGCACAATGATAAGTTGACGGAAACAGGCTTCATCAACTTTTTGGCGCACTTGAATGATGATCCAGAACAGAAATATGGCCGTTGGTTCACGCCTTTGGAGCTAGATGAATATTTAACGCATCTGCAGTATGAGTTCGTGGAGGAAACGCATAAAGGATTCAATTTCAGACAGGCTAGGATGCAGGAAGAAGAGGACGAGGAAGCAGATTATAGGGAGATGGTAGGGAAGTTGCGACTTTAAGAGTAGTAGTAGCACCAAAAGTAGACGCACCAAAAGTCGCAAAAGTATCATTAGCAAAAAAGGTAATTTCACTATAGTGTAAAATCGCGACTCAAATTCAACTTATTACCACTTGAAACATGAATATTTTCCGGTTCTTCGGCGACTTATCACACATAGCTAGTTCCTTGTTCTTGTTGGCTTCGATTGAACACACTCGGTCCATCAATGGATTATCCATCAAAACCCAGGCCTTGTACAGTTTGGTCTTTGTTACGAGATACTTGGATGTGTTGTCAAAATACGTTTCATTATATAATACGTTGATGAAGTTATTTTTCATCGCCTCATCGATTTACACGGTATATATTATGGTGACCAAGTACAAAAAGACCATCAAGGAAGACCTTGACACTTTCCCTGTGAAGTATTTGATTGGAGGGTCGTTCTTGATGTCATTAATTTTTACCAACAAGTATAGTTTTGGTGAAATTTCATGGTCGTTTTCCTTATGGTTGGAAAGTGTGGCTATATTACCCCAACTATTCATTCTTCAAAGAACAGGAGAAGCTGAAAATATCACTACTCATTACATTTTTGCCTTGGGATTATACAGAGCTTTATATATCCCCAATTGGTTTTATCGGTACTTTGCTGAAAACAAATTTGATTATATTAGTATATTAGCAGGGGTGGTACAAACTGCCATTTACTCCGATTTTTTTTACATTTACTACACCAAAGTCTTACATGGCAAAAGGTTTTCCTTACCAGTATAGATAAAATTGAAGAATTGGTAGTTTATAGACAAGTTCTTTCAAAGGACATATATAAATGTATATTGAAAATTCGACATTGATGACAAAATATAATGTATATTTATATATCTGTGGATTCGACATTGGAGAATATAATTATATTCAAGATTAGTCCCTTTTCAAAGGATAATATTCCACTCTGGTGCCTTCCTTAGTAACTATAAAGATCTCTAATCCATCTCCCACTTGGATATGTCTTTCGGTAGCTGAGGTGAAAGCATCCTTGACCAATTGTAACACCTCATCCAATTCCAAATACTCCAATGGCCTCTTCTCTTTACCATCTGTTCCGGGCACGTATTGATTTTTGAAGTTGACTTGATTATCTAAAAAGGGAATAATCAAACTAGCAGCCCCACCCCCAGCTTTACATTGTTCACGCTCATAGGAGCCAACTGGATCAAATGAATATATACACCCCTTTCCTTCGTCATCCAACCCCGCCAACACGGTACTGACATAATATGGAAAGAATCTCTTGCCGTATAATAAATGACGAGTGTATCTAGCAGCACTCTGAATCGACATCCTTTTATCATTGTGATCAAATTTATACCATTGCAATTGTGTCTTGAATCTTTCTATCAACGCTCTACCATCTGCTGCAAACCCGTTGGCCGTCATGGCAATGTCGTCTCCAACATTGAATATTTTTGGTTCATATCTGGAGTTTATACTATAACCTTCCACATGTCTTGTATCACCGGCCAAAACGGCAAAATCTTTACCAGCAATACCCAAAACTGTTCCTCCATTATCAGAGTAAGGGTTAAATCTGTGTTCAATGGGAACCGAATGGGTTTCTGCTGAATAGTCTGATGCAATTGTTGTATTCATGTTGTCGCCACTGACTATTTTTGGTGCGAGAATAAATGAGAAATAAGAGGCAGAAGCAGGAAAAGAGACTACACAAAGTTTTTGCAATTGTGCTTTATTGTACGGGAAAATACCAAGGGTATTGCTTTGTTTGGAGAGGGACAGGGTGTGACTTTGTTTTGGAAAAGGACAGGGTGTGACTTTGTTTTGAAAAAAGAACAAGAACAGGGTTTTCATTGACCAAATAAAATTCAACTTTACCTCTTATTATTTAATCACAGCTTCCCTTTGGTTCGACCTCCACAGCCATCGATTCGTATACCTCTGTACGCACCGGCTAACACATCCATTGAAACACCAATGAACACATCATCACCAGTTAAGACAATGTATGGTTTGGACACGATTTATTACATGCGATTCCTTATCTGTGTCTCAGTTCCGATATAAGAATAGAGTTCTGGCCAACGAAAATTCTAATTATATAACACTACTGGAATCCCCCTCAGCAATTGCAATTTAAAATTTGCACAAAAAATAGTCAAAGCCAACGGTTGTCTATGAATACACAGGGAGATCACCACAAGGAAATCAAAAAGTACGAATCGGATGACGAGGAAGATGAATGCCATCTTTTTCTTTTAGTCCATGGGTTATGGGGCGGCCCCAATCATATGTTGACCATTGAAAAGTGTCTTCGAGAATTGTTGGACCTGCAAGTGAACAAGCAGATTGCTATATTGAAACCTTCCAGTTTTAGGTTCTGGAAAACGTACGATGGAATTAAGATATGTGCCGAACGGGTATTATTTGATATGTTTTATGAGATCGAAACATTGAAAAAGAACCACATAAAAGTAACAGAGATTAGTATTGTTGGATACTCACTAGGGGGGTTGATCAGCCGGTACTTAGTGGGGATCTTGGAAGAGATTGGGTTTTTCAAATTGGTCAAACCCGTATTTTTCACCACATTTGCTTCTCCCCACGTAGGCATTGAGTTTTTCAACGATAGCTTTTTTGACAAGACTTCCAATACGCTTGGGAAGTACCTTTTTGGAAAAAGTGGCCGTGAGTTATTTATGGCTGATAACGATCAATTGTTGGTACAAATGGCAGATCCCTCCCTGAGATACTTCAAAGGTTTACTTCAATTTGAAAAGAAAATCTTGTTATCTAACATCAAAAATGATAGAACCGTATCTTTTTTCACTTCTTTCATCACCGATTATTCCCCTTTTGATAAGTTTGGCAATATCAAGGTGCAATATTTAGACAAATTACCCACCATGAGAATTGGTGATGTTTATGTCCGAGGAAAGTTTGTTGATTTGACTAAGTCGTCGTTCGACTACACCAGCAACCGCTTCAAAGATAAGAATGCTCAAGAACATACGAGTATTACCCGGCAAAATAAGATTTATAGAATTGGGATCATTTTATTTGGGTCGTTATTCTTTCTTCCAATTTGGGTCCCCACCATTTTAACCATAAGCTTCTTTGGGTCCATCTATAGTATGATCAAGATTCGGGTGTTGAAGTATCCGAAATTTGACGACCATTGGATCAGAGTAAAGGAAGGAGTTTATGGATCCAAACCCATCAACGAGCAGGATTTAAAGATTGGGTCTCAGAAAAGAGATCAGCGTAAGACCATGCAAACCCACGAATCTTTCAAAGGTGATACTTCTGTGTTTACGGAAAGTGCTATGGAAAGAATGCTTTATGTGGAAGATAAGTTTTTGGGAGACGAAGATAGAGTTGTTGAAGATGACGAACAAGGAGACCAAGAACTCCGGAATAGCCGTAAGAACAGCAGTACGCAACTTCACAATGATTTGACTTTCAACTTCAAGAGTGATGACGACAGTGACTACGATGAGTATACTTCTACCAACGAGAATATCACCCCTGTCAAGCATTTGAACTTAATGCTTAGCCGAAAGAAGAAACTATTTGAATTAGATCCCCGTCTCAACGATCAGGCAATAGACACCCATATAAATCAATTGGGGTCATTTGAGTATGAAAACTATCCCCTTTTTGTGCAAGAAAATAAGCTTCCTATTGGGAAAGAAAAACGGTTTATTATAGACAATTTGAACACCTTGAATTGGATCAAGATCCCGGTGTATCTTGATGCCTGGAATGCCCATGACGGTATCATTGCCAGACGAGGGCCCAAAACCAATCCAAAGGGAACTGCCACCATTGCTTTGTGGACTTCAATTTTACGACAACATTTACGTATTCCAGCCGAACAATGATGTATATAAATAGGCAATTCCCTTGAAGATTTACCTTTGAGAGGATTCACTTTGAAGACTAGAAATTAAAATATGACTTAAGCCCGATTGTCTCTTTTCACCCCATTATTATCTCATTTCACTCCAATTACCTATTAAGCTCCATCATCTCTATTTAGACTCCATTATTATCTCATTAAACTCCATTAATTCTCGTAGCAACAAATAAATTGAGAAATTGCTATTCTTATCATGTTTCTTCTTCCACGAATTGGTCAAGGGTTTCGTGTGAGGTCCTTGAGGTCAATAAGGCCGTTGCACATTAAACCCCAGATCCAGACACCCTTCCGGTTTTTCACCCCTGTGAAATTGACAATTGTAGGAATCTCATGCTGGCAAATTCTTACTGGTTCGCCCGTGATAAATGATGTTCGAAGTGAATTTGACGCCAAACATGATTTGCAGGTGAACACAGATGCAGACACGTTCGAAATGGGGTTATATCAAGCGTCACAACAAGAAGAGCAACAAGAGGAACAATCATATCGGCAAGAAAAGCTATCTTCAGGAGTGATCAAGAGAATATGGTATTATATTGGGTTTGAAATACACAACTACGTGATTGATCCCCTTATCACATTTACAAGGTTTGTTGAGTTGATGTGCATGTTTGTGCCAGTGCTCTTGAGCTATCCCATATGCATTTATCGCCGAAAACATCAAACCGGGTCTAAACTCTGGTACAAGTATATCAGATGGACAGCAGAGATGGCGGGAGCCTCTTTCATCAAGTTGGGCCAATGGGCCGCCACCAGAACCGATATTTTGCCAAAGGAGTTATGTGATGAATTGAATCACTTACATTCCAATGCTAAGGCCCACAGCTTACATGCCACCAAAAAGATTATTTGCCAAAGTTTCGGAACTCTGAAGTTTGAAGATATTTTCGAGGAGTTTAATGAAACCCCTGTGGGAGTAGGGGCAATTGCACAAGTGTACTTGGCCAAGATAAACGAGAGCTTTATTAAACAGATTGGAGAAAATGATGAGAAGATTGTCCTGAAATTACAATTGGATAAACATCCAACAAAGAATAAAAGACGGTACAAATCTATTATCGAAAACTTTGTTGTGTCTAGTGAACCATTAAAAAGCAACCAGAGAGTCGCCATCAAGGTACTTCATCCTCGAGTTGAAATCAAAATCAATCGGGACTTGAAATTGATGAAATTCTTTGCCAATGCCATTAACATCATCCCCACAATGGAATGGCTCTCGTTACCGGAAGAGGTGGACCAGTTTGCTGTTTTGATGAAATTGCAATTAGACTTACGTATAGAAGGACTCAATTTGGCCAAGTTTAGGTACAATTTCAAGGACCATCCAGATATCCATTTTCCAAGGCCCTACTTATCATTTTCAACGAGACACGTGTTGGTGGAAGAGTACATGAATGCCATACCATTGGAAAAAATCTTGAGCATCGATAAAAACTATGGCAAGAACTTGTCGAAAGAAATCAGTGATAAAGGGTTGGACTCGTTCTTGAAGATGTTAATTTTAGACAATTTTATCCATGCAGATTTACATCCCGGTAACATGATGGTAAGATTCTACAAGAACAAGCTTTATCAACACGAAAAGGAATACAAGATCATTAAGACCAGTAATGAAGAGGAGACAGACCAAATCACTAAAGAGTTTTTGAGTTTGCCGGATGATCAAGTGGTATGGTGTGACAAATTAAAGGAGTTATACCACAACGGGTACCATGCGGAAATCTGCTTTTTGGATGTGGGGATTGTAACGGAATTGAACCAGGAAGATCGAATAAATTTTATTGATTTATTTAAGGCATTATCTGAGTTCAATGGATACAAGGCCGGAGAATTGATGATAGAGAGGTCCCGAACCCCCAGTACAGCCATTGATACGGAAATGTTCGCATTCAAAGTAGAGAAATTGGTGGATAGAATGAAACAAAGAACATTTGCATTAGGAAATTTGAGTATAGGAGATTTACTAGAGCAAATGTTATCCATGGTTAGAAAACATCATGTTAGAATGGAAGGAGATTTCATAAGTATTGTGGTAGCAATACTATTATTAGAAGGAATAGGAAGACAATTGGATCCCAATTTAGACTTATTTGCAAGGTTCGTATATGCATTTATTTTCGACCTCGATATAGACCAATAGAAAAAAAAGACAGTCATACTAACACAAATAGTTCATTACCAGTGTTGAGAGAATTAGGAGTTCTGAGAGAAGGAAGAGAAATGCTTCGGAATGAAGACTCCATGAATATGATAAAGGTGTGGTTGGCTCTTGAAGTGAGACAATTCATCCATGCGTCTGTGCAAGACATTAATATACTTGTGAAGTCCGACATGTTGAGTCCTAACGTTTAGACCCCAAGAAGGGGTGCGATAGGACTTGCGCGACTCAAAGTATAGTGAACCGGACGTTTACTATCGTCCGCTGCCACTACACGTAGTTTCATAGTAATACGATAATGACAATTAGCGCCATGCACCCGTTGAGATCCCAGACCAAAAACAGCAATGCGAATCCGATCTAATTATCTCCTTTTAAATACTCCTTCTGCAATTTATCACCCCTACCATGACGCAAGAAGACGAGTTGCTGGTATTCCTACAGAGCATTAAAACGGACCAAGCGTTTTTGAAGGCCACCAACAACCATTGGGCACATGGGTTGAAGTCCCCTTTCACTTTATTCAAATACTACGCGAGCAAGAAATTAACCAACCGAATACACCTAAGAGAGAATCTGGGTTATTTCTTCAAGCCCATTGCGTCCCTCGAGCCGGTTAGCCACCAAAGTTTTGCAGAATCACAGCACACCACGGATAATTCACAAACAGACGATTTCGACCATCTCTTGAGGTCTTCGTCCGAGGTCAATGCCCTGGCTCTTTCAGGGTACTATTCCTTCCCGAAGGTGACGTTGAATGTTCCATCCAAGTCGGTCAGAAACTCCCACGACTCAATTCTACAAAATGACATATCTGGACATGTTTATCAGAATTATGTTTCTTTGGAAGATTATGTCTATATATTTGGAGGCTTGTGTTTCAACAAAACGTTCAAATTCAGTGACTTTGGTATTCCCGACGACACAGACCCCGCCAAAATATCGGTATATCTACCGGTAGATCTCCCACCGCATATTGATAGAAACGTTTTGTCGGATCCTTACTTGGAGCTGAACTACCATTTCCAGCTTTACAATCCCCATAGAGGCACACTCACGATTTTGGACTCGTTGATCTCAAATTATCCCCGAGATTTACACTCCTTATCGTACACCAAACTTTCTACAAGACACGTTTTCTTGTTTGGAGGGTTTTATTTGAAAAATAAGTCGGTTCGGTATGTGGAAGCACTCGATAGGTGGATAATAGAAAAGCAGTTCGATTTGAACGAATCTGGGTTTATTTTGGATACTGTCACCTTCAATTTCACTGAAATAATTTTGACTAAGTCCCCAAGTGATACCGACTTCAGTATAGGACGATTAGGAAACTCCATAATTGCTAATCCCTATGGAAAAAGTGTGTACATTGATACAATTTCCAGCGTCAGGGTCCCCACACCTTCCAACTATGTGGATTCGTCGCATTTCAGTCCTTACATCCCATCTAATAGTGGAAGCAGCACCAACAGTACCCACAACAAACAAAGTTCCAGCAATCTCTTCAAGACAAGGTCTGGTGGAACCCCGGTAAACAACCACCCCAACAAAACTGTGATAAATACCAAGCCGCATCTCGCGTCAGAGCCAACTACCCCGGTCACCTCTGTAGGCAACGGTTTCTTCAAGGGCCCAATCAAGGCCACTTCAAGCAGTTCTGACTTTTCCCGGAAGTCGAAAAAAATGGCCCTGAACACCACCGAAATCAAGAAAAAGCCCAATAGTACCCTCAGCAAAGTGATTGATAGGGTTCATAGCAACAGCAGCAGCACTGGAAATAGTGAGAACATGAGTCCTATTTCCCCCACACAACCAAGTGCCAGAGAACCCAGTCCCCTATTTTCAGACTCTCTTATCATGCCCATGAACTTACAATCATCATACTCCAATCAGGTCAAGCAGCACAGATCGAATTCGGGTTCTATCAATAGTCGTCCTGTTTCCCCAGTTGCACCACATCCTATTTTAGCACCAAAACCTATACTGCTTGGTAGAGATGATACTACTAGAACTACTGAAATTATGGAGGCCGTTACCTTGGATGAGGAACCAGGAGATAAATGTTCATGCAGTGAATTATCGGACAAGAGTTTGTGTGACTTTTGTTCTAAACTGGACAAGGCTACCCAGTCACATCTGGATTTGTTTGGAAACACTGTGGTGAGACGAGACCATTCGTTGACAAGTATTTTCATATTTGGAGGGTTTATCGAAGTTATCAAGGACGGAATTCAGACTTTCAAAGCCACCAATGATATGTTAAGAATAGACCTCGTATGTGAGGGGGATTTTTATGTGCTGAATATTAATCATGATGCCTTCGTCAACCGCATCAACTTCAAAGATGACGCATTGATTCCGAGACCTAGAGGGTACTTTGCATCCACCTTGGTGGAATACAACACCGATGATGAAGAGTTCTGTGACTGGAACACTTCCACTACACCATTTTTCCTGTCGTCGATATTTGATGAGGAGTCAAGTGTATCCTCAGTGCCTACTTCCAACAGTCGACACCCCCATACGGTCGCAATCAAGACACCTGAAGAATATTTCGATAAGATGGCATTGATGGTTCATGGGGGCTGCAATGAAGATAATGAAACATTTGCTAACATGTACTTTTTCAAATTCTCCCTGGGGGAATGGGAAGAGACTAGTGGTTACTGTTACGACTATTTCAACAAACCCATCGACCCTTATGATGATGATAACTGTGATGACCTTGTTCCCGAAAAAGCTATCGCCAAACCGGATTTGATTGAAGCAGAATTAAGAGCGAGCCATCACACTGCCTTGTATTATAACAAGCTCGGAAGAGAGATGGTATTTTTTGTTGGAGGTTTCACCAATAATTTTCTTCGTAACCATGATAACCTGGTGTATAAGAGTGATAACTTTGATGTGTCCCGACTCAGCAGGAGTAGGTTCATCACCACTAATCCTGAAGTTTGCAGAATGCTAGTCTACAACATTAAAACTCAAACATGGGGTTTTTACAAATATCAGTATGACTTAAGGAAAAACATAGCCAACCAGACCATGGACACTTTGAGAAAAGTCCCGGCTCTTGTCAATTCCAACATCTACCATCATGGTTGTGGAGTTTCATTGAACGGTAAAATCGTCACCATGTTTCATGGTTTAGTGACTATGGCAACTGAAAAAAAGGCAGATTCCAAAGAGGTGGAGGATTTCTTTCCATTCAACACGACTTTGTTTGGCTGTCATCTCCAAATTAGTTTCCCAGCATTATAAGTAGTGTTAGTCTATGCTTACGTAATCTATATCACCTCGAAAAATTTTCCAAGAGCGACAAAAAAATCATTAACAAAACCTTGCTAAATAAATTATAATGTTTGGATTAGGTGGAACTCCTCAGGTATCGTCTCAACAAAAGTTGCAAGCAGCAGAGGCTGAGTTGGACATGGTCACTGGTATGTTCAATCAATTAGTTGAACAATGTCACGCCAAATGCATCAACAAATCATACTCCGAGTCAGACATTAATAAACAAGAAGCTCTTTGTTTAGACAGATGTGTTGCCAAATACTTTGAAACAAATGTTCAAGTGGGTGAACATATGCAGAAGATGGGACAATCTGGTCAATTTATGGGTAGAAAATAACTTTAAGGCTTTTGTTATATTACATTAATCTGTATATAATCTGTACATACTTTTCATTATATTTCCGTTATAATCTATTTACACATGCGATATTTCAAGCCCATCCAGCAGCTCTCCCCACTCTAAGCTTTATGCCTTCCCAGGTATTGATCTTGGGCCGTACATCTAAAAAGATATCGGGGTTGTCTCCTACACTAGGGTAGAAATCTATGACGTATTCAATTTCGGTTCCACATCTGTCTACTATCCAGTCATGTCTATCGAAAGGTCTTTCCAACCCCAAGACGTACGTCCTGATCCAAGCCCTGGGGGTTAGCTTGTTGGGATTACCTTTAAAACTGGTCAATTTGATGCCTCCACACTTCTTGATTGCATCCTGGTAATGACTGCTTTCCCAATTCAAAATGTGATTCCAAGTCCTTTCATTCACCATATTATGTATGGGTACAACTGCCTTCATGTCCTCCGCATGAGGGTTCCACTTCTTTCTCTTCATGGCGTCGAAGAATTGCTTCTCCGATGGGTATATCCAATTGGAATCACTGGTGGTTCTGGGAATCGAACTAATCGATCTGTCTGTGGGTAAATCCACACTCGACTCTTCAACTGACTTTCCCAGGGCATCGGAAGTGCACGACTCGCCGGGACTTAACTCCACTGCTTCGTGTGCTACTTGGGTAGATACGCTAACTTTTTTTAGCCAATCACTTCTGGTGTTATGGTCAACAGGACATTTAGGCTGATCTGCTCCCAGACCCAGAACCTCCGCTGGTTTTGGGTCTTGATTTTTGCTTGCCCACAACAACAGAGTCCATTTGCTCCTGGTACTGAGATCCACAGGGCATTTGGGTTGATCTTCGTCGTTACTCATCACAAAATGGGTTAAAACAATTTTTAATCGCACCTTGGATTTCAGTATTTAAAGCTCGATTTGGCATAGAGTTCGATTTGCATTTCCTATAGAAATATCAACTACGCAGCACTCTTATCTGTAAGTTCTGATGGCATGGGGAGTGGTTAGAATTGTTCAGTAAGTCTTTTTCTTTTCATCAAAAGACAATTCTCCGGCACCGGCATTGACAATAATCAATAATCCACCGACAATGGATAAGGTCTGGAAAAATTCATACTTGAGGAAGTCTCTTGATGAATCGTGGGAGCCGTACTTCCAAAATTGGTTGGCAAAAACATTGTAGGTGAACAATAACACTGTCAAAACAAAGGCAGCAAATTTGGTCTTATAACCGACAATAATGGAAGCACAAGTAACGAAACCACCAATAATGACCATGACTTTGGAGAATGAAAAGGAAGAGGAGAAGACAAACCCCAAGAATAACAACACCAACAACAATCTTCCTGCCAAAAGGAAGTATTTTTTGTTGTCCTGATTTTCGATCATAGGTAAACCTGGCACGTTAAAAGATCTCTTATCTCTCACCAAAGAGTCGGAGAAAGCCAAGATTAATCCTCCAACAACCGACAAGTTCCTCAAAATAAATAAGCCATCGAATATCAATCCATAAAAGATCCCCTGTAAGATAACCACAGCTACCAAAGATATGGTGGCCGCTTCGTTCTTTTTCCTTAAAATCAATAAAGTGGACGAAGTGACCATCAAAACAATGTTGACAAGCAAGAACAACACAGTCAACCACTTCCAAAAGTGCTTGTAGCTATGCAAGTAGTAGACTTGTTCGCTCCACTGAGTAAAGATCCGAAGGGAATCTTCATAAAAAGTAGCAACAATGAAAAACCTACCGATACTGACAACGTATGGCTTGAAGGGCCTGCTGTAGTCATCAATTAAATCTTCAGTTTTCTTTGAAATTGATTCAAATTTGTCGAGGAATGAAGGCGACGAATTAGATCCCACATGATTTGGCACTCCATTCATGGGAGGCACTGATCCCATTGGCGGATTTGGGTTGTTGAATTGCCTATTGAATTGGTTTGGACCTCTGTATGACATTTGATTCGTGTGTGTAAGATGTCCTGAAAACCTTGCCTTGTTGTTCAATTTGACCAAGTGTCTTTAACAGGGTTTTGTAATTATTTTTTGTTCGAAATTGAGATCAGAGTTAGGTGTTATTTTTAATTTTCGCAAGTGGCTCAAATTCGTATTCCAGTAATTTTGTTGCGACGGGTCGTGGGGTATGTACCGATAGTGAAGGGTTTCGCGTGATTTTATGCGGTTTTGTGGATGTTGGAGCTGTTGGAACAGACGGCATGTTCTAGGTGTTTTGTGGTTTTGTGAAAGAAAAAAATTTTGTCAATTTCACCTACGGTTGCAAAATTTATAATATAAAATAGTAAAGGTGTGAGAAATTGAAGAAGAGAAAAGAGGAAGAGAAAAAAGAAAAGAAAAGGTATTCCTCACAGAAATATGAAACACCAGGAGCCAGTGTATTTGTGAATATATTGGCTCTCCAAAAAAAAAGTATCTACAACAGTTAAGAATCTATTCAGTCCACATTCTCTCCCTCAATGCATTCGTCTATTTCACATTACAAACTACTTCATCTTCGATAACCGGTGCTTTCCTTGCAACCGCACTTGCTCATCCATCAAGTTTCTTATTTTATGTCCTCCTTCTATAGCAAGCTCTAGAACAGGTTGTAAGTGGTCTAATGGCATCTTATTCTCCAACATCAATAACGCCAACTTCTCTGAGTTCCCTATCACTCCAATAGTTAAATAACTCATATCATTTTCTTCCAATGTATTCAAATCGAGCAATGGGTACTGATCGTATAATCCAGCAGAAATAGATGACACATAGTCGTACATGGAGATCCCCGCATCTATGATTGCCAAAGTGGCTGCATTTGTCATTCCCGCCAATAATCCTCCATCTTGTGCCAATACTTGGATGTTGATTTGTATTATCGTTCGGGGATATAATTTGCTGATGATACTTTGTTCAAAGGTATTTTCGAGTGCTGTTTTCAACTCCACAATCCTCTTTTCGTTCTTCAGCCTTTTCTTCCTGTGCAAGGTGGCAAAGTTGGCAATAGAAATGTTCACTTCGATATGGGCTTTGTTAACATCGACTTGAGACCTCATTTTGGGCTCCATGGGTCCTTGGACCATACACATGATTTTAGAGTTTCCCTGCTCCACATATGATGATCCGTCGGATGAATTAGGGTGAGTGTTGATTTTACACTCGAACCGACGGAACTCGTTCCATCTTCTTCCATCAACTCTGAGCCCTTCTGGAGAGTACAATTCTAATCGAGGCATCTGGTATATTTTTATTTTCAATGAGATGCGAAATTTTAAGGTTGTCTGCAAAAAGAGTCGATATATTACAATATTCATACAAGATCGTAAAAGGGGTAGGAATCAACAAAACCCATTGATATCCTCAATGAAACACCCAAGAAGCCAGCAGTTGGTAATGAAGAAAATACATGAAGATCCCAAGAGACCGGTGTCGAAGGTATTTTCTCCAAGAAACTCCAATCTGTAAGCAAAGTAAAGCCATAAGCCTTGGGTAGCCACCCACAAGACTAACATGCATACTCCCTTTTTGTGCCTGGATCCAATGTAGCTCGACAGAGCCAAGTAATGGGGTAAAAAAATCAAGAACCAGATGAAGTATTGGGATGTTATGACTTTATTGAAGGTGACAAATGCAAAAGTTTGAAGGAAAAAAGTAGATATCAAATCTCGAGTAGCAAATTGGAGGGGCAATACTACTGCTGATAGTAATAACTGGGGAATAAATGCGTATTGTTCGATATTGAACGATCCATTTTCCATACTCGACTTATAGTATAACATGACATTATACACGGAAAAGTTATGTCTATGGTCCAATCTGGTTATGTGGTATAAGTAGGAGTTCTGTAAGAATTCAAACCCATATATGGAGTACATGATACCGTTCAACACCACCAATGTGGTGATGGTTATCAAAAGGTATGTGATGTTTTGCCAGTTCAAAAGTTTGAAAACAGGCCAATTGACTAGGGGCTTACCGAATTTAGTCAAGTGCAACAATACGCTGGGCAAGTATATGATGGGATATATTTTGAAGTGAATTGCTAACCCCATCCATATAGCAGAGACCTTGAACGATCTTTTGTTCAAAAAATAGATAAAAGCCATGACGATCACAGTTAAAACACTTTCACTCGACCCCCTGGTGCTGATAGTAATCACCATGGGGTTCAACAACCATATGGACGATAGTATGGCTATTTTATTGTTACTGATTGTTTTGATGTGCAAAAGGCTTGTGATAATAACCCCGGTGATTATATCACTAAACATGAAAAGAAACTTACCAAAATGGTACCACAACCCGCCATATGAGTTTGGTAATAGGAGCCATGCTAATAACGGGGTATATCTGTAGGTTTCACGTTCATAAGGTGATTGTCCATCGGATACATAAATGGCTGCATCGGAAAACACCAAGTAGTCAATGTCTGTGTATTTAACCGTCATATACGCGTCCTGATACAATCCGAAGGTAAAGAATCCTATGCGTAGCACTATGGCCAACGCCAAAACGAAAGATACCGGGATATTCATGTGGTGTGTATTTTCGAAGAATTGTTTTTGTATGCGCTTTTGACAAAGTTTAGAACTAAAATACGACCAGAGTGACTTTACCAATTTGACAGGCCAAATGTATCCGGTGTGTACTTACCAATCTCCATAATGCTGCAAAAGTCACAAAACAAGTTACACATACTTTCACAAAAAAAGTTACACATACTTTTTTACACATACTTTTTTGAACTCAGATATGGAACTTACATACTTGCCTAAAGAAGACGAAGACTATCCTGGTCATTTAATTTCATATGGTGGAAAGCCCCCCCGGGTTTTCTTCAAATTAGTAGATGCCTCCTTGCTTGAGTTTATTAAGGATGGTAAATTGATGGAACCAGAGGAATTGGGAGACCAGAAAGCAGATAAGCTCCACAATATCCTCCTCCCAGCATATAGACTATTAGTTAAACACGAGATTTTTAATTTCATGGTTAGTGATGAGCAGATATTGATTGTGATCAAGGTGTATTATGATGAAGGGATGGAAAAGAAAAAAAGATATGTTCCTATGAAATCGGCTGTCGTTACTTCTAAAAACGAGACAGATTACAAGTTCCACCAAGCTTTGGCCATGATGAGCCGCAATCCACCAAATCTGACAACAAAAATGACGCAAGAACAGAAAGAGGCAAACGAGTTTTTGAAGATTCAACTCTCTGGATTGTACCAGATTTTCATGCCAAACCCATGAATGGAAGCAGCCCAAGGCCCCGGCTTTTTTTCACATCAATTGCAAAGCACCATTAATTGACAATGCCAAGTTAGCTTGATAGTAACTCCCTAAGTAGTTAAGTAGTGATGCATGTTTGGCCAACCAAAAATTTCTTCTTCAGGCTAATTTTCTGCTTAATATGAATTGGTTCGTTGTCGTTCAAGCTGTTAACCCAACGGGAGGTACCTTAAAATTGAAAAAGTAGGACACCCAGTCGATAAAGCGTGCACATATCCTAATCCAATTACCAAAGAATGAAAATAGAGGAGAATGTGGGCTTCTTGGGAGAACAAGAGATAATTGACTCCCCACACAGCGTGCGGATCTTATCACTGGTCATAGGTTGAACGTAAGCTGAATAAGGGTTTGAACGTAAGCTGAATACGGGTTTGTGTGCTTATGATTACTTATGTGCAAACAGCTATTTTAAGCAAGTTAGAAAGCATGGGAGAGAGATTCCAACGTCTCTCTCACCAAAACTGTTCCCAAAATAATTAGCCATTGACACTACCGACTCCCGTATCACTACCCAGATGTGTTAGCCACAAGGGCCCTCATGCAACCTCTTGAAAACAGAAGAAAATACAGGAACCGGAGAAGAATGTGCTCTATTCCACCTGAAACCAAGGTTTAGGCCTCCCCAGTCTGGAAGCAAATCATTTTAGAATTCAAAAGAGCGAGAAAAACCCTAAAAAGACACTCTCTCAAAAAGAATCATGGCATCCCGGGAGGACATATACTTAGAGTATCTCAATTACGACTGGGACTCATTCGATGAGTTTCAAGATGGTATCAAGCAGATCTTGGACAACTATTTGGAGAATTTGAAGGAGCAGGATGCATCAGTTACTTCAATTCCTGCCCTGGACAGTCAACAACTAATAGATCAGGCAAAGAGCTTTTTCTATTGCTCTCACACGGGCAACATAATGAATTTGGACGACTTTAACCAGTGGAAGATACACAATGGTGACAAGTACTTGACGAGTAAAAAAATCGAAGAGGTTGAAGATAAACAAGAATCCGAGACAGAACCTCCTTACTCTTCTAATTACCAGGAATTAGTGGAACTCATCATGTCAGGGAAGCCTGTTCCGGGAATCAAACATATTCCCGATACGGTGCTCTCAGAGAAGAGTTCTCAGTCCACGGCGAAACCAAGAGTCAAGCCTTGGGAACTGAAAAGTTAATGAGAGCTCGAATTGGATATTGAATACAATGGAAGCCTGAATCTAATGGAAGCTTAAATACAATGGAAGCTTATATAATGAACCTTATGAACCCCACATCAGTGCATAAACCTCATCACTGCCTCAAAAGAAGCCAAAGCTGCAGCGTTTGCTGGAAATGATCTAAGAATTGATGGTCCAAACCCTTTGGTGAACCCTTTTATACCATTTACTTCATAAATATACTTGACAGCGTCGATCCATCGGGGAAACTTTTTCTCGGCCCGAATAGGGCTATCTGTCATGATGGTTTGTTTAACAACATCTGCTGGGTATGCAAATATCCAGAACACTGTTGCAGACAATCCACCGGACCAGAAATTGATTGAAGGTTTGGAAAGATTAGTATTGTTTTCAAAATACTGGGTGAACACCTCGTACGAACCCCACCACCAGATGAAATTGGTTCTGAATATCATGGTGGATAGAAGACCACTATAAATACCTCTTATTCCACTGACTTTGTACAATTTCTGCACCACATCAACTGGTCCATTATACACCTTTGTTTTAGCATCGTACTGTACCTGAAGTCTAGCCTTAAACTGCTCGATGGGTGCTGCCACAAATGAAACCGTCAATCCACTACCCAACCCGGCTATAACATGCCCCAACAACGGAAGCCTCTTTTCGTCTGGGTATATATACTCGTGCACGTATCTTCTGTACATGTGCAATGATCCCAACATCACTGAGTCCATAAGAACCCAACCCACCAAAGGAGGCGTAAACCCCTTATAGAACCCCCGTAATCCTTCGTTCCGGAATGTTTGCAACACACAGTCCATTGGACCTTTGAATCTTCCATTGGGAGCAGTTTGTAACCGCACTTTGATGGTGTCGAACGGGTGGCCCACGGCGTTTTTTGTGACCCCCGAGAACATACCGGCGACAAAACCGACATACTTGGGAGGTGGAGTTGTGTCCTTGCTTGTTAGTTCATTTAAAAACCTGTCTTCTTCGTCCAGAACTGCTACCGACATTGTTAATGGATGAATTTTTCAGATTGATCTTGTGCGGGCCGGTTTAGGCAGAAGCTATTTTTTGTTGAAACAAGGGTTTCAGTGAAATTTCGCACATTCATCGAGCAGAAAGTGGCACTGTCTTCAGAACTCTTGTACTCTCTCGCGCCTTTAGTGCTTTCACAAAATCAACTCTTCTGCTAGGTACCAAAAAATCATCTTGCAATCATTTCCACAAAAACCAATATTTGTCGCGGAGATTTTTTGTTAAAGGAAACAAGACTGTTTTCTCTCACCGAAGCATGAACTCACAATCAGCCTTTAAAGATGTCACAGTGAAAAGAGAATACCCTGATAGCCCGGGAGTATTACCATCACCGGCCACGTCTAGTTCCACTTATGGATCGAGCTCTGGTTCCAGCTCCAAATCTGGTGCCGGTGAATGGCAAGAGTTCCCTTTGAGATGTTACACAGAAGATGACATCAAAGACAAACGGTACCACATTGCCCGATTTATCAACAAGAATCCGGTGGACATTGTAGATGACTTCAGTAAGCCTGTGAGATTGCACAGAAAGGATCCCCGGAATATTCAGTTCCATTTATCGAGGCGTGAAATAGATGTGAAGAAGAGAGAAGAGCGACAAAGAGCCACCGAAAAGGCCAAAAGAAAACAGCAGCGGTTGGCGGGCATACCAGTGGAAGGGGATGATGACAGTGACAATGAAGAAAGAACCCCGGTGACCGATTCACAGGGGTTCAGTGATTCGGGTAATGGTAAGTCTGAGTTTGATGTGTCACAAGTGGCCCCAGAAGGAGGGGCTAGAAACTTTAGGAGGAACATGTTCAAACGTAAGACGAGACAGATCAACCTTATGGCCGATGGCAAACGGAAGTTGCGGTACGAAGAGTTCTACCCTTGGGTCATGGAAGACTATGATGGGAAGAATGTGTTTGTTGGTAATTATGAAGCAGGTGCGTCAGAGGCAACCCATGTATTGTTGGTGACAGATGGCAATGGCTTCAAAATGATTCCTGCTGAAAAAGTTTACAGATTCAATCCCAGAAATAAGTATGCCACTTTGACTTTGGAGGAAGCCGAGGCTAAAATGGAGAAGAAATCTGCTGTGCCCAGATGGTTGATGAAACATATGGGTGAAAATGAAGGGGAGAAGGATTATAGATTCAGAAACAATAATCCTAATGGAAATAGAGATATAAGTGCTCGTCCTGCAACAAATGTGAAGAAAGAGAGGATGAGGACCGTTAGTGGAGCTTCATCTTTCAATGATCGGGACTCGGATCACGATGATCTCGATTTCGATGAGGAGTTTGCAGATGATGAAGAAGCACCAATAATGGATGGTGATGAAGAGGAAAACAAATTATCTGAACAAAAAATCAAGAAGGAAATGTTGAAAGCAGCTCACCTTGATGGAGGTTCAGATGCGGAGGCAGACGATGATTTGGATGATTTATTTGAGACTGAAAGGTCAAGAAAGATTGATAAAGAAGGGAAGAAATTGAGGAAAGTACTTAACAAAACCGAAGGTGGTGTTTATGATAGTGATGACGATGATGACCAAGCCAATCCTTATTTATCGAGGTCTGATTTGGAAAGCGACGATGAGAGTGAGTCAGAAATACACGTCAAGAATGAACTAAATGACGATGGTACACTTGCCAGTCAACTCAAGCCTGCACTTCGGCTATTCTTGGCACATAATTATGGTGATGGGTTTGTGACGATAAGGGCACCGGTGCAGTTCTTAAGTGGGTTTCCCAAAGGTGAATGGTTGCCAACTGGCCGTAAGAGACAACAATCATTCACGCCGGAATCTCCACAAAAGAAGACCAAGCCTAATCAACCCGAAGACACTACCGCTTCTCCTTCACCTATTCCACGAACACCAGCCGATGGACCGGTGGCTCCCAACTTTGATTTGGAGGACGCAGGACCAGACGGTTCATTAGTGACAATAAATGAGGTTTTAGATCTTGTGAGAGGCAATCCGGTGACCACAAAGGAACTTCTTATGCAGCTTAAAACCCGAATCAACTCCAGAAAGGAAAATAAGCAAAGAGTCATTGGTATTGTCAAAAAGTACTTGAAATTGGACGACGGTAAGTTAGTTTTAAGAGAGTAGACCATACAATGAGAGCACATCTGGGTGGGTACGGTAGTTAAATACGTGCATAAAACCTAACACATAAAAAATGTAAATATACAAGTCATTATAAGATTTCTACTATGTTGTCATCATCACTTTCTTCTTCTTCTTCCTCTTTTTCTACTTCCATTTCATCTTCTCCCTCTTGGGCATCGTCTCTCATCAACATCTGGACGAGTCTATCACATAACGAGTTGATCTCTTCCTCCAGCTCATAAACTTTGTACACTTCCCGGACAATGGCGTACACAGACTTCTTTCTCAAGTACTCTCTGGAGTTCTTGGTGGTACACAATAACAATAATGATTCAAGATGGATGCAAATAAGTCCCTTTAATGGGTCTCTTTGTTTATCACTTGGTAGTAATTGCAATTCTTCAGGTAAGTCAAAAGCGTAGTCCTCATCTATATCCTCCGGTCCTGCAATAGGTAACAAAATGTATGGAAGCAAATTAATTTTCTCGTTGGTTAATAACTCTTCATGACTAGCAGAATCAAAAAGGGAGTTTTTAATGGTAGAAGCAACTCCTTCTCTTCTGACTTTAGAGTCATACTTTTCAGTAAACACCAATAACTTGGAAATAGGCACTACCTGATCATATTTTTGTTCGGTGACAAAGTATTCTCTTCCTTGCTTAAACCTGGAAATGTCAGCGAAAAGGTATGATAAATAGTCGTAATCAGCATATCTATTTAAAGATCGATCAAACCCTTTGACGAAACAGTCCATTAAACAGTCCATAGCTTTATTAGACTTGAAGATTTTCAGCTGGGCTTCGTTGTGTTGGATTTCAAAGTCAAAAATCTTGGTTATAGTATCGTTCTTAGCCAAGTTGATTAACAAAATGCACATTAAATCAGCAGTAGTGTTTGTGGCGTTGATAATAGAACTCACCAAGAACTTCAAAAACTTCTCGTCTGTCACTATCAAGTCCCTCACCTTCAAGTCTTCACATAAATTAGCCAAAATAGTTACTGACTGACCCACAGTTGTTTTGCCTTCATGTTGTGCCAAAGTCTTCAAATCAGTAATGGATTCGTAATTATTATAAGCGAAAATACTCTGCTGAGGACCTTTGGAGTATCCCACCAAATTATCCAATGCTATCTGCATGACAGCAGGTTGTGGGGAGTGTAAGAACTCTACCAACTCTTCTAGCTGCGTTGGCATCTTGTAAAATTGATTATTAACTAAAAAATTTTCAGATTTTTCTATACACCATCGCGAAATGCTGCAAAATTAAAACACAATTGCAAAAAAACACATCAGTCATACTGGTCGATGAGTTGAATATAAAAGTAGTAGAACGCAAGGATGGCCGAGTGGGACTCGATTGGTACAAACTCGTTGACAGAGTGTATGTGCTTGTCTGGACCTGGCAACAGCGGGATATATCGGAAGATATGGGGGGTCAAGTCCCAATAGTGTTTGGTATCGGTGTTTCCGGTGGACAAAAAGGGTGCAAATACAAAGGTGGTGTTGTCGTTGGGGAAAAGAAGGTCTTCGTACAAGTATCTCAACAGACCACCGTACCTATTCCAAACATCGGTGTTTGTGGGGGTGACAGGAGCTGGTTCCAAAATACCAAATAGGGTGTAGTTGAAGTAACCATTGGCAGTAGGCTTGAGGATTTCTTCCCCTTCAAAAACAACCCCCAAATCAAACCGTTTTGCAATTATTTTGATATTTTTCAAGACTTTCTCGTAGGTGGATTTTATGGTTTCTTCCACGGCAATTCTGTGGTTGATCAATACTTGTGCATGTTCAGGCAAGGCATTGGCCTTTGCCCCACCACTGATCATATCAGTTGCCTGAGAGGTGGTGACCAAGTATTTGGATGCCAAATTCTGTCCAAGGTGCTTTAAGAGCTTGCCGTTGGCCTTGGAGTCCACATGTGCCTTGAGAATGGTGGATTTCAACGAACTGTCGATATCAGAGTGCTCTGCAACACACTGGAGTTGATGGAGCACCGGATTCTTTGGAGTGATCACACTGTCGAATGGAGTCTTTTCCACCAAGCTAATTAATTCAGATAAGATTCCAATGGCAGTATGAGCAGGCGGAACAGAGGAGTGTCCACCGGGGGTGAAAACTTCAATAACTGAGTCCAAGTGGCCTTTTTCACCTGTGGCAGGGTTGATATAGTTGACCCCTCCCTCAGAACTGAATCCCTCATTACCTTCATCCACAATCTGATACATGGAATCGGGACCGTATTTGTTCAATAAAAATTGTCTGATTTCCCAAGCACCAGTGCCTTCAGATTCCTCATCGTACCCAAAGGCTAAAATCACGGTTCTGTCTGGTACAAATACTCCTTCTGAAAGTAACAATTCCACCGTTTCCATTAATCCAATCAAAAGATTTTTGCAGTCTGAAGCACCTCTGCCATGAATAAAGCCATCAGCAATCTCACCACTGAATGGGGGATGTTCCCATTGGTATAGGGTTTCTTTCTGTACTGGCACCACATCTTGGTGTGCAGTCAACATCAATGGTTTCTTGTCCTTATTCTTACCTTCCCAAGTGTACACAAGAGAAAACTTGTTTATTTTATCCACCGTCAAGTTCTGATGAACCAAAGGGAAAGTCTCTTCTAAGAATTGGTAGAATATCTCGAAATTCTTCCACAATGGCTCCAACTTGTACAATTCCTTCATTGAGTGAGTGACATTGGGGTTGATCATGTTATCGTACACTTCAGTGGGAATTTGAATGGCTTTAGATAGTTTCTGTGCCGATTGCAATTTGAAATCTTCATCATGCAACAACATCTTTAATGTTTCCTTGTTATAAAGGGCACTAGAAGGATCCACTTTCTCGACAATGGGACATAGTTCTGATTGTGTGCTGAAGACAACTGTCAGATTCCTGAATCCGAAGTAGTAAGCTCCAAATAAGACAATCACAATGGTGCACCATTTCCGTTGCCAGGTACCAGAAGATACAGGCCGGTTTGTGGTCAAGGGTAAAACGTTCTTTTCAGACATATTTTAGAGATTGCAGGAGTCAAATATAGGGCCCTCTTATACTTTTTAGTGGGACTCCCTTTCGGGATTTACAGGCGATAAGCTATGGCACCCGCCGGGAAAACTACAACGATTTGCGGTGTCGATTTACTATCTAAGACCTATTTCTTGACATGGGCAAAGAAGGCCACTTGATCGTCGATGGTTTTTTCCATGGCGTACTTGACTTGAGGGTCTTTGATATCACCTCTAACACTGTAACCGTGAGAAACCCCGGAGTAGAGGTGGATTTCCCACCTGACACCCTCTTTTGCAGACAAGATTTCCTCGGTTTTGTGTCTCAAGTCGACCGTGAAAATAGAATCCTCTTGACTAGCATTTATGATAAACGGCTTGGTAAGGACTTCGACTTCTTCCACGGAAACAAACGAAGGGTGAGCACCGGCACCAGCGTCCAATAATCCGTCCTTGGCCAAATTTTGCACAACATATTTGGCACCGAAACAGTAGCCAATACCTGCCAAGAAACTGGGTTTCAATTCTTCCCGGACACTCTTCAAGAACCCGTCAAAAATTGGTGCCGTGACTTCAGGGCCGTGTTTGGGCATCCAAGTTTCAAATTCCTCAGCAATGGGGTCCCCTTTCAAGATATCTGGAATAAGCACCCGGTAGCCTTGCTTGGCAAATTGGTCAGCAATTAACAATACATTGTTAAATTTGTGGCCAAAGATATCGGTGGCAATGACAATGATGTCGTTACTGTCACCAGTAGAGTATGTATCGAGTCCGCCGATTTCAGAAAAAGACCCGACTGGGGTTCCTTCATGGAACGATTTGTTAACACAACAAGCGCCTGGAGGATTGGAAGCCATTACGTATCAATTGTGTAGAATAAAGATATAAGACGAAGTTTCAATTTGATTAATGAAATGAGAATGCAGGGTAACAATTACTGGTAGGGACACTATGGTGTGGAGTTATACGTGGGTATAGGGACGTATCTGTGGAGTTACGACGGAAACAACGGTTTTAATTGAATACAGTGCTCCTGTACTACTCCTGTATTTGAATCCGTAATGATAACTGGCCGTTTGACCGAAGAATTATATATCTTGAATACACTTAATTTGGTAGATATTTAATTTGTTAAAAGTAATAATCACAAGCCACACCTATCCAACAATTGTTTTTATTATGAAAGCTATCTCCTCGATGTAGCGAACTCCTAAACATTCACTCATCAGCTCTCAGCGTTGGCCTGAGCAGAATATTGTGCTTGCAACACCAAGTTGTTACTAGCATCTAATCTGGGCAACATAACCTCAACCATTCTTATTTTATCGTTGGTTGCAAATTGTTTGCTGGTGAACAAATCCTCTGCTTCCCCAATAGTAGATACTCTAAACGTCTCGTAGTTTTTGGCATTGAACAATGGTAAAAGGCCCAAGTTGTTCCAAGGTTGAATATCATTATAGCTGGCATTTTCTCCATGGATCAATCTTTCAATGGTGTAACCATCGTTGTTCAAAACGAAAAGATATGGCTTGGTGTTCCATCTCACCATAGTACTTATTTCTTGCACTGTTAACTGCAAAGAACCATCTCCCACAAATAAAATGACTCTTTTGTTAGGGTCAATTTCTTCTGCTGCCATCACTGCTCCGAGAGTGGCTCCCACAGTAAATCCAATAGAACCCCACAAAACCTGGGAAATACCAACTGTATTGTTAGGGAACTTACTTTGGACAATACCGAAAGCAGAAGTTCCGGTTTCGGTAATGATAATGTCACCTTCTCTGAACCAAGAGGAGACTCTAGTCCACAACCATTCTTGGGTCAATTTTGTGTCTCTTGAGGCAGGAGTATTGACCAATTTGATCTTGGGCACTGGCATTGGTACATAGTCAGCACAAGCTTCCCCAATTCTGGACAACAAGTGGTTTAAGCACTCTTTCATCTGCACTCCCGGGAAAGTAGCTTGTTTGATTTTGGTGTAATCAGAATGGAATTCAACCACATTCTTGGTTCTGTAAGAATAAGAAAATGAACCGGTATTGAAATCTGATAATAAAGCACCAACTGACAAGATCATATCGGAGCTTTCAACAGCATCCTTGACCTGTGGATCACTTAAAGTACCCACATAAACCCCTCCGAATCTTGCGGCCACAGAATTACCACCATTTAACTTGGCGTTCATTTTGGTAATCAAACTTGGATCATTGTCCACCATCTCTCCACTGATTCCTCCTTCATCAATACCACCTTTGCCCATAGGAGTAGTGAACACCGGAAATTGGGTAACCTCAACCAACTGCTTCACTTCAGTTTTGCAGTCGTGTCTTGAAGCACAAGCATCCACCAAGATCACAGGGTTTTTGGCTACCCTCACCAAGGACAAAATCGTTTCAATGACTTCCTCTTCTGCTTCGGGGTCATTTGGCCTCAAACTCAAATCAATAGGGGTATCCAATAAGCTTGCAGGCACTTTCAAGTCCACCAAATTGGCTGGCAATCCCACATACACCGGTCTTTGGTAAACAAATGCATCTCTGATACACCTATCCAATTCACCAGGAGCAGAATTGATATCGGAAATGAAAGCTGACGTGTGACTGATATTGTTACTCATTCTGTGAAACACGGTAAAATCACCGTTACCCAAGGTGTGGTGCAACAACAACTGTTTAGCTTGCGACGAAATAGAAGGAACTCCCACCACATGCACCAAACCCACATGTTCGGCGTAAGCACCACCCACACCATTCAAAGCAGACAATTCCCCCACTCCAAAAGTCGTCACCAAACATGACAATCTCTTGATTCTGCTGTATCCATCAGCTGCATAAGCTGCGTTCAATTCGTTGGCATTTCCGGCCCATCTCATGCCGTCAACTTCGTAGATCTTGTCCAACAAAGTCAAGTTGAAATCGCCTGGCAACCCGAAGATTGTCAATACATCCAATTGCTTCATTCTCTCGAAGAGATATCTTCCTAATGTTATTTCAGCCATTTTGATAAGTGACTAATGAACTCTGTAAATAAACTTTGTAAAAAACCTTTGTAGGTAAACTCTTTAGAAAGTGATGGATCGTCCCTATTTATATGAAGTTTGCTGGCAGCAGCAGATGTCGGAGGAGAAACACCACCCTTTTGGCTAATCGCATATTGCATATAGTGTATGCGCATCGGATGATTGCAGCGTCCAAAATCGGAAATGTTTATGTGTGAATCGTATGGAGTGAGGGAACTCAACATCCGATTTTTTTTATCAGATGGTCTGTGGCCGGACACAGGACCCCGAGAGAAGAATTTATGCCATAACGGATTAATTTTATGCAATAAAATAAATGCAATAACAAGATGTCATACCGGATTAATTTATGCAAAAATATATGCAATAACGGATGGTTTTATGCGACAAAATAGCCTTAAGGCTTCGCGCAAAAAAGGCTCCCGAATGATAGTCATAGTATTCTTGCAAGAAAAAAGGATTGCAAAAAAAGACTAGCAAAAATTGCACGCATTAGATTCAGTTCTAATTGATGCTCAATGTGTCCTTTTCCTCTTGTATCTCGGACCACCAGTACCGAGGATTACCCACGACCTGCCGCAAGCCTTTGTGGAAATTCGCTATCAACACTGTTTCAATGACAATGATGCACAGAAGAAATACCAAGGTGATGACTCCAAAAGTCATGAGCGATGTTCGGCCAGGGAAATAGTCTCCCGGATGTAATGATACCTGATAGGCAGAGGTGTACTTGGTGTATAGCCGGATGATCTTGAACAACACATAGGCCATTCCCCCGAGGTACACAAATACACAGGGTATGGCGAGCCACCTCCATTCTTTAGCAATTGCCAAATCACTCGCAAGAAGCACCACGATCGTAAGTGGAATCACACACACTGTTAAAATAAATTCTGTGGATCTTTTATCTTGCACCATGATGATAAGGAATTGGATAGTGAAACCCAAGAAGAAAAAAAACGAAAACATTAGTAATGACCGGTGGATTTGAAACATGTTGTAGTACCTCTTTATTCTCAAGTCTGCCCCGATATTCTTATATTTGAACCAACTGACGTATTTCCGAAGATATGCAAAGATAAGCACCATTTGGGACACTAAAGTGGCTGCAAGGATGCATATTGTGGCGATACTAGTGGCATTTGTGGCAGTTTTCCAGGATCCTTGGAGGATAAGTTCCACAAAGTTGTCGATTTCAAGGTACTGGATTCCGGTGTATATCAACATACAGGCGTAAAAGCAACACAAAACAAACAAAAGTAAAAGGTTTCGGCTCACCAACCCCACAACTGTGATGACGACCTGGAATACGGCGGCGAAGATAAATAGTGCCAAATAAACAGAGATTTCCTGGTACTTGGGACCGTCTCCAAGGTCTTGTTTGTGGATATTTATCACGGCATAAATGTACCCTTGGAGCGTCAAAATTAACAATGCTGACACCACGGAGATACCGAGGAACACACGAGCTCGGATTCTGTACCTCTTGTAGTTTTTGGAACCATAATTGTATTCGTCTGGTAGCAGGCTGTTTTCAGATGTAGGCACATATTGTGGGGCATTGGGTTGTTCGAAAATACTGGGCTCGCTGGTGTTGTCACCGCCCACACTGGTGAGCTTGAAGAAGTCGGTATGAGACGTATCGTGTCGAGTCAAAGGATTTGGTTGTGTCATAAGAAAGTCGTAAAGAAGTTATAAAGAGTATTTTTTAAGCGAGACTTCGGTACAGGAAATCATCCCCGGATTTGAACGTCAGGATTTAAGACCACATAATGATTTATAAGTCGTCAGAAATTATAAACCTACATAATCTTCAGGATTTTCCAAAATTAAGCCACTGGCCTGCTCCTGCAAGTTCAACCAGGTGACGTTTTCAAAAGTGCTTTTTTCTACCGATTCTATGCTATCGTCAATCACGAGAAGGGAGATGGCATCGTAGCCTCCTGCCCCCGGCACAACACCGCCTAGACACCCGGGGAGGGCAGTGCATGCATCGAGGAGCTGCGTTTGGGAATCTGGCTCCACTACGGCGGTGGAGAGGACAGTCAATTGTTTCAAATACCGACGGATTTGCTTGATGGAGTCCACGAGATGTTGTAATGGCAAGGAGGTTGGCGTACCGGTAGCTTTGAAGAGGTCCATTTCTCGGTTATAAGCCACTTGGTCAGAGTCATGAGCCCTGTGCAACTCACTTAATGCTTGTATAAGACTCAAATTAGCGTTGTTCAAGTTGGTGTACAACAGCAGACTCTGGCCTGCATTCTCTTTCTTCCACTTCAAAACCGTCGAAACGAGCTTGGGCGTCTCTGACCCGCCTTCAATGTCCCCCATCAAGAGCCGTATACGAGGAGGCAATGCGCATGGCTCGTGGGTAAACTGCCACTGCTGGTCAACAAGCTGTTTCAAGGTGGAGGTTTCACCGGTGTTTAAATACTCTTGTATCAACAGGGGTTGGAACCGACGGTATCTTATGGACCCGTAGATAGCCGCCGCCACATCGAACCCAGATCCAATCTTTCCTTGGGCCTTGCAGTGGGCTATTTGGCAAAGATTGTGTAGCACATGTTTAGTGTCCAAAATATCAGGCACAAACTGCGTCATGATGGCCGTGACCACCACTGACGTCAAAGAAGCCGAGGATCCCAACCCCGTCTTGGCCACATTGGTGATTTGTTCTGAGTGGAACAAGAACTGCTTGGCAGTGTTGGTAGATATCTTTTTAACCGTGTTGTTTTGAGTGTGAAAGCCTGGATCTGAAAATATCGTGATATCAATGTCATAGCCATGCACAGGACCCACATATTTGAGCACCGTATCTACTGCCGACTCCAAAAACGGATTACTCCGGCCTGCGATCTCGCTACTGCCGTGGTACACCCATTCACCGTGTTTGAACTGGGGTGACTTGATACAGATTCTTTTGGTGGTTTCCTGAGCCAATTCGTCCGATTTGACCACCGCATGGGTTCGCGACGATAACGCCGTCACGTAAGCATCGTATTCGGGCTCTAGCACCAAGTATCCGCCTGCTATCAATGCCTTTCCAGGAGAGCTAAATGCGACAGGTTTCATTAATGAGAATTTTTTTTTCTGCAAAATAATGGTTGTGGTACAAGGAGAACAATTACAGGCTTTAAAAGCCACAAAAACCATTGGGATTATTGGGCTAGGCGACATGGGATCGCTCTATGCCAGGAAATTCAGCGAGGCTGGCTGGTCAGTTGTGGGAAGCGACACAGATAACCAGTATGAGGCCATGGTGGACAAATTCAAAGACTCCAAAGTCACAGTGGTGAAGAACGGCCATTACGTGTCACGGGTCAGTGACTATGTCATCTACAGCGTGGAAGCCAAGATAGTGGGGAATGTGATATCGTTGTATTCCCCATCCAGCAAATATGGCGCTATACTTGGAGGGCAGACATCTTGTAAGGTTCCGGAAGTGGAAGCGTTTGAGAAATATGCACCTCCAGACACCAAGATTATCACAGTACACTCATTGCATGGTCCCAGTGTCAACACATATGGCCAGCCGTTGGTGTTGATTAAGCACCGGGCCACAGATGAAGATTTCGATTTTGTGGAGTCTGTAATGTCTTGTTTGCATTCCAAGCATGTTCCTTTAACTGCTGAGCGTCATGACCAGATAACTGCCGACACCCAGGCGGTGACGCATGCCGCGTTCTTGTCAATGGGAACGGCATGGAAGCAGGTCAACCAGTACCCGTGGGAAACCCCCAGATGGGCCGGAGGTCTTGAAAATGCCAAGATGAATATCTCCATGAGAGTCTACTCCAATAAATGGCATGTTTACGCCGGATTGGCCATCACCAATCCTTCTGCCCACACCCAGATCTTGCAGTACGCCAAGTCGGCATCGGAATTGTTCAGTTTGCTGATTGAAAATAAGAGACAAGAATTAACTGAGAGATTGTTTAGGGCTAGAACCTTGTTCAAACATGTAAATGAGCATGAGTTGTTATTGAACGATAATTTGTTACAGAAGTATTCCTTGAGTAACGTGCCGCCTGGGGGACGCCAACCAAACTCGCACCTATCCCTTTTGGCCATAGCAGACACTTGGTTGTCCTTGGGAGTAGTGCCTTATGATCACATTATCTGCTCCACTCCATTATTCCGAATATTCTTGGGAGTTACGGAATATTTGTTCTGTACCCCTGGTCTTCTTGAAGAGTCCATAGAGGTGGCATGCTCAGATCCTACATTTCGTAGAGATGATCTTGAATTTGTTATAGCTGCCAGGCAATGGGCTGATTTGGTGGTGCATGGCAACTATGATTTATACCGAACCAAATTCGAAGATGTGCAACGATTCTTTGGGCCCAAATTGAAAGAAGCTAATGCGGTAGGAAACGAAATGATTAAGATCATCTTGGCAAGGGTGCAAGAAACAGACACAAGAAATACCCAGAATGAGGTGAAGATGGCAACAGAAACGAAAAAATTGGATTAAATGACTATGTACCTATTATTGTGACAGAAACAAAGAAGGCGGATTAAATATCACTATCTATAATTGCTCATCTTTTATAACATCCATTAACCAATCTAGACCCTCAGTCAAACCTTCACCTTTTAATGCACTCGAAGCAACAATGCTCCAACTTCTATCTTTCAATTCCGTCAAATTCAAAGCTTGTGACACTTCGGCCGCTGTTAAAGCTCCTGGTTGATCTTGTTTATTAGCAAACACCAATAAGGAGCTGTCCAACAACTCTTCCTCCTTCAACATCAAATGCAATTCCTTACTAGCAATGTCAATTCTATCCTTGTCCGTAGAATCAACCACAAATATCACAGCTGCTGTATTATTGTAATAACATCTCCAGTATGGTCTTATTGATGTTTGTCCGCCCAAATCCCATATATTCAAGGTCAAATTCTTATACGTCAATGTCTCGACATTGAAACCAATAGTAGGCTTTGTGGTAACCACTTCTCCCATCTGTAATCGATACAAAATGGTGGTTTTACCGGCTCCGTCCAAACCCAAAATTAAGATTCGGATTTCTTTTTGTGCTCCGAAAAGCTTCCCAAATATATTGGTAAAGCTGAATGTTTGCCCCATTACACTAGAAGTAGATACCTATTCGATTTTCAATAAATAAGCAGTGTATTTACAGAAATAAGGCCGCTGGCAAATATGTTGTATTTAATTTCAAAGATCGCATTTTTTCCGTCATGTGGATCAAATTTGTCAAGAACTATGTCTGATCCTAAAGGAATATTAAGAAATAAAGGAGACAGTGAATCCCCCGCCACTGTGGGGGAAAAGTTGGATCGTAAGGAGGTGATCAAGAACACCAGACTCAACGCCCAATTGACGCAAGAACTGAAATCAAAGGGGGATATAATCAGAGCTAAAATTGCAGAGGCCAAGGAAAAAGGTGGTGAAGCGGTGTATCCAGACCATATTGCATGGGATGAGGTGAATTTGTACAAAACGGAACAAGAGCGGTCTGCCACCATGAAAATTGATGAGCCCAAGACTCCGTATGAGAGAGGATTTGATCCTACTGGAGAATATTATCAGGACGACGACGAGGAGGATATCCCAGACTTTACCTTGGGGCAGGCCGCTGTGAATGAGCCAGAGGGATCCCAGTCGCTTGGAGGGAGCGAGGTGATCAGAAACGAGGAGGAAGAGGAGGAGGAAGAAGAAGAAGTTGCAAAGCCATTGACGGCGCAGGAAAGACATCAGAAGTTTGAGGAGATGCGGAAGGCGCATTACCACATGAAGGGGTCGGTATTGGGCCAAAAGGTAGAGGTGTCGGATGACGAGGAGTAGTGTGGTACACTGTGAAGAGAAATGGAACAGCACTGAAATATTTGGTTACCAAGGAAATAGTGTGGAAAGGATAGTGTTCAAAGATAAGGGGATAAAGGTTTACTATTGAAGGAAGTTAAACCGGGATGGCCGTTAAAAAACGTTGGCTTTTACATAAGACAAAGGAAAGGTTAAATCTAGTCCAAGAAAAAAGAGTATCTACATAAAACAAAAAAAAGGTTACTAAAACAAAGTGTCGATTACTCTATACTGTCAAGCTAAATCAGCTCAGGCATTGAAGTACTTTAAGTGGGCCTGGGTAACTTTACCAGCCCCAGATAATTCAGCAACAATCTCATCAATAGCAGATTTGATGGTGGCAGAATCACCACCAGCAACCTTGGTTGCAACGGAAGCTAATTGAACATCATCTAATTTATCAGTGATCACTTCAAGATCATCATCAACATCGGCCGATTTAGAAGCATCACCAAAGTATTCTGCTTCTTTACCACAACCTCTAATAGTTCTCTTTTGCTTCTTCTTAGCAGCCTTAGCAGCCTCCTTAGCTTTCTTACCAGTAGCCTTGGAAGAAGCAGCTTCTTCGGCAGCCTTTTTGGCAGCTTCTTCTTCGGCAGCCTTCTTAGCAGCAGCTTCTTCGGCAGCCTTTCTAGATCCAGACTCTTTTTCCCACTTCTTTCTTTCCTTTTCTTTCTTAGCTGCTTCTTTGAACATTTTGATTCTTGGATCTTCCGAGTATGCTCTTTCAACCAAGTCAATAACCCTCTTGTTATCTTCTTGCTTCAACTTCTTTCTGTTGGAAATATTCTTTCTTTCAATGTAACGCTTGTGGTCTCTGTTAGCAGTGTCATCTGGAACGTCTTCATCTTTAAATTCAAAAGTCTTCCAAGAATCGAATTTACCGTAAAATCCGTAGAATTTGTCCACATATTCCTTGGAAGAGTTCACATCACCCAAGGAAGGAACTGGTTGAACTTTGGAGAATCTGGCCTCACTTTCAAATACTGGTCCCCAAGCTTCAAAGAAATCGTATTTAGATTTGGCAGCTGGGGGCTTGAAATCAGCAAAATCATCAACAGAATCAAATTGTCTTTTCTTAGTTGGGTCCAACATGACTTCGAATGCCTTTTGAATCACCTTAAAGAAGCCATCTTGATCCAAGCCTCCGGAAGCAGACTTTTTATCTGGGTGATGTTTCAACACTTGTTTTCTATGGGCTCTTCTTATTTGATCTTCAGTAGCTCTCCATCTTAACTTGGATAAACCCAAAACAGCGTACAAATCGGCGGTTTTCCAGTCTCTTGGGTCGTGTGCCAATAACTCTTCGTCCTGTTCCTCGTCTCCGATGTCTTCATCTTCGTCGGTTTCAACAGCCTTGACGTTTTTTTCAGCTTCCAACTTTTCGTACTCGGACCAGGTGTGTCCTCTCAAGTTTCTGGTGGCATGGGCCAAGAAATAACGGCCTACCGGTTCGATTGGACGGCGGACTGGCGTGGATAATTTGGCCTTGACGGCAGAGGCGTCGGTTCCTGATGGTAAAACAATAGACATATGGTGCTGTTGAAAAGTTATTGAGAGTTTGAGATGCGATGAAATGGGTAAATGGTAGGGACACGCTGTGTATTTTGATAGTTTAATAATGATGTTTGCATGCAAGAGCCATTTCGGATGGAAGCGGTTCAAAACATTCGGGAGACGACACTAGTTACAGAGTGGGTTTGGATGAAGTCCGGAATTGGATTATGCGGATAATATTCGTACCTCCATTAGTAGAAGACAACGACTGGGAATGGACTGGGTAGACCGTCAAGGCCTCCTGAAAGCTGATGTTCAGGATCTCTTTGGGCTCGTTGATGTGGAGAAATCCTAGCCAAAGGTGACTAGAATGGCTTTCAATACTAGTATAGCTCATCAAGTGCATGTTTTTGTCCATTGTCAATTATCAGCTTGTTAATTTATTCTCATATCCCCTTAATCCCTTATTCCTCCTTTTTGTCACTCACCACCGCCATGTCCAACACTTCCACCGTCCCCTCTCCCCTCCGGATCTTGGCAGTTTCTCCTTGAAGAATCTCAACGATTAATCTGTAGTTCGTAGGATCAATGATGCTAATGACTTCAAATACCTTTTCAGATTGTGTTTCACTTTCAATTGTGTCTAACAACGGCTTGATATACCTATCATAAATCTGGTCCTTGACCCTATTCACAAGAATCACTTTGATCTTCATTTGTGCTCTTACAATTGGGAATATCTGTTTAGCCACCAAAAGCTTGATGGCTTCAAGAGCCTGGAGCTTGGCAGACTTGCTGGGGTTGAGATGAAACTTCAACTCGTTCAACGCTTTTTGGATCATGCTGGGAGGATACCTTTTCTTAGATTTGGGATTTATGCATTTCGTGGATATGATGTTTAGAAACTCATTCTGTTTCTGACGTAAATTAGCAGTTCTTTCCTTTTCATTTAATTGGATGTCTCCCTTATCAAGAATCTCTGCTATAACGGTGTCCTGGTCGGTGGTTCCAAAACCAAGTAATAAATCTTCGTTATTGGCAGCTTGGCCCTTGGAAACGTTTATAAATACTTGGGGGATCTGAAGCACCTCATCAAGATCTTTTTCAACTCCCAGTCTCCAATCCTGGACTTTATTTTGGTAGCATGCAATTTCAAACCGCTTCTTGCCTTTTTTCATTTTCACCATAGACACATTTGTAAGTTTAATTTGTGTACCGGGCTGATTTATTACTGCCATTGTAAATAGTATTTTTTTTGAAAAAGTTATCTCATCGAGGTTAGTTTATTATCTTCAAATGTTATGCATTAAATATAAGTATTGTTATATAGTGTGTTGTGAGATTGACATCTAGTCGTCATCTTCTTCTTCATCTGCACCTTCAAGGAATTTACCTTTTACATCTTTCCATAATTTACCTCTGTTATGGTGTTCGTACCATTTGGTGAGGCCGGTATCGAACAAACTTTCGAAGGCGAAAGCACTGCCGAGGATAGTAGCGACGAAAACAGAGTTTCTTTGGAATAAAGCCGCCAACTGAAGGGTTAGTATATGGTAGAGAGTGGAGGGTAGAATCGCAGGGGATGCAGGTATTCTGTCGTGCTGTGCTGGTTCGTGCTGTGCTGGTATCTGTTGTGCTGTTGCTCTAGTCTATCTCTATCCAGTGGTCCTTTGCGTATCCGTTGACTTTCGTCTGTTGCACTGGTCCAAGTCACATGTGTGCTGCTTTCTCTGATGTTACCCATATCAGCACTCTTAACAAAACCAATTGGTTGATCTGAAAGCCACCGCAACAAACAGCTGGAAATAGGTAAACGACTTGATAGTGGCAGTACTCACACGCAAGTAACAAACACAGGCACAAGCACTCGTAAGCCAATGAGATATGTTGTGACAGATCAAATATTTCATATCGGATGAGTGGAGAGACACCGGATTCTAGTCTAGAACGTACACGTGTCAATTCGCATAGCCACAGGCCCCTTTGATTCCTCTTCTGTTAGTACATACCATTTTTAAGTATTCAAGAGTATTAAAAAGTGAAAAAATGTTGATTACTTCAAATTCGCACAATATATTAAAGGGCGCTGATTGGTTGCTTAGGTAAGCAATACGTATGATGATTTGCATATTGACGAATGGGTGCAAATTGGGAGAAATAGGAAAAATGGGCAAAATAGGCACAAAAGGTCAGGGAGAGGTCAGGTAGTTGATGGGCACAAAAGAGCAGGGAGAGGTCAGGTTGATAAAGACGATCCTGTATTCTAATTAATCTTGGTTTCCTCTAATTTCTCAGCTGCTTCTTCAACTGGTTTGGCTCCAGGGTAGAAAGAACCCTTGTTCTTCACCTTCTTCACCTTCTTTTCCTTTGCAGCTGCGACCGGGTATCCCTTCGCTTCTGCATCCTGGAACTCGGGGTTGCTTTCGAATTCCTTCCTTATAGGAGTTACCATTTCAATGATTTGAGCACTCACACCAGCTTTAAGATCAACTGGGGACAATTTCTTGGCAGCAAAATCTTCTTTCAAAGCAGTCAAGGAATCGTAAGTGATCAGCCCACCGTATTGTTCCGGTCTATCTATGAATAAGTTGAAGTAACCGTCCTTGTCATTCTTAATTTCTTGAATTGGTTGCACCACATACTCCAAGAATGAAATTAACCCGTTGTCAACTATATCTCCGGGAGAACAGTAAGCACTGCCGATTTTTTTCCTTATATTCTTGTCAGTTTCCACGATATCAATCTTGGAGTTTGGATCAGAGGCACTCATTTTACCCCCTTGTCCTAACCCAGGAACCATCTTGTTCATCAAATGAGCTCTTTTTTTGTAGCCAAGTCCGGGTAAATTTTCTTCGGCCAACACAAAGATTTTTCTTTGATCAACCCCTCCAAATTGTACATCGACGTCCAAATGTTCCTCATCTAACGCCTGCATCAATGGGTAAATTAAACCAGATAACAAGGGATTGGCCACTTGTTTGACCACATCGGCACCGGCTCTTTTAGCATCGTTCTGACTCACTGTGTTAGATAATCTGAAGATGTCCATGGTGTATTTTTCCTGTAATTGGTAAGAGGACCCATAAACAAACTCCAACTTCTCGATTGGTACATTAATGGATTTCAAGATAGCTTTGACCACAAACCCATAATATGCGGCCCTGAAGTTGACCACCTCCAAAGGAGCCTTCATATTATCCAAGTAGGCGTGTAGGTCTGCCAACAACACCTTTACCAGGCATCCGGCCTTCAAAAAGTGGGCCAATTTAATCATGGGCACAAAGTATCCACAATGGGGTTTACCCGTGGGAGCGGTACCCCAATAAATTTTCAAGGGCCGTTCGTCCTTCTCCAAAATCCCCTTGATGATGTCGGCATTCAACACTTCCTGAAGACCCTTAGTGATCAAATCGTACTTTTCGCTAGGAGTAGACATATTTGAAAAGTTTTCTTACGTAAAAAAATTATAGATCGGTAAGGTGTTCGCGCAAAAACCGCAGATCAGTCGCAATTCTGGAATCTTCTTGCAAGCTTGGTTATCGGTTACACATAGTACATTCTTCTTTTTGACACAAGGCGTATATACCAATTACGATCTTTGGACAATAAAGACTCCGGGATATGAAACAGGACTTGTTCAAACGGTTCCTTGTGAATCTCCCCCGGCAGTCCCATTACGAAAGCACACCTTTTTTGAAGCGAGATCTTTATAAAGGTTTCTACTATGCTTTGGCCAATGACGGGGAGTTTTTGGAGGAATTGTTCCCGCTGATTTCCGATGTGGAGATTATGGAGTTGGAAAACTACCAGTTCTTTGATAAAGATGACAATACACCGTTTTATTTGACGCTAAATGATGATAATTATACCCATCCAGTAGGAACAGTTTGTGCCCGACCTTTGAAGAAGGGAGAACCGGTGTATCGATGTGAGGATTGTGGGTTCGATTCCACCTGTGTGCTCTGTGTCTGCTGTTTCAACCAAGAGGCCCATGTGGGGCATAACGTGCAGATGTATATATCATCTGAGCTGAGTAATGGTATTTGTGATTGTGGAGATTCCGAGGCTTTTCTGGGGGATTTAAACTGCCAGTGCCAGAAACTTGAGCCGGTATCGGAACAACTCCTGTCGGCATTCCAGAACTCTATCAAGGTGACTTTGAGGGTAATACTTGATTATATATTGGATGTGTCAAACTTTTCCATCACCACTTTACCGTTTATTCATGGTAATATTAATAAGCCTCACAGTCTTCTTACTTCAAGAAGGATATCAGAGCTTCTGTCATTGCCGGCTAACAAGTACGGTGTTGAAGATGTCAATCTGGACGATAAATGGTTGCTTGTGGTATGGAACGACGAGTTCCACAATTTCGATGAAGCCACTGAAGCTATCACTAATGCCACGGGTGCAGAGCATATGAAAGCAGATGAATTGGCTTCGGAAGTTAACGATGATGGAAGGTGTGTGTTAAAATCGGCTGCTTCTCCTGAAGAGTTATCCCTGGCTTTAGAGGCTGTTGCGGCCGGCGGATTGACGGGTTCTATTATGAGTGCTAGAGACTACATCAGAGAACAGATTATCCATTTCATGATAACATGGTTGCACGAGTTGTTGAATTTCACGTCGCATTCCGAATTCAGAGCTTATGTGAGAAGGACATGGGCCGGCTTACTACTAGAACCCGATTTCCTGTTCCTCAGAATTTTACCCAGTACTTTGACTGAAGGGTTATCTATCAATGTCCCAAGAAGGTGCTTTGAGAATGGATTATTACTCAACGGTGAACTTGTCAACTACGGATTGTGCAATTTGAAAGACGATTTCAGGGCCAGGGATTTATTAAAGCCAATCAGTCAAGTGCTCGAAGCGCCGAAAGAGAAGTTTTATAATTCAAGACTTCAGTTTTTAATGGTGTTCTCTGTGAGATTCAAGGCGTCCATCAGACGAATGCTATCACAAGTATTGATACCTCCTGTCGTGGCTGAAACTGATGTCAAATCTGCTTTCTGTCGCCATTACATTCAAATTTATCCACAGCTTTTGACTACTTTGGCATTATCCGATAGAGAAGAGCATTTGAGCTTGATCGGTGATGTCAGTAGTCAGCTTATGACTTGTCCCACAAGTGTGCAGTCAATATTGAATGCTAATTTACTTGGAAATGTTCTAGGACCCTTGGCCCAGATCATAGAAGAGCATGCGGGAAAGTGGGACTACGACACAGGATACCCTAACTTTACAGAACTGACGTTAGGATATGTGGATAGAAACAAGTCGCTTTATGATGCCATAGCCAGAGGGATACACGATGCTACATATTTGACTGATGCCACTTTTGCGGGTAACTCACTTGGCAAGGTTTTGACTAAGAATCAATTGGGGTTAGTAGTGCTACTATTGAGGAACTTCCAGGGATATTGGCCTGTGAAAAGAAAGTATGGTGACCACGTTGAAAGAGAACTCCTTGATTTCGTGGTGCATCTCAGATACTCGGTACCTATTTTGAAGATAGCCAAACAGGTGGCAGAAGGGGACAGTGATGACCATGAAACAATAAAGATGGCGATAAAATTACTTATCAGCTACTTGTTCTTGCGTCATATTGACCAGAAGGCACCCGGAATCGCCAATTTTAGAGTTGGAAAAGAAGCGGTTTCTTTTGTTCATCCCATCAACTCGCTTTTGTCGTATTTGATCCAAAGTAATGATTTCCAATTGTCCATAGATATCCTAAAAGACTTGAACAGACCATTCATGAATATCTCGGATATCTCATTAAGAAGTTTAGTACTTGGATCGCAAGTCAGAGTGGGCTTCTGGATCAGGAATGGCATATCTGTATCTAGACAAGCATCCATGTACCTTGATAGTGTTATGGCCGATACTACATACCGTAGAGATATGCATTTGAACCAATTGGCTGCAATTTTTGACGATCCCCGGTCTACCCTCTACAATTTCCTTGACCGGTGGGACTTATTTGACTGGTTTGTTGGAGAAGTAACATACAATGGGACGATTTATGAGGACCGTTTTGGTGCAATAGTTGAACGGTTTTTATTGTTTGTTTACAATCTTATTGCAGACAGATCTGCATTTATTTTGATGACAAAAGATGAGAGAAATGCCTTTGTGGCCAGAAAGCTAATTATGTACTCCCTAAGTGGAGGTCCTAAGTCTTACAGTGATGTAAAAGATCATATTGACGTTGAGATCAATGAGGATCCAAACTTCGATTCCTGGATTACAGAGTGTGCAGACTATCAACCCCCCAGCAGCATGATAGACTCTGGAATGTATAGGCTCAAACCAGAAAAGGTTCAGGAATTGGATCCTTACAGCCTTTATTTGGATTCAAGTCAATCACAAGATGTGTTGGAATCGATTACAAAATACATCGCAAGAGATCAAAAAATAAAGGAAACTGATGTCATTATATCTCCTCATATTACCAGAGCTCCTCATGACCATATCAACTGTCATATTGCATCGTTTACAAAAACCACCTATTTTGCCAAGTTAGTTTATAAGTTGCTACAAGTTGCCCTTGACACTGGAGAAGAGACATACTTGAATCCTTTACTTCATTTGGTGCATGCTGTGTTGTTAGATGAAGAGATGATTAATGGAAAAGACCATATGCCAGATAGCTTGGTGAACATTCCTATTGGAGATTTGCTTTTGAATATCACAGAATCTACCATGTCCAAGACAATTGTTAATAAGGCTGATTACCTTCTAAATCAGTTTATCTCGAAAGATAAAAGGGTGATGGATTCACTCATTGACTGTTTCGGTGAGACCCATATAGAAAATTACATGAAACGGAAAACAGGTGCCTTTGAGTCGGAATCCGATAAGAAAAAGAGATTGGCATCTCAAAGGACTGCAATGGTCATGAAAAAGTTTGCCAAACAGAGGAAGAAGTTTCTTGATAAAAACTCAGAGTTTAGGGACACCGAGCTGAAGGTTGAAGTATCTAATATTGAAAGAAGGAATTGCGTGCTCTGTGGCGAGCCTGAGTCGCCAAATGAAGTTTTTGGAATTTACGGGAGTACATTAACTCCATCGATCTTATGGAAGATACCTGTTGATGATTCAAATATGTTCAAGGCCACATTCAAACGATATGATGAGCATCTGCCGTCGGAGAGTCATGGTTTAGGCTACAGATACAACAACTATCCCAGTATGCACGATCCACTTGTCAAGGGACTAGTTCCCAAAGATTCTTCGGCATTTGATGCTTATGTGGCATCATCATGCAGCCATGGTATGCATTACGAGTGCTACAAGAGATCCACCGGAAGGGCTGTTCATTTTTCTTGTCATTTATGTCACACGTTGCATAATATTTTCATTCCCAGTTTCTTGCCCCCTTCAAGTGGTGGGGGGTTGCCTAATGAACTATTAGACTCGACTCCGATTCTTGATAGTTATACCAAGATATTACACTCCAGTAGCATCGATAAGACAAAGACGTTGATCAAGCACATGCTTAATGAAGAGTTGAGTGAAGAATCATTCCTGACGCTAAGAAGAAACATCGGGGTATTTTATTTAGATTTTAACAGTAAGTTAAAGAAGGCTGCTTTCATAAAGGGAAGAACTCCAAAAGTCAAGTATTTCAACCTTCTACAGAATATTTCTTTATTGATTGCTGACACAATAAGAATGCATGAGATATCGTCCCGAATCAACGGGATTCAGGGATACACAAACTTCTTGAGTGTTGTCACGGGTCCAAATAAGACATTGTTGAAGTCGTTGATTCAAATAAGAGCTATGATATATGAGCTAAGAGAAATGCCCAACATGTTAGGCACTACATCTGATTTGTCTCAAGAAATCACCAGGTTTTGGCAGTCCGACTACTTAGTTCAAGACACGTTCACAGAAGTGGTGATGCTCTTTTTCCAAACTGATGAGTCGTTCAAGACTTTGGCACATGTGGGAATGATTAAGATGTTTACTTTGTGCTTCTACTCCATCATGTTTAGATGCAACGTCAGCACTGATTTCTTTGTACAGATCAGAGACATTACCGGAACAATCTCAGAAGAAACGCAAGACGCTTTAACATCGATATTTTGTTTTGGGGCCCCTGATGTGGATGTACCGGAACAATTAGCAGACCACCTTCCAAAGGTTTTCATTGCGGTGGAAAAATGCATGTTACCGTTTTTGAAGCAATTGGTCATATTCAAAGACATTTTAACCTCGACACATGAAGGAGGGGACAAACACACGAGCTTGCCGGAGGTGCAGAACCTTGCAAACGCTATAAAAAGCCAAGCCAGGGTTGATTCTTCAGACGCTTTATGCGACCTTCTACACTTACCCAGATTAAAGGACTTGCTTGTCGATATAAGAGATGAAACCAGTTTTGAATTCAAAATCTTCGATGTGGTTGCCAAAGCCAAAATCCCCAAACACTATGACAGCGGGGTGTTGTCGCTTGATTATCCTGGTGTAATCAAGTTCATTGATTTGCCGGAAGACTACAGAGACTGCTTGACTGATATCAACAAGTCGAAAAGTGGTACTTATGACAACTATATATGTCTTGTGTGTGGAACCAAACTTCCGGCAAAGTTATACTATGAGCATATGGGTAAATGTTCTAGTAACACGGGAATCTTTTTCCGTCCAGCAAAGAACAATATCAGAGTCGTGAGTCATATAGGATCGGGATCTGTGAGTTTGTTAATGCCAGGCCCGTATCTTACAGTACATGGGGAAGTGAAAGAAGCCAAAACCAGTGGGAATGCACTGTTGAACCAGTTCCGTTACCAGGAGTTAACTAAACAGTGGTTGAACCAGTCGTTGTATGCGTTTATAACCAGAACCCTTTATGGGTCAAGACAGCGTCCCACCAACACTTTTGCGGAAGCTGAGAATGAGGATTCTGACAGTGAAGGTGATGGTGGGATCGGACGATGGACATGATTTACGAACATTTGATTATGATTAAGAATTGTGTATGAAGTATATATTGGAAGTATGCATCTTCAAATAAATTATTAGTGTGCTTCTAAACTATGTTGAAAAGTATGCTACAATAAACTATAGTAACACCGACAAACAGATACTCGACATCTGCGACGTCCTCTACAACGTGTCCCATCCTCCAGCATCAATTACATGGTCTAGTTTTCTCACAATGTAATTAGGAATATTGTGTCCCAACCACACATTTTTCACAAGTCCATTATACCTTGGCTTCATCAAATGAAGCGTATTGTTCCTTTTACTTTCCACAGCAAGCTCCCCATGCAGGTCAAGGTATGGAGCTTCCATAAAAGACCCTCCGTTCTTATGGAGGACGAGTATGGTCTTATCTTTTGGAAGTAAGAATATTCCGATATTATTGGGACATTCCTTCAACACATGAGTGGTACAGGACCCCAAGGGAGATCCAATAGCATACTTTTGAATGTCCACCACCTCTGCACAAAACAAGCACACGGCCGGATTTTCTATGGTAAGGTGGGGCTTATCATACTTATCGGAATAATAGTAATTGGAGAAGAAGTAGTCAAGTCTTTCAGGTAAATTTATCAATTGAATCAAACCCGGGTATTCTAGTTGATACGCTAGATCTTCATTTCTGGGGGTGTGGGTGATACTGCCAAAGAAGTTAAGGAATCTTGACAGTTCATAACATGTGGTGTCACTAGTAAACTTTTCCAACATCAAATCAACGCTATCCAAATTCAAAAACTGACACAACCTATCTGCCTCCAAGTGAATTGAGTTGATTTTCTTGCTATCCAAGTCCCCCGTGTCAGGAGACAAGACATAGGCAAAAATAGCGGCTCTTCGCAAAAAAGGAGTGGTTGCCTTGACCAACATGGAGTAGAAAACGTAACCAAACTTGGGGTCATTTACCATGACCAACTCATCCATATCCAAAGTCATATACCTCCTCACTGTCTGGAACAATCGAGTAGCGGCTTCAGCTTTTGCTTCGTCCAAAGACGATATGATTGGAACATCGAGAATCGAATAGTCTGAACAGTTGTACAAGTCACGAGAAAGAATGTTCTTCACAAGGAGATGAATCGTTTGAACCAAATAGCCGGTGAATGTAGCTCTTAATAACACGTTGAACAGAAATCCAGCACTTGGAATGGGCAACAATCCCACAAGAAACTCGAAAAAATCTTGTTCCAAAACTCTCTTATTGAATTTGGCTGGTTGATGTAATGACTGAAGACACGCGAGTTGTTTAATGTAAATGTCAGAAGCAGCTTTGTCAGAAGACGCCAAGTTCATACAAATAGCGGCATTCCGGAACTCTGCAAGAGTTCTGAGGTTTATCAACGAATTGTTAGTCAATTGACTAATAACCAATGAACCCTTGGACGAGGCACCTCGTAATGCTATTTCGGTGGACTTAATGGTGTTGGCCAATAGTTGAGACGAGTCTGCCTTGAAAGAAGCAGGGAAACTAAAGCTTTGCATGTTCTGCATTGAATGTGCCATCAATGCCCGGAAGGCACTCTGGTGAGGACTCTTGGTCTCACCAGTAACTGGAGGGAGAATCATTTCCCTTGACGCTGGAGTAAGAATGCACATTTCTTGCACATCTGCTCGTAAAGCTTGTTGAAACTGTTCAAACCATGGCTTTTTTGACGACTCGTAATGGTTCAACGCATCCAAGACTTCGGAAACATCTGTTGCCGGGTTTCTCACCAACATCCCTTTCAACTGTCTCTTGTTTTTCTTCCACAATATAGGAATGAACAGATTATTGATAGCCTTGCACAAAGGGCATAAAAATTCCTTGTGGTCGAAATTATCAGGAGAATTTCGAGTTATTTGGCTCTGCTTGCTTCGGTTGTTTAAAAAGTTCAAGTAGCAGTTGAAATGCATGCCATGGCCACAGCTCAGAGAGACAAGTTTTCTATTCACATTCTCATGAGAAGTAAACCCCGGCCCAATGACATTATCTTCCTTTATCTTTTTCATATAGTGCATCCAGTTCTTGGTATACTCGTTGTCACCTTCTTCCATCTCGTCCTCGTCTAGGTTCAGACCATCGGAAAACGACTTAAGAAACCAGTACTTATCGTCAAATGGTAAAGACCAGAATTCCGAAGACTTACTAACATACCCTATTATACCAAAAGGCCCGTTGTTTTGCTCATCTTGACAAAGAATACAATGTGATTCGGGAAAGTTCCACCCTTCATCGTCAGGGTCGATCATTTCTATATCGTCCTCCTCAGCATTGGTAATATCGTTGTTCTTGAGAAACAGCGATTGTTGCTTTTTGAATTTGGCCATTAGTCTGGCTTGCCTATCTTTAGCAAGCCGTTTTTTTCTTTCCATTTCACTTTCAGCCTGGACAAGATCATCCCGAGACGTGACTATATTGAAATCAAAGTTTTCCACTTTTGCAGCCATGATTGATACCACATCGTATTTCTCGTTGAATTTGAAGAATATGGCCTTGATCTTAGCATGGTGTGCCTTATAAGCGTCTTCCAATAAGAATTTATACAACAACTCTGCAATGGATGGGTTGGAAATGGAGGTATCGTTGGTGCTACTAGTGAAAACGTCGAAGAAAGACCCATGCTTGTGTACATCGAGTCGATTTTCAAAGGAGCAGATGTGGATCAAATGTAACAACACTTCTAGAAGCGAGTCCGTTTTCTCCACCCCCATAATGTCGACGTATAATAAGCTGGTGACCACAAACTTGGAAAAATAGCTGGATATGGAGAAATTGCCCACATATTTGTATATGCCGAGCTCAGCTGCATCTCTTAACTCAGGAGTAATCACAAAGTCGCAAGACTTGACCTTTCTGTGAGCACATACCTTTTCCTTTACCAACTCAATTGCATCGTCTCTGGCGTTAGTAGAATAATTGAAGAAGTAAGGGTTTACCCGGGAAAAATAGACATCCTTCAACCGGTAGGAACCGAAATCTTTACTGGTGTTGGGAGGAGTGAAAATGGTCAATTCGTCCAAAATAATGTCGAATCGCTTTTCTGCAACGATATGATCTGGAATTTGGGAGCACAATTTGGTATAACTCATGGGTCCAAAACAAAGGTTTTGAATGATTTCTGTTTCTACCCGCATCCTGCCAATAACATCACCGGGGAGACCACGGAGATATAAATCTTCTGTGATCAAATGGATAAAGAAATTCAGACACTCTTCAATCATGTATGATAAGGTTTTGAGATCATACGCCAATGTTGAAGTTTCCAGATGATTATCTATTGTCTGCTTGATAAGGGACTGCATTTTCTCATATGGAGCTGTGTTGTCCTCAATGACATCCTGTACCCAGCCTTCTAGGAGTAACCACCGGTCAAGAATAGTAAAGCAAACCAAATCAGGAGCATATAAGTTTGAGAAAAGTTGAATCAAAAACAAGTCTCGCATATAACCACTTTCACGTAAGCTTGTATTTTTGTAAAGTTGAAGTTGGGAACGAACTCCGTACCCATTTCTTACCCAGAACCCCGATTTGATTTGCGACATTAGCACTGTCGTTCTGATAGGATATTCAAACAACACCATTGCACTTCCTGGAATTCCCACTGTATCCGTATACTCTTTAACACAATTGTCTAGGATTTGTCTCACCTGTTCTATTGATTTAAAGCTGGACGATTCTAGTAACCATGAAATGAAGGAGTGGATGGGATGGAGAAAACTGACTTTTCCAGAGTCGATTCTGAACTCTTGCGGAGGCACTTGTTCATTTTCATTAACTTGACCAAGACCAATATCGATATTGGTATCAGTTAGTCCGGGATACCGATTGTGTTCTAGATCAAGAAGAAACTTTAACACATAAGAAATCGCCTGATTGGATAGTTCTTGTGTTTTTTCGTTGGGAATCTTATTGGAATTGTTTAAGCAGTGGGCAGTTGATTCGGCAAATTGATGAATCATCAGAGCTGATTGAAAAAAGGAACTGTACTCCGGATTCTCGAACTCCACATGGTTCTTACTCTCTCTCTTTAAAACCGGGCGTCCATGGAACAATCCCAAGATATCACAAGTCATAGCAATAATTTCAGGTGAAAGTGCAATCTCCAAGTACTTGCTTCTACTCAAGATATACCCAATATCGAAGAATATCTGGCCCCATCTACGGTTTCTTAAGCTCTTCATGGATATCAGATGTGTTATCTCCACAGTCTCTGGGGATTTGATTTGATTCTCTGTGAAGAACCCATAGATTGAGGCTAAAATTCTCGAAAGATCTCCATGCTCCATGATGGAAGTGGAATTTGAAGGACATGTGAACAACTGGGTGGATAAAGTGGCCATAATATTAAGCTCTGGCTCCCTATCTTTCAAAAGATATATCCCCGTGACAGCAGGATATATATCAATGTATTGGCAAGAAATGATCTTCTTATACTTAAGATTGACGATAAGTGAGGTTGAAAACATATTGTGAAGCACAAACCGAATGGATTTCCAGAATCGTGTATCCAAATACACCATATATTGGAATCTGGAGCCATGATGACTTTTTTGCGGGTCGTAGTCCTCCTCCGATAAGTTATAATCACATTGGTGGCACAACTCATCATCAAGACGCCATAATTTCGGTTTGAATTGCCAATGACCGGGGATATTTTCTGCCTCAGGACCCGTATTTGCCTTGCCAGACGGTATTTTCTTAGGAATCTTGTAATGGAAGTCTAAACACCCGGTGTTATACAGTAATAGTCTGTGGATATTGGGCTGTTCGGTCAACCCCTTTTCCCACCTGCAACAAAAAGCTCGACAAAATAAATTTTTGGCAGCATTGGATATTTTGAACATTTCACTTTCGGTCAAGCAGTTAATCCAAAGGAGTATTTCATCACACATATCTTCTCTGAAAATATCTCTGTTACTTCGAATAGACGTGGCCAAACCAGTGGCTGCTAGCAATTTTTGTCTCTCTTGCAACAATTCGATATCCACCGAGCTAATAACCTTGGCCTTACCATATTCCTCGGCCTTTTCTGCCACCATTACGGCAAATTCGTACACTTTTCTACTTGCAAGTCTTATCCGTTGAACCGCTTCCCGGTAGTGTCTATTCTGATCATTGTACACCATCAAGGAAAACTCTTCGGTATTGGTATCTTCGACATTTTCGTTCACGTCGAATCCGTACTTCAGACTGTCCAAAAAGCTGTTTTTGGAATAGTTTTCTATGAAGTTGCTGGTGACATCTCCAGGGTTGGAGTATTGGAGATCAGAGTGTGTCATCACATCGATCACATAATCAAGTAAGGTGCCAATTGTAGACAAATAAGCATCTTCCAAATCCGCAGGCATGGGCATGGCAGCAAACCGAAGCGAGTTTTCGTCTCGGGTGGCGAAAGGACAGTAGAATTCATTGATCCAGGCTTCAGGATCTCCACAATCACAAACACCACCATTCTCTCTGGAACAAATGGATATGTGCACATTATGGCCGGCATGGAACTCTGTTTGGAAGCAATGGGAGCACAATGCACAAGTGTCATCGTAGCCGCAAGTCAAACACCGATATATAGGTTCTCCTTTGCGAAAAATACGAGAACACGGCACCCCTGAGTGGAAGGCATGATGATCATGAGAATTGTATTTGGATTGTCTTTTGTGTAAACTTGTTTTGTAGTATTTATCGAAGCTGAAATCAAACAACGAGTCTAGCTTCTTCATGACTCTCGCCTGCATAACTTCAGGCACCTCGTCAAGGTATTCAACGCCAAAAGCCTTGGGGAAGAACCAGTTTATGTATTTGCATTGATTTGAGATGGATTTAAACAATTGGGCCCTGATTTTTTTCCGAACGCCTGCCAGAAACCGGAAGTTGCTGTCGATAGGCAACGTGTACAAGAAGCGTTTCAATTCGCTGTTGTTTGCGGCAGACCCGTTCATGGTGGCGAAAGGTGATAGTACAAGTAGTTAGAGTCAAAATTTAATGCGACGCATTTTTATGATTAAGCAAATGTCTGATAAAGAAACCATATACTATGGGCCAAACGTGGAGGCCAACAAGAGGAGACTTCAGTATTTGCACGACGTGATGTGTTTGAGTCTCGGAGTTGTGGCCGGCACGCTTTGTTTGGAGTCGGTGTATGGGTTTTTGTTTTATGTGGTGGGGATGACAATCACCAATGTGGGATTCATTTATGTTTGCTGTGGAGGGCAGGCGAGGGAGTATTACCGGAACCCGATGCAGGAGGTGTTTTTGGAGGGGGTTCTGGGTAACGTGGCTGGGTACGTGATGATGTGGTGCATGGTGTATGCGATGGTTAAGTAGGGAGGAGAATAAAGTAAATTATAACACCAGGGGATAAGGGATAAGGTGATAAAGAGATGGAGAAATAAGGAGATGGAGACTTAAGGGCTAAATAAAGGCATAAAAGCTCAAAGATAAAGCCATGAGATTTAATGAGACCGAGAGCCAAGGAGGTAAATGAAATGAAAAGAGTCAAAAGAGCTAACAGGCAAATGACTCAGGAGATAAAAGTTAAAACAGATAAAAGACCTACAAACAGAAGGTGAATGAGCCAACAGATTAAGAGCTAAGACATAAAAGAGCCAACAGATAAGGGCTAACATATAAGAGCTAAGACATGCCATGTCCGTTTCGTCCCACAGTTTCGCTCGCCAGTACTGTTGCAATACTATTACATCCAGCTGCAAATCTTGCCTTACATTCCAATTGCACCCTACATCTCAATTGCATATCTTTACTCATATTCTCTCATATATACCTACTCATATTCTCTCATATATACCTACTCATATTCTCTTTATCAACACCTACTCGCATTCGCGTCCAGAAATTTACCATCCTAAACAACATGGAAAAAATAGACTTGTCTACCAACGCCAAAGACATCCAACACGCGTACTCCAAGGTCGTCAGAAACGATGGCATCAACTACCTTGTTTTGACAGTGGACAAACTGTCAACTGCCAGCGTCACCGACACAGGACACGGGGATTTGCACGAATTTGTTGACCATTTCGACGACGGTCACGTTCAATTCGGATTGGCCCGTGTCACGGTGCCGGGATCCGATGTGTTCAAGAACTTGTTGTTGGGATGGTGTCCCGATAACGCGGCCGCCAAGGCCCGGTTATCATTTGCTAGTAACTTTGCTGATATCGCCAATGTGTTGGTGGGGTACCACGTCCAGATCACTGCTCGGGACCAGGACGACTTGGACGTGGACGATTTCTTGTCGCGGGTGAGTGCAGCAGCTGGTGCGCGGTACTCCATCCAGAGCTTGACGTCTTCTGCCACCCCAATCGCCAAACCAATTGCCAAAGCTGTGAAACCAGTAAACCTGACTGTGGAGCCGGTCGTGATTAAACCGGCTAAACCAATTGCTAAACCTATTGTCAAGTCTCCTCCAGTTACTGGGGCTAAACCTTCATTTGTGCCCAGATCTACCGGTAATCCAATTGCTGTGGAGACGGGATCGGCTGCTTTCAAACCGGCTCCCAAACCTACTGCTGCCTTATCGGCCGACGATGACGACGACTGGGCCGGTGAAAAGGAAATCGAAGAGCGGGACTTTACCAAAAAGCCTTTGGAAGATGTTCCTTCTGCCTATAAACCCACCAAAGTTGATATTGATAGCTTAAGAAAACAGAAATCCGACACCATTTCATCGACACCAAAAGCTAGTGTGGCGGAACAAAAGACAGAAGAGCCCCACTTGGAGTCCTTGAAAGACAGAATGGAGGCGTACAAGAAGAGTGAATCTCCCGATGGCAGACTCACGTCGTTGCCAAAGCCAAAGGTCAACAATAGTGTCTCGTCTCGGTTCACCCCATCGGGAGCCACGTTTGGGTCCAAGCCTTCGTTCGGTGCTCCTGTAGTGGATAAGAAGGATAAGTTGGTTAGCGTAGAGAGGGACTTTGGGTCTGAGAATGGGAAGACTCCAGCACAGATCTGGGCCGAGAAGAGAGGAAAATACAAGACGGTTGCAAAGGATGAAGAACCGGTGTCTATTTTGGCAGAAAAGTTCGAGAAAGTGAGTACCGTGGAAGAGCCTGAGCAGGAGGTAGTTGAGCAGGGAAAGCCTGAGGAAGAGGTGGTTGAGAAAGAGGAACCTGTTGAGGAAGAGGTGGAAGAAGAGCCAAAGGAGCCTGTTATCATAAAGCCCATTTCAAGCTTTGCCCCTCCCCCTACCAGAGCCCGTGCTGTCCCACCTCCTCCAGCAAGAGAACCCACTCCTGTCAGAGAACCCACTCCAGAACCTGAACCGGTGGCAGAACCCGCTGTCAAACCCGCTGCCAAGCCCTCGGCCGTGGCTGACTACGCTTACGAAAAAGACGAAGACAACGAAATCGCCTTTGCCGAAGGTGACTTGATTGAGGAAATCGACTTCGTGGATGATGACTGGTGGTCGGGTAAACACTCCAAGACCGGAGAAACTGGTCTCTTTCCCTCATCGTACGTGATCTTGCAAACCGAGACTGAAGCCAAAGCTACTCCACCGCCTGCTGTTCCACTGAGAAGCCAGACGGAAAAGAAACCAACGGCTGTTGCAGAATATGCATACGAAAAAGACGAACCAAATGAGATAGGATTCGAAGAAGGAGATGTGATTGTAGACATTGAATTTGTGGACGAGGACTGGTGGTCCGGTAAGCATGAAAACACCGGTGCCGTGGGTGTGTTTCCTGCCAACTACGTGAAATTGGTAGAATAGTATTGTTTAGTATAAATATTACAGTCTTTGTAGCTTTGGCATTGTAGCGGTGGATTCTCTCTTTATAGCTTCAGCACTCCAATGGTGATCCCCTTTCATCTGCTTTATTGGGCTCAACTCCTCAAGTACTCCTTCACCGCCTCTCCCCAGGCCGGCCTCTTCTTATAGAAAGACAAATCCTCTGGCAACCCATCAATAGCCACACAGAGCTCTTCTCCCAACCCCTCTTCCTTCACTGTCTTCACAGGTGTCAAGTACGTTCTCACAGTCATGATATTAGCTCGCAGCTTCGGTAACCTCGTCAACACCTGTCTTTCACACCTCAAAAAGCATTTGTTATCAAAATCAATCTCGTCCACCGTCAATTGTTTTATAGTAGTTCCTATACGGCCATGATTAAGATTAATACTATGGTGCTCATCGTGTGTCTGAATAGACCAATTATTCCTGACCCAAAGATCCGTGGGCTGAAGTCGGTTAAAAAATCTGCCCATGGATAATTTTAATCTTTCTTTATATTGGGGCACCACTTCGTGGATCTCGGATATTACCTTGTTGTGATTAAGAGACGGATCAAAGCCCGCGGGGAACCCGGTGATACTGCTGCGTAAGGTGTACTCCTGTTCTTCGTTGGAAGGATCGTCTTTCAAGAAAACTACCACATCTTCTTCAATAGTACGGGCAATTATAAGATATAACTTGACGGGGTCTTCATTTCCCAGATATCCCGGAATTGTTTCGTTTCTGATCTTGTTGTACACCATATTCCCCTTTCTGATGAAGTAGTGTGGGTACCGCATAACCATGAAGTTGACTACCAGGTCATAATACTCTCTAGCAGCTAAAATGGACCGGGGACTATCGTGCACTTGAATCGTCTTTGCGGTAGCAGTTTCTGTGATGTATTGTTTTTTATTGGTGACATCTAGATAGGTGTTTTCAAGCAACAACCACTCTTCCGGCGCCGTACGCAAGTTCCGTATGCCCATGTTGGGTCTAAAGTCTTTTTTTCCCACAAAAGGTCTGACTTTATCGGGTTCTGTTTTTATCCAGTCAAAAGTGCTGGGTACGGGGTTGACATTAGCAATGAGCCCCGGAGCCACTGCGGGCGGGGATTTGTACCAGTATACGTATACGCAATACGCTGCCACTAACACAGGTAATAAATAGAGCAACATGTACTGGAAATTTTATGGTAATTTAGTTTTATTTATATATACGGAATTCTTATCTGAGACGGAACAGGATTTCCGGAGTCTAGCAAAGTTTATCGGCTGCAAAAAATATGAACCGCTAAATGACGATGTGCAGCAAGGAAAGCGGGCAATGACTGGAAAGCTCAAGTCGTTCTATACGCGGATGGCTCCTAAGCAAGCAGTGGATAGGAAACAGTTTTTCCCCTTTGAGATGGAAGTCGTCGATAACAATGCCTTTGATGTTTCCCACCATAAAGGTAAATTTCTTCAACACGTCACTGACAATAGTCACAAAATAATTGAAACTGGTGTCGAAGTCAATTTCGTCCATATCGAAGATGGAACTGTCGAAGTAGAAGTAGCAGTTGTTGAGGGTGTGATGATTTTGGTGGTTTATTACCGCGTCCTCCATACTATACATATTTTTGTCTTTGGGGGATTTGGCCATGAAACACTGTTGGTGGTAGTCAATAGCATCACTGATTAGTTCCTGGATAAACTTCAATCCGTTGAAGAACATAAAAAATATTTTTCCGTTAAATTGACATGATTCGGTGCAACTGCAATTTTGCAAGTAATTAGTCAATTCGTCAAAACTCCGGAGGTGCACGAGTTTGTAGGTATTTGGAACTGCATTACCCAATGGGGAACTGATATCTTGCAATTTATTTTCCACCTGGGAAATTGACCCGTTGGACAAAACAAGAAGCTCGTATTCGAATGTGGGAATGCAGGTGTATCTTTGAATCATGGCGTTTTGATGTTTTCTGATAACAACTATTGATTTTATTGGTGTTTGATAAGGTATTTATACACCTGCCTACTCCGCTTTCGCAAGTATAAATATGGGGCAATTCCTGAAAAAAGGCTGTTTTTTTACATAGGGGCCCATTCAACAATTGCTGCAACAGGAATTGTGGGGGTCGAAACCACATTCGGAGGCAATTGTGGGAATGTGGTAACGGGGACAAGGGAATATGTAGTATGGCATTCTGCTGTATAAGTATACGTCGCTTGTAGTTGCTGGATCCAGTGAAAAATTTGGTTGACCCCACAAAATCAGTAGGCATCGGCGACTCGATTTTCGGGCCATGGATACAGTGTTGATTTTTAAGTACTGTGCCTGTTTATTTTGACATAGGTGCAGTACTATAATTTAAAATACCTGCAATTTGACCAAGTAAATACCCAAGATTTTACAATACTGCCACAAGAAATGTTCACTAATATCTATTAATCATCACTAGAATACTATACATAGGCTGGAAGTCGCATTTTTGAGTGTCAACTCCATGTTCAAGAATGGGCCCCAACATGGTCATGGTAACGGGGGGCTTAACGTGATTTCCCCAACACTCCCCACATTAATCGGAAGCGTCTAAGGATTGTCATGAGAGTTTTGCAGATTTTCATTCATTCTGGTTCTGACGGTGGTTGTGCAGGTGGTTCCGAGGGTGATTCTACCGGTATTTCCACCGGTATTTCAAACGGTGTGTCTGAGGGTAGTTGTGCCGGTTTTTCTGGGGGTATTTCTGCTGGTGTTTCTGACAATATGTTTGACAGCTCTGATAGCCTTTCTGCCGGTGTTTCTGACAAATCTGAGAGCCTTTCTGCCGGTATTTCTGATAAATCTGCTCTTGTCACGTCTTCGTCACCTTCATCATCCGCATCGGAATCATAACCTTGGGGCTCATAAGATGGAGGCGTCATGGGAGGTAATAAACTATGCAAAGTGATTCTCTCTGCCTCTGAATGAAGTTCAGATTCCGCATTATAGCTGAACTTGTCATTCTCGTCCACGTCGAATTCATTGTCGTTTTCATCTTCCGATTGAGCTTGCCAGAAATCCGGTGGAAAATCACTATCTCGTTCACTCAAGTCATTATCATCAATTTCTGAGCGCTCAAGTAAAATGTCGGAATTGAACTTGTTATAAGCAGGAGGAGCCGGTCCCGAACCCTGCATGGGTGCAAAGCCCCATTTCTTCACTTGTGCCTCTATAAAAACGAATCCCATCTGCCCAAGATTCACATGTATCGAACACAAGTTGTTGGCTCCTATTATTGGAAAGATTTGCCCTTCATTGGGTATTTTAAAGTGCTTGATATGACCCCCTAACCTTGCTTCACTCACCTTCTTACCGTTTCTGGTGAAGAAAATCGTACCACTTCTGACTCTATAACCAACCCCCACAACATCTCCTTCAATCAACCTAGGAAATGGTGGTTCATTAGTGAATTGAAACGGCTGATTGTGCCTTCTGTACCCATCACTATCGTAACTAACAGAATGCGCGTGTCTTCCGGGTAATCTGAACCACGGATATGGTTTGACCCCTATTCCAATACTTATTTTAGTAGCATCAGCATTTGGCAAATTGTAGATTTTACTTTCAAAATAGTAAACATCGTTTTTCATGGGTATTGGATGGTTGGTTTGCGAGGAGCATTCCATTTTCTTGAAGAAATTCAACTCATATTTGTTCAAAATCAAAAGTTCGTTATTTGTTAACATAGCATCTTTAACGAACTCCCATGCTCCAATACCTTTTTCCTGGATCAAAAGATTCTGGGATAATGTCATCTCGTTCCGAAAGTAGGGGTTCTCTGCCAAATAATCTCTTGACTGGAAATACAACTCTTGTTCTTCTCCATCCAACTCCAAATATACTTGGTTTTCCTCCTTCCTCATCAAATCCGTCTCCGATAAGGTGAATTTTCTTCTGACCACCAACACTATCATCGACACTACCGACACAACGACTGCCAACACAAAGCATGAGCTGAATATGATGGCCAACACCACCAGCACATCGAAGCCTGGGTCATCTCTCATGCCCAGCCTGTCGGGGCCATCGTATCGAGATCTATAGTCAAGCACATCTTGGTCTATTTTCAAGCTCCTTGCTTCAGCCAGTGCAGCAGCCGCTATTCCACTAATTACGCTCACAAGCGTCACTATACGTAGTGATTTGTGTAACAGCATCTTCTGTATGATATATAATACAAGCAAGTAATTGTTATCTTATAATGACTTTTTTATCTGTTTGAGGAATAATTAATGTGGCGAGCACGTCGTGTCTTGGTTATAAAATATATGTAAGTGTAAGAAACATGGCATCTTCAACAAAAGAGTAGAGCACAGGGTTCTAAAGTATACTGCGGGCGTTACTAAAAAACCTTTGCTCTAGATGACTTGGTATTTTGCTATTTTGGGGGCGAAATCATTTTAGTTTCTAGGGAGTAATTTGCAGCCACAAGCTTTGTGAATAATTGACGGTCTAAGAAGATATCGATGGGAAGTTGAGACTGATGCTTAGAGTAAGGAGCAATAGATAGACATGTGGCCGGAATCAAAGAGTTGTTTAAAGATAACGGGACGAAGCCAAAGGTCCTTCTTCAAATGTGCAGTTGCTCCAGAGACTCGAAGCCAAAGGTCCTTCTTCAAATGTGCAGAGTTGCTCCAGAGACTCGAAACCATATCTATGGTCCCGGATATTAATCTGCTCACGAGAGCTTGTTGTTTGTGTAAGAGAGGTGTTTATGTTCAAGATACGACTTTGGATCTACACATAAAAATTTGGTGAATTTTTGCAGCCAATGCCATAAAAATAAAAGGAGATAAAAAGCACAATTGGTCCCTATGACGAATCACAAATATTACACACTCGTTACGCAGTGGTTATCATGCACCATTAAATCATTTTCGCTGGAATCTCTTTAACATTTTGAACAATTACTCATCTTGCGTTTATCATTTTCACATTTATAATCATTCAAACCTCCGTTTTTACCGCTATATATACCTTTGTAATAACCTAGTCGCTCCGTATCCACAAAGCTATGCTGTCCGCCTAGGCAAGAGTCTATACTAAAACTTAAGTAGGGATACAAAAGTAGATCTGAAGTCAAAGGGAAAAACCATGTGCTGATTGCTAGTATCTGCTAAAATGAACTAAAAGTGCTGTTGATAGTAGTTCGGAAGACCATTCTCAAACGAAACTTGGTAATTTAAACTCTGATAACTGGGATATTCAAGATTCCTCAATGTAAAACCATTTCTGCGACTTATTTCTTATGCAAAAAAACTCCCGTTCTGATATATCTTGTGCAAAATATTCTAAGGACTCAAAATTTTAACCTATGCAAAAAAAACACCTACAACTTATGCTTCTACTAATGCTGGTTTTACATTCTGTTCTGATACGTATCACTGTCAACACACTGTGAACACTTCCACAACTACACTACAGTATTCTCGTCTGTAGCGAGGAGAATCTAAACCTTATCAAGAAATCATGCACTAGTAACGACTGCCACAGCTCAAATTAATCAGAAAGACCAGCAGAAACGCGAGAGTTTAATTCTATTTCAAATTTAGCTGGTCCTCATTTCCTTATTGATCATACCAGCCATCAAAAAGTGACACAAAATCAAAGATTTTCGCTAAAAATCGCAGACGAGAACGCTTAAGTGCGTTTTTGTCAGTTTCTACAGAAATATTATTTTAAGATCACCATGGGGCAAATCTTGATTTGGAACAGATGATCCAAACCAGTCCTAAATTTAGGCCATGAGGCGTTTTTGCCGTAACATACTCCCCTGATTTCGTCAGCGGGATGCAATATAAAAGCATCAAGATATCCCAGCTTTAGGGTTCAATTATCACCTTTCAATGAGAATCACTACATTAACTTCCATAGCTGCTTTAATATCTTTGGCCTTAGGGGGCCCTGCTTGCAACCCTTTAACGTCAAATACTTGTGACCCAGACCCTGCATTAGCTGCTTCTTTCAAAGAAGACTTTTCTTCCAAATCCAAATACTTCGATGAGTTGGTGTCCAAAGGACTTTCATATGGAGATGACGGGGTATCATTGAGTTTAAAAGAACGGTTCGATAACCCTTCCATCAAATCAAACTTCTATATCATGTTTGGTAAAGTGGAAGTGGTAATGCAAGCTGCAACTGGTCAAGGTATTATCTCATCATTTTACTTACAAAGTGATGATTTGGATGAAATTGATATCGAGTTATTCGGTTCCGATACTACACAAGTGCAGTCCAACTTTTTTTCAAAGGGTAATACTACAACTTATACTAGAGGGGGGTACCATACCACCCCAAGTGATCCAACTGAGAATTATATCACTTATACTCTTGATTGGACTAAAGATTCGCTTTCATGGGCCGTTGACGGAACTGTGCTCAGAACCTTGTATGCCAATGATCCACAGGGTTACCCACAAAGTCCAATGGCTATTTTTGCTGGTGTTTGGGCGGGAGGAGATGCTTCTAATCCCCCAGGAACCATTGAATGGGCAGGGGGGGCAACCACATATGGTCCAACTTACACCATGCATATTAAATCGTTGATTGTGACGGATTATTCCACTGGGGAAGAATACAAGTACACTGACAAGTCTGGAGATTGGAGTTCTATTGATGCGGTTAATGGCCAAGTCAATGGTAGAATCACTCAAGCACAGGCGGAGTTTGGGGAGTTGAGTGGAGGGAGTTCTGTAATCAGTACTTCCAGTGCTTCTCGTGCTTCTAGTACTTCTAGTACTTCTACTTCCGGTGCTTCTAGTTCTTCTGGTACTTCTACTTCGGGTGCTTCTAGTACTTCTAGTACTTCTCCTTCTCCTTCCAAGACTTCTACTTCGGGTGCTTCTACTTCTGGTGCTTCTACTTCCAGTACCTCTACTTCTGGTGCTTCTGGCTCACCTTCCACCTCCACACCCACTGTTTCAAAAACCACACAATCCTCCGTTGCCGAAAAGACTACTGTCTCAGGAACGGGGACTATTGCTACCACAAACGCTGCCATAACATCCTCCTCCACCGACAAGCCAAAAACAACCGATGCCAGCTCGACTGTATGGTGGACGCCATCTCAAACACAATGGTGGACACCAAGTGGAACTGCCACCAAACAGACTTCCCAAACTGGAGCTCCTGCACCTGTGTCTACTGGCAGTGGCATTTCTATTCCTACGACCCTTGGTACTGTTGCCAGTATCACTTCCAGAGTTCCTGCATCCCTTGCAACTGTGTCATCTCTGTCTTCATCTGCATCTTCTGCTGCAGCAGAGTCCAATGTTCCAAATATCAGCGGATCGCTCGATGCCAATGCCAATGCCAATGCATCCTCCAAAAACGCTCCTTTCTTCTTCATGATTTTACCATTGATGTCTTTTTTCTTGTTATAATTGCATCACGGTAGTTTCTATTAACCCTGCATGGCCTCCCATATTCAGTTCTTCACGTCATTTTTCATAGTTTTTCATAATGTTTTCACAAAATAAATTGCATCCATCCTAGTGATCCGCTAGTATGCCTCTTCCAGTCGCTCCAGTCAACACCATTAAAAAGCTCTCTTTTGCATCCATATTTATTTGCACCGCGAAAAGTTTGAAAATAACAACCATGGATCCAACCTCCTTCACCCACTTGATGCACAGCTTCGACAAACACGCGATGTATCATGAATTGATCAAGTTGCATTGCAATTTGGCCCATGATGCATCCTCTGGCGCGGAACCAGACGAAACGGATTACGAGTTGTGCCTCAATCAACTAACCGAAATCATTAACAAGTTCAAGGTGGCACCAAAGGGAAAGAAGAAGGATACCGAGGAGCCACGAGAGAGTGCGGAAACTCAGACTTCAAACAACCTCTTTCGATTGTTGTCACGCACGTTGGTGTTGGTTTTCAACAAACTCCCAACTAAAGTGTATGACGTGGCTAATGATTTGTTGAATCATTTGGTGATGATTGATAACCAGTTGAACTCGATGTGTCAATTGAGTATTCTCGTGTTGATTGACTTGTATGAATGCTTCCCACATTCTTTGGGATCCTTGATCAACTTTTCCGTCAATCAGATTTATAAGATCTTGAAAAAAGATGCTAATATTAGTAGTAATTTGGTGTATTTGTTGAACTCCTTGACAAAGTATTCCACCCGAAATGATGTGGACGAGAAGTTACAGGGGAAGCTTTTGAAGATCATAACCAAGAGCGTCACGGCGTTGGAGGTCGTATCGGCGCTCTCCAAGGATTCTGATAAGAGTGAAGGAACTACCATCTCCTTAAAGAAGAATTATATCTTGGTGTTGAGAAATTTATCCATATTATCGATCAATGCATCATATGAGCATTTGCTAGCGTCGTCGGCTTCTTCCAGTTCTGGAGGAGTCAAAATGAAGCCAGAATCGATCATGTCCCACCAACACCAGTACCAAATGACATTTTTGGCGTCGATTGAGAAAATATTGTTGTACGGGCTTTCTAACTTTCATAAAGATATAAGGGTTGCCTCCACTGAAGCTTTGGCCCATATATTCATCAATTTCATCCCCACTGGCAAATTCAATGCTATTGAATATCTTGTCAATTTGTACAGGTCTCCAGACATAAACACTTGGACTAGCGATTTGACGAAAATAAGGCAGGAAGACTCTACCGTGGATCCTAACGACTACTGTGCACAAGACTATGAGGATATGTTATTGGCAAATATCGATACCACTTGCTTCAATGTGGGAATTCTGGAAACAATCATTTTCTATATACAGTTGGAACTGTTCCAGAATGCCGATTACTTGTCTTTAAATATAACGGATATCCTCACGTTGATTTTGACCAAGTTTGAGTCTGCATCTACAGAAGGCCATATCCAAAACTCTCTTTGGGTGAAGACATATGACCACTGGCAAAAGGTCATTGAATTTCTCGTTAAAGAATCTGGTCCCAGCTGCTATGAGATCCTCGTAACATACTTGTTTGACAAATTTGACACAGAGCTGTTGGAGGCGGAAGATGCTTCTCTTTCTCAGAAAGATAAGAAAAGCACATTGTTCTCGTTGAAAAGCGCTAAAAATGCCACCAAGAACAAGCCCGAAATAAATGCTTATCACAATCCATACCAATGTGGCCTTTTGTTGTCGATAATAAATCAGTTATTACCGTTCGGTATAGATTTTGACTCCTTTTCTGGTAAAGACAATGACAAATCCGGGGATGTGATTGAAGAATCAGAAAGACTCGAACCTCCCTCCAAATCACAATTGGTAGAACTTCTTTTTACACTTACTATCAACAAAAAGGATTATATCAGGAATTACGCCCTTCAAACGTTGTTGATCTATGGTAAGATTAATGTGGTGGAAGTCAATCTGTTGGTGTTGTCATGTTTCAAACTTTTCAATACGGAGTTGCAAACTCTAGTAGAGGCCAAGAAACTCGAAGTGGTTAGCAGTTCCGATACAAACACCAACTCCTTAGTGTCTGTGAGAATTATGAGTTATACCTTGTTGTTGCTGTCTTTAATCAAGCAGACGCAGTCCATCCATCTTCAAAATTCCACCGTTGTTAAAGTCTTGAGTTTTTGCACCCAAACTTTGAAGCACAATGCAACGTTTTCAAGAGCCAATAACTTGAAGACTATTGCCTGTTGGGTTATTTTGAGCTCATTGGTCACTTTGTATAATGATTCCGAGTTTGTCAAGTTGAACTCCTCCCAGTTTCTTGTGTACTGGAAGAGTTTGTTAACTTCCCAATATACCCCCTCCAGTTTGAGTGGAGCCAGCGATGGTCAAGAAAGAGAAATTTTGGATAATTTGAAACTTCGAAATATGAGCTTGGTGTGTTTGCTGAATTACATTAATACTGTAGAGCTTACTCCTGAATCACTGAAACAGATACAGTTCTTATTGACCAAATCATACAATTATTTGACATATTTGGAGAGTAATGTTGACCTAATCAGTGATGTCACCAACTTCACTGTAAGAATGAACAGTGAATCATTCAATTTTGAAGGGGTGAATGATTTGTTGTTCAGTAACATGGGTTATGATGATCTGCTTCTGATCAGAGATAGTCTTGTATCGACTATGCTATCCAGTAAAAAAATCATTATTCGAAGCTACTCCAAATTAGTCTCGTACTTGAAAAATGATATTAATTCGTCCATGATTGTGTTGTTATTGAAAATATTTAGTGACCCCCAGCTTTTCAGCCACGATTCCAAAGAAAAGATTAAACTGGGTAGAACTAAGGCAGTTAATAAGGTGAATGATTTGGACCCCGATGCTATCCTTCTAAGTGACGATCTAAACTATCATTACGGTCTGACAAGCAAATTCAACGACTTTGATAGTTCTATAGACGAACTTGTTTCCGGCCACCCGACATTGGACCCAGATGAAGGTCTTTTCTACAAAGATCCCTTTCAAAATGTGGCTTCTTTCAAAGGTATCATAGAGAACAACAGGAGCGAAATTGAACGTCTGTATAGGCCGTGGTTCGATTACTTCGAAGGTAGCATCTATGAAGCAGGTGTACACTCCATCAACTACGATCCCATGGTATTTGTTGGGGATTTTTATTCACATAAACATGAGTTTTCCACGGGTCTCATAACTTCGATTGTGGATGCCTCCATTGAGTTGTTTCAGGTTGTGTTCCCTTACTTGACCATGAAAATCCAGTCATCGCTTCTTGAACTGATAAGAAGCTCTTTGACGGCCAAAGGAACAAATGCACTTCGATACAAGGCTGTTTGTGTGAATGTGTCTGTGGCTATCCATGGAACATTGAACTATGCGTCTGGAAAGAAACTTGCGTTTGATAAGGAAATCATCAGCGTTTTCATGGATATTTTGAAGAAGATGGACATCTCCAGCATTAGTTTGATCGACATCAATTCAGATTCCATCGGATTGGCCGCCTCATTTATTGACGCTAAGAAATATGTTAGTGACCAAATTGATGGTTACGTGAGCTCCATAGTTAAAGATACTGATCCGTTAATAAGAGGAAAGGCCATTCTATCCATGGCAAAGATCTACTCATTTACTGGAACTGGAGCCAATGAAATCTTCAACGTGGTGTCGCAACTATTGAACGATCCGAATCCAGTGGTTCGTTATTACACGTTAAAAGCCACCGCCTTGTTGTTTGACAATAATTTGGCCAACACTTCGTGGATGTCATCATTATTGACCAGCATCTTCTCGACATATTTGGACGATGCGTTCAGTTATGATATCCTTGACAAAGATCTTGTCAACATCAAGTATAAGCTCAGCAGTCTAGGTGCTGTCACTAATGTGTTGAAGATATTCACTACCAATCTAGGGCCAAATTTGAGAACCCTTTCTGATGGTAATCGAGATGAGTTACGGTCGTTACTTGTTTCGTTGAGTTACTCCATTGGAACAGCTTCCATTTCCGATGAACTCCTCGTGTTCAAGGAACTTCTTCAACTTTTGCGGGAATTGATTATTTTTGACCCCAGCTTGATTCCACACGAAGTACAGTTCTACTCCGACATTTTGGTTTCGGTGGTATCGAAGAATTTGAAGGTTGGCCTTACAACGGCATCCGCTACTTCTTTGAACTACGACTCGATCTGCCCATTCAACTCCAGTTTTGAGTTATACAAGTTGGGATATGGTTGTTTTGCAGAACTTGTAAAGGTTTATGGAAATGAGATTCTAAGTAAAGAAGTGGTTCAATTGATTTGGGTATCGTTGAATATGAAACCTTGTGAAGAACTGAAAAAGTTAATTGAGCTTTGGATGGAATCCAGTCCCGAGATGAACTGGTTTGCAACATTAAATTCCTTATTCAAAATATCATCCAAGAAATTGACTCACCCATACATTCAAGTCAATTTTCAACAGAAGCTCTTGCCTTTGTTACAGAGACAAAAGAAAAAGGCAGATCATACGATTGATTTTAAGGACGAGGAGATTGAAAACATTGTGGGGGACTCCGGGGAACAAGATGACAATAATGAACCAATAACCTGGGAATTCAAGTTATTCATATACGATTTGTTGAATGAGTTGTTAAGTATGGCATCAAAAGACACTGGTTTACTTGACAAGTTGAAATATAGAATTAGTGACTTGGTGAAAATTGCGTTTTTAGGGTCCACATCTCCTATCAACAGGATCAAGTTAAAAGGTTTGAGTCTTTTGGATAAGGTGTTGGGATTATTTGGTGATATGGAAGATTCCATGTACACAGGGATTTCCATTCTTGAACAACAGCAGGCACAGGTGATCAGTGCTATCATTCCTTGCTTCAGTAGCGGTAGCACTCCCGATGTTATTGTCAATGCTGTCAATGTATCATCGAAGTTTATTAACCTCCCCCGTATCAAGTTTTACTCCAAAAAACGAATTTTAAAGACTTTGATATACTTTTTGGAAGAGTTGTCGTCAAACAAATTCATTAGGTTTGGGTTCCTTGAAAATTTGTCAGAACATAGTAAAAAAGCCATTCAAGTGGCCATTTTGAACTGCTGGGCCTTGGTTAGGCTCACTACTGCAGAAGATGTCAAGAACGGCAAGTTGAATAATGTCGTCAATGAAGAAAGAGATGAGGAGGGGGATGAGGAATTACAACCGGAGTCAGAGCTATTGGAGACGTTGAACAAGTATTCAACCCTATTGATTGCATTGTGGATTGTTTCGTTGAAAGAATTCTGTACGTTAAAGTACAGTGATTCTAATTCCAAAGAGCTAGAAATCTACCATAATTACTGGATCAATTTCATCAGTGTCTTGAGTTTAGAATTGGAAGAAAATAACTCGTTCGTGGACAAACACTTAGGGGGAGATGCTTCAACGTTTTTCTTCATTTTGTTCAGTCAATGTGTGGAATCGTTGATCAGAAACAAGAATATCATCGAAGTATTGGTTTCATTAAACAGCTTGGTCAAAAATAAAGAGTTGGTGGATATCTTATTCCACGATGAGGTATTTGGGGAGGTGATAGACCTATTCGATAGACACATTCTTGTGGACGATGAAACGGAAATTGAAATAAAATTGATTGAAATTGTGGATTCGTTGTTCCAGACATATTTTGAAAGTCACAAAGGACTTGTAGAAGGATTTGATAAGTTGTTCGAGTTGATAAGACTCTGTATGCTCCCATTGTTCAGCTCATTGCCGTTTTTGAAGGGTGATTACGACCCTCGAGACAAGCAAACTCAGTTGATCATCAAAAAGGTGGACTCTGGTCCCAATTTGGTTATCATTAAAACTGTGTTCAACAAGTTGGTTTACATGATGCCAAGGTTCCCAGATGTGGTGAAATTGGACTTTTATTCATGCCTTTTATTCATCATCTCCAAGATCTATGAATTTAAAAACGAGTTGGTGATCTCGGCAATCTTGCCATATTTGAAACAAATCATTCAAGATGCCAAACACCTACAACCCAAGTTAGTCAATGACTTTAATGACATAGTGGAAGAAAAGTACCCGATTGATACATCGAATTCTTCGGTTTTAACCTACATAATACTATTGACCGTAGGAGATATGAAGCTTAACGAAGCCAATTGTATCTTCATGAAAGATGCATTGATAAGAATGGTGTGTGCGCCAGAAACAAACACATTGGGATTCCAGTGTATTAAATCCTTAACCCAGTTCCACAATCATCCGGGAAATACACTTATTTCCAAGCTTTTGGTCAAGGAGATCATCAAAATGGTGGTAGATGATACCATTGACGGCAAAACAGGACTAGAAATATTGGTATTGTATGTGAAAAATCAGACCCAAGAGGAAACAATCATCAAATTCTACCGAATACTTGTACCATTGATTCTCAGTTGCAACAAGAAAATAAACCAATATTATTTGCACGAGAAATTGCTTATTCTTATCAACTTAAGCCTGCAAAGCTTCAAGACTGTTGTCAATGACCATTTGAACGCTGAACAACGGAGATTAACTGAACATTTGGTTAAACTTGATAACGACGACACGGGAGCAGACGATTCGGAGATCCAGTTGAAAACGTTCGGTTAGACGGGCTTTAACCCATGCTGATGACCGGAGAATACAAACGGCGACAATGGTGAGTAAGTATTGCTTCTGGTTTATTTCTGTTTTCTAGTAAGTAGACTATAAAGAACCCTAGCTAAAGTTGTGAATAAGTCGATAGCTTCCTGACTCCTGCGTTGTACGAGGATATACATCTGGTCGTAATATAAAACATAACTACTACGTGTCCTTACCTATATATACAACTACTTTTTGCACCCAAGTGTTGCAAATACCTCAAACAACATTCCCTGTCTCCAATAGGTAAGGGATGGGGCAGCTCGTTTGAATTGGGCAGCTTAGCTGAAATCAATGTGCAAGAGCTGGGATCAACAAGCAGCAGCTGGAATTCAGAGATTTTATGAGCCAAACTGCCATGCATGGAGATGCACATATACCGTCTACCTCCCAGTTATTTGCACTGAGGTTCAACATGTGGAAAGAAGCGGCTCGCAGGGGATGGTCCTATTGTCGCCAACTCTATACCACGGCCAGTTACGATCTTGAATTAAGGTTGATGCTGAGGCAACTATACCATGGTTGTTATAATTTTGCTTGGAACGAAGCAACTACCACTAAAATTTCAAGCCAAATCCAAATGCAATATCCAAATCCACACCCAAGAAGACTGCAGACCCTCTTCTCAAGAACTACTTAATTGCACCAATAAGTGGCTTACTATCTCCGATCAGGCATTAGTGATGGAAAAGATAATTTTTCTCGTTAAAAAAAACGTTAATTTACGTTAATAATCTCCACATCAGAAGTGACAACACAAATACCGATGCTTCCTGTCGTATTTGCTTTACTAGTTTTGTGGCTGCAAATTGTTTGTGCACAAACACACACGTACGATTTCAACGTCACCTATGTGAACGCCAACCCCGATGGAGTTTTTGAAAGACGAGTCATTGGTATAAATAATCAATGGCCAGTGCCAGTTATTCGGGTCCAAAAGAATGACAGGGTCATAATCAACGTGGACAATCAGTTACCTGATAGGAACACGTCGTTGCATTTCCATGGATTGTTCCAAAAAGGTCAAAACGCCATGGATGGTCCAGAAATGGTAACACAATGTCCAATTCCTCCTGGATACAAGTTTACCTATAACTTCACTGTGGATGACCAAACCGGTACGTATTGGTATCATTCACACAGTGGGACTCAGTATGGAGACGGGTTGAGGGGCTTGTTCATCATTGAAGAAGAATCAAAGCCTTTTGATTATGATGAGGAAATAACTCTCACAGTGGGAGATTGGTACCACAAAGAAGGCCCTGAATTGATGCACAAATTCTTGAATAGGTACAATCCCACCGGAGCTGAGCCTATTCCCCAGAATTCCTTGTTTAATGACACAAAAAACGTCACTTGGAACGTGCAAGAAAATACCACCTACTTTGTAAGAATTGTCAATATGGGATTATTCACGTCTCAGTATTTGCATTTGGAGGATCATACATTCACCATTGTGGAAGTGGATGGGGTGTATGTGCACCCCTTCGAGGTGTCTACTTTGTACATTGCTGTTGCTCAGAGATATGGTGTTTTAGTGAAGACCAAAAAACATGCCAAAAAAAACTACCGCTTCTTTAATGTCATCGACAAGGACATGTTGGATATTTTGCCGGAAGATTTGCAATTGGTGTCGACCAATATTTTGAGTTACAGCTCCAAATTTGATAAACCCGCCAGTTACCCGCATGGAGAAGGTAATTATGATAAGTTGGTTAAAACGTTTGAGGAATTCGACGACTTTTCAATTAAACCTCTTGAAGAGGTGGAGTTGTACAATGAACCAGATTACCAGATCCTGTTGGATTTCACCATGGATAATTTAGGTAATGGGGTGAATTATGCTTTCTTTAATAATTTGACGTATACGCAACCGTCAGTGCCCAGTCTTTACACGGTCAAGAGCAGTGGAGAATTTGCAGAAAAAGTGGGTATCTATGGATCCAACACCAACGCTTTTGTGTTGTCTAAAGATGAAGTTGTGGAAATTGTGTTAAACAATCAGGATCCAGGTAAGCATCCGTTCCATTTGCACGGGCATATTTTCCAGTTGATTCAAAGAAGTGAAGCAGGTGAAGATGATGATAATCCTATCGTGTATGACCCAACCAACCCTGAACACAAAAAATATCCACAACATCCTTTAATGAGAGATACGGTGTTGGCTAATCCTAATGGGTTTATAGTTTTAAGATTCAAAGCCGATAATCCAGGAGTCTGGTACTTTCATTGCCACGTTGACTGGCATTTGGAACAAGGCTTGGCCATTACTTTGATCGAGTCACCCTTTGACATCCAAAAACAGGAAATCCCCCTGGATCATTTTGATGCATGTGTGGGCAATAATATTGCCAGTAAAGGTAATGCGGCAGGAAACTACGGAACTACAGAAGCAGAGTGGTTAGATTTGACAGGGGAAAATGTGCAATTCAAGCCTCTTCCTCCAGGATTTACCCTAAAGGGATATGTTGCCTTGTTCGTGTGTACGGTTTTGGCATTATATGGTCTTTTCACCATTTATAAGTACGGAATGGAGGATGTGAAAGCAGATAATAATGCCCAGGTCATCCACAACTTGTACAAGATATTGGATGAATATGGAGCCTTGGATGAAAATGAAGGAATCAGCTTAAATAGTGATGTTCGAGTCGGCAGTTCATCTCCAGCGCCATAGGAGTAATATATGGTAGATTGATTTAAAAGTTAGTCTCTAAAATTACTATTCCATCCTGACTCATCTCCTTAACTATACCACTTATATCTCCATGGACCAATTGACTTCTCTCTGACTCTACATTGGATCTGTGCTGCATGCACTCCCTCGGGATGTATTGTGAGATCCCGCAATACAAATAGGAGAATCTCCCATCTTGTGAGTCATTATGAAATACGTGGTAGTTGGGTATGTTAAAGGTTCTTTACTCAAGTGTCTTACTAACGACGTAGCTCCGGCATCATTGGCCTTTATACGACCTTGAACTTGGTTGAAAAATTCAAATCCGGAAAACAAGTTTTGGTGATAGCGGAATTCTTGCCTGGAGATGAATCTGTTGATTACACCTCCCCTTATGCTGGTGGTAACTTCAGCTGTATCAGTGGTAGTGATCCTGCTACATTGGCGTATGATAAGCACACTTACACCAATTTGGCAAGACTTATCAAGTTAATTGGTGGACCTGAAAAAGGATTGGATTTCTGCTATTCCACGGAATATTTTGACGAAACACCTTCCCAAGTGAAAATTGAGTCTTTGTCTTCATATTTGATGGATTATGAGGTGATTGACAAGCAAGCTTTGCCTGAAGCCGTCGCATTTGGAATCCGGTTTAAATCTTTCAGTTTTAATTGTCCTGTGTTTTTACAAAGCATGAAGACGTACTTGGAAAGTCAGGGAGTGCAGTTCCAACGGAAAAAATTGACCCACATAGCACAAGCATTTCTTCCCGACACCAAAGCAGTGTTTAATTGTACTGGATTGGGAAGTTATAAATTGAATGGCATAAATGATGCAAAAATGTATCCCACAAGAGGCCAGGTTTTGGTTGTGAACGCACCACACATCACAGAAAACACCATGAGATGGGGTTCTGATTATGCAACATATGCCATCAAACGTCCTCATTCTGGTAACCAATTGATACTTGGAGGGTTTATGCAGAAAGATTGGTGGACCAATTCCACATTCTCTGAACAATCACAAGATATACTCAAAAGAATTGGTGGATTGGTGCCAGAAGTATTTACCAAGAACCCTTTTGGACCCAAAGTGGAAGATTTACAGGTTATTCGAGCTGCTGCAGGATTGAGACCAAGTAGAGAAGGAGGGGTTCGAGTAGAAAAGGAAATCAATGAAGGAAAAGTGCTTATCCATAACTATGGAGCATCGGGTTATGGATATCAAGCGGGATATGGAATGGGGGCCAAGGCTGTGGGTTTGTTGAGGGACGAGAAGTTGTAGTGAGCCTTGATATACACCTTGCAATACTCACAAAGCATTATCTGCCTCCAAATTTATATCCTGAGGTGAACCCTCGGAAAGGTTATCCTGCCTTCAAATTTATACTCCGTTAAATGTAGATTTATTAAAATACAACTGTTGTATGTAATTCTTGGGTGAATCATATAGGAAGATTACTATTGTAGGATACCTAACTCAGAATATAAATATCAACAGTGAAAATGATGTCTTGAAGTGAACAACAGTAGTACACCTTGATATCATAAGGCCCGTGAAGTTGAAAGAATGTGTCCAAAATATGATAAATATATAGAGGTAAAAGACGTATCATAAATAATAGGTGTTTGAATGCAAAAAAATATTATTAGGTGCAAAAATTACAATTTAATACGATAGAATTATTACTATGCAAAATTTCTGAAATAAAAGTTCCACTTTAAACACCACCTGTAGTACACACTGTCCATATACGATAGGCAGCTCAGTCTGACACGTACATATCCAAACATAGCCCAAACAAAGTCCAAAAAGTGAACCAAGGTCTAGCGTACCATTTTAGTCGCACTAAAAACCACTCTGAAAAACGTAAAACATTACCCCTAACATGTCACAATTGTTTGAATGGGCGTTCGGCAAGAAGTTAACGCCGCAGGAACGACTTCGAAAAAACCAAAGGGCGCTTGAGAAGACACAAAGAGAGTTAGGGAGAGAAATAACAAAGCTCCAACAACAAGAAAAGAAGTTAATCTCAGATATCAAGAAATCTGCCAAACTGGGACAAATATCAAGTGCCAAAGTCCAAGCCAAGGACTTGGTCAGAACCAAAGGATATGTCACCAAATTCAACTCCATGAAGGCACAATTACAGGCCATCAGTTTGAGGATTCAAAGCGTTCGTAGTAATCAACAAATGGCTATGTCTATGAGAGATGCTACCAGATTACTTAGTGGCATGAACCGACTGATGAATTTGCCACAGTTGTCAAGGATAGCACAAGAGTTCCAAAAGGAGAACGACTTGATGGATCAGAAGCAAGAGTTTATGGATGATGCTATTGACGAAGCTATGACTTTTGACGAGGATGAATTGGGAGAAGAAGACCAAGTGGATGAGATATTGAGTAAAGTGTTGGATGAGATTGGGGTGGATTTGAATGCAGGGTTGAAAGACACTCCCAACGGATTACCTGCGACTGAACGAGAAACAAGGGTGGCCCAGGCTATAGGAGAAGGTAATGATGAGGATGACTTGCAGGCCAGGTTGGATAGTTTGAAGAAATAATAGCCTTGAATCTGACAATAAATTATATGTAATTCATAAATCTGACAACATTCTACTCGATGAGCTTTTTGTATCTGGTAATCAAAGTAATAAATATTTTATTGAATGTACGTCATAAGTACTCTATTTCCTAAATCTGACAAGAAATTAAATGTACCTCATAAATCTGACAAATCATTGAATGCATTTCGAACTGTCAATGGACTTCATAAATCTGACAAGAAATAGTCTATTTCGTCACTGACATAGATCATTGATGTACCTCGTTCCAAATCTACAATAATCAATGCCAAATTAACTACTGAATGTACTTCTTTTCCTTCAAATAGTCAACAATCTGTTGAGCTGCAGCCTCTACCGTAATATTGTCGTTGATAACATGAATTTCAGCATTTTCAGGCTTTTCGTATGGAGCAGATATACCAGTGAATTCTTTGATAATTCCATCTCTAGCTTTCTTATATAATCCCTTTGGATCTCTTTTTTCAGCAGTTTCGATTGGCACATCAATGAACACTTCAATAAATGGCAATTTATCGTTTGCATGCAATTCTCTTGCCAATTGTCTGTCTTGTTTGTATGGACTAATAAAAGATGTGATTGCTATACAACAGGAATCGTTGAATAATTTGGCAACTTCGGAAATTCTCCGAATGTTCTCGTTTCTGTCTGCTTCACTGAAGCCCAAATCCTTGTTCAAACCAAATCTCACGTTATCACCGTCTAATCTGTAAGAGTTGTGACCATTGGTTAATAAATATTGCTCTAAAGCACAAGCAATAGAAGACTTTCCACTGGCAGATAATCCTGTCAACCAGATGGTTAAACCTTTCTGTTTAGTCAAGTCGGATCTCTCCTGGTGAGTCAAATTTGGATGCCAGGTGATGTTAGTAGCCATTATGGGTGTTATAACTGAAAAATTTGTTGGTTTGATGCAAGAAAGAAGATTGCAAATTCTACCATTGCACGTGACCTACTGATAGGTGTCTGGGTCCAAAATCCCGTCGTGTACCAACCCGTGAGGTTTTTCAAGAATTGAACCCAGTGAAAAAAAAGAACAACGATGTATTACGAGTTGTTTGCTATAGCAAGAATCACCGATGGGATAAACAAGCATAAAGAGGCCATGAAGATTGCCAGCACCGTTGGAAAATTGATTCTCAACAATAGAGGGGTCATTCGGGATATCACAAGTCTAGGACCTAAATTTTTGCCTAAAATCATGAGTAAGAATCAAGAAAGGCATTTTGAGGGATACCACTTTCTTATGGGGTTTGATGTGAGTTCCAGTGTCCAGGAAGAGTTATTGAGAACTTTGAGGAAGGATCCTAGGATATTAAGGGCCAATATTATAAAGCAGCCGATTCACAAGAACTTGAGCATTGGGGCCAGTTTTGAGGAGGCCAGTAAATGAGATGGAGATGAATGAGATGGAGATGGGTGAGATGGAGATAAATGAGATGGAGATGGGTGAGATGGAGAGGGGTGAGATGGAGAGGGATGAGATGGAGGCATAAATCAGATGTAGAAGTGATGAGATGAAGGAATAAGCATATATGATATGCAAGAAAATGCATAGATAAAGCATTGTACATAGGTGTATCTATTAATCATTAAGTATTAAAGTATTAAGTATCGTTATGAAAGCGTAGGTTAAACATGTTTTTTGGGTTTTTTATCGTATTCATCCAATGTAATGTTGGACTGAACCGTCGACAAGTGCTCAGTTTCATCAAATACTGAAGTGGTGGCAGAATTTTCAAATGAGCTTGTTTCTTCGTCTTCAATGGTAGCAGATTGGGGTAAATACATCTTTGATGATTGCCTGGACCTGTAGACGTTATCCAACTCCACGCTTTGTTCCGGGAACAATTGATTGGAATGAGTTGTCAAAGAAGCAAGATTGGATTCCAAATCTGGGTGGTTGTAAATGAACTCACTCGCAAACCCCAAGGGATTCGTTTGACTGATATCCATTTTGTGAATTTCAGTATAACTCCACCGACAGAACAATTTCTTATCTATGACAGGCAAATGAGTGTATTTGACGTATGTGAACACAGAAAATGACAACAAGGCCCCCGCCATCAAATCCACAAAGTAATGATGGGTCAAATACATAGTAGACCACCAAAGCCAGCATGCATAACCCCACCACACAGCCTTGAATTTGGGGAACAACCAAGACAAGAAAAGCACGTCCATGACGGAACATCCTGAATGCAATGAGGGAAAAGCCCCGAAAATAACAGGACTGGTGGAAAATGCAGTAGTGTACATATCAAAGCCCACAATGTCATCAATTCTTCCTAATCCTCCGGGAGATCCATTCATGGAGTAATCAGCTGGTTTTAACCCGTACAAGTTTTTGTACCAAGGAGGAGCAGCTGGTAATAAAATTTGAATCATGACCCCCAACAAATTCATGTAGCCAAAAGCAAAACCAAATGAATTCAATGCAGTAGGAGGAGCGAAAAGGAAAATCAAAGCAGCCACCACAAAAGGACTACTAAAGTGAATAAGCCCGTAAGGAAGCCATGCCAAAATATCCAAGGGGGTGCTGACCACAGTGGCCATAACATTCGACAAGTTATCACCGTACAAAATGGTTTCCATGGCCGGTAAGAATTTCACAGAAATAGCAGGCTTCCATTCATTGGGGATTTTTCCACAAGTGAAGTATAACGCCAACCAACTAAAGATAGGTAAAGCATGGACAAAAAACTGACTTGTCAACGGAATAAAAAAGCACAACGTAAACACCGAAAGAATGGGTAATTTGATCAAGAATGAAGCAGGGAAGATGAAAAACACAAACAAAATCACCGCACTCAAGAAACCAAAATGAAACACATCTTTAAATTGGTACTGGGAGTGTTTAAGTCTTCTGATGGTGATAGATATATCTGTCTCAAAACTGAGGTTGGAAAGGTCACTATTGGGCAGTTTCTCCGAAAGAAAGTAATGATGGAACAACTGGTAAGGTTTCTGGATTATCTTTGACCTTAGTATCGACATATCGCAGGTAATAGGTGAGTTGAATGACTTTTGATTAACTTGAAATGAGAAAAGGAAAAAAATTTATAGGGGTTCGATTTGCGATTTTATAAAGCCTTTAAATACGCAATGCTAATACTTATGGAAACTGCAAAAATGAAAGTGAATTTTTAATGGGTTTTTTATTAAGTACCGGCCAACCAATATATATAGGAGATAAAAAGAAACAAAAACGGCAAGAAAAATATGCGGATGTATTGAGTCCACATGATCCAAAGTTTGAGCAGCCGGCAGAGGGTGTTGTCAGGAAGCTTTGGGGGAAAGCGGTAGATCCACGACCTTTTCATGGACCAGAGTGGCAGAGTTGTAACCGGGGTTGAGAAGGGGGACAGAGGTTGTGTAGCAAACACTTATTACAATGAGCAAGAGAACTTGAGAAGAGAAAGCAAGATGAGAAAAGTAATATTGGCCGGCACACGACTTTAGAAAAATGGGAGGATATTTTTTTCAGAAATTGATAACTCTGGAGAACACGGGTAAGACGGTGTTGTTTGTAAGCAGTAGGTTGGGAAGGTTACTGTGACAGGGATAATGGAGAGGTGACTGATCTAAGTACTGCAGTCTTTGCCTTCTTTTTCGTGTCGTCTTTTTCATGTGTTGTTTTGTCTTTGCACGACCATTCAAAGTGCATAAAGCAGGAGATCGCGGGAAAACATAATATATTCAATAACTAGTTATGCCGGTGGAAGAACACGATGATAAGGTTATAGTGACCTTAGACACAGACCCCTCCAGCTCTGTGACCATCTTAAAATATGGTGCTACTGTGATTTCCTGGAAACACAAAGGGGTAGAGCAATTGTGGGTTTCCGACGGGGCCAAATTAGATGGTTCCAAACCCGTTAGAGGAGGTATTCCTTTGGTGTTCCCCAACTTTGGTAAGACAAAGGATGAAACACATCCTACAGCTGTGTTACCGCAACACGGATTCGCCAGAAATTCGACATGGGAATTTTTAGGCCAAACTACGGCCAATCCATTGACAGTGCAATTCGCATTAAGTCCTGCAGAAGCTAACAAGGAAATATACTCCAAATGGATGAAAGGAAAGACAGATTTTACCTTGATCTACTCTATTTCGTTGTCGGATACATTTGCCACCACCATTGATGTAGAGAACAGGGGAAATGAGCCGTTTGACTTTAAATGGCTTTTCCATACTTACTTCCGAGTAGACGACATTGAAGACGTTATAGTTAATAATTTGACAGAAGAAGAGTGCTTTGACCAGTTGTTGAACGTTTGGTATGAAGAAAAGTCACCAATGGTGAACTTCAATGAAGAATTTGACCGAATTTACAAGAATATTCCGGAAGAGAAGGTGTTACAAATTATCAACAAGGGTATCGTTAAACAGAACGTCACCAGAAAGGGTTTGCCAGATTGTGTTGTGTGGAACCCGTGGATTAAAAAGTCTGCCGGTATGGATGATTTTCAGCCCAAAGATGGTTACTTGAATATGGTTTGTATCGAAGCAGGAAAAGTAACTGATTTCATCACTTTAGAGCCAGAGCAGGTGTGGAGGGGATCACAAGAGATATATGTGGGTGGAGAAATCAAGGTGCAGTCGAACATTTTCAGTGCATAAGTATACTTGTCGAAGTGATCTGTAAGGGAAATGATGGGTTTTATAGAAGTCTACTCATTCTGTATCATTTCATATACGCTTAACTCTATTCTGTGTCGACTGTGTACGTTGACTCTTTATGCTGTGTCGATTGTGTACGTTCAACTCTTTATTCTGTATCATTTCATACACGTATAGTATTCGTATTTATTATATACGTTTAGCTCTATATTATCCCATACACTTAATTTACATCTGTCCCATCCATACACTTAATTTACACTCATTCTCTCCATACATTTAATTTACACTCTTCTTTCCATTCTGCACCAGACATTATCTTTAATGGAACTTCTTTTTGAACCTAGCAAAGCGGTCCAACGACTTCTGCGACAGCGATATGGTCGGCGAGGCGTAGGACGTGGACTGCGACGTGGTTGCTTTGGATGCCGACAGGTTGAAGTGGAAAGTGGGGTTGGGCACATGATTGAAAGTTGGAGCCGATGAGATGGATGACTTGTGGAATGTGGGTATGGATGATTTCCTCAGTAGGGAAGGATTTGAAGGTCGGTTTGAAAGAGACATGGAGGATGATTTGTGCTGGAGCTGGGTTTTCTGGAGGGGGATAGACGGTTTATGCTGCAATGTGGGAATAGACGATTTCTTCTGGAGTGAAATCGAAGACGTGGAAGGTTTCTTTTGTAAAGTAGGAATGGATGATTTGTGCTGCAAGGTGGGAATGGATGATTTATGTTGCAAGGTGGGAATGGACGATTTCTTCTGTAGCGACGGGATCTGTTCATGCATAGAAGCTGGGTCGATTTTTGTGAATGTTTTGGGTAGTTTAAAGTCGTTATTTGGCCCCGATAATTTGCGGCTCAAAATCCCGTTAAGATTATATGATCCTCTGGAAGGAGAGATTTGTGTAGCACGCGTAGGGGACACCGTGGGGGTCACGATCTCCGACATCCCTGGAGACCTTCTCAAACTGGCAGGAGCCAATTGTGGTCGTGCTGGAGAAAGACTGGGGGGATTCAAAAGTGATGGTCTATTTGGCGAAAGACGTGGCTTTTGTGCAACGGAACCTTCAGGAGAAGGCTGGCGATTCTGCTTCCATGCAACCGGCATTTCGTCTATACCAGTCAAAGTTCTTCTCTTTTTCTTTGTGTTGTTGATCTCTGGCGTATTTCGTTTTACAGAGTAATGGTTCATGATTGACTCCATTTTGTTGAAATGATTGGTATGGATCAGGTCGAATGTGACGTGGTCGACCTTCACCGGTAGATTGGATATGTCGTGTAGCTTCAAATTCAACTCATCTAGAACTTTATCACTGATGGAGTTGGAATATCCCTTTTCCACCATTATTTGCTTTATGTCGGGAGAATGAATGGATAAAGCTTGGATCTTCTTCATAGGGGTATTTAACGGGTCGAAGTCCATGATGTGGATGGGGAATGAATGTTGAGCTCGCGGGAGAGGGATATGAGCGGGTGGGATAAGAAGATGCACTGAGGAAGATGGTTAAGTAATTCAAGATGAAAAGATAGTGTTTGGAAAAATGCGCAGGTACTGAAACGGTCGAATAGTAAACAAGAGAGAGAAGTAGTGGCTTTACCATATATCTGGGACGCCAGAAACGGGAAGCACATGTCGCGTGACTGGGTGAGGTCGGTTCACACAAGAGCCCATGTCGCGAGGTAAGACAAATAAAAGTGCGACATATCGGGGGGTTCTCGGACGTGGCTGGGGTGAGCGTCGCCGGACTTTAATCCACTCACCTGTGATTTCAGGAATACGTCGTTTCGGGGAAAAGGAAGTTTACCACGGCGCATCATTCTTCCTCAGCTCCATCCCCCAACACTTTCATCTGATATTTAGCAACTCCGGAGTGCTTCCGGCACGATGTGTTCCATGCGCTGCTACCGTCAGTTTTTGTGGCACAATTTCTGCCGTGGTTGTTAAAACTCCCCAAATTGTCTCCTCTCTATGTAAGTGTTAGCCCCTCTCGAATTTGGCCAAGACTAACCACGGCTTTACCCCGAGATGGCCTTTGCTACTCATCTTATGAATTTGCCTAGTTGCTCGGGTTGTGGCTACCATTTACTCTTGGTATTCAGCCATAGACGTCAAGGCTCCCCTCCGAATCCTTCCGCAAAGTTTACACCTGTGTAAACGGGAGCTCATCAATTGTGAACCACAACGGCAGAGGCAGAGGTGAAGACCGAAGAACTGACCACAAACCCAGAGATCACAAACAAGACTCAGACAAAGTCAACATCACAAAGAGGATAAGTATGACGTGAACAAGAGGGCAAACACAAACCGAGACAGAGATAAAAAACGACAACTTTATGCCTATAGCTACAAACCTTTTACCCAAACCTACCTAATTGAAATTACATTGGCTATTCCTCTTGGAACAGTTGTCACACTTTTCAGTGTCACTATTAACAGAACACTTGATTTTTCTCTTTCTGCAGCTGGAACAACTGCTCTTTCTAGAATTGTCAATCTTCTTCTTGTCGATCTTGAACTTAAGATTCTTCTTACTAATTAAAATATCTTCTTTTGTGAACCCCTTGCTGAATCCGCACTCAAGCGACTTACACTTACAGCTCTTGCATGGCTTGAATTTAATCAACTTGTCGTTGGATATTATCAACGACCATTCTCCAACACTAACGGGTCTCGATTCGTTCAAATTTGCAACCTCTGGTGCCCCGAGGTTAAAGTCCCCGAGATCGAACGTTTTGTAGTCATTGGACAAGATGATGATCTCCGCATTACACTTGACCTTGCGCACCCGACAATTGTCACACGAGGGTCCTAGTCTTTGTCTTCTTTTGGCTTCTTCTTTAGCAGCCAAATTTGTCATCATCACTTGGTCCGTCTTAGGAGACGAAGGCGACGACGATAAGCTGTTGGGCCTGGAGTTTTTGTTGGAGTTGGGTGGCGTTAGGGTGGTGTAGTGGTTATACGTATTTAAATGCTTCAAATTCGACTCAGTGAGTTTACTTAACGAGCTTATGGAAGGAAGAACAATCTGCTTTTTGGGTAACCGATTTATTGAAGGAAGGTATATGGGTATTAAATTCCCGACCTTATCACCACCTTGCATGATGGAATAAGACAATAAGTCGTTAGATGACATGGTGGAACTGATAAAACAAACCTAAAAGGCTGGGAATCCAAACATTTAAATACCTGGGGTTCCTGATATGAGGGGCTTTCACATGGAACTTTAGAGTCCGAGACTGTGATGCTTTTATGGTTTTTCTTTTTTTTTTTTTGTGGTTCGAGGTCGAAGAGGTGTCTATACTACTTAGACACTGGCATTACACCTAATACGTATGTTCTTGGGTACTGAAACCTTTTTCCGCTCACGGGGATTGTGTGGTTGGCACATGATTAAAATTTGAGTCATCCTCTCCTCCATCAAAAATGAGGAAAACTTCGGATAATTCTGATTTATGCTTTTACTGCATTTGGCTGCTTTTGTTTTGTGTTACTTTCCTCGGTCCTGAAAATTCAGAACTCGGACTTGTGACGTTTTGCCGCCAATTAAGGCGTAGGGGTAGCGTGATGGCTCGGGGTTCGCAGGTTTGACTTGCACTTGACTTTTCTGGTCTGCCCCTCTATTAGTGGCTTTAGTTTTGTGGTTCATTTTATGGTCCATTTTGTAATACATGCAATTTGTAATACTTGCGGTTTGTAATCACTTGCTTTTGTGATAATTTGGTTTTGTGGATCTTAGGTTGGTATAGTTGTGGTCTGATGGATGTATCGGAGTTTAGAGTCGTATGATTTGGTTTTGTCAAATGGCCTGGTCGCTTCCGACTTCCCCCTGCCCAATGTCTTCGGTTATGGTACGGAGTTGCACCCGAAATGCAATAACATGTCCTCCATATCAGTCCCGGTGTAATTCCACAATTTGACGTTTGCCCAGGTTTTCACAAAAGTAGGTTTGTGACTTTTAAAGTACTTCCACTCTGGCTTTACCAACCCCGGATTGTGCTGTACACGAACTATTTATTGAATGTCATTTTCTATATAATTAAGGAAACAGCTACCAATGCCAGTCAAAAACTCGTCAAACACAGATACATCAACTATGAAGTCGTAGTTTAGGTTGACGACTTTGTCGTTTCCGCTTAATGTCTTGAACATCATTTCAAATAATTTCTTGTACTTCAAATTCTTGATATTAATGTTGTTAAGCAAGCTTATATTAAGCTCTAGCTTATTTTGGCGTTTGAATTTGTTGTGTTTAAACCGAATGCCAAGAATGATTTTATCTTTGTAAATCTTCTTGTTGTTTTGTGGGTGTAAATGGTTCAAAGTGAACAATAATTGGAAATTATTGAGGTTGATCAACTTCAAATCGAAATTGAGCTTATGTAGTCCGTTTGGTAACACAAATGTGTCATTTTCCTTGATATAGTCTGTCAAGTTGCAGATCCCTTTGATAACTGGCGTAATGAAGTTCAAATAGCTAATTATATCCCCGAGTGGACGTTGGCTGTGAGAAGATAGACTCTTATTGATGAAATTGACGAATAGTCTGACAAAAACGCTGGAATCTGGTGCATGTTTGAGGTAATAGTATGAGTCCACTCGAGCCCCTTCTCCTTCAGACTTGTCCAGTAAACAAACATACAACTCATCAAAAAAGTCATTAATCCGGATTTTGATGCAACTGCCTACTTGTAGAATAGTAACATTGTTATCTATCAACTCGTTCAATAACTTGAGCGACCGATTAAACACATACACCGATTCAAACACATTTCCAAGGATCGATAAGTCAAGATCAAGTTTACTATCTACCAATTTTCTTTCCTCTTTTACTTCTAGAAACCGTTGTTCGTCTTCAATGATTCGAATATTATCCAAGTTCAACTTATCAAAGTCGTCGAACTTCAAGTTGAGTTCCGTTCTTAACGTAACCTTTATAATGTCGTCGACCAAACAAATTACCAAAATAAAACTATTGGACGAGGTTTTAGCCGGTAAAAAGTCTCCATCGTTGTACACCAACAATTTCAACTCATAGGACCTATTTGCAGCACTTGGTTTGAGCTTGAATGTCTGGAAAATCTTGTTGTTGTGGGTAACTTCGTGGAATTTGATATTCCTGGCGTCCAAGTCTTGTAATATCGTATTGTTAATGATCTTATTGAAACAAATTTTCGACAAGCTGTTGAAAAAATGGAAATCCAACAGCACATTTCCCAATTCCAAGTCCGACACCCATTCTAGTATCCATTCTCCCTTGATTGACTTGATTCTGCTGACAAACCAGGCCATCTCAAAGTTGTCGTTGATCACGTTGATTAAAAACCACGACGATGGCCAATTCTTGCACTTGAAGAACCGAATCTTGAAAGGGCCCGACGTTTGATTGAGTTTCTTCAACTCCCGGTCTTTTAAGGAGATAATGTGGTTTGAAATCCATTCAAGTGTGATGATTCGGTTTCCCACTTCTCTAGAAATAGACTCAAGTTTCAACTCGGTCAATCTCTTGCTGATGAGATCAAGAAGGGCCTCTTCAGATGGATTATTGGAACCTACAAACGCATTAATTTTGTTGACCACTTGCGTCTCGATAAAACCAGGCTCAAGGAAGTAAAATTGACCAGTTAACGAATCAATTGAAAGTATTGTGGACTTTTTATCTGAAAGTTTCACAAGAATCTGATATGGATTGATTAATCGGCAGAATTTATTGGTTTTGGAGATTTCACCTATCAAAATTTCACAGTGTTTGTTCAATATTGAATTGATCAATACTTCAATGTTGAAATCGTTATCATTCACAGTTATGTCCTTTTCACCCATTTGTTGGTTATTTCGATACCAAATGAAATTTATGGAAAAGTCTGCACTTATAGATATCTCTAGACTATTCAGGGCACTATTCCAGTAGTCTATCAAGATTTTATCCGACTGTAATTTGTATCTTATGTGGGAAAACTCCAATAGTTTGGAATCTTTAAGCTGTTGGTAAATCAAATTGAATTTGAACTTTCTGGTGAATCTGTTCAATAATTCATACAAACCCTTCAAATTTGAGGTCAATAACACCGTGTTACACTGCAGTTCGAGCTTATGCCAGAAGTCCCCCGGTAAAGGCGTCACCATATCAGTCCTCAAGATATTTTCCCCATCAATACCGAAAAGGAACCGGAAATGAACGATAAAATACGGAGACTTGGCGTAAGAATCTTCCAATTCCGCTATGAGATCATCCCCCACCGTTATTATAGCTTCATACTTCTTCTCCAATGTGAAGGTCAACTTCCCATCTGCTATCTTGTGGTTTTTCAACATCTCTATTGGAATATCATCATTCAATGCAACTCTGGTGCTCAACACCAAATTAAGATCTCTGATGACCTGGAGTACTTTTTCTGTAGACAAAGCGTCGGTCTTGAAGTAATTATACGACGGTAATTGGGGCCGCCCCAAGGTTAGCACCTCCAAACTGGTGGTTAAATCACTATTTGGTAATTTTGCTCCGCTAAACCCATTCAATGAGTTTAATCCGAGCGTCAACTGCTCGAAATAAAACTCCTGTGTCCGGAGCCAATTCAATATGTCTATGAGCTTATTGACTTCTGGCGATTTGCTGGCCCATTTCACCAATGTGTATATCTTGATGAAATCCTTCCTCAAATTCACCAATAAGTTCAATACCTTTTTTTTTCTAGCAATATCACTCTCCTTTCCCCTGGTGATTGCAAGGTTTTCGATCATGGTGTTGAGTTGTTTGAATGATTCCTGGCAGTAGTACTTTAAGACGCTGGAAAGCGGGATGATGTTACTTGTAACATGAGGTAGTTCAGGGACGCCAGCCATTGTGCCATGGCCGTTTGTACTCCCTAGCCCATTTTTCGGTGTTTGTGTCTTTTGCGGTTGTGTCACACCTGTTTGGGTCGCGGTCTGGGTCCCTAGCGTGTGGGTTTGTGATACATCCCCATTCGACTGGATAACATTCATGTTGGCGAAAAGTAATGCGTTTTTCGCGCTATAACTTCACTTTCACTTCACTCTCGCAAAGTCAATTAAAGTACATAAACTGCCTACACTCTACTCTAAAGTACATAAAATACAGTCTACTTCAAAGCCCAATTACCGAGCACCTCGCCCACGGTCTTCCGGCGCTCTTTTCGAACCAAAAAAACTTCCACTATTCCCTTCAAGTCCTCGATTATCTGCTTTATCTCCTGGTCAAGCTCTTCGTTCAACAAATCACTCACCAAATACCAATCCCAGTCCACCATGGCTATTCTATGTGCAGGTGTGTTCTTTGACATTCTTCTTTTAATCACAGACGGAGAAATCCCCGATTCTGCCAAATAATTGTACGAAGGAAGATCGAACGGTAATCGATCCTCCAACAAACAGTAAATTAGCACCCCCACGGCCCAAGAATCCGTCAAAAAACCATTGTATTTCAACCCCATCAAGATCTCCGGCGCAATATAGTCCTGAGACCCGCACCGGGTAGTGAGCAACTCATCAGAGTCTGATAATCTTTTAGCGAGGCCGAAATCTGTCAAGCATGAAATCGACTCAAGCTGACAACTTACCATCTCCTCGGTCCTATGATTCAACAAGACATTCTCCAACTTGATGTCCCGGTGGATAATGTTCTTTTTGTGGATATAATCAACCGACAACATCACTTCTCTCACCACTTGTCTGATATTTCGCCAGTAAATCAAGTTTCGATTGTGAATTCTGAAGTTGTGGCTCAGAAACTCAAACAAATTGCCTCCGCAGCAGTAGTTAAGGAAAATCAACTGGTTGTTATCGTGACTAAGGGTTTCAGTGTCGTGTGCGGTGCTGGACATGTCAAAAGAGCCATCATGATCACTTTCTCCATCAATAGGGTCAAAGGTCTCTATTTCGGCCCTATCGATAGATAAATTGATGTTATAGTCCAAAAGCCGGATCACGTGCGGATGGTCTAGCTGGTATAAGATGTTTAGTTCTCTCTTTAAGAAATACCGAAAGTTTTTGATCTGGTTTTTATTGTGCAACGGTATTTTTATGATTTTGACCGCTATTTGGCTGGAATCTTCCTCATCCTCCCCCAACACCACATGGCTGAAATTGCCCTTACCTATAACCCTGCAGAACCGGAAATGCCGGTTGTATTTTGCAGAATAGAACAACTGGTTCTCGTACATCGACGCCAAATTCTCGTCAACTGGAGGACTGGGGATAGCAGCAGGCATATTCAATGATGCCACTCTCTTCTCCGGACACTTTTTTTCCAGTGGCCGGTACTCCGACATGGTTCTGTCCCTCCCAACGTTTCTATTCAAAGATGTCTTGCGTCTGACTTTTTGGATGTCAAGAATGGAATTTTCCACCGGTGAAATGCTTCCAAAAGACCCGTTGTTCATGATCGGCGTAGGTAACTGGGTTATACTATCTATATCCTCCTGTGTAGGGGAAAAGTGACGCCGAACACTTATAGCATCGCCCAATTTCACACCGGTGTCGGAATTGACAGGCTTATTAAACAAGTCAGTTTCTATGCCTTTAGGGGCTGTAAACATTAACTTGTTTCCAAAAGACTCATCAAACTCGTACAGGTCACCGGGTACTTTTATGAGAAGATTAGGGTGTCGCTTCGCCCTGTCGTCTGGAGAATGCATGGCTTAGACGAAATACACAACTTTACAGGTACTTGATGTTTGTGCTTTTCTGTGCGTCTGTTCGTTCGTGTCTTTTGTGTGTTTTGTCCTTCTGTTATTCAGTTATATCAGGCTCGATGATCACAAGTCGATATCACTGTAAGCTTTTTGAGTCAACAAAATTGGTTTTTGAGTCGAAATTAATTCTGCGTGCTTTGGATCTGGCGACTAGTGTCCACTGGAATACTCTCTCGCTGGAATGGCTTCCCAGCAATTCACTTGTGTTGAAACAGACTAGTTTTAACCTTAATTATTACGACAAAAATATTGAGGTAACATGTACCAATCGGTACGCCTCGAATACCAATTTGGCTGGCCATGGCGTGCCCCAACCACTAAAACAACACTGCGTATGCAGGTGTGGGGCCGAAGTTGCAAATGAATAGATGTTACATTGACAGTATAAGAGTCTATAAAAGCTGTCATAAACGCATTCTTATGCACTCAGAAGTGATTATAAGAGTCTATATAAATCACAATTTAAATCAATTCTATTATAAAAGTCTATTTTGACCATTCAAACCAGTACATTTATAGAGTTTATAAGTACGTTTGAATCGGACTATAACAGCTTCCATCAATACTTTTATTAGAGTCCATATCAGTACTGGTTTACAAAAGTGTAGCAGTACGTTAATAACAATTTAAAGGAATCTGTAAGAATATATCACATCCTATACCAATTGAAAATACACTTGAGAATTGTATGATGCACATTTAAGAACACCAGTAATGTATGAGTCAGTTGCACGTTAAATACAAGTTTCACATAAATCCTTCCAACACCCGGAGTGCTCTTTCTAACCGGTCGATCCCGATCTCGTACCTCTGATCGTCCAAAACCATGTCCAGTGTCAATCGAGAAAGTTGGTCCACTATTTTCTCTATCAATTGTTTCTCTTTCACGGGTAAATTAAGCTGGTTAAACTCTTCTCCAATTATAGTCCCGTTAATACTCTCTAGCAAGTTTATAAGTGTATGGTACGAGAATGGCTTGAGAGTGGAGTCTCCTTTTCCCTTCCTTTTACTGGCCTTTTTCTTGAGTTTTTTCGGATGTTTGGTGCTGTCTTTGACAGACTTTGCTCTGCCGGGTTTTTCCACCAAAACTGGGTCATCAATGTCGTAGAACCCGTCCTCAACCTCGTGACGTTGATGTGGTTCCAATGGAGGTTCTGGGGTTTTTAGTTGGGCGTTACCTGTTTTTTGCAGCCGTTCTACAATCTCCTCTTTGGGAGACATGTGTGACGAATTGGTACCTTTGAGGGTGCCAGAAGCCTCGGAAGGTCGTATGTCCCCAAAAGATGGGTGTACGGGTGAGTCTTGAGACGCTTCTTCGTAGTGTTTTGTGGGGTAGCACGGCTCTTCGAATTGCGAGGAGCTGTTTTCATCATCAAACACCTGTTTGGGCTTGACGACATCGGAAAAGGCATAATTTGTGGTGTTGTAGTCTGCGTACGGCTGATGTAATGCCTGGTACGGGGCAGGTTCCTGTGGGTTTGCATTTGAGGTCTGATAAGTCTGGCTGAGAGGCGTTTCGACGTCTTTCGTAGGGTTTAATTCCTTTATAGCCGTGTTTGTACCAAGTCCAAGGGAGTTTTGACTTCTTATTGACCTCTCACTCAACACACCTGCTTCTGGGACCTCGTCAGAGTAATGCGACTCGTCGTCACTGGCCACAGGTGGCTGCGGCAACGTCTGGTAGATCCGTTCTTTGGAATTACTGCTATCGTGGCTGATTTGCAGCTGTCTGTTCTCCATCTGACTCGACGCCTGGCGAGACCGAATCAAATCGTCGGTGCTGGGACGAGGAGGTAAGGCGGAGGAGGCTATGGCCAATGACTTTGTGCTCTTGTCGCTATAAATACTGGCGGTTCTGTAGCTTTCACTAGACATTCTTCTTGTGTCTTTTTCTGTCTGCCCTGTCTGTCCTGCCTGTGCCTCTCTGCCTTTTTCATGCCCCTCCGAGTTCTCGCCTACCTCTCTCCCTTTATCATGCCCCTCCGAACTCTCACCTACCTCTCTCCCTTTTTCATGCCCCTCCGAACTCTCGCTTCCCTCGTCACCAAGTTTAAACGTGTAGGTCCTCAGTTGAATCGAATTGGCCCGCTCCATCAACTTATCCAAATCATCGCTGATTGCCAACGAAACCCTCTTATTGTGTCCCAATTTTGGCCCCTTTTTTGGCACCTGCTCCTGATATCTCTCAATCTCTTTACTTAATCTTGAAGTATCCACCACTCCACTCTTGGGCCGTCTACTGGACCGCGGAGGCACCAGATTCTCAACGCTGGTGCTATACATCACATCCGGTTCCAACTTGTGACTGGCTCCCTGTTGTGTTGCCAACTTCTTACTGGCAGACCGATTAATTGTGGGCACCACAGGCTCACTTACCATTGTTACTGACACCGGCTGGGCAATTTGATTGATATGACCTGAATACTCGGAAAACGACGACACGTACGAGTCTCGGACCTGGTCTTTATAGGAACCTCTGGTCCGAGGGGGTTTGAACGAAGGGCTGGAATAATGGCTGGAAACTTGGCTTTCGGGATCATCACTGTACTCAGATGTGGCTTCTTTATCGGGCCGATTGAACGCTTCGGATCCGGCGTACGAAAACTCAGACTCCTCTTCCATGGGGGTGTATCTGCTGGTGGACATGGAAAAAGAATTTGGGAATAAATTAAGGATTTAAATGGGATATGTAAGGTGTATTTGGGCTTTGGCCTAATTGGGAAATGTGATTGGAATAAGCGAATTGTGGTGTAAGGGTGTACGGTGTAGAGCTGTTAGTATGTGGTGCCTGTCTTTGTGCTCTTATCTCTGCTCTCCCTTCTCTTTTGTGGTCCTTTCTGCTCTCGCTGTTTCTTTGGTGCTCCTTTCTCCTTCTTTGATGCTCCTTTCTCGTGCTCTTTCTTTTGTGCTCCATCTCTCCTTGCGAAATTCACATTTTATTTCTCTACTATTTTATGCTACGATATACCTGTCGTCACCTTCTGCATGCTTCCCTTCGACATGCGGCTGTCCATCCCCAATACTTCTCCAAACACCCCCTCAACCATGAACTGTACGCAAAACGTGTATCTAACTTTGTCCAAAACGGGACTCCTTCACAAAACCTACTCATCGATTGCATAAACGCCAATCGACACCTCCAGGCCACAAATTGCCACCAAAACCAGGTGGATGAATTCAATATTGCCCCGGGAGTGTCCAATGCCCAATTGGAAACTCAGTTATACCATGTTTTGCGCATGAATAGCCAGTTCGTCTCAAAACACCCAAATATTATCCGTCGCTACTTGACCTTACATCCTGTGCCCCACAATCCATCCCACATAACGGAATTCGTGTGTGACCATTTCCACCACGATATAAAAAGAGTGGACACCGGTATTCTACGACTTGGCATAGACACCTTGCTCAAACAGAACGACTACGCCCACTGTTTTGCACTACTTGACAAAAGTGTCAGCTCCCAAGCATTTCTCCACCACCAGAACCACAAACTTGAAAAGCTCGTGAAATACTGGGGGTTTGCGTTTGTGGCCATGAATAGCCTTCAAGTGGCACTCATGCCCTTGATCCCCTTTCCCATTACCCTAGGCTTGAACTCCATTATTTACTATCTTATAATGAAATGGGCTGTTCTGCTCAATTATCCCAACCATTTGGGCAGATTGAGCTGGAGAGACTCCAGCAAGCTCAGGCATACAATCACACACTCCCAGGAGTTGTTTCTACTCAATAGAATCATCACTTTCTTCGAAGAGCATAACGAAGTCAATTTAATGAATTTCCACCACAGTCATCTCAGACAATTTGCCAATCTCGGGGTCCACAAATGGAACGACTACCAAATCGAGTCCCCGTCATCTACCGAGGTGGCATTTTTGGATAACACATACCACGACGAACATATTTCGGGGCTTCGGCAATTGTTCAAGCAAGAACTCCAACGTCGCAAAGTGGTGGTGCACGATTTACCACAGGAGCTTTATTTTGTGGAGTTTTGGCTTACACAGGGAGAGAATTTCGAGTGGGTAGAGCCGGACCAGGACCCAGCGGAGCTCGAGGGCTTCACCTCCCACACAGCACCAAGCCCATTAGTACCACCACATTTCTCCCTGTCGCGAGGCGGGCCGCGCTAGGGCGCTAGGGCGCGAGGTACCACCACAAGAAACCTCGCGATTTACCCTCAAATCAAAACATCATGCCTTCAGATGCTTCCTTTCTCAAGGTGGACACGCCCCGCGATCTCGACATCATCGCAGACCTACGGTTCTCCAAGTCTCAGATGCAGTTTCTCATCTCTTCTTGGGATAACCGAGTTTTGCTATACGACTGCAGTCACCAAGAAACAGTGCACTTGTTAAGGGAATTTGAATGCGAGGTGCCAATGTTGAGTTTGGAGTATCTTCGAGATAACATTGCCTATGTGGGATCCTTGGACGGCTGTATATATGAGGCAGATTACGAAAATGGAAAACTCACCAAAAAAGACTTTTTACGAGATATAAATGGGTTGGACAGTGGGGTCAATAATTTGAGAGCCTTTAATGACCAATTACTTGTATCTTCCACATTCGATAGGCAGTTTTGTGTCATTGATCCTCGACAGTCTCAGCCCACAATGAAACAGAAATGTACCAAGAAAATCTTTAAAATAGACACTACAAATACCGGTGCTGTTTTGGGAATGTCTGAAAGAACTGTGGAGGTATACGATCACCGAAATTGGACCACCCCAGTCCAAGTGCGAGAGAGTGGTCTCAAGCTCCAAATTAACGACCTTCAGGTGTTCCCCAACAGTGAAGGATTTGCCATATCCAGCATTGATGGCCGGGTTTCCATCGAATACTTTGACCCAGCCCCCCAAATTCAAGACAAGAAATATGCTTTCAAATGCCACAGAAACCTCGATGACTTGACCCAAACAGAAGTCGTGTACCCTGTCAACTCCATCCTTTTCGCAAAAACTGTCAACCTTTTGTACACATCGGGATCGGACGGGATTTTGAATCTTTGGAATTGGGAGACAAGAAGAAGAATAAAACAGTACCCCAGGTTTCAACAACAATCCATACCCGAAAGCATTATGAAACTCGGCATGTCCTACGATCTGTCGATTTTGGTGGTGGCCACCAGTGATGACTCGTACAAGAACTCTAGATCATTGGAATACAGCAGTCCCAGCACCACTTTTAGCAGCAGCATTTACATCAAGTGCGTGTGATGCATATTTGCAGCAATAAGATTATATATATTTGATTGAGGCACGACCACCCCTTTCTGTCAGTATATATACATCTGATGTTGGAGATGAAAAGTGGTAGAGTGGGTCAGAGGCCATATCTCCATCGTATCATGCAATACAACAGCTTCTAGGATGACATGTCACGTGCCGCGCGATGAGATTATCTCTGCGTTCATTTTTAAACCTTATATTGCTGTAGTATGGATGACTTTACAGTGGCTTCTGCCAACTACAAAAAGTGGTTAATATCCAATGGAGTCAAGTTCTTGAAAGAGTGCGAAATCAAAGATTTGAGAGATGCCAATGAAGGCAGAGGTATTGTGTCCAAGGAGGATATTTTGGAGAACGAAGTCATTTTCGAAATTCCTAGAACCATTGTTTTAAACTTGGATACATGCAGCTTTGTGTCGAGATATCCGGATCTTCGGGGTCATTTAGAGCTTCTCAATCAATGGGAAGCACTTATAATAGTGTTGTTATTCGAGATCAAAGTCAATCAAGCTGACAGTCAGTGGGCACCTTATTTTAAGGTATTGCCTATTTCAGACACTGTGAACTATCGGTTTAACCAGATCATGTTTTGGACAGACGAAGAGTGTAAACATTTGGAGCCTTCTTTGATCACACAAAGAATAGGTAAAGAGTTGGCAGACGGCATGTATAGGAAGTTATTTCCACGAATCGTGGTAGATAAGATGAAACTTACTGAATTGAAGAATACCACCTTGGAAGAGTATCACCAGGTAGCGTCGTTGATCATGTCGTATTCATTTGACATTGAGCGTTTGAACCAAAGCGGGTTTGTTGACGGAGAGGAAGACGAGGAGGAGGAAGAGGAAGAGGAGGAGGAGGAGGAGGAGGAAGAGGAGGAAGAGGAGGAAGGAGAACAAGTAGAAGAACGAGTAGAAGAACAAAAAAAACTAGAACAAAGGGAACAAACACTAGCAGAACAACAAAAAGAAGAATCAAACAATAGAAGCCCTCCCCTGTCCATATCCGACGACGATTTCCCAGACAGCATCAAAAACGACAGTTTCCTAAAGGCCATGATCCCCTTAGCCGACACCTTGAATGCTGATACTAATCTCCACAATGCGTCTCTAGAATACCAAGCAGACAGGTTGGTAATAAGAGCTATCAAGCCAATAAAAAAAGGAGATCAGATCTACAACACTTATTCAGATCATCCCAATAGTGAAATTCTAAGGAGATACGGATACGTTGAAAGAAAAGGGTCAAAGCATGATTTTGGTGAAATTCCTATGGATGTCATTAAGCACTGTTTCGCCAGCTGCAAGCCTGCAATTAACGCAGAATTCTTTGGGGAGTTACTTTCTCTTTTCAAGAGAATAGTCCAGGAAGAAACAGACGATGAAATAGTTGATTTTGTCTTACATTCCTACGACTGTTTCCAGAGTTCAGAAGTCATCGTTGAATTCATTATCTTGATTCAATGTTTAACTATTATTGCAGCCATAAATGATGTCCGCTCAATGGCTGAATTATCTTCCGACTCAAAGTTCCAACTTGTCAGACGTATTTATAGAAAGTGCATCCAACTCATTGAATCTAGGAAATTGACAAAGGATTTTTTACCCATATATAAAGCGATTATTGAAGCAAGACTTGCACAATATCCTAGAGTTGCCTCCGAAGACTTTGTTGATGCAGTTGATTTGAACAGAAACATCATGGCCCATATCGTCTTAAAATCAGAGTACAAATCCTTACTGTCTTGTTTGAATATTGATCAAACTCTTAAGGTGGAAGATGTCAGATATGAGTTCATAGATGACCAAAAGTTGATTAGACATATTGTTAAACGGAAATTCGATCTTCCCATTCCCGTTACCATCAAGAAGGTGAAGCATTGACTTAACGACATTTGTGTAAACCCATTTTTGTATTGCTTAAGAACGAAGCACCATTATTATTACTTAAGAACAAGGCATTAAACTACCATTTTTGTATTGCTATGAACAAGGCATAGTATTTAACCTAAATATACCACCAAACTCTTTTCTCAAATTGAAGAACTGAGTATAAACCTGAAAAAAAGTGAAATGAAATAAAATAATGTACAGTTACGGGGACTCAGAGCTTTTTGCATCCTCGTAGATAGAAGATTCGGTTCTCCATGTCTTGGTGGAGCCTTTTCTGTCAATAATTGCCGTATCGTCATCCGTGGAATTCGTAGTTTTATCGGCCGGGGATAAAACCTTGACAATGAGTGGTCTTGGTCTTGAAACGTGGAAACCTGTTTCTTTGACTTCCTTTTGTTTGAACCTTTTGAGTAGAGGAACAGCTAGTTCTTTGATATGGTTAATGTGGGGGGGATTGGAACCCGACGCCACCCCTTGATGAAGATTCTCTTTGGATTCTCGATTCTTGATTCTGGATTCCCAAAGTTGTCTCATATCCTCATCTATGTTATCATCAACGAAATACTTCTTGTATATCTTGTCGGATTCTCTAGTAGTGTAGTCATTCTGCTTCTTACGCTTATCGGAATATTCCTGTTGTTTTCGAAACGAGGAAACTTCCGATTGAATACTTGCATTGTCCAACCGGTCCAGAATTCCTCTCAATGTCTGCGACGCATTGTGCCTGTAGTAGAAATCAGGGTTTGTGAGGTTGAATTTTTCAGAACTGAAATCACCAATATCTTCAGTTTGATAAGAATACCGAAGTGCTTGGGATTTAAATGGAGCAATTGGCATCAAAAGACTGTCCACTGGTCTGTATTCAAACTGTTTGTTGAACTCATCCAAACTAGTGGATTGAGTCAATTTTTCCTCCAAAATATTGTTATAAGTCTTGCGTCTATGTTGAACAATGGAAATGATGGTTCTGGTGAAAGAATATAATAACTGTCCACAAAAAGCCAAGGCTATAATCATATGGATAATTAAATGAGTGAATGCCACATATGTTCGAATAGTCTCCGAGTAGTTTAACGCAGGAATAAACGGCACACATAACACAGTTACCAATAGTCTAGCTAGTGGAATCATCCATCTGGTGGTGGTCCAGCTCATATCCAAGAAAAACGGTTTTATCAAAATGAGCAGAGCCAATGATGCAAACTCCAACACTATCAACACTATCACCTGGGTCGAACCACTTATCTGAACAAGAGCAACTACCGCCAGCTTCAAAAACATGTTGACAAGGTCAAAAATCACATAGTAATTCTTGTTGGGAGTATAATGATGGTATAAGAACCCCCAACATAACACCGTGTTGACAGATGTGTATAGCTTGCTGACGTGGTCGTTCATAGCTATACGCCACCTTTTGAAAGTAATCAAAAACCCAAATACGAAGTAAAGGGCCACCCCAAGCCAAGCCGCAAATAATACTGCACCAAAGATCACGGGTCCGTGGCTAATCTCATCGTAATTATTTACCACCGTGAAATTACTGGAGGTACCATTGCTAGCTGTTATGTTATATCGCAGAATGAGATCATTACTCAAATCAATACTTGAAGTAGCATTTGAACCGGAATTATGGAATCTGATTTGACTTATGGGACTGAACAAACTGTCATAGGAGATACTTCTGGAAAAAGCGTCCCATATCAAGGCTGTAACACTAGGAATGAACTCCTTCGTATTTTGGGCTGCCAATTGAAATAAATATAACGTCAACACCAAGAACGGATAACCAAAAAACGCCACGAAATTGTTCAATGCAATTCCCAACAGTAAGGACAAAGCTCTCTCAAGGGTCGCTTTTAAGTTGGAGTTATGCAAGACGCCTTTGATGCTCTTATCCTTCACAAACTTGAAGGAGAAGTAGAGTAATTGTACCACAAACTGTATAACGATCAACACACACAAACTGAGAATAAAATTCCACCAGTTCTGTCCTGACGTCTTATACGACCCGTAATAAGACAAGGAGTTCAAACCATTGGCATTCCACGTCAAATAAATGTTGTCCAGTTCGGTGGAGGAGAAAAATTCGTTCCCTGTAAGTAATGAAAACCCCAATAAAGCACACCATTTTAATAAGGCTATCAATGGTTGGTAAAAGCCAGGGTAATTCAAGTTCAAACCAGCTGTGAATAGTGCAAATTGAAGATATAGGATGATTCGTTGGACTGTGGCATCCAACTGCTTTAAAAGTTTCTCGTTGCAGATAGTTGAAGCCGTGAATAAGAACGGGTTCTGAGACTCTTGGTAAGACGAGTACATAACAGTTAAAAAGTTAATAACCCCCGTGGCCACCAATAACGATAAGGCTCCGTACAAAATGGCTCTTTGAATACATTGCAAAATCGTAGGAGTAATCCACACCTCGTGGCAACTCAATAAGTCTGCATCTTCGTCGTTCGATACTATAGCAAATCTGGCAGAAAAGGAGCCTATTTTGCCGAAATATCCAGAAATGTCCACTTCGTAATATATGTATATGGAATCATTGACGTATAAGGGGCATCCTATCAACTGCCCGGTACTATTGCTGAACAAAGATTCTATAGTGGTGTTGGACTTGGCGAATTCGAATGACGATACGTCATGAACCGAATCATCTGTGGGCATGGGGAATGAAGACATTATCGACGGGGAACCCAAAGAAGACACGCTCGGGGTGGAGCTTTGTAAAATGATGCTGGGGTTAGCGTACGGGTCCTGTGCAGGTTGTTCAGAAGCAGCGGGTGCAGGGGCATCAGGAAAAGAAGTGGCAGCAGTGGCAGCAGTGGCAGCCGCATCGCTCAAATTCTGTATCTCTCGATCGACCGCACCATCTACCTGGTTCCTATCTCGAACAGATGCCCAGTCAAAATATCCGCTCTCATCATTGTCATCAAAGGGATGATCTCCCGATGACACTGCTGCCACATCATCGTCTCGTTTCCTAATCCCATGAGATACCTCGATGGCTCCATACGGGTCCACCACAATAGTGGTATTAACCGGCATATTGCTGTAAAACCGTGGGCTCTGCATGTACTGGGTGGTGTTCTTGACCCCCAACATGTCACAAAACCTCCTATTCTCGTCTATGATCTGTTTCCCCATAAACCAAATGGTAGCATGGAATGTTGTATATCGATTCGTCGTATCATTCACATCGGTTATTACGGGCAAAATAGTACTCATATTTCGGGGATCCAACACTTTTGTGTTGATAAAGAACTTCAAGATCTTGTGCTTATCATCGAGAGCCACATCCATCAACGGTCTGGCAAGCTTAAAGCTTAAGGGATTCATGGCGCTGCATCGCTTTGTTTCCAATAACGCTGCCAAAACCACTGGTAAAACCGCCAATAATCTTATTAGTTGCAACACCAACATTGTGCTTGTTGTTTAGTATATGATTGCAGCACACCACACAGTTGTAGTCCATACGTGGGAACAAGCTTAGCAAAAGGAGTTTTATTTGTTTTTAGAAAAAGAAAAAGTCGCTCCTGCAAAGTAGTAAGATGGGAGAAGGTACTTTTTAGTGACACAAAGCCAAGCTTGTTCTATTGACTATTTACAGTATAATGTACAGATACCCAGGTATTTGGGTGTTTGGCAGATGCGCTGATGATTTGAAGATAACCTCTTCGAAGGAAAAGGTTTTTGGAGAATGACTGATGCTTGAAAAATTAACTGCGGTTTGGGAGATAACTATATCCTGAAAAAATATTGCAGGGGAATAGTTTGTTAAAGAAATCCCTTGTTCGGAAGAAACGACCTGTTGAAGAAATCACTTGTTCTGAAGAGATCACATATTTTAAGGAAATCACTTGTAAAAAAAAACCGATCTGGAGACCACTGCTCGTTGGAACCACATATCTCTCGGTTTAGTCACTGGCATTTAACTTCACCTCTTTAATCGTTTACCTTACCCCTCAATTTCGGGTACAACCTCGAGGCATGGTAATTGATCGACGAAACCTGCTCCGTTTGTGGTACGATCGCTTCCATACATCCTTTCAATTCTGTCTCAAATGCCTTACACAGAGAAGATCCTTCCCCGTTGGCCGCCCAGCAACTCAACAACGAAGTCATAAACACCAAACACGAGTTGTCCGCCTGTCTCAACACCGGTCTTCTCACTTTCAACCGGGGCAACGGGGGTAATGAAGTTGTGGTTTGCACTTTCTTAAAAGCCATGTTCCATAAAGAAAATTTTTCAAGTATTTTTTTATCGCGAGCTTGTTGCAACTATACCATATAAATTAGTGTTTGTTTAATTCGTCTTCCAAATCCACAAGATTGAATTGAAATGCCCCCTTTGTGTTCATGGCACGTATCTTAGTGTAGTTATACAATCTTTTGTAATTTCTATTATAGTAGGGCTTGAAAATGACGGTATCCTCTTTATTTAATGATTCCAATTGATTGGCTCTTTTAAATAATTTAATCAATTTGTCATTTATGATATTGGTGATCTTGTTGTTAATGTTGTTAATAAAACCTTGTTTCCGACTGGAGTACTTGATTCTCACAAGCGTCTCTATCTGGTCTTGTAAATTGATGAGGAATAGCTTGAAAAAATGGTTGAAAAGCCGTTTTTTGCTTCTGCGAGACTTATCCGTGAGGTAGTTGTAAGGAATAAGATTGAATTCTTTGACGTTATAGCTTATTATAAGCATATTAGCCTTTTTCTTTTCCTTACTATCTTTGGAAAAATCACACAATTTGAATCCATTAGACTTGAAAAATTGGTGATTAAATAATAATAGATTTGTGGCTTGATTATTGGAAGATAAAATCAACTCTATCTCTTTTTGTAAAGAAGATTTTAGGGTGTTGATTTCCGTTTCTAGCATGGAATTGAACTTGTTCACAAACCTGAACTTAAGCATCTTGTAATCCTTAACATCATCCACCAATAAGAACTTTTTAGGCACATCCAACTCATTGTATATGATGCTCATTACTTTATCATACTTTCCACTATTGGGAGCTAATAAATCTTCCGGATTTATGGATACGGAATTTTCATTGTACTCAATGAAATCCAAGTCTTTCTTGTGGAGTTTGATATTAGGCGTCCCTTCCTGGAGATCCTGTATAAATTCTTGAGGAAAACATATATCCATTGGTCTATCCCTACCAGTTCTCAAAGGGAATCCACTCAACGAACGATCAAATCCCACCACATTGTAGGGCAAATTGAATAAATTGTCCTTGAATAAAGACGAATTGGGGTTTAAAAACAATTTATCCATTTCACCTCTCCTTAACTGTTTAAATTTATCATTAATGCCATTAAATTCTTGTAGTATTCGAATGATGGGGTCGGAATAGTTTCTCAAGTACCGTTTGTAGTATTTCAAATGAACCGACTTGTCTTTATCCAACTTATCCAAATCCTTGTAAATCCGTTCAATCTTTGACAACGGAGTGGTAAATATATCTATTTCATCAGGCAAGTTTCTGATCAAATCTTTTCTATCCAAATAATGGTCCGATGTAAATGACCGGAACTGCTTCCCTTCATCAAAATTCTGTTGGATTAGTAAATCTTCCGTAGGCATATGTGAAACACTATCATAGTAGCCCTGGAGGATCTTGTAATTTTCTTTCAATTCAGGTTCCAGTTCTTCTGGTATCTCTGGTTTGTCTTGTTTTTGTATGCCATTTTGCAAAGAGATTCCCAAGTTTCTCAACGCCTGCTTGTTGGCATCTTTAGCCTTGTGTAGTATGCTGTTGGTGTGGAACAACCGGTACTTGTGTAAGGCTACCATATGCTATCGATGTGTAAAGGTTGAATCAAGGAATAAAAATATTAGTGCGACCTGGAGATTGCCATTAAAAGCGCATAGAGAAAGGTTGAATGAGGGACGCGAGAGACGGCGAACTGCAGACAGGAAGGTTGCAAAAAGAAGTTCAGATGTCACAATGATGCCCCAAGCTACTTCAAAGCTGCCTCAAGCTGCGTCAATATAAAGAATGCAAAAATTCATTATTAGTTATACACTTGTTTGAAACCGCTGTAAGAGCTGGTTCAACTGGTATTGTTCGTTCAATGCAGTTAACTCGATAATAGGGTTGATAATAGGGTTGGTGGTGCTGCTAACAGTCTTGGCCTTGGATTCCGGGGGTGTAGAGTCCAACGACTCCACCGATGATCGAGATTCTTGTCTATAATGCAAAGGGCTTTGGAGTGGAGAAAACGATGATGCTGAAGAAACGGACGAGTTGGACGTCTTTCTGTCGATGAAGCTAGGTTGTGGTTGGAATGCGTATAATGGCACAGGATGTGGAATGTACATTTTTGCAGTTGGCGAAGGAGTGGAAGATGTTGATCTGGGGGTCGAGGTTTCTGACCTGGGAGAATATGACGTGGGAGAACATGATGTGGGAGAATATGATGTGGCAGAACTGGGTGTGGATGACTTAGGTGTCTCTTCCAAGAGCTGCTTTCTGTATCTGTCCAACATCTTATCTTTAATTGGACACAAAAACTTGCTGAAATGATTGTACAACTCGATTTCGTTTATGAAAAGGTTCCAGTCCAATAAAAATAACAACTGTCTTTCCATGAGGTTAATGTCCTTGAGATTGAACAACCTGTTGGTTAATTTAAGCCAGTTGTAGTTTTTAAGACTGAAATCATTATTAAACTTGATGGATAAAATCAAGCACGATAACAAAATCCTGTGACGAGTCGACAGCAAGCCTTTGCAGTCTGTGGGTAATTTGATCTTTAACCGATTTAAATACACCATGGTAGACATCAAAATGCCATTATTTAAATTTAGCGACTGAATTAATTTGTTTAGGAACTTCTGCAAAGATGGAAGCCTTTTGTTGTCTTTGACACTTTCATTTTGACAGGGGATTATCTTCAAAGTCTCGACTATTAATTTATGTACCAATTCTTGATCAATTGGTGACTTGATGAAAATATCAATTGCTTTCGATTCGACGGATTCCATGGTGTAGGGCTAATGGATGTTACCAATGTTTAAAAGGACCTTTATGACAAGGAAGAATAAAGAATGTAATGACTGGATGACAAGGAAGGAAGAAGGAAAATAATACTTGATAGAATAAAAACACTGGAAATATTGATACTTATACTCAAAGCAAAGCACCCCTACATAGTGATAGCCCCATTAGTATTAAGTTTAGGATAATATCATTAATACGCCAAAGAGATGCAATGGTTAGTAAATGGAGTGCAGGTATCGCCACGATTTCCTCTTTGGGACAAATTAATCCGTGTATCTGCAGCAGGGATAATAGACGATTATCATCTAACAACAGAAAAATTCAATACTGGTATCTTGCCCGTCTATTGTTCTATCACCAGGTCAGTTGCACTTGCTTTTCTTCCTTCTCTAAACCTAGATAGTGGCTCAATGAGGTTAAAATCAAGAGTATCACTCAAATATCAATCGTGAACCTTTTCATTTTCAATAACGAAATTCACCAATTATGATCCTTATATGCAGACTTTTTTTGGAATCGTACTTCAGGTTCCAGTTTTATTCGTGAGTTATATACACATATTCTTTGATTTTCGGGGAGGATCCCGCAGGCTGCTAAATCCTACTTAAGTAGTATTCCATGTGATACATCAATGTTGAGTACTGGTGTTGTAGCTGTAGACTCCAATTGCCTTAAAATTCCCGTTTAATCTCATTTCGATCGATGCCATATTTTCGTGTACTCCTGGCCCTTAAAACTTTGGCGTCAGGCACTCGTTAGCTTCCGCGACAGTAATGGCTCATAGCCAGGGGACCAGGGGACCAGGGGCGCATGGCGACGCTTTGCAGTAAGCTCGCACACAGGTTCTCACACAGGTTCTCACACAAGAGTCCTTGATGAGATGGGAAAGAAAAGACGTAAGCCATCGAGATGGGATTTTAGGTCTCAAAATGCTTTATTCATGACCTGGCATGGTTATCTACGAATTGAGAGGTCTACGTTACTGCATCCAACCACAAGTACTGGAAAGTGGCCCTTGTATTACTCGTCTTTGATGATCAAAGCTGATTTTAGTTAGTAACTTGATCAATATTCGACTGGTTTGATTTGTATCAGAAATTTGGGTATACTGGGTCTATCATGCAATGAGTATTTCAGACTGGTGCACAGCGTTTTGTCGTCATCTAAATCAAACTCAATTTTTTTTAATAAAAACATACTGTTTAAGTTGCAGAAAACGTTTGTTAACTGGAAAATTTTTCTTTGCAAAAATTCTTTTATTTATACTCGAGAAGTTTTGACGGGTAACCCCAAAAGGGTTGTTACACGCTTTTTTAAATAGTTCCTTTTAACAATTAGGGATTATATACTATATATCAGAATGGGAAATCAAGTTGATTACCAATTTCTTGTAAAAGCGACATTTCATCCTTACCAAAATCGTTGGCCATTTGCACCCATAAATCGTCCACTTCTTTATTATTGACGAGATTATCAAACTCACTATCGGTGCCACTTGCGGTTGACATCTGGTCTGATGCCATGGCACTGACGTCGTTTCGGTCACTTGATGGCAGAGCTAATAGTTCTTCTGCTGCAGTGGTGGTGGAAACACATTTTTTCAGACGTTCTGCTACATGGGCTGCCGTACTATCATACATTTCAATCAACTCATCCACATCTTCTATGGGCACTTGTAGGAAAACTTCTGCCACTTCAGCATAATTGGGATCATCAAACAATGAACTGTCGGTGACACTATCCAATAAAAATACATGGGCTTTGGAAACTCTCCATGCATAATAGTACCTATTGCTCAACCTCGATAATGATTTAATCACATATTTCACCACAACTTCAATGGCTTTAGACAAACGACGATACTTCTGAAACGTCTCCCTGTACTGTATACAATTCATACTGGTTTGATGGGTAGGATTTGTCTTATATCTGTGGACTACTGCATTTACTCTTGTCAAAAGAGAAATATTGTATTGGCTTGTCTTGTGCATCAATACAATGACATTTGGGTTTAAAATCAAGTCTGCCGACTCACCAAAGTTGACGTGATTCCTGCAAATGAGTTCGTTGTAGTATGGGACTAAGTTGAGGGTCCCAATACCGACAATTTTCTTCATGTAATAAGCCAAAAGGTTGGTATTACCCTTCTTTTCATGATGGAACTGCACCTGTTGACACATGGTTAAAACAAACCCGTTCATGGTGATGAAATTTTTGAACTTCATCACTTTGACAAACGGATAACTGAACATTTCATGTTGGAATGGAGTCATATAGTCTTGAATATTTCCATACGTGTTGTAAACGAACACCTCAAAATCAGACATCATGTCCGTAATATCCTTAATGTTGCTTTGCAACCGTATATCCAAAACTGTACTCAATATCCTGTTTAACCGTGAATAATACTTCTCAAAATATGCAAACATCGAAATGACATACTTCTCCATTTCCACATTCAAGATATTTTCATTTCCTTTTTTGTAGAACGGGAGTCTGGTGTCGAAATACTTAGGGTCAACTGCCATCGGATTACCAAGCAGATAACCTTGAATTAAATCCGTTGTCACAATAAAAAACCACAATTTTCTCAACAAGCTATTGGTTTTTTCATCTATATCATCATCGAATACCCCTGGCTCCCGGTTGAGTCCCATTTGGTAAGCACATTGCACCAAAATACTGTTGGTGACTTGAGATGAGCCTCCATCGGCACCATCTCCTTCTTCGGGGCCAAACATGTGGTACAACCTCAATAAATGCATCAACTGCAAAACTGGTAAACCATTTTTTTTCAATATGTTGAACTTGTCCACACATAATTGGGCCATTGTAATAGTTTGAATAGGTACTGGAGTCGACAACAAAAGCTTCAAATCTTGAGCCTGCGTACTTTGATTATCGGAGTTCATATTGCCTTCATTCACCTCTTTGATGTTTGAAAAAGACGATAAAAAAGCAAGCCTAAGCATCACCAATAAAATCCCAAGGTAAGCATAGTCTATCTGGCTCTCTAAATTCAACCTCATCACAGGTTCCATACTCATAGACACAGACCCGACGAGTCTGGAGAGTTCAACCTTGAAAGTAGCCTCATCAATAAACGGCATAAATGGGTAGACGTGGGTGAAAAATTTGTTCACTAGAAGCCACATGACTTTCTTCGGTGGAAGTACCCTGATGATGTTGTCTGCCAATTTAAGATCATGATTTAAGGGAATATCGTGCAGGAAGTCCAATAAATTGGTGCAGTCGTAGAGGCCCTTCGGCGACCCCTTAGCAATAGGACCATCAACAAACTTGATGACACCCATATTGTCAGAAGTTCTTTTATCATCTTCATCTGCATCTGCCGGTTTCAACGACTCTTCGCTGTCCAACTTGGAAGCACGCTTTTTGAATGAGGCCACCTGTGCCGTGTCATTGGGCCTACTCAAGCAGCTATAAGTTGGCATATTCGTCACGCCATTGTTCTTGGCCGCTTCACTGGTTTGTAGCTTATCCCACAACAATCTCAACCCTTTGTCTCTAGACACAAACGCGTGCCACGTGAAGATGCCAAAGTGTTGTCTGGCAAACCCATCTTTAGAAAACATCGACTTTGGGGAGTCGTAGAAAGTTATCACATCACTGGGATTATTATAGACATTTTTGCAGATATACTTGCGCTTTATCCGGAGACTGAATTGTAGGTTATGGTTCTTGTTCACAGTTTCAACTGGTACCTGAGTAGAATTATCGATTGCCGGTAATGGGGACCAAGCGTTTTGTGGACCAGGCATGGGTGTCCATTCCGCAGTAGTGGTTTTGAATTGATTGGATTGAGACAAAGAAGACATTGGTGAAACACTCGTCATACTACCATTAGACACACCACTGGAGCGGTGATCTGATTTCAGAAACAGCAGCAGCTGGGAAATCGTTCTCATTGCAGGAGACATTTCGGTCCCGTCAAACCCTCTATTTGACCCTTTTCCACTGATTCCTGGAATTGGCACAATAGGCTTTATTATCTGCTCATGCTCAGGAACCATCGGCACTTGGGTAGTTAGCGATGATTCCAACTCTTTGATCTTTCCCTTCAAAATTTCAAGTTCTGTTTGCATGGTTAGCCCATTGGGTCGGCTGTAAGAGACTTTTGCTGCCTTGTTCACTCTTTCATTCCTCGTTATATCCATGTTTGGTCGCAAAACCAGCTCCATCGCAGATGAGGGAGACTTAAAGCCTTGAATATTATTACCGGGAGCCACAAACCCCTTCACGGCAAAACTCGGCCTCTCACCATCAATGACTTGTGACCCGTCAAACAGAGGGTATTCGCACAAACCTGCCACGTTATACTTGCGGCAGGAAGAGCATGGTTGTCCCCTGTCACATTTAACCTTCCTTTTCTTGCAGCAGATGCATGACAAGGAGATTCTATTCCTCTTTCGAGCGGGTTCTTCCATTTAGTATATAATCGAGAAAAAGAAGGTGGAATAATGCGATATACAAATACCAGAAAAAGAAGGTGGAATGCGATATACAAATACGCACCAGAAACTAGATTTACCTGATGTGGTGCATAATCAGACGTATATGCGATGCGAGAGGATAAGTAGAGAGATATTGGTCTCATTTGGTTAAAAAACTACGCTTCTGTGACCATTCTTGTATTCACAGGTCGTGTCTGTGCCGAATCAAATGTTACCCGTCCTACAGATTTAGATCCCCAAGAAAAGAGAACCCCAAGACGGAGTTTAGTGAGAATCGCTTGCCATTCTTCCCACATGCCAAGTAGCCCGACTTTCGAGAGGTCGTGCGCAGGCCAATTTTGAAAATGATCTACTTTTATGTAGTAAAACACAACCTCCGAAACACACACAATGCCTCCCAAAAACACGTACGTTTCCACTTGCACACGTACGTATGTCCCAAACGCACCGCTCATCCCTAGCACGTACACACAAGCCGTCACATACGTTTCAAACCCTTGGCCAAAAACCACACAGCCCAGTTATTCTTGCTGCGATTTTACTAGTTATTTTTGGTGCGCATTTTACTCCTTTATAAAACCACCCTGCTACAGAAAAAAACTTTCGAATCAAAAAAAAAATCAACTCCAAATTAATCAACAACCGATTTAATAATGGCCATTTTTAGAAGTAAGAGTGGTAAGGAGGTCGAGTACCAATCCCAACACCCACTGGACAACAAGATGCAAGCATCCAATTTCCATGATCCTATTTTGAGTGCCGTAAATGAAGCCCAACCCTTTGAACAAGCCATCGACAGAAGTCAGGTTGACAGACGACCCTCTTATTTGTCGCATGAGTCTGCAGATTTAAAGGATATATTCGGGCAACAGATCACCCAAAGTGACATGTCTAATCCCACCCGTGCCAGAAACGAAAGACCTTTGGACACCATCAGGGCTTTTGAGTATGCTATCACTGGAGATTTGAATTACAAGGAACAATTAGAATCTACCAGAATTGGATGGGGATTCCACGAAGATTTCCCTTTCAACAACTTGGCTGCTACCGGGCAACAGGAAGTGGGATCAGGTAACGGTGGATCCACCAGACCTAATTACACTTTTAATGAGCCTCAAGCCATGTATTCATCTGAAAACTATTCTGCAAGTTCGTTGAAAAATGATAAAACGTCCAAGAAAAAGAAGAAGGGATTATTTGGTAGAAAAAAGTAGAGGATATGATTCCGTATATATGTGCGCACCACCAGAGGAGACGATAAAAACATAAACACGACCGGAACTATTGTCCATATTCGTGATAGTCGCTCTGGTGTGCCAAATCAAGCATCGATGGCTTCTCGTCTAGCACATTGTCCTTTTGATTTTTGGGATCTCCACATATTTTGACGATGTTTTTTATGATTTGTGTATGAAATTTTGGCTAAATGCCACCGGGCCTTGGTAGGACGGTCAATATATAATTTTATGTAATGTTTAAGATTTTTTTGGTTTAACGTCGTATTGTCATTATGAACCTCTACCTCAAACTATTGTTTCATATAAAAATGTAAAATTGATCTTTATACAGGCTTCAGGCACCAATTGGGACGATTGTCGATTTTGTCCAAATCGTGGCAATGACAATTCTATAAAAGGGCGACAGTTTAGCAGAAAAACACTTGAATAGCGATGAATCAACCACAGGAGCCGGGCGTGCTTCCGCAGGAACCTCAACCACCTCAACCACCACAACCCCAACCACAACCACAAACAGATCCTGCTCAAACGGCTCAGCCTCTGGCTCTGGCCCTGACGTACGCCCCACGTCAGATCAGCTTCAACGTCAGCGACCACTACCAGATCCTCGAAGTAGTTGGAGAAGGGGCGTACGGAATCGTGTGCTCGGCCGTGCACAAACCCACGAATCAGAAAGTGGCCATCAAGAAAATTGAACCGTTCGAACGGTCCATGTTGTGTCTTCGAACACTTCGGGAGTTGAAACTTCTAAAACACTTCAACCACGAAAACATTATTAGCATTCTCGCCATTCAGAGACCTATCAGTTACGACCTTTTCAACGAGATCTACCTCATCCAAGAGTTAATGGAAACGGATTTGCATCGGGTGATACGAACCCAGAAATTAAGTGACGACCATACTCAGTATTTTATTTATCAGACTTTGAGAGCCTTGAAGTGTTTGCATTCGGCCAACGTATTACACCGTGACTTGAAGCCCTCCAACTTATTGTTGAATTCCAACTGTGACTTGAAAATCTGTGATTTTGGCCTTGCTAGAAGTATAGCCAGTAGTGAGGACAATTTTGGGTTCATGACGGAATATGTGGCCACCAGATGGTACCGGGCGCCGGAAATCATGTTGACATTTCAAGAGTACACCACTGCCATTGATGTGTGGTCTGTGGGGTGTATTTTAGCGGAAATGTTGACGGGAAGACCGTTATTTCCTGGCAGAGACTACCATAATCAATTATGGTTGATTATGGAGGTGTTGGGGACTCCGAACATGGAAGACTACTACAACATTAAGCTGAAAAGAGCTAGAGAATATATCAGATCATTGCCTTTCTGTAAAAAGGTCCCGTTCCAGAATTTGTTCTCCAATGTTAACAACAATATTAACCCTTTGGCCATCGATTTGTTGGAAAAACTTCTAATTTTCAATCCCGGCAAAAGGATCACTGTTGATGACGCATTAAAGCACCCATATCTCAAGTTGTACCATGATCCGAACGATGAACCGATGGCGGAAAAGATACCAGAAGATTTCTTTGATTTTGATAGGAAAAAGGACGAATTAAGTATCAGTGACTTGAAGAAGTTGTTATTTGACGAGATCATGAAGCCATTGTAAGGAGTAGCACATTCGATGATAGACTAATGTGTAACCCGAGTATCACATATGTCGACAAGAGTGAGTAATGAACCACTTGTATTCTATTCAGTCTATTTGTATCTATAAAAGTATCATTTTATTTTTCACTCTCATTTTTTCACGCGTTGACCAAAAATAAAAATAACACTCTGGATCTAACGCTCAGTTCTATCAAACATGAAATTAATCACGTTGTTCTACCTCGTTGGGCTCGTCCTCTGTCACAACGTGTTGTTGCAACCGTACGGAAAACAATGCTTTTTCGAAAATTTGAAGAAAAACGATGAATTAGCCATTTCATACCAGGTAGGTTCAAGAGATCCTAATAACGCTGAGCAATTGAAAGCAGGCTTCTTTATTGGCTCTCCTACTGGACAAGTGTTAATCAAAAAGCAGGATGTGGACCACGGTGATGAGGTGGTCAAGGCCAATACTGAAGGTAGATACACCTATTGTTTCTCCAACGAGAAATCCAGCAGAGTTGACTTGGATGTTTCATTCAATGTTCATGGAGTGATTTACATTGACTTCGAAAATCCGGATGCCGATACTTTGGACTTTGCTATTCAACGGTTGAGTCAGTTGACTAGTGATGTCAAAGCAGAACAAAGTTATTTGGTTATAAGAGAAAGAACACACAGAAATACTGCGGAGTCCACTAATTCCAGAGTTAAATACTGGAGTGTGTTCCAGATTCTTATGGTGGTGGCCAACTCTTTATTCCAGATCTACTATTTGAGAAGGTTCTTCGAAGTGAAACTGGTGGTATGAGGTACATTGAGAATATACACTGTCATTAATACCCCATTTCAAGGGTGTCTTTTAACAATTCTCTTCCCAAGAAGTCTCGAGGGTGTGGGGTGTCTTTTCCTCTACAAAAGGGTGTCTTTATGATCTCAAGAAATACTCTACTACACAAACGTCTATTACTGAGTAAACCCTTTGACGTCTGGTGTAAGGATCTGGTGTCCGGGTCGGGTTTAAGGCACTTCCTTTTCTCCTGTTACACTTTTACCATATGCTACCACAGCTTTCAAATACAATTGGCATTGTGAGGGCAAAACTGCCACAAACCTCCACCCTGCTACAGCATGTCTTTCGTCAAACAATCGTCACCCTAAATTCGACAAACATGTTGGCTTTCTCGTGAAGACCATCTACCTGTAACTCCGTGTCTTGTCGAGATTTTCCCCATATTTATCCGTAGCTCCAAAGCAACTACCCCAACTCACAAATGTCGTACGACTCGAGGCAAAAAAGCAAAAAAGAACCTACATCACAAACACCGATGCACCGGACCTTGCCAGCTCAACCACAAAACTCTTTTTCATTGTCCTTTAACACGACATTCTCTCCCATGTGAAGAAGACATCAATAGTAGTGTGACTTTTATCCGACTATGTACTTATGTATTTATACATTCATATTACATACAGCTTTAATAGCATTTATGGATTTAAGGTACTTTTGTGGTACGGCATAGTGCTCATTCGTACATCCTTTCTCCCCCCGTTGTCCTATCTCTCCGACATTACCTTCTACTTCCCCTCAAAAACGTTATATTTTGCGAGGAATTACTATAAAAAACAAGCATCTGCTGTTTTTATTATTCATCATGTCTAATTATCTCCCCAGTATTAAAGAATTACCCCCAGATCCTTTGTTTGGATTGAAGGCAAGATTCACCAGTGATTCTAGAACCGAAAAAGTCGATTTGGGTATCGGTGCTTACAGAGACAATAACGGTAAACCATGGATTCTTCCAGCCGTTAAACAAGCCGAAGCCAAATTAGTCAATGAACCGGGTTACAATCACGAGTACTTAGCTATTGAAGGTTACGGGGCTTTTGTCAATTCTGCGTCCAAAATCATTTTGGGGTCGGATTCCGTGGCGGTGAAGGAAAAGAGACTTGTTAGTCAACAGAGTTTGAGTGGAACTGGGGCCTTACATCTTGTGGGTAAGTTCTTGAAAGAATTCTACACTGTGAAATCCAACGACAATATTAAGATCTATTTGTCGAGCCCTACATGGGCCAATCACAACCAAATCTTCCAGACATTGGGTTTTGAGACCGAAACTTATCCTTACTGGGATGCCGATAATAAGTCGTTAAATTTAAAGGGATTTTTGAGTGCCATTGAAGATGCCCCAAAGGGCTCGATTTTCTTGCTTCATGCTTGTGCCCACAACCCTACAGGTTTGGACCCTAGCAAAGAAGAATGGAATCAGATAATAAAAAAGTTGAGTGAAAACGAACATTTGGCTTTGTTTGACAGTGCTTACCAAGGATTTGCCAGTGGGGATTTGGACTTGGATAGCTACAGTATCAGAGCTGCTATTGAATCCAAACTTTTCAAGACTCCGATTGTTGTTTGTCAATCATTTGCGAAAAACTGTGGAATGTATGGGGAAAGAGTGGGTGCAGTCCATGTGATTCCCAGTGAGTCTAGTGAACAATTGAATAAGGCCATTTCATCGCAGTTGAAGAAGATCATCAGATCCGAAATTTCCAACCCTCCTGCCTATGGGGCCAAGATTGTGGCTACCATTTTGAACGATGATGCATTATTCAAACAATGGAAGGAAGATTTGGTGACTATGTCTTCCAGAATCAAATCTATGAGAAACAAGTTGAAATCCAAGTTGGTGGATTTGGAAACTCCTGGAAATTGGGATCACATAGTTAATCAAACTGGAATGTTTTCCTTCACAGGCTTGAGTTCAGATATGGTCAAGAGATTAGAAGAAAAGCATGCTATTTATTTGGTCAGCAGTGGGAGGGCTTCGGTTGCAGGATTGAATGACAATAATGTTGACAAGGTTGCGAATGCCATAGACGAGGTGGTCAGATTCTACAGCAAGAGCAAGTTATAGTAAGCACTAGAGTAAAACAAGTTATAGTGAGCACTAGAGTAAAACAGGTTATAGTGAGCACTAGAGTAAAATTACAGTGTATATGAATGAATTTCCAACACAGAAAAACTGGACATGAACACAGATAAATTAGGAATAGACCACCACAAACGCAAACACCATAATCACTGCACCACAAAAGGCGACACGAGGTTCCCTCTTAAAAATCTCCCCACTAAACTCTCATCTCTGACTCACCGCATTTTTCAGTTTGTGAAAAAAAGAATCATACAAGAATGTCCACCTTCGGTACCTTATTCAGAGTTACCACATACGGCGAGTCTCATTGTAAGTCTGTTGGGTGCATCGTTGACGGTGTCCCACCCGGCTTGAACTTGACGGAAGATGACATCCAACCACAATTAAGCAGAAGAAGACCAGGCCAAAGCAAGTTGAGTACACCAAGAAATGAAAAGGATCAAGTTATGATCCAGAGTGGAACTGAGTTTGGCAAGACCCTTGGAAGTCCTATTGGAATGTTGGTTTTGAACGAAGACCATAGACCTCATGACTACGGTGAAATGGACTTTTACCCTAGACCATCTCACGCAGATTTGACATACATACAAAAATACGGAGCCAAGAGTAGCAGTGGGGGAGGAAGATCAAGTGCTAGAGAAACCATTGGCCGGGTTGCTGCCGGTGCTATTGCCGAAAAGCTTTTGGCTAAGATCAATAATGTGGAGATTGTAGCGTTTGTGTCACAAATAGGAGACGTTTCCATGAATAGAAGTTCGACAAACGCCCAATTTTTGCAACACTTGCAAAACGTCACCAAGGAAAACATCGATGCTAGTGGGCCCATCAGATGTCCTGATGAAGACATCAGGGAAGATATGGTCAAGGTGATTGAAAAGTACCGTGATTCTAAAGACTCCATTGGAGGAGTGGTAACTTGTGTGATAAGAAATTGCCCTATTGGATTGGGAGAGCCTTGTTTCGATAAATTGGAAGCCATGTTGGCGCACGCCATGTTATCGATTCCAGCTTCGAAAGGGTTTGAAATCGGAAGTGGATTCGCCGGTGTTGAAATCCCCGGATCCAAGCACAACGACCCTTTTGTGTTTGACGAGAAGAAAGGCAGATTGACAACTGTCACCAACAACAGTGGTGGGATCCAAGGAGGGATCTCCAACGGAGAAAATATCTACTTTTCTGTGGCATTCAAATCTGCTGCTACCATCAGTCAGGAACAACAAACTTCCACTTACGAAGGTAAAGACGGGATTTTGGCCGCCAAGGGAAGACACGACCCCAGTGTCACCCCAAGAGCCGTGCCAATTGTGGAAGCCATGGCTGCTATTACCATCATAGACCAATGTTTGATCCAAAACAGTAGAAAAAGCACTATGGATTTAATCTCAAACTGAGATTTTAGAAAAAAAAATATACTTGTAGAAAAAAAATAGTTCTTCGTCACTACTTGTAAAGCACCATTGTTCTTTTCCATTAATCAAATCAGCTGCAATGGATAAAATACAGATCGGTCTCATTTCCCTTCTACTAGGTCTTTTTTTGATCATTGTCATCTACTACGTGCAAAATTTTGAGTTCCAAACAACCAAGAAAAATACGTTTCTAATAGTTGGTTGCAACAACAGTGGAAAGACGTTGCTCTTCAACAAACTCACAGGACACCCCGTCCTCAATACTGTATCATCAATGGAGGCCAATTACGGTACCCTCAACCTCCCGTTTAGTGCCGAATCTATTGGCAAGGCATTTCAGATCATCGACTTTCCTGGTTACTTGAAGTACGAAAACTTATTCAAGAAAACGTTTAGTGAGATCAACCTCAAGGGAGTGGTGTTTGTAATTGATTCGGGTATGATCAATATCACCAACCAGCTTAATTTCATCGCCATAAAAATGTTCAAATTGTTGACCGTCACCGAAAAAGTACCCAATGGCATTGATTATTTGATTGCTATAAACAAGTCCGACTTGTTCAATTCACTCCCGGTGCCAAGAATCAAGGCCATGTTGGAAACGGAATTAACCAAGGTCATAGAGAGTGAATTGAAGAATAATGAAGAAGACTTGAATTTTTGGAACGATCTCTTGCCTTTTTCATTTGAGAAAATGGATGGTAACATGGAGTTCAAGTCTGGCAGTGTATTGAAGGATAAGTACGACGACTGGAAGAACTGGCTCGATGAACGGGTCGTTAACCCATAGCCCTGGTGTGTCCTTCATTCTGGTCTGCTTGTGGGGGCAGAAGGAAAGTAACTGGGCTGCGTTATCTCCTTCAACCTCTTCTCATTAAGCTTCTTACTCATATACGTCCGGAGTCGCACCTTGAACATATCGTCATTTAATTGATAATTCTTGAATTTGAACCCACTAATCGATTGCTCTAGCGTAGTTAACTTCTTCTGATGAATTTCCTTCTCCTTCACAAAATTATCATAGACATCCCCGTCTTTTTTTTCGGCCTTGAACCCTGGAATGCTATTGAATATTGACGGTTTCAACTTGGTGATCCGCAAGTCCAAATCTCGCACCAACACCTCAAGTTCTTGTTGTTCTTTCTTCAATGCATCGTAATCAGCATTTGCAGCAGGGGTTGCAAAACTCTCGTCTTTTAAATGGGATAAACACACATAGAAGAAATCGAGATTATCTCCTGTGATCAATACGTTTGGTGTGGGCTTATAGCACACAGCACACGACTTCAGTTGTGGTGGGGCCACTTGTCGTAATATATACTCGTTTCCAAATGACATATTATATATCCTTTAAAAACGCGCTTTAATTTTTTGTGGTGCACAAGCATCGGGTTTCCAAGGGTGAAAGAAAAGTACAAAAACAACACTGAGTCAAAAAAAGTGAGAATTTTTTTGGTGTCAGGTTTTTTCTTTACTTTTAAGGAGATTTCAAAGTACACATCAATCACGCAATCAATCACTAGGAATTACATATTTCCTTATAGAAGTTCCAGTATTGATCTTCTGTTTGATTGTTCCAAGTACATAAGCGGTTTTTCCTTATTCAAAATAGGCATTATCCCCGTGTGATATATCGAATCTCATTCTCGTTCCCCCTTTTTTTCCACCCATCAGAGTGAGTTTAAATAGCGATGTCGGATCATCAGGAAGCGGATATAGATTCCATCGTCGACAAGTTGTTGGAGGTGAGAGGCTCCAGGCCAGGAAAGCAGGTGACATTATTGGAGCATGAAATCAGGTATCTTTGTACTAAAGCCAGAGAAATCTTTATTCAGCAACCTATATTATTGGAATTAGAAGCACCAATAAAGATTTGTGGTGACATTCATGGTCAATATTACGATTTATTAAGATTATTCGAATATGGTGGATTCCCCCCAGAAGCAAACTACTTATTTTTGGGTGATTATGTTGATAGAGGTAAACAAAGTTTGGAAACTATTTGTTTATTATTGGCTTACAAAATCAAATACCCAGAAAACTTTTTTATATTAAGAGGTAATCATGAATGTGCTTCTATCAACAGAATCTATGGATTTTATGATGAATGTAAAAGACGTTATAACATCAAATTGTGGAAAACTTTCACTGATTGTTTCAACTGTTTACCAATTGCTGCTATTATTGACGAGAAAATCTTTACCATGCACGGTGGATTGAGTCCTGACTTAAACACTATGGAACAAATCAGAAGAGTCATGAGGCCTACCGATATCCCTGATGTTGGATTATTATGTGATTTATTATGGTCTGATCCCGACAAAGATATAACTGGGTGGTCTGAAAATGATAGAGGGGTGTCATTCACTTTTGGACCCGATGTGGTATCCAGGTTCTTACAGAAACATGACATGCAATTGATCTGTAGGGCACATCAAGTGGTTGAGGATGGATATGAGTTTTTCTCCAAACGTCAATTAGTCACCTTATTCTCGGCTCCAAATTATTGTGGTGAATTCGATAATGCTGGAGCAATGATGAGTGTTGACGAAAGCTTGCTATGTTCTTTCCAAATCTTAAAGCCTGCGGATAAGCAGAACAAATATCCTCCACATCCATTAATGGGTAACAATGCTCAAAGAAGACCAAAGAGGGCTAGTAAATGATTAAATTGAAAATATTGTACCAGTGTTTCCAAATTGGTTTCAATATGATATAGACTTCTAGCCTTTTCCAGTTTTTACCGATGTTAGTGCCTGCAGATTTGATCCTCGTTTTCACGGTCATTGTTCATCCACATCCTCATCCTTCAAGTTTTCCATGGTATTGTCTTCTTCACTTCACTGTAACAATTGTGCGTTTAATTGGTTCAATAAATTTTACGACTATTTCATCCAAATTGTTAGAATCTAGTTATATAGCTTTTACTACAAGTTTCGATGATAATTACGAGTACCTCTATCTATCTTATCAAACCCTTGATAATCTTGAAAAACGCAGTCACGTAGGTCACGTGATTCGTGTATTGCCGTTTTAGTATCCTCTTGTAACAAAGTCTCAGTGAAAAATTGTGAGAAAATCTAAATTTTCTGAACATTAAAGTTACTTAGATATAAAAGATGGTATGTACAAATAAATTAAAAGATGAGTTGAATGTTGTGTGTCGGGGGATATGTCAGATGTACGAATTGCCTTTGTTCTCAGTGTTTTTTCAGTGTTCCAAACGTGTTGTTTCCGTGCAAGATAGTGATGTTATGTGTCACCTACAGTCAGTGAGAAGTCTGTCATCTTTACAAGAGACCATGTATACCTGCTTTTGAGCACTCTTGCTACATGACACGCTCTGGAAGCAAGTCACCATGACCTCCAATGGCCAAATCGTGGCAATCCCCACAATTTTAAGACAATCAATTCTGAATCAAATTGTAGGCATCTACTAACAAAGTGTAGGTTTTAGTTCAAGATTTGTTAAACCCAAACCCAGCTTCTGAAGCTCAACAACACAAGAAGAAATTATTGGTTCAAGCCCCAAGATCATACTTCATGGACGTCAAATGTCAAGGTTGTTTAAACATCACCACTGTCTTCTCACATGCCCAAACTGCTGTCACCTGTGACAACTGTTCTACCGTGTTATGTTCTCCAACCGGTGGTAAAGCCAAATTAACTGAAGGTTGTTCATTTAGAAGAAAATAATTCTTGTATAATTTAATCAAAATCGCATAGACGTACAATTGTTTCTGGTATGGTGTAAGGATGTTTGACAAGGTATCGCACAAGATACCCTACAACATTCCTTTCCCTCCTCCTTCTATATTTCTTATCTGCAGATCTTCTCTTTTCTCAACCTTCTCTTTCTGAACCTTCTCTTTCTCAACCTTCTCTTTTTTCAACCTTTTCTCAATATTCCTATTTAGGCCTACATATAAACAATGCTCTACTACATCCCAGTCAACACAATCCTCCTTTCTTCCCGGTAGCTACTTCAATGTTCAACACAATCATATACTTTTTGTGGCTTGGGGTCGTGGTGTCGCTAGATTCCACCACCTTATATGCCTTCACTCGCAACAAGATCTATATCTCATTAACAAACAATGATTTGATAAGCATTGATTACTCCATCACCGGAGATATTTCCATGTCCGACGATAATATCAACACTTTACAGGCACCCGCCGAAGGCTCTTCGTTATTCCTTGTTAAAGACGAGTTGTATAGTATGGCTGCAGATAAAAAGGGATCCATGATTTTGACAAAATACCACGAAGACGAAGACCAGTGGCTTTCTGTGGCATTGGACTACGACGACATTACCGACAAGTCGTACTACAACTATTCCAGCTACTTGACGTCCTTGGACGAAAACCAGATGTATATCTATGGGGGAATAGATGACAACACTGTCACCAACAGATTGCTTTCGTTGGAGTTTGACAAGTATAAATTATCCAATATCACCACCACCACAAAACCACAGGCTTTTTATGGGTCCTCCAACTTATTGGCACCCGGGACCTCGACCCAGTTGTTAATTGGCGGACAGAGTCAAGACGGATGGTTGAACATGAACCAGTTGGCTACCTGGAATTTTGCCAGTGGCTGGTCTTTCCAAGCCATAAACAACGATACAGGTATCGCGTCTAGGAAGAACCTGTTGGTGTTGCCGGTATTTGCTAAACTCGAAGACAACACGGTGCTGGTGCTCAACGCCAACTACAAGGTAAGCAAAGTATTGGTGCTTGGCGGAGAAACTGACGATGACTATGCAGACCCATTGGCCATATACTTGAATGTTGCAGGTAACGACTGGTATTATGAGACCCCGCAGAATCAGGTAAATATGACGGCATGTTTGGGAGTAGCCACTGTTTTCGAAAATGTTATCCTCATTGGTGAAAGCAGCAAAAGAGATGGACTTTACTCGATAGAATTTTATGATTTGAACTTCAACCAGGTGGACAAACTCCAGATGCCGAAATCCAAAGATACTGGCTATAAGAAGTCAGTGCAACAGAAGGCCATTCTTGGAACCGTGATTCCTTTGTGTTCACTCCTTGCTCTTGTGGGAGTCGGGTATGTGGTGATGAAAAAGAGAAAGGCACTGAAACTTAAACGGGAATTGAACGACCTTAATTACCATTTTGAAAACGACTACAAAGTTGACATTCACCACCATAATTTCGACTCCAATTCCACTTTGGACGTCAATTCCATTGATTCTTGGGCCAAAAAGAGACACCAGTTCAAGAGCACGTTCATGCAGAGTCAGGAAACGCTAAAAAGTGAGAGCGATGCCCTCCCCAGTCCCGAGCCTCTGAGGCGGCTTACAAAGTTGAACAAGCATGTGGTGAAGCTCAGGAATTCCATGAGTTTCAGTCATTTACCATCACCGGACAGAAAGCATCTTCTTGATGATGAAGCCAGTATAGAGACCACGAGTCCTCAAATTAGTCCCTATAGAAGCACAACCCGCCCCACCACGCGACCCAGTCTCAAGAATAAGGGTCTGTTAATTGGAATAGGCCTTGATTTGAGTCCGGTGAAAAAATTGCAGCCAAACATCAACGAAATACCAGCAGAGATGTATGATGACGATGAATACGATTCAGACCCCTCACTTGATAATTTTGATGTGCAGGTATTGGTGAGTTCCAAGAGGAGGACTACATTGAAGGTGGTGAACCCGGATGCCGACAGTATGAGGCTGAACAGTGTAAATGAGCAATTGAGGTACAGAATACCGAGTAACGAAGATGTAGATTAGAGATAGTGATGAATAGATTTTGGGCCACATATCGGGAGGATTTTACAAGTCTTGTGGAACTGTCCTCTGAAGTGCTTCTAGCAGTATTTCAAAATTTCCAGAAAAAGTATTTTTACTTTTTTCACCACTCTGCATATCATCTGTTGATGTATTTTTTAGTTATGTTTCTGCGTTTTTCTGAACAGGCTCGACACCAAATTTGTCACATGCCTGGCTGTCGCAGTTACAACGGAATTAATGGTGCTAGTGCTACCTCCGTTCCATTGGCGTGAGGTATTACGGAGCCGAGCGCAAAGCAGACGGTTCAATTTTTACAAAGCGCCTGACAAACTTTAACTTTTTTGTATTTTTCACGAAACAAGTCAATCTCTTTTTATAGCTTCGGATACGGTGCACAAAACACCCGACTGACACGATATACCAATTTTACAAGGATTACAGGCCACAAAGAGCCAAAAAGTCAAAATGGTCAAAAATCTTAAATCACAACATTACACACTAAACACATACCGCAACCTCATTCAGCCCTGTTCTTCAACCTTGTTCTTCAGCCTTTATTTTTCACTCATTAATTTCTCACAACTTTTACTAAAAATTTTAAGCACTCAACTACTGGTAACCATAACCGCCAATAGTTGGTTCTGATAAATAAGCACCAGTCTCCCCATATACCGTTTACCGGTTCCAGCACCTGGATTGTATCAAGAACCTGTTTTTCGTTCCATATCACAAACTTACAATAAGCCTATTGCGTTCTTTGATAAGCTTATCATAGATCCATTTGCATCACAAAATCCTTTATCCCCACTTGATATTGTTTTGCAATTGGAGTAATGAGTACCGACAACGAAAACGACACGTTTGTGTATCAGGATTTCGAACCAAATTTCCCGTTCAATGGCATGTCTGATGAACCCAGTAATGAACAAGCGTTGGGGTTTACACAACAGTATTACCAAGGTCATAATTCCCGTTCCCGTTCTAATTCTTTCAACGGTGTCAATGGGAACTTTGGCAACTCCAGTCATTCCAACTCATTCAACAAATTATCGGCACATTATCCGGATAATCAGAATGTGAACATATCCCTTTCCATTCCCGGAGCCTTTAAAGAAACCAACCAAATGGATGTGGATGATTCCCCTCCTTTCACTATAGAGCTGGACTTGTACTTCGACTCACAGAGTAATAATAAAGGTGGCGATAACGACCTTAAAGAATCCTTGTTTCCTCATAACCAATACTTTATTCGTCAGTTCAAAAAACAAGACTCCCAGGCGGCAGATCCGAACCTGCAAAGGTTCGACAATTTCAACATCGACTCCACCAACAATGACAACTTCCACCTCAACTCCACCAACAACGACAATTTCCTCCACGACTCCACTGCTAACGATGTGTCCCCCAATTCCAACTTGCTTCTTTCAAATGTCAATACCCCAAGCCACTCCCATCGCCCCCAATTTGACACACCGGCATCTGTATCAGGCTCCTTGGTCAACGCTAGTGCCTTTTTCCAAAACGAAGACCACTTTGGTGAAACACAATTTGACGAACATTCCCTTTATTCTGCCGTTGTCAATGAAAATGAGAGTGTGGACAACAACTTGAGAAATGCCTCCATAGATAGCCATTTCAACGGCAATTCGCTAGCCGTGAACTTCAACTCCGCATATGTCAACGATTTATCGCCTTTGACCACCACCACTTCCATGACACCCTCAGCCAACTCCATTTATTCAAATCAACCATCGTTTTTTTCTGCTCAACAGTACTTTTCCAGACCTTCCATAGAGTTAAATGGGTCAAATCGGAACTCGGTGGACTACCTAGCAAAACATCGCAACTCCATTGACTCTGGCAACTCCAGTCAGATGCAACCCAGGAATAACAATCGGTACTTGAGTTTCACCAATTCCATTTCCAATTATATTCCTTTTATGAGTGACAAGAACAACCAAAGGTCGGGTGCTCCTCCTATTGTAGGGCCTCCTTCGCCCATTTCCAACGGATCTGGGTCTGCATTTATGAATAATCAGCCCACGCCTCGTCAACAGTCAAAGCATTTAATTAGAAGCATATTCAAATCTAATCCGAACAATCAACAGCAACTGCCACAACTGCAAGATCTGAACATGGGGGACCGTCAATTCTTACAAGTAACTGATGCTGAAAATATTCAAGGCCTTGAGGACTATAAAGCCAATATGGATGCTAATGAGTTCCTAGTGTTGAGTCCTCAAGAGAATGGCTTGCATACTATTCCAGAAGCTGTTCAGAATAAGAAAATCAAGAAACAAAAACGAAGTCTATTCACCAGATTCAAGACCCCTGCCAAGTTTGAGACAGATGACCAATTAGAGGCGTTAAATGATAGTTCTAGTAAGCATAGTGGGAACAACTCAATGAGTCATGAATTGGACGAGAATATCGATGGATACCAGGGATATATCTCCGGTACCCCATCTTCTGCCAACACTGTGAGAACGAATTTGAATTTTCCTAGTACCAGCGTCCCCGGTACCAATGTCTCCGTCAGTAATACCGGCAACCAACAAAGCAGTCAAAGCAGCAGTGTGAACGTTACTAGTGTCCCCTTGGAACAAGTAAATTCGGATGAACAGCCAAACTACGCAGCTTTGTTTGAGAATGTCGGCAAAAGGAAGAAAGCCAGGAGCAACACGTTCAAGAAGTCCAAGAAGAATGATAAAGTGGAGGATGACATCTCAGAAGACGATTCTTCCCTAGATAACGACCATTCAATCGACGGTAAGGTCTCGTTCGAAAGTTCTGTCAATACTTCTACTTCCAATACCTCACATTCGCATCATGATCCTGCTATTAAAATAGAAGGAGATTTGACAGATGAACAGTCGATGTTAACTAATGCGTCCAAGCGACTTTTGGGATCCAAGTTAATGAAACGAAAAGTATTGAAGAAGCAAGCAGATCTCCGAGATATCAAGACAAACGTGGTGAATGATGGCATGGAAGTGGAAGTTGGTTTGAAAACCCTTGATTTTCCAGAAACCACACAAGCATATCCTACTAGTGTGGTAAACGCCAAGAGTAGAACCAGAGGCCGTAAAGAGAACAAGCAAGCGGATCTACTGGATACCACCAAGATTTATTTGTGTAACTATTGCTCCCGAAGATTCAAAAGACAAGAACATCTTAAGCGTCATTTCAGATCATTACATACTTTTGAAAAGCCCTATGATTGCAGTATATGCCACAAGAAGTTCAGCAGATCCGACAACTTGAATCAGCACTTGAAGACACACAAAGAAGATGGCACCGACCAGTTGGTTGAAAATGAGTCAGATGCCCTGATATGAAACTTTAGTTCTTGAAATATTATGTTTATAGTTTACCGGTATTTTTTTCGTTATGTAATCGACACTCTTCCTCGTTATGTAAGAAGTGCTCTTTTCTTCGTTACTGTGTACTCCTTTTCTTCTTAAACCAATATATTAAACACTATCTAGAACTGAATGGTAATGCACTAAAACTTCATCTTTCCATTACTGGAATATCCGTCAATCCCAGTAAAATGTCGTCGGTGATTTCGTTCTCCGACTGTTCTATCTCCTTTCTCAAGGGGCTGTAAGCCTTTACAGGACTTTTTCCTGGGGATTGTAACGTATGTGCCTGATCAAATGGTATCCCATTTTTGCAGATATTCCTTAACCGGTGTTTTTTCATAGCATCTATCCGGGTGAATTCTTTTCCACAGAGACACTGACAACTTCTTGCTTCAAGGTGACCCTTCACATGCCTATTTAAGTCATGCTGCCTCACAAACTTCTTGGGACAGTACATACAAGCAAAAGGCCTGTCACTCAAATGGGTTTGGATATGCGATCTGACATTATAGCGTCTGGTGAAATTTTTACCACAACCTTGGTAAGTACAGGTGAAGACCTTATTTTCATCTGGTCCTTCGAAAAATTTGTCCAATTCTCCAGGAGGGAGCAAAGATGTCTTTTTTACTCTCCTTTTGGGAGAGCTTTGTTCTATAGCTGTTTTCATATCTTTATTATTCTTGGTGTTTGGTGATACAATTGGACTCCATTCCAATATCACCTTGTTTTTTGATGGAGTCATGGGCTGACTGTTTCTGAGAGGTGTCAACTGGGCAATTGTCTCATTGACGTCCACGGTGTCATCGTTCAAAGGCACATGTCTCATAGGGCTGGAATAATAGTTATTTCCCTTGATTGGGGATGACGACACTGTCTGAGAAGATGGTGATTGGAACTGCTGGTCAAAGTAGTTGTCGTCGGAAAAGAAGGTGGGGTTGTAGAAATAGTTGCCATTTATGGGGGAGGAGCTCAAATTTATTTTGTCTCGTGGATAATGTGTAGGTGATGAGGAATCTGGGGACTGGTGACTCAAATTTGAGGACAGGTGGTGGTTTTGTGGTGATGGTGGTGGCAAATAAGTGTTGGTTGCAAAATTGTGAGGGGTGGGATCTTGCACTGGGATGGGCACGTATTTCATTTCTTCTTTTAATAACGGGGTGATATCATCGACATATTGTTCGTTCTTGTCTCCGTCAAGGTTGCTCAACTCCTGTAAGTATTTTGCAGAATAACTATTGATGGGCTTCATTTGTGGGCTGTGGTTATTTCTGTGGGTGGGAGAGGGTGAAGGGGGAAACTTGTATGATTTGGGATGTTCATTTGTCACCAACAATTCGCCTTTCTTTTGTTTGATTTCTTTTTGTGGAAGTGGCAGGGGTACCAGTCTCTGGGCTAATTTTACCAACTGAACGGGGGAAATGGATTTGTCTTCCCTGAAATCGTGAGACAATTCTCTTGTATGGTTTTCGAACCCAAAAATTGCAGTACCGCTGATCTTCCGGCTATGTTTGGCTTGATGTTGAAAGTGAAAGGAGTTGGAGGCGGTGTGACTTGAAGCCTTTTTAACCCCCGGGAACCCTGTGGGCACATCTAAATCCTGGATTCCCAATAACGTCTCATTGAATAGATCGTCTAATTCATCGAAATTCTCGAGGTACTGATCTAAATCCTGGGACGCTAATAAGTCGTTGGTGCTAGGAATATCTCTCCAATCTGTAAACTGGTCCATGGCGGGTACTAAAGATTGTTGGCTGGTTTTTGGCTGGAGATTTTTTGCGGTAATAGGATCAACAAGCAATAACGCAGTTCAAGTAGAATAAAGCAATGGAAACACAAAAAAAGGAATGTGTGGTGTAAGGAGAGTAACAAGGAGCTGGTAAAGTTCAACAAAGGTTTAAAATTCAAAAATTGGATCAATGCATAGTTTATAGGTTGATGCGAATTGTTGCACACAAAAAAATAGAATTACCGCATTGAGCAATAGGTAAACATTTGCAATCAATTAATAACAATTACTTAAACTATTTATTTACAAAAATTACCGTCCTTTGTGCGAGAAACGATGGCAATGACGTGTGAAATTGCATTATGTTTTAGTAGATCAAAGAAAATGTTAATGACACCAGAGCTTTGTTGCGAAATTCGATTGTAAATTTGTTAGTAAGGAAAGCAATAAATATTTTATTTAGCATGCAAAGAATGTGCTCATGTTATAAACAATCAATCCAAAGGAGATTTAAGGTTCGTGGGCAAGAGTTTGGCAGTCTATTGCAACAACAACATCTTTCTTGGGTCTTCGATTAATTCTTTCACGGTTTTTAAGAAAGTAACGGCTTCACGTCCGTCCAAAACTCTGTGGTCATAAGTTAAGGCCAAGTACATCATTGGTCTGGAAACAACTTGTCCGTTGACGGTAACAGGTCTCTCTTTCACCCCATGTAATCCCAACACGGCAGTTTGTGGCATATTGATAATCGGAGTTCCGTATAAAGATCCGAAGACTCCCCCATTGGAAATGGTGAAAGTTCCACCAGTCATATCTTCAAGAGTCAACTTCCCGTCTCTGGCCTTCTTACCCAAGGTACTAATTTCTTTTTCAATGCCCAAAACTGATAAAGATTCAGCATTTCTAATAATTGGAGTCACTAACCCTTTTGGTGTGGCAACGGCGATAGAAATATCAGTGTAGTCTCTAAATACCAAAGTATCATTGTTTTCAATGGCTGCATTGACGGTAGGGATCTCTTTCATAGCTAAGGTGGAAGCTTTGGCGAAAGCACCCATGAAACCAAATTTGATTCCGGTCTTTTCCAAAAATTCATCCTTGTATAACTTTCTCATTTCCATTAATCCAGACATGTCGACTTCGTTGAAGGTGGTCAAAGAAGCAGCGGTATTTTGTGATTCCTTTAACCTTTCAGCAATTCTCAATCTCATTCTGTTCATTTTCACTCTTTCTTCATTTCTGGAGAAGTTAGTGAAACTTGGAGATGATTCTTCTTTCTTAGGGGCTTCCTTCTTAGGTGCTTCTTTCTTGGGAGCTTCCTTTTTGGGAGCTTCCTTTGGTGGGGCAGCTGGCTTAGATTCAGCTGGTTTATCTTCCTTTGGTGGAGCAGGAGCCGACTCTTCCTTTGGTTCGTCTTTTGGAGCCGAAGATCCTTCTGGAGCTGCTCCTTCTTCGATTTTGAAAATTTCTTGTCCCACTTCAACAGTGTCCTCGGCAGCAACTAAGAATTCGGTAATAGTACCTCCCACTGGGGCATTGACTTCAACATCGATTTTATCAGTTTCAATGGTAGCAACCAATTCGTCTTGAGCAACATAGTCACCAACTTCTTTGGCAAAAGAAGTCAAAGTACCTTCAGTGATAGATTCGGCCATTTCAGGAACCTTGACGGTGGTGGACGCCAATCTCTTGAAAGACAAAGCATTGTATGTCATAGGTAAGGATTTAGGAGCATTAAGTAAATGGAATGATCTATTGATAAAAAGTTCGGACTTCATGGATGGTCTAGCACTTTGCTTCACCAAGGAGGGAAGTCTTCTGGTGGTGTGTCTTAAGTTTCTGGACAACATCTTCGGTAGTTGTATATGAACAAAAAAACTAATACTTGTTTTTGTAAAAATGGGATTTCGTTCAAAAACTTGATGGATAAATAATGTCGCGCCCGGATTCCCTGATGATATAAATGGTACCAGAGAAACCAATGCGCGAGGAGAAACAAAAAATGTCGCGAGGCCCGTTATATGCTCTGGTTCTCATTGGTTGGTTATCCCTAAAACCACCGGGCAATAAACTATCCGAACAAGCCTGAACTTCAGTGAGATTATGGCTGCGAAACGCTCATACTAGACGATATTAAGCCTATGCTCGATACAAACTGCGGCATTCTTTCAATGGATATCTTCCACAGCCCTCATCCTCCTCGTGGGGTATTGCTGTTAAGCTTCTTGTTTTAGGTTTCGTTCAAATTAGCAATGCAGATTTTATTGGTGTTATCAGGTGTCCACGTTCAGGCGAAAGACACCCCCACCTACGACGTGCGTGGACGTTCTAATGGTCTGGCAATTGTGAGTTAGGTTCAATAGATCCAAGAAAAAAGAAAGCCCGACGCGGGAGTCGAACCCGCAACCTTTTGATAACCTTTAAATATTTCTAAAAGTCAAACGCTCTAGCCGATTGAGCTAGCCAGGCCTTATGTGCTGGTTAGAGGAGCAGTATCATTCTACAGGTAATTATTGTAGTGGTCTTCTTGCCATGAAAAAAGAAACACCAAGAACGTGTTAGATAACAGCCTCCCCCGTGGAAATTAGTATACAACCGACTCACTTTTTGACTTCTAAGACCTTCTCTTGGCTCCTCAGAGTCTTGTGTCTCTTGGCTTCCTCAGAGTTGTGTCTCTTGGCTGTCTTAAAGCTTCGGTGTTTCTCATTTTCGCCATCACACCCCTACATCTTCACACCCCTTTGTACACCATCACACCCCTACATCTTCACACCCCTTTGTACACCATCACACGCCTCAAGCCAGTGTGGCCCGTCGTCTGGCTGATCCTGTCCCCCTGCACACTACACCAATTACTATTCCTTTTCCACTAAATAATCTATGTTTACCTTTTTCCCGATTGGGTAATGGGCAAGACCACCCTGTAGTATTGGCAAGCGTAGGAAACAAGACTTCCAAAAACCTGGTTTTCCACTCATCACCCATGTCTTTCCAGCCTTATGGAAACCAAGATGTCCGGATTGTCAGTGATTTATCAAGATTCGACTTTGACAGTCCCACACCCCGAAGCAGATCCAGAAACTCCACACCCCCGTCCCTCAGCGAGAAACCAAGCGTTATAGACTTGGGCCATGAGTATAAACCACACAAATTGCCAGCTAAAAACACGTCAGATATCCCCCTGGCTTTCTTCGACGATGATGTTTCTGTGCCGGATCCAGGCCCTCAAAAGAGAAGAACTTTAATCGAAATAGCAGAAGACCCCATGATGAAGCCGGGTTACATTGATATTTATAAGTATTATGAAAACCCATCCACGACTTCGTTATCAGAAACGGGTAACAATAAAGAGTTTGTGCCTTACCCTTCTTCCGTCAAAGACCATCTAAGAGATTTTGATACGACATCATTTGACCCCACAATTTCCGATGCAGGTACCTTCAAAACTCCCATTACCAACCTGACTTCCATAATGCCCTCCACCACTCTCACGAACCACACCAATTACAACTACAAAAATAAGGATTTACCTCCCATAATACAACCAAATCAATATTATAGAGACCAAAATAGTTCTGTTTACCGACTGAACGGCACAGCTAGTATGACTTCTCGTCAAAAGAAAATTGAAGACCATCTAGTGAAATCCGCTATGAGCAGACCATTAGCCAGCTTCCCTGCCACTGCAATCTTTAGAGGTGATGAGTTTTTCGAAGGAAGACAGATCGTTATCACTGCCAACTTTGTTCTTTATTTTTTCGAAATGATCATTGCCATAATAATTGTCACTTTGTCTTCAATTTTATTGAATAATGACCATGAGATAGCGTCTGAGATATTTCAGTATTTCATAGCAGACTCCGCCATTTCCCTTATAGTATCACTACTTTTTATGAGCACAATAGTGAATTTCGAAAAAAGGAATGGTAGTTTCTACGTCACAGTGGCCATGATCTTATCTATGGTGTCACTCATAATCGCAGTAAGCACAGTGATCCCCAATAAAAACTGTGCTACCAAATCCATTTGCCTGTTAAGGAGAGCAAACAGTGCATTCCTTATAATATCGGCTTTCTTGTGGCTTTGTGATCTTGTGATGTTTTTAACAGTTCTTTACATCTCCCGGATGAACTTACTTGATGACTTGAATTTCGACTACAGTAGCCAAGGTCTCCAGAGAGGCTTTAATAAGTCTACTGAAAGCAGTGCTGTAGACTATAATGAGGATTTCAAAGGCGATTTGAAAGATCCCACAAGCGGACTTCCCCTTAGACAATACTGGCTCAACGAACAGGGCGAAATGTTCCTGTTAACAGAAGACTTCGACGTGAGGGGAAAGAACAAAATCATTGTGTATACTGTATAAAAACTGGCATCATTGTGTATACTATAACAGATAAAAGTGGCTGCGAAAAATGGCCGCAAAATTCATAATCCACAAATATCTATTATGAAGAGTACTTGGTTGTTGCTGTTGTTCAGTGTAGCATGTGCTATTCTTCTTGATCCTACTTTCATGGAGTTCAGCAGTCGTGTTAGTTTACAGAATTTGAAGCATATCAAGAACGATTTACAGGAACAATTGACATCTTTGGTCTGCCCTGTCAACACAAACAGCTGTCATGGAAACAAAACAGTTGATTCGCTTAAAGCTGACGAGTTGATCATTCTCCCATCCAACCTATTGAGCAGTGACATATTTGAGAAGTTGGGGTTCGATTTCTTAAGCTCTGATGGCTACTCATTCAACTTGAACCGTCAGGACTATAAAATCCCCAACGACTTCAAAAATTTGTTCTTATTCAACACTTCCAAATCCCTAGCAATTCCCACCTCAAAACATCATAATTTCGCTCGTTTTATCGATGGAAGCCTTCCATTTAGCTTACCTGGCTACATGAACTTGATAAATCATTACTTGGTATTGCCCAAAAAGTACGTCCAGGAAAGGATGGGCTTGGATCCAAACGACACCAATCCTGTCTTTAACCAGGCTTCTATCTTTTCTAGGAGTATTTTGACCAGTTCTGTTTCCCGGTTACCAATGTTTCGTTCCACAATCAGTGAAAATAAGCCATTGATGGTGTTCATGTTCTCCGATGCAGACTTCAGTACCTTCCAAGAGCGCAAGAATCCAATCATGAGCATCAAAAACTACTTGAAGTCACAAAAATTCTTCTTTTCCAACTTTTTCGATACTTTTGCTACTAACTGGATCAATGACGTCAATTACGATAGTTTGGTGTCATCTGTGTTCTGCACCACCAATTCCAATAATTTAAACGACAGCTATTGTATCCAGGTGCATGACAAGCAATCCCTTTTCTTGTTTCCGGCGTTTTATGATGTTTCACAGCTCTTGCAATTGCAGCCAGTTCCACACCAAAAAAGACACCTCGAAGAAAACGTCGATGCTCAGGCTATTCGACAGGTACATGATAAGTTGAGTGTGGCTGTCGACAAACTTAACGATGTCACTTATGAGCTTGCAACGGAACCCAAACAATTTGTGGAACGGATGGATGAAAAACTCGATCAGAAACGGTACCGATTCAATGACCAAGTGGACTCTAAGTTGAATGAGCTTCGAGACAAAAAAGACGGGCTTAAGAATAAGATTCCAGACTCCCTTGGTGTCGTTAAAAGCAAATTTGGAGTGGTTAAAAACCTTCAATCCGATGATTACGATCTAGGTGACAATTCGTACCAGATTAACGATAATTTAATCAAAAAAAGAACCTTTGAACAAGAAGAACAAGAGTTGATACAACACCAGCCTGAAGGAGGGTTCATTCTCCCATTATCGTTGATCCGAGTTGAAGAACAGCCGATCAGCTCCCCCAGAAACACGCAATACAGTCAGGTATTATTTGATAATAACACAAGGCATTCCTTGAAAAAACGGTTTTCCATTTTCAGTAATGATGACAACTGTGAAAAGATCACCTGGTATAATGTGTTCCACCATAGCATATTCGGCAAACCCAGGTTCTGCCTTGAAAAGTAGGTTGTAGCTAGAGATTAAAACAATTACTGGTAAGATTTATTGGAAGGTGAAGCCTGTTACATTTAAATATCATACATTGTTCATTTAACTTCAGGCCCTAGTCTTCTATCATGACGTGCATCTTTTACTTGAAATTGACTCTGTTAGTGTTACTGTTACTGTTCGCGGGATAGCCATTGTACCCTGTTCTCTGTTGGTAAGGATTCTGGAAACTGGATGCACTATTGTTTTTGTTGGAGTATCCAGTATTTCTAAAATTGTTGAAAGCAGCACCGGGGTTTCCAACAATAGTTGAATTGGGCTGAGTAGGCTCCAAGTTATCCATATAGAGACTATTTCTCTTTGGGTCATCTGTCTTCAGAGAACCAGTGGAGTTGGAGTTGAAAGCAGCTTTATGATTACTGCTTTGGTTGGCAAAAGCAGACGAGTCTTCATCGTAGACAGATTCATCTTCATCATACACCAAACTTTTATTTTCGTGTCCCTTCATGGCAGTTGCACCCAAAGCCATCAACTCATAGTCACCGTCATCTTGGGTAAGAGGTTGTCCACTCTTGGGGTTCTTGTTATCGAATCTTGGAATGAACGAAACTCTATCATCCTTCATTGGTTGGTACCTAGTATCTGGATTCTTGTATACTATAGCTAACACGCATGTAACAATGGTGAAAATCAACAAGAACAAAGCAAAAACAGCATTGAGAATAAAGTAAACAATACCCATGATGGACCCAACAATTTGCGGTTGGCCAAACACATAACTGAAGAACATGAAGAACAAGGCATTGATGGTGTTAATTACGGCAATGGTGATGTTAAACGCGTTGGTTCTCTTATCCATGAATGGTCTGAAGACACACACGGCAACAAGGTAGATCAATTCAATAACGAAAACAATAATGGACTGAACCTTTCCTCGTGTCTGTAATATAGCAACAAACAATGATTTCAAGAAAACATAGGCTAATGAAGCAATGACAAAGTAGTAGCAATCGGCTCTGTATTGAACGTAAACAAACCCGAATTTGTTCAAAAAGTTACCGTCACCGTATAACAAGTAAGCAGGGTTCTTGAATTGCTGTACGGATCTTCTCCCTCTAATCCATACTCTTGCAGCAGCCTGGGCTAATAAGACAAACACCACAACAAATAAGAATATAGCCACGACAACGGTACCGGTAGAATCCCTAGTAGTCAATTCCCAAAGACACAAAACACACACTTGTGGGAAACAAATCACCAATAATCTGTATAATGTCCCTTTGATAATACTTCCCCATTGTTGTCTGAATTCATTGAACTTTCCTTCATTCATAATTTTAGATCTGATACAGATTTCAACAATAGCCTTGAACAACATCAAACAAACAACCATGACGAATCCGAAAAATAACAAAAATATAACACCTGTTAAAAACAAACTGGTGATTTCGATACCAGTCAAGTACGCCACTCTTTGAATACCTCTTAACACCAAAATCTTTGAAGATAAGTCGTCAGCCTTCTCGTTGATGGAGTAAAGATCAGGGTCCAAGGTATCATCTTGACCGAAATCATCATCTGCAACCGTCAAAGTAAGCCTCTTGAAAAGAGACAAGTGGTTGGCCTTTTGTGTTTTCCAGTAAGCCTCAGTCAAGAAATCCATGGCTGATCTCTTGGCTTTTTGAACCGAAATAGACAAATAGCTAGACTCTAATACATCAGTTGATTCTCCACCTGTAGCTTGCACATACCAGTTAGCAATATCTTGAATGAAGCCTAACTTGATGATACCCAATGACCATTGAAAATTTTGAGCCCAGGCAGCAGCAATAGGAGGTACCTTAGCCACAGCCATCATGGAAGTGATGGCCAAACTTTGAAAGTAGACAAAAAGCGACAAGGAATTTGATGCAATGTGAGCAGCAGTGTTAGAATGGCCAATAACAGAAATAACACCAGAAGTGATAACCCCCAAACCAGAGATGGCAGCAATAGGCCAAGCAGCGTATTTGGTTTGCACGGTTTTGCCATTTGACAAAATGGCTTCTAAACAAGCCAAACTGGTGTCGTTAGAGTCTCTCAAGATAACTCTAACTCTCGCATCCAAATCCGGAATGGTATATGCTATACTGGGAAATTGTTTGGCGAAACTTTTTGGGATAGTAAAGGGCTGTTGCACTATTTCCAAATGACCAGTGGAAAATGGACAAATACTTTCATAATTCAAGGAGCAAAAGGAGATGTTTGTCTTGTAGGCCGATACCCCATAAACAATGAGCTCTATATTGGCAGTGACATTAGCATCGATATTAGAAATAGCTGTAACATCAACCACAGCCGAACTATTATCTGGGTAAAATCTGACGTCGAAATGGGTGGCTGTGAACTGGGAGTTGTCTTGACATGTCAACAACGAGGAGGTCCCAATATAGTACTTTGCATAGACGGAGGTGAAAAGCCACAACACCACTGCCAAGTTGGGAATAAACAATTTCATTGTTGAATCAGTTAACAACAAGTGATCTGTCGATTAATCCTTTAATCAAGAGTTTGGAAAAATGAAAAAACGACACAAGTCAGGGTTTGCAGAAACTTGTGTGTTTCAGGGACTTGTGCAGGAGATGATTGCCTGTTTATACAGTAAACAAGAGACCTAACAAAGTTTCACGAAAAAAAGAAAGGAGTACTAAAAATAATTGAGATTTTTCATATCTTGAAAAGAAAACATTAACCAAGAAAAGAGGAATGAATAGACAAAAAAAGGCTAAAAATGAACAGGAGAAGAAAGCGGAGGCCAGATAAGCAGAGATGACACCAGAAAGATTTCTAAGGATATAAAAAACATACATTAACAGAAATAGAAAACAGCAGATATAAATAGCACAAAATGACATAAACAGTACCATGACCCGCAGCTTTAAGGCACAGAGAAGTCTCATGTGAAAGAAGGACTTCACTTCTGCTGCGTGTTGGCGCAGTGTTCGCCGTGTTTCATTTTTGTATGTGCCTCGTTTTTTGTCATTTGTCGCAGTCTCATTTCCCTATATTTAGGTCTACATGAACCTGTACTGGGAAACGGCTTAGATCTGGCTTAATAAGGAATACCGTTTGTCAACCGTTGAAACTCATCGTATCCCTTGGTGTAGTAACTCTCCATAGCCTTATCTATCAACCCCCTCATATGGTGCACCGCATCCTTTTCACTCTTGTTCGGCACAAATCGACCTCTCAACTTCTTCACTGTGGTATCTTTGAAGCAGGGAAGTCCACTTTCTAACATTGGATTGACACATCTGACAATCGTCTCCATGTAGGGCCTGCATGCAAGATACCCCTTGACACATAACTCCTCAAACCATTGAAATGCCTGGGTATTTTCACTGCCTCCTAACACCATGACCATTTCGTGTGTCAACTTAAATGGAGCCACTTCAAATTTGACTCCTCCTGGAACGATATCAAAACAGAACCCGAAATCAATGTGGATAACATGGCCTTGATCGTCATACATGATGTTCCCATTGTGACGATCCTTGAATTGCAAGATATACGAGATAATGGAATAGGCAGCTAACGACCGGATCAAATTATTTCTTGCTTGTTGAAATTCAATGGAGTTTTCAGGGCCAAACTTGGTGGTAAAGTATTCGTAGAGTCCGTTGACGGCTTCTCTTCCCAACATATCTCTTGAGGTGGAGTTGGGTAACACATCAATGACTCCACACCCGGGGGCAGTGGCCGTTACTCGGTATGGGTACACGAATAAGTCCAATCCTGCATTGTTCCAAATGCTTCTGAACACTGAAATCAACTGTAATGCCAACACATCCTGCCGACAATCGTCCCCCACTTTGAAAATGGCACTCTGCCATTTTTCTATCGTTAATGTCACTTTGTCTCCATACTCATCAATATCCTCCACCTGTTTTTTAATTTTGAATGTGGCCATGAAAGGAGCTTTGGCATGACTCTGTAATGGTCTTCCAGACTTCCGGTTGATGTCAATAACCACTCCATCGGGGTTACTAGGCAAATACACTCCTTCTGCTACCGCAATTAGGCTCATTTCTTCATCAATCTTGGCCTTCTTTTCCGCCTTGGACTTCTTGATGTAGGGTTTCAATTTACCTGAGATATCTGTGACTTCATTGAAGAAACCAAACTCTTTCTCGTAGAAAGACACATCTTCTGGGGCAAAATGCTTGATCATCTTCGCCTGCACTCTGTCCAACGTGGGTTTAAGACCATCAGGTACAGTTCCTTCGTCGTCATTGTAGCTGTTTGCTAACATGTTCCAAATGATTTGATGTGCAAACAACTGCGATACTTTAGCAGTTTCGACAATGAATCTTTCCACATACCCTTTAGCGTCGAATCTTAAACTTTGAACGATCTGGGGCACGTAAAAGAATGTCAAGTTGACATCGTGGTATTCAAGGGACCTCATGGTGTATTGTAAAATAAACGGATTGCTACCAAATGGTGGTAAAAATAATTGAATAGCATCAATGGGTGATAAAGGTTCCCAGAACAAGAGCTGATGGCTTGGGAAGCATGTGCCGGCATTGATTCCAATCAAATATTGCACGGCACTTGGATATGGTGTAGCAGGTAATGGATCTTCTGTCAAAAGCTTCTGTAATACCTCGTCAAGGTTCTTGACTTTGTACCGCAAAGCCAAGTTGACGGCCAAAATGGGGTCAAGCTTGTAGGCCTTGGTGACGTTGGCTCCGTTTATTTGATTGGAAATGAAGGAGCCTCGGACATCAGTAGGGTCCAACGGGTTCAACCAAACAGTTATCCGGGATATTTCATCATCAAGGAAAAACATGACAATGATTTTCTTGCTTTCCAAAGGTTCGCTTTTGAAAGTATTGATACCAGACATTAATTTTGCAACATCTTTCAACAATCCCAAATCGCTCTTAGTTTTCAAGAGGTTGGATCCGTAAGGATATTTTGATGTTTGCCTGAACCATGATAAAGAAGCATCCATCACCAATTCAGTCAAGTATCTTTCACTTCTCGATCCCAATTTATTATGATGAAGCAATACATCGAAAGCAAATCTGATAAGTTCAAATCTGGTGTACCTAGCGTATGGGTGTAAACTGGCAATTTCAAGGTTCTTTAATCCCACTTCCACAAATCGGGTGAACATCTTCAATAAATGATCGCTCTGATTCAACGTAGCTTCAAAACTGGACGAAAACAATTTTATGATCTGTAAATGAGGTTCAAATCCTTTGTTGACCATTTGGGCAACTTTACTGATAGTCTTATAGTCTGTTGGGGAGTATTCCATTCGAGAAAACTCCGTGTTGGTCAAATCATGTTTAGTAGAAAAAAGCCCTTGACTTAAAGCAATACTATCCTCCCATTTTTTGGCGACTTCAGATATCAATAAAGCTGAAACCGTGGATCGGTCCTTCATTACAGCAAACCATATTCCTATGGCAGCATTCATGCTATTACTCTCAAACAAAACAAAAGGGATCTCCACCAAATATCTAATCATTTCAGCAGTGTTTTCTTCACAGATCAAAATCAATCCCGCAATATCACTTAATAAGTCGGTGATCTCTTCAGTAGCAACATGTATGGATCTGTCTTCTAATCTGTACCTTAAATCAACCACCTTGGACCTAATATCACTGAAAGCACGATCGGTATCTTCTCTAGTGTGTAATGGCACTTTGTTCAAAATATCGGTTATGAAGTTGGACCTCCATGTCAATTGAGACACAAAACTGGGCAAGGAATTCAAGTTTTTGGACTGGAACCTGGAAATGTTACTTAGTTCTCTGTCATTTGGAAGAATAGACCCCGCCATCTCCAAAGCAAATGACACCCCATATTGTACCTCATAAGTCGACTGGGACTTATCTGCCTCAGATACGTACAATTGAATCAAGCTCTTGACATCGATATTACTCTTGATCAAAACCAACTTGAGCCAGTGTCTGCATTTTTCGTTGAATCTTTTAAAAGTTTGGTTTCTCCATTGATAAGTATCGGAAAGTAACAAATGAATACCGGTTTTCCTTGCTCTGTAGCTGATAGTTGGCTCATATTGGTTCTCATCTGCATCAATAACACTATCAAACAATAAGCTCAATAAATCAAAGATAGCAAATAATGACTTTTGATGGCATAGTGAAGAAGGTACTTTATTGATGAGTAAATCACAGCACTGGATAGCAGCATCTTGTAAATCTTCAATTCTATGGCAGCATAATGCCAACATCACAGTCAACTGCTGGGCAATATTATCGGAGTTGAAATTCTTGTTGGCACCTAAGCTGATATAACGAGTGTATTCTCTAACCATTTTGAATGACAAGTACCCAATATATTTGTCAACACCACTAGTTTTGACGGACGGATCCGAGAAATAGTATAAGATCATGGAGCAGTCGCCGGTTTTGACTCTAAAACTCTCAACCAATAAAGTGGCCGATAAGAACATCAACTTGGGGTATGACATGGTTCTGTGAACCTCAAAAATATCTCCCAATGCCCCTCTATGGTCCTTGACGTTGTGATTAGACGAGCCTCTTCTTAAGACGGTATTCAACTCTAACGAGGTTTCTGTTCTATCCCACGACAACTCTGAAGCCAAGGGTGGTGAATTGTAAGCAATAATCTCCAATTCTCTCGCGAACTGCTTCACGTTCTTGGAGCCGATGGAATACCCGTGCACAACCATATTGAACCAGATGTTTCTGAACAAATTGATGGTTTTGGAGTCCTTAATTTCCAACCGCTTCTCGTCTGCATACACATTTGGCAATAACTCTGCCAATGGTTTTAAAAATATCGAAATTTGATCACCAATCTCACTGATTTCGTTGTGAGATCTATGATGTTCCAATACTTGAACATCTCCTCTACCAACAATAGACTGTAACACCTCTTGCAAGTAGATAGTAAATAACGGATGATTCTGGTCGATCTTTCTTGAAAGTTCAACCCTAGCATCAATCAAATTGGCCAAAAGCTCTTCGTTATCGTTATTAAACGCATCCAATGACATTTTATTGATCAATTTGTTCAAAATAATAAACTCTCTTTCTGGTAAACAGGGAGCACATGACACTAACCCTTTCAATAGCAATGGGCCAACCGTCAAGTCTAATTTGCTTGTTTTTTGAGACAAAATCGTCACTGCCAATGTGCACACACTTTCATCGTTACATCTTTCTACAATGTTGGCGATGGAAGTAATTGCGTTGGCACAAACATGCACGTACTCATCCTCTTCGTAGTCAGTAATGGGTCCCGTCTTTCCATTGGCGTCTGGCATTGAGGTGATGGACGCGGTTCTAGAAAGACGGCCATTTGCGTGCCCATTAGCAGTACCATTTGCTTTTCCATTGACAGGAGGCCTGTTATTAGCATTCCCGTTTAGTGACAAATCTTGGATAGACGAAATATCTGCTCTGCTCAAGGTAGTATTTCTTCTAATAGCACTTCTGGTCTGGGCATTCCCACCATCATTAACAAATAAAAGATTTGTTAAAGCATAAATTGTTGTCACGACCGCATCTTGGCCCAAAATCTTACTGGCCAAACCAACACTTTGTGAGGCTTCCTTACAATATTTGAACCCAAACTTGGGGTTTGCTACCAATGCCGTGAAGGCCCTAGTCAAAGATGAACCAATAGACTCATCTTTGAATACCAACAATGATCCTAGTTGGATAACAGAATATCCCAAATCAGGATCCAACATGACATCGTAAATTGATAAGCAGTTTTTGAATAATTTGCGGCAAACGGCCAAGTCCATGTTATCGGTGAACATTCCACAGCCGATGACTTGAAGGTTGAAAGCTTTGGCCAAATAACCGATTTTCAATCGAGTGAAGGTAGAATACACAATGAAAGTTTCACCTCTATCTAAAAACTCCATTTTCTGCAACGCCAAATCAGTCAATGTCTTAATAATGGCCATATGTTCTTCTTTGAGCTCCAAGCCGGTTCCATTCTCTTCATCGTACTGCTTCGAAATCTTGGCCAATATGAATTCCAACAACGAAAGTTTATCATTACCAAGGATGGTGTTGATGATGGAGCACATCAACTTACTTAAACTCTCAATAAAATACACCGGGGAAAACTCCACAATGTCGTCGTTCTCTAATAAGTAAGACAATTGGGGATTATTGGACCTGAAAACGGAATTGGAGTAGATTTCAACCTCATTAAGGAATTCAAAGTTATCAATGCAAGTGTCCAAGGTCCGAAACACTTTAAAGGCACTTGGCGATTGAATAAGCAATCTAGGGTATTTGGTCAAACTTTCAACGAACCCCAAGACGGTTAAGTAGCCCGCATGGTCTAAGTTCTTATTGCTGAAGAAGCTAGAGTTGAAATCATGGAATAAGTTTAATACCTCATCAAAAAACTGTCCATCGAATTTAAATGCCAAATTAGTAGCAGCTGTGGTCAATTTTTCACTTAAAATAAACCAAGGACCGGGCCGGGGGTTTTTCTTGATCACCTCTTCCAGAAACTGTTGGCCCGAAAGCTCTGCCAAGTACAAACCGATTTTATCAAGTAGCAATTGTCCCTGTCTTGGGAACTTCATGTCGTAGAAGGTTGACTCACACAAAGCCACAAGCACCTCGAATTCGTTCAAGCTCATGGCCACAGCAGACAACCCTGTGTCCTTCTTGGTGACATTCATCAAGTGAGTAAAATTATCTTCATGTTGTTCTGTAACTATTTCAGTGATGTTTTCTGGTGTATTTTCCACAGATAACTTGGCCAACTTTTTATACGCCTCGCCTCTGATGAAGTCTCTAGAGATGCCGAAATAGTCCATATTGTCATGCACTGTTCAATGGCACGCTGATCTGGTGTAATTGGCGAGTAGAGTGTTGAAAGCGTCGATAATGTTTTCGTTTTTTTCTCAGTGTGAAAAGTGCTTTAAGCATATGATGGGAGATGTGTGGGGTAGAGAGTTAAGGGATGAAGCGTTAGTACACTTAAAAGTACAATGCACACAAAAAGACGATAGTAGTACACATAAGGCACAAAGCACACAAAAGGACAATAGTAGAGAATAAAAGCACTCCTGGTTTAATTTGACAGACGATTCAATTTATAATACGATAAAAGTACAAAATCTAGTACAGAAATTACAGGTAAGTACCACAAAAGGAAAGTACTCGTACTGATAAAATACAAAACCCAGCACAATAGTACACATTACGATGAAAGTCCAGTACTGCCAAGAATCTATCCATACCACTCTATTCATTAGTCATAAAGATGCAAATTAATTAAATTATGAGTAAGTTTCAATCAAAGTATCTCTCAAATCTCCAGTTATGGCGTCTTGCTGAGCATCTTGTAACTTGAATATGGATTCCACCACCGATAATTCAGGAGCAGTAGTATCTAAACCAGAAACTGCCAACCAATCATTTACCACCATACCGGCCCCCACCACAGAAGATCCTCTGTTAACAGTACCAGCAACCACTGGAACTTGTAACAATGAACTTAATTCCTCTAAATCTTTGATAGAAGTTTGAGGATGAACTAATCCTCCCTGGTTTGATAATGAACAATAAGAACCAACTAAAACATTACCAGCGATTGTTTGACGAAATACTTCCACTCCTAACACATCAGCTATTAATTCTTCAGTTTCCCTTTCGATATCTGGGTGCACTAATGCCACATAATCATTACAACAAATAACATTTCCTAAAGCAGATAATCTTTCTTCCACTCTTTGAATCTTGACACTATCGGGCAAAGAATTTCTCAAATGCATTAATTCTTGATCGGTGGTCTGTGTAGGCACCAAGAGACCTCTTCTATTTCCAGCAGTCATTCTTCCAACAATTCTAGTACCGGCAATAGTGGTATGAACAATTGGAATCACATCTCCTAATTCTGCTTCAAAAGCAGAGTAGAAGTTCTCTGATCCCCCGACTGCCACAAGACAGTAGGAGTTGGTCAACTTGGAGAATACTCCCACCTCATTACTATTCTCAAACTGGGTTCTACTAGCCATTTTCCTGTTACTTGTAGTTTTAAAAGAATAGTTAAAATGAGAAAATTTTGCCCTTAAATAAAAGAAGCTCATCTCTGGATATAAGGTCGTGCGCGGGCGAATACACCTATGTCCCCGATACAGTATGACTAATGTGCCAGGTTGGGACAAATGACTAGTAAGGATTCAAATGACTAGTAACGAGTCACCTCGTGTCATAACCGAGTCACAGTCGATCAATTCATGCCCTTTGATGGAACGGTGTCTATCTCTTCGTGCAATGTGCGCAACATTTTCGTTTAAGTATGGATGCTTTGAATGAATACACTTCATCAGAGGAAGAAACAGAACAAACCATCCCCAGTGACCATCTCCAGCTTCTAGAGTCTCTCAATCCTTTCCTGCAGAACTTCGCTGCCAATCAGCTCGATATGGCCACCATATATATTCATATCCCCTGGAAACCCAGCTTTGTCACCTCCAAACAACTAAAAGCAGTTTCCGACAAGACCTTGAAATACGTGGAGCTCAATCACTACCACATCCATTCGCGGTACAACTGGTCCACAGTGGGCGTCGATAGGATACTGCACGAGCACATTTTGCCACTGTCGAGGGGCCATCACATCACCGTGGCCATGGACAAGACCATGAAGCCTGAATACATCGATAAGTTTGTCACGTCTTTCGAACACGCCATAAAACAGCTTAGGGTGCCGTCTGGGTTGGTTCGCCTGAGCCCCAGCCTGGTGCTTTCGAAACTAGCCGAATTTGACTCCACTATTAATGTACAACAAAAACTGGTCCATTTCAAATTTAAGCCCCAGCTCCAGATCCTACATGGTGAGTCCTCCAGGTCCTTGTTTGTGGCAGCATTGTTGGAAATGACTCCACAAACAGAGGTGTTTTTCAAAACCCTAGATGCAGCCCTCAGCGATGTTTTCCAGTTGGTAAATGAAGCCCATACACCCGGCACAAAATTCCATATCTCGTTGGCCAAGTCCAGTGACCAGATCCTTCATCCCCAGCTCCAGTCACGTGAGATCCAAGAGATACTAGAGCCCATCAATGCTGAGCTTCAAGCCTTGAAATTTACCGATCTTCCCACCATTGATATTGAAGTAGACACAGTGGAGCTCGTGGTGCAGCATTCGAGCAGAGCCGACTACCCCGTGAGGCTCAATTTATGACCCACCAGAGAAAGAATGAACCCCTAGAGTCCTTTGAATAGAGGCCTTGCACACAAAACTACACCTGTAAATAATAAATACCCAAGCTTAGGCAATCCGCGATAAATAAATTCCACCATGTCTAAGCTGCACCAAAAGAACGTCGAAAGACAATTGATCGATATCGTCAACAACAGAAACAACGACAACAAGTGCGGTGACTGTGGATCCCTTTACCCCACCTGGGCTTCCTACAATCTCGGCATCTTTCTATGCGGAAGATGCGCTTCAGTTCACAGAAGAGTGTTACCCTCACATATTTCAAAGGTCAAGTCGTTGACTTTGGACAACTGGAAACTGGACCAGATCGACCGGCTTCGCCGAATCGGCAATAAAAGTGCCAGAAATAAATGGAACTCGAAACGGGAGCCTTTTCCCTATGATGAAGACGATACTCTGGCGATAGAACAATATATTAAGGCCAAATACATTGAGGGCAAGTTTAGAGATGATGATATCGGTTCCAACGATTATGATGACGCCTATGTGAGTGATGGTGGTCTGAGGCCGGGTGCCCGGTCCAGAGCGGGATCAAAGGTCAGGTCAAGACTGGCTTCGGTCCGGTCGGTTCCTCTGTTGTCGCATCGGAAACTCACCACCTTTGAGTCCACCCAATTCACAAGACAGGCCAACCAGGTCATGGGCATGGGCTTCAATGATTTGGATTTGGTGAAGGAGGCTTTAATCTTGAGTAATGGTGATCTTGACTTTGCCCTTGAGATTTTGGACCAAGACTTCAAAGTCAACCCTAGCCAGCAAGAAGTGGCCCCTTCGTTGCCCAAAAGACCACCTGCATCGTCTTCGGCTCCGTCTTCTGCTCCTACTGGATCGTTTTCTGCCACCAATCCCATGGCTTCTTTAGCACAGCAGCAGACCGTTGGAGGAGATTGGTGGGGTGCCAATGGTCCTCCACTTGAAGCTCAACTGCCACAGATATACCAATACACTGACCCCGTCACGGGACAAGTGTCGTATGTGGACGCCAGCGGCCAGCAGTATTTGGATCCCAGCAATCCTCAGCACCAGCAGTTATTGCAGCAAAACCAATTGAACCAATTGCAACCTCAGCAAACGAGCAAGCAGCAGATTTTGTCGTTGTATCAGCAGCCGACCAGGTTCACCTCCAATGTTGTTGTGGCTGCAGAAGGACAGCCTCAGCAACAGCAGCCCCAGCCAACTCAGTTCCAGCCCCAGCCCTTCCAGAGCCAACCATATCAGTCCCAGCCATTTCAGAGTCAATCGTTCCAGGGGCAACAACCCCAGGGCCAACAAGGTCAACAATTTCAACAGCCAGGTCCTCCATTTCAACAGTTTTCTCAGACACAATTCCAGCAGCCTCTTGCTCAGCAGCCAACAGCCATGGGATTCCAACAGCCATATGGACAGCAACAGCAGCCTTTTCGACAATAGTTATTACAATGTACGGTTATGAAGACAAGAGTTTATGTAGTAGCCTTTAAGTAGCCTGAACATTTCACCCATACACCAGGATCCTTACACCAGAGTTGGGAGGGTGATCGGGCGGGTCAGTTTTCACACAAAAGTACCCTGAATAAGAGGGGCTCTACACTTCCTGCTCTCTAGAAACTCGAGCCCCATTTCAAGCATAAATACTGCAGCAACCGACATAAACCACTCACCCCACTAGACCCGAGGCCGCATTTTCTCAGTAAAAGGGATCACAAAACCAATGAAAAAAGAATCACAAAACCAACGATCACAAAAACAACTTTGTGATACTTAACGGAAACTCTTCGACTATCGGCCCCAACATCTTCTTGAAACCACCTACCCTCAACCAACACAAACAGACACAAAGCTTCCCCAGAATGATTCCCATGCCCACTGAAGAATCATTGATGGCTCATGATAACCACGACCTCCAACATTCGTATTTGCAACAACTCCAGCAACAAAGACCTCAACAACAACACCCGCAACAACTGCTGACACCACAACAGCACCAGCAACAGCACCATGCGCTTCATTCCCAACACCCCCATCTCCAACAACTACAACAAGAACACCTTCAACAGCAAATGCTCCAATCTCACCTCCAACAACAATCAATACCACAACTAGGGTCTCTATCCCATTTCCAGCCGGACTTGACGAGTCAGACACACCACCTATCACATCAACTCGACATGTTGACACAGGTTAAACACGACGATTTACTTGATAATAACTCCAATAAGAAGGTGGCCCCCAGGTCCAATGCTTTATATAAGATAGGACCGCAATTCAGCCTTACTCGACACCATCAGGAGATATACTGCTATATGAACAACATGCACGTGCAACCCATTTTAAATGCTAGAATTGATAGAGGCTTTGAATTGGGTGATGATGAGGTTTGGGTGGGGTACAAGAGAAACTACTTTACTTTGGTATCGTCTTTCCTGTTGGAGAACTTTGACTTCCCCCGGTTCATAAAGCACAAGTTCTACACTGTTGATAAAACAAAACCTGCAAAACAAAAGGTGGAAATTAGCTACTTTGCCATAAGATTAGTGGCTAAATGCTCAGACGAAGAAGTCAATATTAGCCTAATTCAACACACACCAAAGAGAGATAAAGGACCTCAGTTCCCTCCACCAATCTATCCTGCCGTTCCAGGGATCCTACCTGACCATACCACCGTCAAGATTTCCTCTAATAAGAGAAATGCCACCAAGATCGAGAGCATGAATAAGGTGTTTTATTTTGACAGAGCAGACTACTACCAAACGGCAGATTTGGATGTGGTGAAAGACCAATCGATACTAAAGAACTATCCCAGTGATTCCATAGCCAAGATAGCCCGTTTCGAAAGGATCCAGTTCACGTCGTCCATCCGAATGAAGTCTTCTTCCATCAATAGTAAGTTTTTCACGCTAAATGTGGAACTACTAGGAATTATAGAGGACGAAGACAGTCATATCCAGCCAATTTTGTTATCTTCTATCGAGTCACCGCCATTGATAATCCGGGGAAGATCGCCTTCGAACTATCAGAAAGACAAATACAGACCGTTAATGCAGATGCCAATGCAGTAGGAAAAAGTAGGCAGTTTGAAAAGCACAACAATCTGTTGCCACTAGTCAATTGGCTCCGCCGACTTGCCGTCTCTGCCCCACCAAATTCATATGTTTATACTTAATTTTGTGTCACTGCGAAAATTTTCTCGTTGATCTTCCTGACCCCATACTTTTTTAACTTCATTCCTTACACTAGCGATTACCCCTGGGATTTTCACTCCAAAAACAAGAAAACACCGCACTAGAGATAACTCCGTTCATAAGCCGCTTTCATATAACCTTACGCCCGCACATTCTCCATGATAGATGACGAAATAGCGACAGCGTCTCCCTTACAAACCCCGTCATCAACTGGCATATTCTCAGTGTTCCACAGCAACAGACCGGTGAATGAGCAGGTTAATGACCAATCCACGCCGTTTGCTCCCATAAAGATCATTGATAAGAGATCAATCGAGTATATAGTCAAGTCAGGAATTGCTGGTGGTATTGCTGGAAGTGCAGCCAAGACGCTAGTAGCACCTTTGGACAGAATTAAAATTTTGTTTCAAACTTCCAATCCCCAATTTCTTCAGTATAGAGGGTCATCAGCAGGGCTTCTCAAGGCTGTTAAAGTGATATATAAAAGTGACGGCATTTGGGGTCTTTATCAGGGACATTCTGTCACATTGCTTAGAGTGTTCCCCTACGCTGCTATTAAGTTCGTGGCTTACGAACAAATCCGGTCGTTGTTGATTCCGAACGATGAACTGGAAACAGCTGTCCGGAGATTCATGGCCGGTTCATTGTCCGGGTTATCCAGTGTTTTTTTCACGTACCCATTGGATCTTATCCGGGTCCGGTTGGCCTTTGAAACAAGACACCTTACTCACCATACTCATGACCACGAGCTTTATATTGCAAACAAAAAGGGAAGACTCTCTTCCACAATCCATTCTATATTCAGAGAAAACCCTCCTCATGAACTTACAGACCCTGCATGGGTCAAATACCTCAGAAACAAATTACCCTCCCCAATAGTTGCAATTTCCAATTTTTATAGAGGTTTTGCTCCCACTATTCTTGGAATGATTCCATACGCCGGGGTGTCCTTCTACACCCACGACTTTATCCACGATATTTTCCGGTCAAAATGGGCCTATAAATATGCTGTCCAGGACGATGCATTATCCACCAAGGCAGTGGTTAGTTCGAAAGATCAAAAAAACTCCCGAGACTCAAGAAAGCCTTTAAGAGCGTATGCTCAGTTGATAGCTGGTGGTTTTTCAGGAATGTTTTCCCAAACTGCTGCTTATCCGTTTGAAGTCATTAGAAGAAGAATGCAAGTAGGTGGTGCCGTGGGACAAGGACAGTTCCTTTCATTCAAAAGTACTGCTACTTTGATTTTCAAAGAAAGCGGCTTTAGAGGGTTCTTTACAGGGTTGACTATTGGGTATATCAAGGTTGTGCCTATGGTAGCATGTTCCTTCTACGTTTATGAACGGTGTAAGTTGTATTTGGGTATATGAAACGATATTTATTTATTTACAAGTAGTGGCAGGCCACTAGTTTCTCAACTCTCTCTAAAAGAACCAACTAAACCATTTCTTCTTTCTATCTGGTCTAGTACCAAATCTACTACTGGAAGCCATATCCTTAATTGTGCCCTTGGCGAGATTAGCTGACGCCTTCAAGCTCTGGCTTCCAATCTGGAACCCCCAGGCCCTCAACACCTTAACAATTGGAGGTGTGATAGCTGCTGTGATTGGTAACCTAATGAAAATAAGTGACTTGTGAAGAGTGTAAGCAATAGCGAATTCTGTCCAAGAAAACTGAGATTTTATCATCTGCCACGTAGACCCATCCGTAACTTCTTCCTCTTTTGTACCTTCCGCCTCTGCCGCAATAGAATCAATCTTCTGTTTGTTTTGAAATTCTTCATCACTCAAACCATAACCAAACGTTTGCTTTGCCTTATTCTCATAGTATTGGATCTGTTCTTTCCCCATTGAGTGCACAAGTAGATAGAATAGTGGGAGGTCTACTGCAGATAATATCAAATAGATCCCCAAAGCAGAAAATCCGTACTCTTTCATCAAAGCTCTGATACCTGATGCCTTCTTTGCTGGTGGCGAAGGAGGGGGAGGATGTATGCTTCTGGTGGTACTTTGTAACCGTTTTGTGACTTGCGATCTCAAAGAGGATCTGAACACCATTCCAGATTGCAATGAACCACGTCCAGAGGCCCTGGCCATGGCTTTAAGTCCTGTCAGTGCTAGCATTGTGTTGAACAAGTTGGAAGTGTCGCATTTCCTGATGTCGGAACACTGGAGCCATCATCGATGTCGCAAATAATGTCGTGTCTTTAAATGCTATACACTACAACTGGATCGTTAACGAAACTGAGACCAGTATCTGTCATCAGCAAACCGTTTTTCAATAGTATCAAGCACCTCTTTGCTGTAAACATTTTTGAGTTCCTCACCTCCTACAAGTACTCTTTTCTCATGTTTAGCTTGTTCTTCTTTTGTCATCACCACCACGTTCTGGGTGCTTATTTCCTTGGAAGGATCCCATCTGCTTAATGTCAACTTGGTTGAATAATTAGAAATTGGAGATTTACCGTGAAATACCTCCTCTAAAATATAACTGACATCGCCCAAAGAAATAGGCAATTTTTGGTCTAAATTTCCAAGTCTACTTTGTTGACCGGAAAGACTCAGAAACATCCCATCGTAGATCTTGTATCTGTTCTTCCCTTCTATGGGCTCGATGGGGTATCCGGCTACTGTAGTAATTATGAAAGTTGCGATTGTTAATCCATACATTCCTGGCATGGTTCCGAGAACTGGCAATATTCTCACTCTAAACCGTTTTAAAGCTGATAATTCGTCCACCTTCCCCTTGGCTATTTCGTCAGCTGATAATGGAAGCAACTGAGCTTTCCTAGGATCGGGTTTTTCGGCGGAGAAAACAGTGGGGATGTTGGTGACGATACCTTTCTTCTTCAATCTGATTCTCACACATCTGGTGAGAGGGTCTTCCTCAGTCTTGCTGATATCACCTATATTGATTCTAGAAGGGTCAGACTTACACGCAGCACCTCCAGATGATACTACCGGGAGTTTGTTTTCGTGACAGAATGCTAGCAAGTCGACTTTTGTGTCCATATTGTCAATACAATCAACAATGTATGTAGGCAGGAAATCTCCGCCAAAGATGAGATCGTCTGCACAGTCCTTGGTCCATAGCTGGTTTTTCACATCTATTTCAACCCAGGGTGCTACCTTCGTCAAATGATCCTTCAAACACTGCACCTTTGATGTCCCCACATCCTGTAAGTTTGCAACTGCATGTCTGTTCAAAGAACTCAAGGTAACCTGATCAAAATCGATGATTCTAATCTTACCCACACCGGCCCTCACAAGCATGGCAACAGTCCATGAGCCCACCCCACCGGCACCCACCACCACAATCTTCTGTGTTCTGACATTCTCACATCCTTCTTGTCCTAAGAAAGCGTAATTTCTGGCGAGTTGTTCTTCAATTAATTCCTCGGGGTACAGTTGTGCGTTTTGCTTTGTGGACAAGAGTGGTTCCTTTTCATGTGTAGCGTTGAAATAGTAGTGTAGACCTTCCACTATAAGTGCAGTGACCAAAGAAGTGGCCACCGCAGTTGTCCATATTCTCGACATGATGAGATGAGATGATTTGCCTGGTGTCGCGAGGCTCGAAATATATTCGTTTTCCTGCAACGGCTGAGCCAAAATAGATCCCTCTCTTAATGAGTAACGTACACAGGGGTTTACTTGATAAAATTCTCCTGCGTCAATGCTGAACCTACGTAGGCAGTTCAGCAGTGTTTCGACCAGACATGTTTCTCAAGATATAGCTTGATTCAATACACCAGATGTGGCTTGGATAATGTTAGAAGTAGCAACAATACGATTCAGTATTACTCAAAAACTACAGGTTTGTGAAAGAAGAAGCTAACATCAATATATATTGGCCTACAACTTTGCCTTCGCAGAACGACCAACCGTACTTTCGATTAATCCGTTTGGATCAGGCGAGGGGTAAAACAAATCAGTATTCCCCTTGATTCCTTTCCACTCAAGGTTGAACAAGATATAATGCTTATTTGGTAAAGTGTAAGACACAGTAGCCACTTCCTTGACGCTTTGTAAGATCTCATGTGACATGTTGTACATGGTGGCCTGTACAGAAGCTGAATTCTCCTTGGCAAATTTGTCCAAGGTGATCTTTCTAGCAGCATCATAAGTAGTATCAAAAAGACCCTTATCAGCATACTTTGCCACATCTGCTAAGGTGGTGAGGTATTTACTGTCGTAAACCCATGAGGCAGCCACATCAGTGGACAAGATCCTATCCTTAGTCGGTTGCAAAGTGGTGTAGTCACACACATTGAAGCCATAAAACATAGATCCAGTAGATTTCAATACCGTCAAGTCCTTGATTGAAGAAGTGATGGTCAATTTTCCCGATGCCTTGGTGTAATCCAACACTGTAGATCTGGTTTCAGGACCTTCGTGTCTAAATGAATGTGGATGCAATTCACCGTCCACTTCATACTTGGTCCACCTGGCCTGAACAATGGTGATTTCAATACCTGAAACATGGTCATATTTGCTGGTGAAATGAGAGGCTAAATGAGCAGCAAATCTTTCGATGGGCCAAACATCGGTGGTTTTGGCCTCAACAAGAATGGTGTTTTTCACAGTGTCAGTGGGCACAATTGGAGCATTGTCGGCTTCTGTATACGAAATATCAAAGTTACCTCTCAATAACACCCTGACGTTAGCTTCCAACACGTCTTGAACTTTAGCATCAGTTGGCGACTTTTTCACCTTAAGAAACTTCACATTACCTTTTCCATAGGTTGAACGAATTAATTCAGACATGTTTATTTTATTGCAGAAGAAGTTCAATAAAAGGGATATGGCCCACAATTTATAGGATCCTTAAATATCCAGGAACGGATTTCAACGGTTATCGGTGCGATTAAGATTTGAGATTATCAGCCAATTTCGGTGATTTCCGCAGCCTCTTGAGGGAACCAGGATTCGATAGTATACAATGAGCAAAGAAGCAGAGATGCCGTATGTCCTTATTAAGGATATTTCACTACAAAGCAACAGTTGTGTAATTTTTCGTCAATTTAGAGTTGACAGCTTCCTCGTTAGCTTCCAAAGCAGATTTTTGTACAACTAGTCTTTAACAATATATTCTACAGATTTTGCAGAATTTACGAAAAATAAAATAGTGGTCAGTTTTAGAAGTAGTATTATGCGTTGATAGAGCTCCCAGTGCAGTAATTTGACGATCGGCAAACGTAACGCACTTCACAAGCGTAATTCACTCGATTCCTCCGGAGTACCGGTGGAGTTTCAGAACAATGAATTTTGCAACCTTTCCTACTTACCGGAGTAGATATACACTACTCTCTCATACTCTTCTTGCGTTAATTACTATATAACTATTTTCTTCATACGTTCTTTTTGTCGTGAGTAGAGTCCTGTATGGGGTCGAGATCATTTAGTGAATCAAGGGGTCCCGTGCTTCTGCGTTTGAACTCTGTTTCGTGTGGTACCGTGTTTTTGGTGATCTCCTCAATTTCGCAGTTCTCCGATTCATTGTCGGATTGTGGCGGTGAGGACGCATGCAGCGTGGAGGCCTCTGTAACTGGCTCAAGAACTGGCTCATGACTTGTTCCGATTTTTTCCACAAAATCGGCCACCTGTTTGGTGTCTTTCTTTGACTGAGCCGTATCGTCCGTGTCGATCAAGTCTGAAGGGACATTATCTTTCTCTGGAAACGTCTGTTCTTCTGGTTCTGCAAACCTGAGACGTTTTCCGGTCTCTTCAAAAGCATCCTCGTGTTCTTGCCCGTCAAATACCAATTCTGCAGTTCTGATCCATCTTCTCCTTCTAGTGTACTTGCTGTACGAATCTTCGGTAGAAGGCTTTTTCCAGGTATTGTCGCAATAGATGAATCCCTCATCTCCACCAGGGTTAGCTGTGGTCTTGGACCGCTTTCCCAGGGGTAAGGTAATGGACCCGTCATTTGTCAAGTCCAATCTCCAGGTTTTATCAACCCATCTCCACCGAGCATTGTTCATAGACAACTGCAGAGACTGTTCTTGTCCAAAGGAGTATTGCTGCTGGTTTTCCGGATTAGGCAACTTGAAGGAGTCAACAGACGACGACTCGTTCAAGAACTCATCGGTCCAAGGAGTTCTTTCATACGAAAGCAAATTAGAAGTCCAACCAATTCCCAACCATCTTCTTTGGTTTTCATAAATGACATAAGTGAATCTCACGGGTCTATTTCCGCTACTGTTCAAGGGATTAAGCGAATGGCCAGCATTCCTCTGCACCTTAGCAAAAGCAGCTGCGAATAACGAATGGTTTCTTTGTTTCAGGAAATCAAGACCTGTTAAATAAAAGAATAACACCCTTGTGAGTTTTATCTTCCACACCATTTTCCTGGTGACACTCATGTAACTGGAGTGATACGTCAAGAGGTAATTACCCACAATCAAAAGAATTGTTCTAGGTTTCACCAACAAAAACGTTAATATCAAATAGATAGGTGTCAAGAATACCGTTGTGAATAGCAACCTTTTGATATCGTATCCCGTTAACGACAACGATATAATTGGATCCAACAACCGATCTGCCTTGGTGCAAGTGTTAGTCAAAGCCTGCACCACCTCATCGAGTGAAGGGTGTAAATTCGCCTCCTCTAAGATCTTATTGTTCAATAAAGCGTACAAGGTAATAAATCCAACAATTATTAGATGACCGCCCCAAGTAACTAATTGCTCAAAGTATAACACAAACAATGAATAACCACAAATAATGATCACATTGATCCAGTAATCGTCATTGGTCCAGGTGATTATCGACAAGAACTTATTAACGATTAACAAATACGGATACGACCGGACCAATGCCTTGGACACAATTGGTGGAGTAGACAGTAACAATGGCGAACTCTGAGGTTTTGTGTCAATTGTGGAGATCTTCACAGAACTAAAGGAAGCTCGAATCTCATTTGTGGACTCATCAATTTCCGACCCATCACTTACACTGTCTCTTTTAGAGGCCATTCTAGCAATTGTCTTAAAGAAATATGTATCGACTAAAATGTGATTTCCTGCGACAGTGCGAGTTTGACAAAGCAGCTTATGAATTATCTGGGGATACTAGCGAAGGAGATAAGAAAGCGGAAAAAGAAAAACAAAAGAGAGGCCAGAGGTGTTGAGGAGGGTTGTGAAACCACAAAAAGACATCAGGCCGAAATACCCAGTCAAAAAGGGATTGAGGAAGGAGACGTAGATGTAATCAAAGAGACCCCAAAACAGGAGACCCTGAAGCAGGAGGAAGAGGAGAAGGACGAAACTTCAGAAAAGAACGCAATTGCGGCAGCACTAGATGCCAAGGAACAGAGGTATAGACTACAACTCGAACGAGAAGCAGGGGTTGAAAAAAGCATATCGCTCGACGATATCTCCAACGGATCTGAAAAAAAGCTTCTTCTCCAGCTCCGTGTATACATAAAAGACATAGTCAAGCAATGGGAACAGACAGGAACCGATCCAGAACTTGTTTTTGATACAAAGAAAGACTTGGTGTTGCTTCTTTACAGATTGCGGTCTAATACACTCCCACATGATATGGTGATATCGCTCAGCACCATCTGTTATTACCTTCAGCACAAACAGCACCAAAAGGCAACAGAGAGCTACATGCAGTTGAGCATAGGCAATATAGCGTGGCCCATTGGTGTGGTTGATGTGGGGATCCACGCCCGTAGTACATCGCTGAAAATCGAGAACGCTGGGGCCAATATCATGATAGATGACCGGACACGACGATGGATCACAGCAGTGAAGCGGCTCATTACATTTTTGGAGAAAAGAGGTCAATCACCGGTAAATAGTGTATTATAAGCAGAAGCATTTATAGACAAGACACTTGGGGCAACTGCCCTAGGTGCATGCGTGACCGCGAAAACAACAGCTATTTTTTCACATCGCAGTAAAAAATTAATTTTCCAAATATAACACATTAAGATGGCCGTATGTATGATGTCAGAAAGAGTGTTGCAGTCCGAGAGTGGGAGATATGTGGGAGGCGGAAGGATTCACAGAGAGAAAGTGTGTCAGTACGAGCAAATAGAAGTGAATTTGACTTCAAAAAGCCATAGATAATTGCGATACCAAGACGTGGAAAAAATCACCAACAAACCATATGTACTGGTCAGAGTACACAGATAAGAGGATCACCGACCTATCCAATTCATAAACCAAGCCAGCGCTATATTGAAATTCACATACTAACTTCCCTCTAGAGAGAAATCAAAGATATCAAAGAATTCATTGAATTAGCTAGAAGAGCTGATGTCAAATCCGCTGTTGTCAAGGTCAACAAGAAGATCAACGCCAATGGTAAGAAATTCAAGCAAACCAAATTCAAGGTCAGAGGTTCTAGATACCAATACACTTTAGTGGTCAACGATGCCGGTAAAGCCAAAAAATTACAACAATCCTTACCCCCAACCTTGGAAATCAAAAACTTATAAATGTTAGAATTGCTAATATAAGAAACTAAAGGACATCTTCCATATCATCCTCATCATCTTCCTCCTCATCTTTTTCTTCTTGTGTCACTATACCTGCTCTGGCAGCTCGTTCTGCATCTCTCAATTTCTTATACTCTGGCTTTAAATTGTATTTGGAGGTATAAGGACCTTTTTTGATCAAATTAGCAATGGACTCTAAGGATTCTTTTAAGTAGCTTTCCGGTTGTCTGGTTCTTTCTCTAAGACCTTTTATGGACCAGTACTCATACTCTTCAAATAATCTGAACAATAAGTCCAACAAGTCTTTTTTGGGCATTCTGATGGCTCTGCCTTCATTTCTGTTCTTATTTACGGAAGACCTCAAGAATACAGACGCTCCCTTACCCTTGAATGAAGGACCTGCGTTCGATTGTGATACCCCGGGGATTTCGTCTAGTAGCACTACTTTGGGCCTTTCTTTTTCTCGTTGGATGGAGTGTTTCCTCATGGCAAACTCGTTGGCCTTCATGTCCAATTTGGATGGCCTTAATTGGCAATCATGGTTGATCTTCCCGTATAATGACGTTTTCTTGGGGATTGTTTTGACAAATGGAAGGGCATTGGTATTGGTTTCGGACTTGTAGTTATTATAATAATTGAATCGCCTGGGTTTTTCCTCCTCTTCCTCCCTTTCTTCCGGCCGGTCGCTACTCATCTCGGTATTCTCTGTCTTGAACCGAGTCAAGTTTTCTTCGCTAAACACATAGTTATTGTGCACCTGTCCATTTAAGATCTTAAGATCGTACTCTTTTGGGATGTCATGGTTGGAACCCTCGTTCAATACCAACTTGATCTCTCGCTTAGTCAAATCGCTGACTCCGGGTTCGTTTTTTATCTTGATTTTGCCCAATTGTTGTCCCATTAGCTGTTGGTTTTGCCATTTAGTGGCCAAATACTTGGGCAATTTCACCAACCAAATTTTTCGGTTCCCGTAGTTAAGATTCATGTCTAAGGATTCTCCTTGTTCGAGGTAGTCTTCTGGGTCCGACAAGAGCTCTGGTTCGGTGGGTTTGGGTTCGTCTGGCTCATTTTTGACGTTGGTGCTCATTATAAAAGAATTTAACTAGCAACAAATGCGCGATCTTTTTTGTAGTGGCAGAAGTGTGGTAGCATCGCGGTAAATTTAGGTGGGGCGGTATTTTGATTCCACTATCATGAGCACAATCATATTAACGAGTCCAATTTATATAGAGGGTCGGGATTGTGGTTATTGTCATGGCCACAAGAAACATCGGTTCGCCACAGAAGCAATGCGAAGCGAGTCAGCCTCCAAATCCATCACTTTGGGATCTCAAGTAGAGCTAATGAGTTGCCAGGACTATGATGAGTTTCTAAATATGGGGTTTAGGCGATCGGGTCTGTTTTTGTACAAAACAGACATGCTTCGAAACTGCTGCAGATACTACACTATCCGGACCAATATCCTGCAGATGAAAATGGCTAAAAAGCATCGACAAGTGATCAATCGATTTGTCAAGCAAATAGCACCTCTGATGAATTTATCAGACAATAAGCCATTTGATATTAATGTGTTGGTGGAAGCAGAGGCACAATCAAAGCGATTCCACACCCGGTTCGAACCGTCGGAGTTTTCCCAAGAGAAATTCGAATTATACAAGAAATACCAGGTATCGGTGCACAATGATGACCCGAACGAGGTGGTTGCCAAACAATTTACTCGATTCTTGTGTGATACGCCTTTTGAAAAGGAAGTAGTGGGAGAAGAGGAAGAATGGACTGGACTAGAGGCGTGGAAGACACATAAACCTCCCAAGGTTCGGATAGGGCCCACACATGAGTGCTACTATTGGGATAATAAGCTTATAGCGATCTCGGTGATGGACTTTTTACCTTCGGGAATATCATCAGTATATTTTATCTGGGACCCAGATTATGCCCATTTGTCACTAGGGTCTGTTTCCGGCTTGAGGGAGTTGTTGATGGTGCAGAAAATGGGACTTGCGTACTATTATTTGGGATACTATATTGAAGATTGCCCTAAGATGGTGTATAAGGGCAAGTTTGGGGGAGAGTTGCTTGATATTTGCAGTGAAAAATACTACCGGTTGGATCTAGTGAAAGAGCATATCAGTGATAGCCGGTTGTTTGTCATGGGACCCAAGGAGCTGCCACAGGAGCTGCTTCACCCCACGGAAAAGTTTCTCCTGTTTGGGTATCCCACTGCAGGGTCAGATACTACCAACATTGCAGAGAACCTATACCTGCACAAATTGTTTGAGGATACTGAAAACCTATCGGAGGCTGTTTACGAGGCATTGGAGGTGGGAGAGAAAAGTCTTCCTGATGTTATTCCTGGAGTCATGCCCTTGGCGCAATTACAGACAATCTGCACCAGTATTCAGCGTCAAGTGGTTGCATTGTACCATGTTGGGGAAGGACAAGTGGAGAGGACGCCGTTCGAGTTGATGAGCGAAGAGGAACGGTTGGCAGTGATAAATTGTGCACGAATATTTGGGCTTAAAAGGCTCTCTCGACTTTTGATTATGATTACCTGATATGGAATGTGTGGCATGGCTATCACAGAGTGTTCCAAGTGTGTCCCAACTGTTTTCTAACTGTTTTGTGTCAGGTGTTTCTCGGAGCAAAATAAAGTTAGATGAGAATTACGAACCCCGATTTCTGCACAACTACTTATCTAGGGCTGTATTGGGGGCAATGGATACATGCAAGCAGCGATACATAGCATGCACCACGAATACATGGTGCAGAACCTACCAAAATAATACGGAGATGGTGAATTCAACACAGAGACCATACAAAAGATTGAATAAGTTTATTAAACTATGTCTAGCGTACGGCCAATATCAAGGAGTGGAAAATGACCACCAATAAATACAGGGGTTCCCCAATGTCAGCACAAGAAACCACCATCAGAACCACGAACACCACCACCACATATACCCGTCAATTCTCTCCCTTCAAGGTGTGCACCATCCTCGACCTCACTTTGTCAGATAATATGAGCTTCATCATTTTTGGTGAAAAATCGGTGATCAAACAGTTGCAATAAACCACCACCTCACAGGACACTTCCACGAGAAATGGAACCATAAGAACACATAATAAGTATCGGGCTGCACGAACAATGTAATTGTAAATCAACACCAATATATCATGAACCATACTTAGGGATGAAAGTTTAATGTGAGGATTTGGTTATAAATTAGCAAGAAAAACAACAGATCCCATTGGTAAAGTACACACCACCAGGAACTCCGATATGGTGAGACACGATGCTAATAAAAAATAGCAATCAAATTAGCAAGATAAGCGATAACAAAGATGTGGTGAAAAAATAAGAAGTTTAAATTTAAGTTTGAGCTTATTATGTACCACAATAATGGAGGGTTAAGTTCTGAGACATGATTAAGGGTCTTGAGTGAGGAGATTGTGGAGAGCAGATGAGATTTGATTGAGTGGAGAGCAGATGTTTGGTGGACAGAACAGACAATACTTGGTGGAAAGCAAACGTCGGTTGGTGCTGGTTGCGGCTGCACCAAAGACATAGGGGTGTGAGTGCGGTGGCAGAAATACCTTGTCTTGAGGGCTGAGTAAAGTCTCACAATAGCATCATGTTGCAATAATGGCCCCCTCTTATATGAAATAAAAAAGCCTTGCACAACTTATTATTGCTGGTCGAGGAGGAAAATAAGAACGGGTTCAAAATCCGAGTTCTAATGGGGCCATCTAGAGCTTTCGGACCAGCTGCCGATCAGCGCTAGGTACACACAGGAAGAATGGAGAATAGAGCATCAGAGAATACTAAAAGTATTACGAGAGCATTAAAAGCAACAGAGAACATTAAAGAGTATTACGAGAATCGAAAGCATCGGAGAACATGAAAAAGTATCGCAAAGCATTCCATAATCCCCCATTTCGGGTTTCAATGCAACACAAGGACAAGTCTGGCCAGGTAAGGAGTTAGCAAGGACTCAGACAGATCTAGCCCTTTCTTTCTTCGCAGGATTTACAGCACCCTGAAACAGGTCCTGCAACACGTCAAGCCATGCTGGGGGCATATCCAAATTGAAACGTCAATTGCACACTTTAGTTTGAGGGGCCTACCCCTTTTAGGATGTTTTACGGTGAATCCATTTTGGGAACGTTTTCCAATACTGAAATATGTGAGGCTTAAACCTACAATGCGAGGAGATGGCACTAAAAAAATTTTTTTTTTTGGCATGCAAAATTAAGCACAAGAGTATGTATTTATACACCCGAAGCAATGATGTTCAATTAACTTATCTACACTACATGAATCCTAGTGATTAAGTCTTAAAATTCTGAGCTTCAATTCATTTTGAGTTATACTAACAAATTTAAAGTTTTAATCCTTTGTCTATTCCAAAGACTGCACGGGAGACTGTTTGTTCGCTTATTGTGGATGGACTTGAATACAGACTGTTGCGTAAACTTGATAAGCTGGCGTAATTAATTTAGTGCCACTGGAATGTTTGCACTAGTTTTTCTGATATATATGTCGTAGAAATTCCCTGTTTTGCAACTCGATTGTATTTTTTTTTGTATCGCTAATATATTTTCTTACCCTTTTTTGAGTAATTTGACGTACATCAAACAAAAGGGGTAGTTATAATTGAAAAAGTTTCGCTAATACTGACGGCCACCATGTACAAATCTAGGAATTATCAGCTATCAAAGGTATTTAATAAGAGACCATACAAGTCCAGACGACAGAGGCCTTGTGATTGGTGTAGAAAGAAGAAAACCTGCTGCATTATGAGAAACGTCGATATTTGCTTAAATTGTGTTAAAGCCGGCCATGAGCGGTGTAAGTTTATGGATGGACCGGTAAAACGAAGGGTTAAACAGATTCATAACCCTCCCATTCTACCTAGTCAGCGAGTACCCAGGGTGTTATGTCAGACGTTTATGTCTTATAATTTGGCGACGGTGAAGTCAGGGACAATTGATCTTGATGCTGAAGGGGGATATACAGCCTTTCTGGTAAAGGCTGGTATAAGGCCGCAGGACACTGGACTGTCCAGTGGTAGTTTAGAAATGAGTTCTGGTTCTTCTTACAGTTCTGACACCAGTGGGGCCAGGTCTACGCAAACTAGTCCCTTATCTGGAAATACTGCAGTTGAGGATTCTGCTAGAATCATTCCCACAAATACTTGCACCCTGGACCTCCCCAGTCCTGCCTCTGGCGACTCTTCCAGCTTGGAGTCGTTGGTGGGAGGACCGTCTTCGCTTTCGCCCCGCAGCGATTTGGGATATTGGAAGCCAGGCAAGAACACTGTGCCGGTGGTGGTGGTGGGGAAAGGGGGAGAAAAGAGTATACTTGAGATTGACATTGGGGAGTTTGACGACTTGGACTTTGCCATGGCCCTTTAAGGAGGGATTAAGACACTGAGGAGGAGAGAGGATTCTAAGACACTGAGGAGGAGAGAGGATTGTAAGACACTGAGGAGGAGAGAGGATGAGGAAGGAGGAGCGCTTTGTATACCCACACACACATACACCTATACACCTATACACCCAAGCATCAAAGTCACCAAGTCGCCAAGTTTTCCCAGCATCTTCTTGAACCTTCCTTACATTATCCCGCCTTTCACCAAAAAGCACTCCACGAGCTTACGAGTATATAGTAATACAAACATCAAATGAAGTACCCCATCACTTGCCTGAAGTCAAACATTCACCACCCAAAGTGGCTATGTCACAGTCGCATCCCAAGAGTCACAGCCGTATGAGCTTGGACTCCAGCTGGTGTCGGTACCGTGCTTCACCCAAATAACTGCACTTGCTGCTCGCTTTACCAACAAAAAGTGCAATTTTATTATTTGCGATTTAGTTCTTTTCGAAGCAGAGTGATAGCCCGTCGAGCATGCAAACAAGGACGTGGTGACACACCCCTGCACAATGATCTGGTGTATTCCGTGCGTCGGAATGCGTAACCGAGTTTTAGGCGGATGTGCATGAAAAGTCGTACCTCGCGATTCGGATGACAAATACGACCCCATGAGTCATTGGGAGGATAAAAAGACCACCTGAGCCACAAAGCTACAGAACACAAATAACAACATGTTGCCCGGTATGGAAGATAGTTACGCGGATGCCGAGGACTTTTCTTACAAGAAAGAAGACCTAAAGCACTTACAGGGAGAATTGCCGGTATGGAATATCTTGCCCTCCTATGAAATGTATGCCTCTTCGTTTTACGGAGAGCTAGGTCCCGAACCTCCTGAGTACGAAGGCGAAGCAGGTCTGCTGTCGCTGCTTTCCAACTCTATCCTGATGGGAAGCAGTAGGGCCGCCACCGCAGTTTCAGCCGCATCCATAGACAACAGTCTACGATCGCCACAAGTACGGAGCTCAATTCATACAGATAACACCAGAGTGACTTTTGACGATGCTAGAGACAGCTCCTGGGAGAGTAGTGTATTGGATAACATTCACAAGCTTAATAACATGACTGACAGTGACAATCCTCGTGCGCAGGCGTTGAAGATGAAAGTGCAGTTTACCAAAGATATCTGTAAGGATGGAGAGGTGCCAGAGATTATTGACCCGTCAAATATGGAATATAAGCAAGGAGACTTGATAAACGGGTTTATCACCATTGAAAATATCAGTGACTATGAGACAAAGTTCAGAATGATGTATGTGTTGTTAGAAGGCACTATCACCACCTCCAAGACCAAGAAGAATTTCTTGCAAATGTTCGACTTCAGCAACAGTTTCTCCAAAAATAGGTGTGTGGGTCGATTACTCACAGAGTACCAGGACTGTCACGTATGTCCTTCGACTGTGGATTATGACGGGGCCCATATGACATTCAAAACTGGCAGAATCGAACCAAGAAAGTACTATAAGCGGTTTTTCTCCTTCAAAATTCCCGACCGGTTACTTGATAATGAATGTCCCAGTTATACGTTATCTAGTCATGTCCAATTACCTCCATCCATGGGTGACATCAAAGACTTTTCCCATTTGAACTCCAAAATAGAGTACAATGTGCTTTGCAGATTTATTGGTAAGGCTAAGGAATATGATTTCAATCCTAAGCAGGAAAACGCCTTGGTGTTTAACAAGAGGGGTGACGAGTATGTCATTCTCAAAGAAGCCAAAGCCCCAATAAGAATTGTGGAACAAACTTCAGAAGAGCCCCCAAACGTAGACTTGTACCAAGACTTGGTGTACGAAAGTTTGGTGAAAAGCATTGATGAAAAGATAACGTTCGGGAAGAAGCTTGCTGCAGTCAAGGCCAGCAACAGTAATATACAGGAAGGGGTTTTGGAGACCTTGGAACAGAGTGTTTTACAAGACAGTTCTGTGAAATTGGACCAGTTGTATATGCGAACCAAGGACAGCAAGCACGCACAATTGAACAAGTCGGAACCGGCACCGAAAACAGAAGTGACGGTGAAACCAGGGACGTCACTCCTCAAGAAATCGGCCCCATTGACGGTATCCACCCCTCGTAAAGTCTACCAGATTCCGTACGTGTCTCCCAAGAGGAGCCGATCCACTGAGGTTGCGGATCTAAAAATTTCCATTCCCATAAACTTGACGACGAAATCGGCCAATGCCCCAGTGTTGAAAAAGACATTCGTGGACCTTGTGTGTTTGACAGTACAATCAGATACGCCTATTCCGGTGGAATTTAACCATGGGTTGATCTTCAAGAATAATAAGCCGTGGGAGACAATGTTTACTGATACAGATGACATTCAGCACAACGTCCAACATTTCTTCAAGGATAAGTTTAACGAGATCAAAGACTTGAGTAAGAAGATAAAGATGGAAGATCTTCAGATCGAGAAACAGTTGCTCGAGAAAATCAAATGTTTGTCAAATCTACAGCAAAAAGTGATCAATTTGACAGTCAATGATCCCAAAATTTGCATCAGAACTACACAAGTCGATACGCTTACGTGGAACAAGATAAATGACACGTTACATACGCAGTTTGAGTTGAATCTCGATTTGAGAAACTGTAACACCAAAACCACAGGAAAAGCGAATTCCTTTGACGACTTCACATTAATTCCGGACTTTCAGAGCTGTTATATCTGCAGGATTTATTATTTGAAGGTGTTTTTGCAGTTTCTGAACCATTCCGTGTTGGTGAAGGTCCCTATATCGATTGTGCAACACTAGAGCCGCATATATATGACAGAGCCGTATGACTAGGCGGAATTGAAATCCTTATGACCAATATAATATAATCGTATGTACTTGCCTCGATGACCAATAAAATAGAATCGTGTGTGCCTAATAATAACATCCACAACTGCCTTAGTAATGATAATGGATTAATTAAGTAATAAATTCAACGGCCAAATGTGAGGCGGTTTACGGAAATGACTCATAGTAATAAAAGGCTCTACATCCTCCAAATTAAAGCGTCAATGATATTTATCTTCATGAATAGCACCCCATGGACTGTGAAGAAGTGCTAGAGGAGCTGCTGCACGATAAACCGGCGAACAAGCCCACAGCAGAAGAACGAGATGTGGCTGCAAATAATCGCGTGGGTGTAGCAGTTCCTCCCCACTACGCGGTTGCAGACGTGTTACAGTCGGAGGCGCACCAGCCACCCATGTACAGTGCCCTGGAGGAGAATCGAGGCACTTTTGTGACATTTGAAATGCCCCGGTACACGGAATTGCCGTCATACTATGCTTCCAGTGCCAGAAGTGTGGTAACCTCGTACTCTGATTCTACGTATGCAACGGGCACCAGTGATATGGATGCAGAGGATGGCACAGATGCAGGATCCGGGTTGACCACGGCTGCTAGCACCATCTGTACGGTGCATCAATTAGACACGGTCGACATCTATGATGGGTTGAACATCACAGTTTCCTTAAACGGAGCCTACCCTGAAGACTTTGAGTACAAAGGGTCGGAAATCATACAGGGAACAGTATCCATTGTCAACTCTAGTGATAAAGATGTGCCTTTCGACATGGTTTTGGTGAGGTTAGAAGGAACTGTTACAATAAATGGCCGCAAAACCAATTTTCTTCAGATGTGGGAACACAGTTGCAGCCATTGCAAAAATATTGCACCACAAGAAGAAAACCCCCAAATTGCCAGTAAGTACACCCACGATGTATTGTATGCACACACAACGGGTGTACGCCCGTTCCAGTTCCAAATTCCCACCATGTTGTTGGAAGATAATTGCTGCCACGGATTGCTCTCCCATACACATGTTCTTCCATGTTCCAGCCATACCGGGTCTCTTGGGTTGGCTCGGGTTACAATCAACTATAATGTGACAGCCCGGGTGATCGGGAGAAGTCTGTTGTATGACACTGGCCAAAGTAGTGATCAGTATGTGATTGTAAAGCAGCATTTGCAACCACTTTCAATTATTCCTCACATTGAAAGTACCTGTTTCACCACTCAGTTGGCTATTTACAACAACTTGGAGAGAGAAGTCGACAGAAAGATCCATACCCTCCAGAAACTCTGTCAGGTCTTGGGAGGAAGAGACGTCAAAGATATGGAGGATTTTTCTGCCCTTGCAGATTCAATTGAGCGTGATATCGTTTTGAGCAGCAAAGGCTCCCAATTATATCAGTATACAGGATATAGATGGTATACTCCAGTGGAAACCCCTTCCAATACCAGAGAATTCCTAGTCAAATTGGTTTCGGTATCAACCCAGACAGTCTTTTCCAAAGGTAAACTTCATTTGGCTACTCCATCTCGCGTATATCATATTCCATACACCCAACAACTAAACCATAAAGTAGATATCCCCATAACCTTGTGCCAAAACGGGTCCCCGGCCAAATTGAAGGTTTCGGAGGTGAAATTAGCGATATTGACGTTGAATAGTAGTCGTCCCATTCCTGTGGAATTCAACCACAGTATGATTTTTAAAAACACAAACCCACGAGTGGGGGAGGGGGATAGTTTCAGGGAGAACGTCATCAACAAGTTCCAGCTAAAACTCAAGGAATTGGTGGGGGCCATGCAGGTCTTGGGGGCAGATAGAAGCCAAGTAGATTTAGAGATGTTGAATTCATTGAGGGCATTGGCTCACATCAAGGACAAGCTCGTGGAAATTCCCATTCCACACAAAATTCAACAGAATAATTCCACTGTTAGTGATCCTGTATGGACCAAGAACAACCGTGGAAAACCATCTTTGTTCACAGCCACCACAGCCAATTTTCTTACCAGCTTTACTATTGCTTTGAGTATGGCTGATATTCAATCACCTGCAGTTAGAAAAGTATTTGGCTCATTCAAGCTTCTTCCACAGTTTCAAAGCTGTCATGTTGCTAGATTCTATTACTTCAAGGTCCATATGCAGTTCGGCGATCATTTGTTCAACCTAAAGTTGCCATTTTCCGTAACTAATTGAGTATTTATTAATATATTTTAGCAACCCCAGATTTTAAGCTTACGTTCATTCCCTTGCCGTGAAATTGTATGACTGGTGGCTTCATGTGGCTTTGGTAGTGCCTCGCCGAATGCAAGTAATTTCACTCTTTTGCACGATAAAGCAAGTTATATTTGTATACATGAAATTTCGCAACCAGAGTTCGGTTGCATCATAGCCATTCATGGGCTGTGTGGAGAAGTATAAAAAGGGACGGTAAACTCAATCGAACTTTTCTAACATATCAAACAACATGGGATTAACAGATAAAATTCAAAGCAAATTCGGAAACAAACAAGAAATTGACAACTTAGACAAACAAGGTGGAAAACTTGTGGGAGACGAGAGGTTTAGTGACGGAATCCAAAAACAGTACAAGGACGGCAAGTTCAGCAAGGATAGTACTGGCAAGCAAGCCAATGATCTTGACAAGAAAGGAGGGACTTACCAGGGGAAAGAAAATGTCAGTGGAACTGAAGGTGGCAGCAAGTATGCAGGTACCAAAGGTGATTCTACTGGAGCCCCAGGTGGAGTTGGATCTGGAGTAGGATCTGGATCTGGAGCAGGAACTGCAGGCGTAGGAGCTGCAGGAGTTGGAGCCGGTGGAGCAGGAGCTTATGGAGCTCATCAAAGCTCCAATAGACAAGCCAACGACAGCTATGGAGACAGCTACGGTTCCAACACCGGCCACGGAAGTAAGGCTAGTGGCGGCTATGGAAGTGCTGGAGCCGATAGTTATGGAACTGGAGCCGATGGTGCCTATGGTAAAGACACTCATGGAACTACTGGCTCTCATGGCACCACTGGCTCTCATGGTGCCTATGGTAAAGACACCCATGGAACCACTGGAACTGCCGGTGCAACTGGTGCTTATGGTTCCTCTGGAACCGGTGCTCATGGCCAAGACACCCACGGCACAACAGGATCCACTGGTGCTTATGGTTCCTCTGGAACTGGTGCTCATGGTCAAGACACCCACGGCACAACAGGATCCACTGGTGCTTATGGTTCCTCTGGAACTGGTGCTTATGGTAAAGACACTCACGCTACACCCTCTACCGGTGCCTATGGGAAAGACACTCACGGAACTACAGGCTCCACTGGTGCTTATGGGTCCTCTGCTGGAACCGGAACTGGAAATCACAAAACCGGTGCCTACGACGACGGTTTCTCCAAACAGTCCAAGGCTGGTGCCCAAGCAGCATACGGAGGTGCTACTACTGACGACCCAACCGCCAAATCCAAACATGGTAAAGATGCTGCCATTGCTGGAGGCGGAGTGGCTGCTGGAGGTGCTGCTGCTTACGGAGCTAATTCTCATAGCAAATCTCATGCCAAGACAGACTCCACAGACTCCAGTTACGGTGACGACGACATATCTGGTTACACTTACAATGGAGGACTGAGCACTGGCACCCCCTCCAAAAAGTCTGGTGTTTCCGGTTTCTCCACTGGTAACGAGCAATTAGATGCTAAGATTGCGTCTCTTGAACCAGCTGTGCAACAGCAAGCCAAGAATGCGTTTGAGAAGGGCTACAAGGACGCCAAGAATACATTTAAGGCCTAAAGGTTTATGTAGGTATGATATTTTAATGAAATGCAAATTATTTGTTGAGATACGTAAATGAAATATTTGCAGCCAAAGCAAGCAGTCCGCAGCAGCAATTGCCAGTTAAAAAGTGCACAAAAACACTGTTAACTTGAACAGCTACACTGCTGCATAGTATACCGGTCATCTACGTCGTTGGATACCCATCTCTCTTCCACGTCTTTTAAATCGTCGCCCCATTTGGATCTATCGAATGGATGAAACGACATTTTTTCCAATTTCTTGAGTAGTGAAAGGTCTTCACCCTTGGACTCAGTAGTGCCGTCGATCACTTCATCCAATATCCAGTTCCGGGGTAAAAATAACGGATTATATTTCTGGGCCTCGGTTCTTGAGTATCCAAGCTTTTCTGATTTGGCCAATTCCCCCAGGTACTTTGGAAGCCATTGTACTACGAGTTCTTCCATATCGTCAACAGAAAGAACATCATGGCTCTGGGGCACCAATTTTGCAGCAATGGCTTTAAAATCCGTGGTGTTGGAGTCGAATTCTAATTGCTGCAATTTGACAAAGAACCCATTAAAGTCACACTCAATCTTCTCCAATACCTTAAGCAAAGGAGTTATTAAGGCCTGGTTCTGTTCATTAGGTTCAAGTCCGTCCACCAATTCAGGAGATAATCCTAGCCGGTTGTAGAAACTTCTGACATATTTCTTGGTGTAACAGTGCATGTACAACAGGCGTCCAGCATCCATGATTTTACTAATACGTTTGACAGCTCTTTCTTCTGCCAAGGAATCCAAAACCTCCTCTTCGTGTAGCAAAGCAGCCATATCTTCACCAAGTCTGGTCAAATTCCACCATATGGCAGTGGGAGTGTTACTATAGCTGTATCTACTCTCATGATCTTCGGAATTGGGGGTATAGTCCGGCTTGTACTTGTCCATGATGGAAAATGGACCATAATCCATAGACAATCCTAGTATAGATGTATTATCAGTGTTCAATACTCCGTTCAAAAACCCAAATGTCTGCCATTTTGCAGTAGCCAATGCATTTCGGACAATGATTTCAAAATACAACTTTTGATAGTCTGTCAACTCTCCCAAATCCTTCAAAAGCATATCGTTGCTGCTCAGTACCTGGGTCAACCAAGGGAATTTCACCCCATTTACCGTGAACAACTCGTCAATGCAGTAGTCACATAACTTCAGAAGCCCCTTGATATCTCCTCTCATTCTGTGAAGATCAAAGGTACCGATTCTGATCCACAGCTCAGCAAATCGACACACTATAGCACATCTTTCCGGGATATACCTCCTGGCCAAGGTATCTGGCAAGTACACTAGCGACAAGGCTCTGGCTGTGGGCACACCAATGGCATTCAAATGCTCTGAAATGATATATTCTCGAATAGAAGACCTTAATACTGCTTTTCCATCGGCAAATCGAGAATACGGGGTCATTCCCGCCCCTTTCAACTGTAATTCGTACTTTGTTCTTGTCTTTGTATCGTCCACTTTGTTTTTAGGAACTTCAAACATGTTTACCACTCGGCCATCTCCTAATTGGCCGGCAAATTGCCCAAACTGGTAACCAGCGTAAGCCATTGAATAAGGAAACGGATATTCATCAACAAATGCAGGATCCTGATACAACTTGCCGCTAACAATATCACGATACACGTCTGAGGTTATCTCGCTAGCATCCAACCCAAGATCCTTCAATGCAACCTCGCTTGACGTGAGATATTTGTAAGTCTTTCTTTCTTCTGGTAAAGTGAAGGAGAAGTCGCCCGTCTCCAACATTCGGGGTTTGTGGATGATATTATTTTCATTGTTAAGGGCCACTTGCGGGGTGGGAATACTGTGGTCTGGTAAAAGCTTGCTGGTGAAACTGGAACTTTTTGGTAGTTTGGATAATGAAGACATGAGTGATTTGGATAGTTTCATTTTGAAGTGCTCGAGTGAGAAGTTGCAATGAGGTTATGTCTGGGTTTTATATTTGTGGACGTTAGGGTTTTTGTGGATCTTTGAGTTTGTGGACGTATTGATTATGTGACGTTGACGTAGACATGAATGTGTGATCTAGGTGGCATCTATATGTGGGAGCAACATCGCTTACGTAAACTGATCTTTGTTAGGGGAGAAGCGTGTGAGGCATTGAGTGCATTTACCAAAAAGGTCACCAGCATTAGATCGCCTGTGAGCCTCACAAAAATTACAATTAGACTACACATTCTTTCCTGATAGACCTAATCAAGTTTCGAAACAAGATGACACTGTGAAGCAAAGAGACTGGACTGACACTCAAATGACGCCACTGACTTCTTGACACCTCCTGGTATATTCCTCCCGCTGTCTCCAACGTATTTGCTAAATTCCCCCATATTTGCTTCTGACTTCAATTACTCCCATCAAATGGCTTATTAAGGGGACACTGGTCCCTGTTCGTCTAGCCCTGTCGTTTTTGTTCTGTCCCTGTCCTATCTTGTCTTAACTTGTCTTACTTGTTTGTCTTGTCCCTATCCCTTGGTAAACTAATCAACTACCACCTACAAATGAACTATTTTCATGAACGGATTGCTGCTCTTCTCTGAATGAAGGTTCAGCTTCTTCGTTTCTGTTTCATCAGTTTCCTTGGTTAGGTCTAGCAGGCAATGGTGTGCGGTCCAATGCTTGGTTAAGAATGGTCATCTGTGCCCATAAGTTCTCGTAAATTTGACTTTGTTCGTCGAATTCGTGAACCTACAAAATTTGTCTCTCCCTTTTTTACCAACCCCTCCGAACTGTAGGACACTAATGCGCTTCTTAAACATCTTAAAAATCTTAATTAAAGATCTTAAAATAAAACGCGGCTTTTTCACAGAAACAATGATAGCAAAGGCATTGACCAGGAGCCGGAGCCGATACCAGCTTATCGCAGGTATAATTGCCCTATTTGTCGTGTATCATGTGGTGAAGAGCCAGCCGGGAGCTTCTATTGAGCTGACTAATTCCAACGACGTCGTGACCTCCAAGCCTTTGAGTGATCCCGTAGATGTTGTGAAAGTCACCCCCTCCAAACCTGAGGACGCTGTGGGCGGGGGTTTCTTGCAGGATGCAGATGAGGCTGCAGTAGAGGAGGGGTTTGGGCCAGATGAATTGAAACAGGAGTCGAATGTGGGCCAAAAAGAGGAAACCGACCCAAAGGAGAAAGATCCGAAGGAGAAAACAGGCAAAGATCCAAAAGGGAAAGGTCTGAATCAGAGTGGCAGTACAAAAACAGTAACTCCAAAGATGCTTGAAAAAATCCGGGACTTTACTGTATTCTTCGACGACCTTGAAAACTACGTTATACAATCACCGCTGATAAAAGATCAATATAAAACAGAAAAGGCCAAAGAGATATTTTCCAGCGATTCAAACTTTCTATTTTCCAAGGAGTATTTAGAAAATGTCCTTGATATACCAGATACCACGTTTCAAGAGCTCAAGGAGTCCCACAAAGGGTACGTGGACGTACATATGAAGAAGCTTATTGAAGATTACGGAATTTCGACATTTGGTAATATTTTAAAAACAGACCCGGAATGGCACAGCTACGTTGGAACCCAGGGTTACGTCTTGATAGGTGGTGGAAAGTACAGTTGGTTATCATTTTTGGTCATCAAGCAAATTAGAGCCACTGGGTCTACTATTCCTATTGAGTTGTTCATTCCATCCAGCGTGGAATACGAAGAGAAATTCTGTGAACAATTGCTTCATGGCTATAATGCTAGATGTAATGTGTTTGACGACAAGTTGGCAGCACGGTTGGCGGTGGATTTCAATATTGGAGGCTACCAATACAAAATGTTGGCATTATTAAGCTCCAAATTCGAGAATATTATTTATTTGGACTCAGACAACTTTCCCGTCAGAAATCCCGAGTTCATACTCGAATCAGATCTTTTTAAAGAAAGAGGATTGATCATGTGGCCTGATGCGTGGGCAAGAACAACCAACCCCAAATTTTTTGATATAGCTGGGGTTCAGGTCAAAGAGAAAAAGATCAGAACAAATAAATATGACGAAAACAAAGGAATCAAAGAAGATGCAACGTTCAAGGATTCATGGTTCCACAACTTTGAAGGAACAATACCAGACCCTACGTCGGAAACAGGTATGATGGTTATAAACAAGACGAAGCACGTCAAAACCTTGTTGTTGAGTTTGTACTATAATATTTTCGGACCCAATCATTACTATCCTTTAATGACTCAAGGGTCGGCCGGAGAAGGTGATAAAGAGACGTTTATTGCAGCAGCCCATGTCTTACAAGAGCCATGGTTCCAGACTCTCAAGCAGTTCAAGTGGTGTGGCTACTTATCCGAAGATGACAATAAGTTCAAATCCAAAGCCTTGGGACACTACGACCCCATCCAAAGTCAAAGAGACCCCGATGCGGATTTGGACATCATTTTCATGCACTTGTCATACCCCAAATTCTACCCCAATTGGTTAGTAGATAACCACGACTTGGTGTATGCCGAACTGGGATCTCATATCAGAATGTACAAGGATATTTATACCAATTCCGGATATGACTTTGATTTGAGAGTACTCCAATTTTTCACGCAAGGAATATGCTCCAGCTACTACGACGACACGGGCAAGTCGATTTTTGAAGACGGGCTCAAAAAGGAAGACGAGTACTTGGGAAACTACCTTGGATACGTTGCAGACGAAGCAGAAGCCAATGAATCAAGATGCAAAGAGGTTTTCATTCCTCATCTCAAATGGTTAAAAAAGACCACCGAATTCCCCCACCTGGTGGTGCAACCCAAACCTCACGGCGACTTTGCGGCTGAACTTTCGTCATGATACCTTTTGTGCCTTATATATATCTCATGTACTTATCTCCACAGTTTTTTGCAACTTGGGAAAAACTATTACTCATATTTAACAGATAAAATTCCGCAGAAATCGTTTGTATTTCCACAATGTCATCTATAATAAAGGCCCCTTTGTCCAAGTCGTTGAAAATTGCTTTAATTCAGATCGCGGCTGGTCCCGACAAGGCAGCCAATTTGGCCAAGGTACATGCCTTCATCGAAAACGCTGTCAATGGCTCAAAAATTGGCAAAATCGATTTGGTGATGTTGCCAGAATGTTTTAACTCTCCCTACGCCGTTGATCAATTCAAGAACTACGCAGAAAAGATTCCTTCGGGAGAAACCACACTGTTCTTGTCGGAGACTGCTAAGAAGTATGGGGTGTTTTTGATTGGTGGGTCCATCCCTGAGTTGGATGGCACTAACGTTTACAATACCTCCTTGACATTTTCTCCTGAAGGAGAGATTATTTCCAAGCACCGAAAGGCACACTTGTTTGATATAGATGTGCCTGGTGGAATAACTTTCAAGGAATCTGTTAGTTTGACTGGAGGTGACAAAGCAACGGTTTTCAAGTTGGGAGACTATGGAAATATTGGGTTAGGAATTTGCTACGATATTCGGTTTCCCGAGTTGGCTACGATTGCAACCCGGTCCCCTTACAATTCGTTTGGGATGTTCTACCCCGGGGCATTCAACACCACCACTGGGCCCATGCATTGGCACTTATTGGCCCGAGCCAGGGCCATTGATAATCAAATATTCACGGTTTTGTGTAGTCCTGCCAGAGACGTTAATAGCGGGGGGTACCAGGCGTACGGACACTCCTTGGTGGTGGACCCGAGTGGTAACATTATCAGTGAAGCAGGGGAGGGAGAAGAGATTATCTATGCTGAATTGGACCCAGTTCTTTTACCGAAAATTAGAGAGAGTATTCCCATCCATTTTCAAAGAAGGTTCGACATTTACCCGGACTATGTGAAGGGGGACATCAAGGTGGGTGACAAGTGACTGATCAACAATTTTTAGATTTCACATTTTTTAGACAAGTCAATGTTTTCAACTTAAGACACATAAAGGCTTCTATTCTCTAAAAACATATTTTTGTATACTCTATCTATCAATCATCTTCGTGTCTCTTGACAAACTCCGTCACCGTCTTAACAAAGTCCTTGGGGTTTTCACTGATAAGCCAATGGCCCGCTTTCACATCTCTAACCTCGAAATTGGGAAAGAACTTGCCTATTTCAGGAATATACTCATCCGGCACATAATCCGACTCCGTTCCTCTGATGAACAATGCAGGACCACGGGTCCATCTGGAAACGTTGGGATCATAAGGCCAACTGGCAATGAGACCAGCTTTTAATGCATCAGCAACGATATCCAATGGGATTTTACTGGTGATGGGATCTTCTTTCTTTCCTCGGTTCAAATTGGTCAATAGAAACTGTCTGACGTGCTGGTCGGGCTCCACCTTTGCCAATTCCTTGTCCACATCCTTGATATTGGTGTACTTGTATAATTCAATAGACTTTTTGAACGAATTGATGTACTTTGAAAACGAGGAAGAAGACACTGCCAACTGGATAGGAGCGTTATCCACCGAGATTACCATCTTTAAGAGCTCGGGGCGTCTTAATGCCACAGCCATGGCGGCTTTAGCACCCATGGAATGACCAATCAATATGGGGTTGTCGAGTTTCTGAGTGTCTATCAACCGTTCAACATCTGCTGCAAGACTGGGGTAATCCAATCGTCTCACATGGGGCGAGGCGCCAAAGTTCCGGAGGTCGGGCGATATCACGTCGCGATGGAGCTCGTTCGCCAACATTTTCCCTACTGTTCGGTTGTTGGTTTTGGAACCAAATATGCCATGTAAAATTATCAATGGATTATTGGACTTTTTTGTTTGTGGCAGGTAAATGTCGTAGGATAACGCAACCGATTCGATGTTTTTGTCTAGGGCATCTGCGAGGTACGACTGGCTGGAGTACCACCGCGTTGGCGAAAGGGTTCTGGTGTGTTTGAGTAGAAGCTTCATGGTAATTTTCGCGCAAGAAGAATGGGGAAGAAATAGAAGGTGGATTAGAGAGTGTGGAATGGAGAAGGGAGCGACGTGCAGAAAAGAGGAACTGTTGAGAGTGGGATTGGGCACGACTTGTGGAATTGGGGGCACACCAAGGAGACTGACAGTTTTTTTATCATAAAGGTTGCTTTAGGTGTAGATGTTTGAAGATATAATCTGATGGTCCAGAAGAAGGAAAAGGCGTGTACCCACCATTTTAGCGGGGTACAGTTGGGGCAGCATATTTTACCATGTGTGGGCAAAACAGTAGTTGTGGGGATCCTTTCTCATTACTGTACGGTAGTTAGGGCATGTCAAGAGCCCCGCCGTCATGGAAACGCGAGATTGATTCCTATTCCGAAGTATATTCCCTGCGAGTACAACGTTGTAGTCCAAAAATGCGCCGTTACTAATCCCCTTGCTCAACCTCTGGCATATAAATAGCGCCGAATTCCCACCTGTAAAAAAATCTGTCACAAATGTCGTCTCCACAAAAGTAAGTTTTATTTTTCACCAGTGGAAAATTCCTACTAACAACTCAGGTGTTTGAAAAAGTTCAGTTTATCCGACGGTACATCCATTCCAGCCATTGGTTTGGGCACCTGGAAGGCCAAGGACGAAGAGGTTTATGAAATCGTCAAATACGCCTTGTCCATTGGCTACAGGCACATAGATACTGCTGCTGCCTACGGTAATGAAGAGCCCGTCGGAAGGGCCATCAAAGATTCGGGGATTCCCCGAGAAGAGATCTTTGTCACCACCAAATTATGGTGCACCAAACACAATAGACCCATGGTTGCGTTGAAAGAGTCATTAGAACGGTTACAATTGGATTATGTGGACTTGTATTTGATGCACTGGCCTGTGTTTTTGAACCCAGAAGTCGACGTAGGTATCCCCTTATTACCAACCGGTAAGAGGGACATTGTGTTGGATTGGGATTTTGTCAAGACCTTTGAGTTGATGCAGGAGTGTGTAGAGTCTGGGTTAGCTAGATCCATCGGAGTGTCCAACGTTTCCGTGAAAAATATGAAGAAGTTATTGGCAGCCAACTTCAAGCACAAGCCAGTGGCTAACCAAGTGGAAATCCACCCCTACTTGCCACAATTGGAGTTGAACGATTTCTGTTTGAAGAACAATATTATCTTGGAGGCCTACTCACCTTTGGGATCTGACGGGTCACCTTTGTTGAAGGATGAGACGCTTATTAAATTGGGTGCAAAATATGGAGTTTCTGCTGCCACTATTATTTTCAGCTGGCTTGTGGGCAGAAACATCACTCCGCTTCCTAAATCCATAAATCCTAGCAGAGTGGAACAGAACTTGTTGACGGTGGTGCTCGAGGATGGCGATGTTGCCACGATCAATGGTATTTCCAAAACTATCAGCAAGAGATTCTGTGATCCAGACTGGGACCCTGTGGATGTTTTTGCGGAGTAGAATTCCTTATACATCTCCGCCTGGAGAGTGCAACTGTGGGAAAGCTCCATGTATTGTCTATAAAGTATCTTCTATAAAAGTAAAAGAAAATTGTTCACCGAGCTCACTAGGTCCACATGCCTTCAAGCGGAGGTACTGGAACACCGGTCAAAATAGCTACTTGAAACCAATGTCGTAATCGACTAAAGTCACTCTGTACTTGACATCACCGGTATACGTCTTGGTCAAACCCTTATTGACACTCTCCTCAGAAATAGGTAAAAGCTCACACCATGGAACAATACCCTTTTCTTCCACCAACTCCAACATTTCAAGCATTTCTTTCCTGTTACCTAAATGAGATGAACCAAAGGAAGACCCGTTGTTTATAAAGTCAAATGCTGCCAACTGGAATGGTGCTTCAGGTAATCCTGCAGATACAAACAGACCATGGACCGTCAAGCATTTAAAGTAGTCACCACTGAACCCCTTGTTGGAGTTGGCACACGACAAAATAAAGTCCAATTCGAACTCGTAAGGCTTACTCCAATCTTTCACGGTAGTATCAATGTAGTGCTTTGCACCCAATTTTAAGGCATCTTCCTTTTTGGCTTCACCTCGGGACATGGCGTAAACCTCGGCCCCCAAAGCATTGGCCAATTGGATGGCCATGTGGCCCAAGCCACCAATACCCACAATACCAACCTTGGCCCCTGGTTTGGTGATGGCTCTCTTCAATGGAGCAAAAACAGTGATTCCAGCACAGAGTAATGGAGCATATTCCGGTTTGTCCAAGGCTTTTGAAATTGGAAACACAAACTGTTCGTGGGCAGAAACGTAGTTGGCATAACCCCCATAAGTCATTTCTCCGTTCTTTGGACTGTTATAAGTACTAACCATCAGTTTACAATAGTTTTCCGAGCCTGACTCACATGGCTTACATTTCCAGCACGAATCGACTTGAGCCCCCACTCCCACTCTGTCACCCACTTTAAACAAACTTACAGCAGACCCCACCTTGGTTACCGAACCAATGATCTCGTGGCCTGGAATAACTGGCACTTTTACCTCACCCCATCCTCCGGTAACAGTGTGAACGTCACTTCCGCAAATTCCACAGAAATCAACTTTTACCTCGACATCTGCATCCCCGAATGTTCTGGGGGTGAAGGAGATCTTCTTACTTTGGTTGTACTTGGTGGTGTCGAGAATGGCGAAACCCTGGTAACTCATTTTGTTGAATTTTCACCAGACTGGCGGATGTCTATGCCTCTTATAGCAATACTAAAATCCGAAGCAAAAACGGTTTAGCCACAGACGTTCGGAATAATGGCGCCGCTGACAGGTGAAATTGCATAAACAGGTAATTGATGCGCTCGTTATCAGTGGCACCGAGGATTGGGGTCAAATGGTATGACGTAGTATTATAGATTGAGGGAAGGAGTTATACGAGTAGCAGCAGGGTGGAGCAGTAGGAATCGTAAGAACCACAATAACCTAAGGACCGTAAAGGGCAAGCAGACGTTTGCAGCAAAACCAGAAAAATGTGAAAAAAAATAATCCAAATCGGAAATAGTGGAAAATCTTATCAACAATTGATAAAGCTAAATTGCCAATCATATGCGATGTAGGGAAGCTAGACAAGCAAGAGTGTCAGGATAATCAAGGGTCTGTATGCTTTGGGTAATGGGATCCAGCAGCTCTTCCATTGGTTACAATATTTTGCTCCTAACTTTGCTGCCTTTTTGACTGCATGTTGCATTTTCGCTTAATTGGTGCATCATTTTTTATCTTATTATGGCAATCTTTTGCACCACCGGCTTGTTCCAGCAGCGTAGGTGGGTCCAGAAGTCTACACAGCGGGCTTACTATATTGGGCTTAAGAACGAGCTTACTACAATAGGCTTAAGAACGAGCTTACTACAATAGGCTTAAGAACGAGCTTACTACAATAGGCTTAAGAACGAACTTACTACAATAGGCTCACAAGAAGTAATAGAGTGAATGTCTGCAATTCTGGAACATCTGCAGTTTTCCCTTATAACTAGAGCAAGACTGGCGTTACCTTGCTCAATATGCCTCAACTTCAGATTTTGAACTTGGCTCTGGAATCTGCTGTTTTATTTACTTTCATAGAAACGTTATTTTGCAACTTTTGCTGCACAGAGTAAACGTCACACATACCCCTCCTTTCATAGGACGTCATTTTTACTCTTTCATACAGGGTATATTCGTATTATACAGTCCAACACAAGTCATTGGTTAATCTAATAACTTCACATAGTTGGAGGGACAGATACCGATCTGGCCATTGGCTCTTCTAGCCTGCCACCATTTACCATCAATATCGTCCACCTCCAACATTTCATCCTTGACAAACGAAATCTCATTGATATCATCAGGATTAGCATCGTAGCTGTACAAGGCTTTGGCCTTATATCTGAAATTCATCACCGGCTGGTTATCAGCTTGTTCCGTATTGTAAATGGTAGATCTCTTTTGGTTATTGGTAAGGTCTCTGTTGTTTATATCACTGGAGCTGAAGTTTTCTAAACCATTCAATTGGGACGAGGACATGTATGGGGTGTTTGAAGATTTATTGTTGGTTGTTAACTGGCTCTGTCTTAAGTTGTTATCTTGGAATTGGTTGGAGGTAGTGCGATGAGTAGGTGGAACCATAGGGTTGGCAAAATCTTCTTGATCCTCTAAGCTGTGGTTGTTGAATCGTTTATCGTCCAAATGATTGTGCTGATTATTTTTCAACGAGAAAGAATCAATAAATTGATTAGTGGGACTTTCGGGATGACCACCGAAATAGATGATCCATGTCAAATTCAACATGGCCAACAACATGGAACCAGCCCCACAACATAAATTAGCAGATACGGTCTTACTACTCTTGGCATCCGCGTAAATAAGGTTATTGGTGGTGTTGGAGGTGTTGACAAATGCAATAGACAATAACCCCACTAATGTGAATTTATACAACTCGATGGTGTTGAATAAGTAAAGGAACGTTATGGCAATCATCAAAAGTATTTGGTATACCAATCCCCACCATGTGAAACGAGGAAAATTCTCGGCGTCACTACTAGCAGCACCAGCTATTGATACGATCCACGCGATCAATCCAAAAGTGATGGTGGCTATGGCAAATGGATCAGCCAATAAGCCGGATAATTTAAAAGCCATGTGTTTCTGGTAAGGTATTTATGGTACAAGAAGGAGCGAATCAAACAACGGTACGAGTTTTGGAGACGCGAAAAAAAGGAAATGGAAGCGGTGATTGTGACGAGTTCACGGGTAAAGGCACAAAACAGACGTGGGAGACAATTTGTGGGTATCAAGATTGTACTTCCGTAGGTAAAATTGTACTTCCAATACGGTTAAAGTGTTGATTGTTTATGGAACTAATAAAAATTTTGAGAAAAAAACACTCACCAGTCCTCACCCAAACAAGAGTCGTGTATTTAGACGACAGTCGTGCGCGTACCGAGAATAAATGGCGTTCTAGACCCCAGTGCCTATCGTGGCGGTGGGTGTGGTTCTAGCTGGTAGCAAAAAACCGGCGTCCGATGTTGCATAAGAATTCAACCACTTTGGTGTAGACACGCAAATAACCGGCAAAGCGTTGGCCTGATAAATGGCGACTTGAAACATATCGAAAGTTAGTGCCGTGATGTCTTGTTCTTTCTCATTCGCCTGTCTTCTTTCTCTTTCACCTGTCTTCTTTCTCTTTCGCCTGTCCTCTCCTCCTCACTCCACACGCCGCTTTTTGTTCTCGTACCCTATATCAAGATCAAAGCTCAAGTCGTCAATCACATCAGCGTTATTAGAATGGGATTCTAGTTCCTTGTAATCGAGCTTGGTATTGGTCACCAACTTGCCAAAACTTTTTTGGATCTTTTTCGGCGAAGGAAGACTGAAGGAGTCTGATGTCTGGGTCTTCTGAGAATTTAAATAGGTAACAAGCTCGTTCGTGCAGTCACTGGGGTAAAACAAGCACCATTTGAGGTCTTTGATATTGGGATAGTTGAGGAGTTCTTGTTGATTATTTTGCATTATTTCGAAAATGTAATTTATCGAGACAATAGGAATTTGCCAGTTTTTGGCTGCCAACACTTTGTTCTTGGTAGATATGTAACTGATGGCATTAAACGAACACTTGGTTCTTTCATTATAAAATAGGTTCTCTGGTAAGTTTTTTTTGAAGATTTCGATATTAATGATTAACAAATGCATGGATGAGTTGAACTTTTCATTGATTTTAAATCCCACCAGTTCACAAAGCTTAGTGAGATGAAGGTACTCTATACCTTTGAACCCACTTAAGCACATTTGAAACTCTTTGAAACTGGTGAGTTTGGGGATAGGGTCGCTCCATTCATCGTCTTTGACTTCGCCATAGTAAATAGATCTTTCCACAAACCACTCAGTTTTTACAATGCCCTGTGCCGTCTCCGGCACCGATTCCGTGGAAAATGGCACCAACGTATACTGTGCACCTGAGGGAAGTATTCTACCTCCATTATTCTTGATAATATTGGTCAATATGCTTGTTTGTTGAGGGGTGAATTTAGTCAAGGTAAAAGTGATGCTTTTGAACACATTTTTGGCATCTTGTTTTGCCTGCGTCGGCTTCTCAAGCACATCCTCTTCCTCTCCCTCTTCCTCTTTGTCGTCTACTTCTTCGTCAAACGAATTGGTCCGGTGGTGCAGTCGTTTACTCCGTAGCGGCCCCTCTCTTGTACTATTCATGATGGAGTTCCACACATCCACATTCTTTTTGATCTTCAAGTCTTTCAGCACCGGCATGGGCTTGTCCTCCTCCGGCAAAGCATAGGTTTTAACTTGGGGAAAATCGGGGTACTTTTCCAATTTATAATCTTCCACATTCATCAAAGCTCTTCGTTTCATGCTATCAAAGATGAATCTCGGATGTACCACAGGAATATCCCATTCCACCGCCTTATCATACCGTCTGCCAAACCTCACATTGGTCAAAAACACGTTCTGTGATGCCGATAAGCTGGTGGTGGCATTACCACCATTTTCTGTGATGAACTGCTTTATTTCGTTCAAAGTTGTGGGTGTTATCTCCACCTTTTCATCTGACTTCATATGTGATGTGCAAATAGTCAATTTATGGAAAATCGGGAGTACATAGTGCTTGATGTCAATGGGGGTACCATCCTTGTACAGGAGGTACATGGAATCAATGGCATTGGGTATCAAAAACGTCATATCATACCTGTTTTCAATGCAATAGATGTATTTGGCCGTGTGAGTGTCCCCCACAATTAAGTAGTTGATATGGGACATTAAATCGTTGCAGAAGGAGCCACCCATCTCCAACACTTTCCTCTCGAGGTCCAAGCGCTTTTCGGCCGTCATGGCGGTGCAGCAGAAGGAAAGGTCCTGTAATGGCAGCATGATGCTTGAAAATATACGCGTTTCGAGAAGCGCACTAGTGAGAGAAGATATAGGGAAGACAAGGTAATAGAGACCCAGACGGTATTTGTGTCTTTGCGTGCGTGTGTTTCTTCGTGTTTGTGTTTCTTCGTGTTTGTGTTTCTTCGTGTTCGTGTTCGTGTATGTCGTATTGGCAACTTGTTGTTTGTGATTGTTACCTTTATCAAACTCCAAAAACGAAAAGCGAAAACCTCATTTCGCTTCCAGTTTACTTTAATTAATACATAATAGCCCCGAAACATACGAGCACAGCATGCCCTCCAAGGGCAGCAAAGCCGTATATACTACGTACATATTGACGGCACGTGATTTGTATCCGAGGTAGTCAAGCTTACGAAACATAAACAGGCTCTAAAAACAGTAAACGCATTACCAGATATGAAATACAGGAAAAAAAGAGGAAAACTAGTCCACACCTGCCTAAACGCAATTACTTTTACACCGATACGCATTAACAATAAAACAGAACATACTAGTAATTTGACAAAGAGATCATGATAGGTCTCGTGCCCCTAAGTATTCAGAGTACAGAAGTCTATAATTCTCGTTACACAAGAAGAAAGGTTATAGAATAGCAAAAATGCCGTCAGGTATAGTGCGTATGAAGCTGAAACGCTCAATGCGAAAGCAGATTTTTTCTACGGCTTTAATGATAAGATCTTCGAAAGTTGCTGTTGGACACAGATTTCATGTACAAGTAAAGTTTAAACCCCATTTGAGTTTTAAGTGCATAATTGTGCATGACCCCGTCCTATGACACTCCATATATGGGGGGTACGGACTTATATTCCGGATTCGCAGTTCACAAACCTGCCCACTCTGCAAAGTTCCCTTTTATACCGGGATATATTTTATGGCACACATGCAGGACCGCAGCTCACTCTCTACCACAGGGCCTCAACAATCACTCCAGAATGGAATCTCGTTCCCCCAATCCAGATCCTTGACGATTTTAAGATTCGGCCTCCAATGATTGCGAACAATGTTGTAGTAATCATGTTCTCAATATCCAGTGCTACAAAACTCAATGAAACTTGATAGAACCCAACGGAAGTCTTGGCGACCATATCCCGTTGTTCTGTTTTAGGTAAAAATAGAAACGAATGCCTGATAGTAGTAGGCTACTACAGATTCTCACATGTTACGGTCACGGACAGAAGCCTCCTCATAACCAGAAAGACCGCCTTAATGTGACGACCAAGAGCAGTACCAGCGGTAACAGGACCTCCCTCGGGACTTAGCACCTCGTCCAATAATCTATGGGCCAATGCTAGATACGATAGCATCCCTTCCTTATATGCACACCGTACCTGCAAGTTTGTACCCCTTTATTCAAGAATCTTCTCCCAAAGCGTAAACCAGTCCTTATGTACGATACTTTACCCCTTCTGGCAAAATCCGCGCAATTTTGTGCACAGAGGTCATTTACGTGGGTAACTCTGTTTACAACTTTTCTTTGTTTAGGCAGGTTTTTCTACTGTCTATTGTTGTTTCTATGGAAAAAAAATACCCCGATTGCGAAAAGTATAAATTAAGAGAAATCCCTCTGGTTTGCAGTTTCTTCTTTTCTAGACATAATATTAATATCCATTCGCTTCATAATGTTCAAACAAGTTTTAGCCACCTCCGCTTTATTAGCCTCCACTTTAGCTGCTTTCTCTAACGATACCGTCATCACCACTGACGTTACTGTTACTGATTACACCACCTACTGTCCATACTCCACTGTCATCACCATCACCAAGTGTGACACTGTATGTGCTCCAACTGTCATCACTGTCACTGAAGCCACCACCTTGACTGTTACTGGTGAATGTGTTGTTCCAACCACTTACACCACCACCACCAAAGCTACCACCACTACTGTTCCACCAGCCACTGTTGCTCCTCAAACTAGCGCTCCAGCTGTCTCTTCTTTCGAAGGTGCTGGTAACAAGGTTGCTGCTGGTGCTTTCGCTGGTGTTGCCGCTATTGCTGCTGCTTTGATCTAAATAGTTTAGTGGTAAAATGTTTAATACATTAATCTATGACTTATTTTCGGTGTTAGCTTTAAAGGTTTTTATACCTTTTCAATGACTTCATAAAATGTTTATTCATGACCTGCAAATATTGGGTTTGTTTTTTTGATATCAATTTACAATTTCTGCTTGCCTATTCTTCTTTTTGTAGTTCTGCTGTCTTACTTATTACTTTAATCGCTGTTGGTATTCTTGTTTTGTTGACGTAAATGTGTTCATAACATGCATCACAGAGTCGGTATCGTTCGTCGAATATCATACTTCTATGACTACTCGAAAGTACGATTGATGACTACTCGAAAGTAAGCGATTGATGACTACTCGAAAGTACGATTGACTGCAGTCGGAGATAAACGTAATTAACATAACCAATGAAGCTGTAACAAACCGTGGAGAATCTAACCACAAAGCTTCAATATTTTTTATGGGGATATTTTATAATTTTGGAGTTGTCCGGGGCCGCAACCGGCCAATTTCTGACTACCCTTCGGGGCTTTATTGACAACTGAAATATGTCTTGGTGGCTCACAGGCAGCTTTGTGTTTGACGAAACATGTCTTTGTGGCTTAGGCCAAGGTTTGTAGCCGGCGTTTTGCACCCATTCTTATCAGCAAAACTGTGGTTCAATATCTCATCTCATCACATCCTCGCCTGTAAAACGGTTAAGCATTACATCCAAAATTAACTGTGGCGTTGGCATTCCGGAACCATTTTCCATCCAAGAACAATCCACCAGCACCTCAGAATAGCACCAGTAGTTGCTGGAAGACCGGTGATTGGGGTCAAACTCACCTCTCTACCCCAAACATTTAATTGTGTGGTTCATGGATTTGCGTTGTGCCTGCGGAACCTTAAGACTCCAGCCTTTTGTCAATTCCGCCTCATCGCATACACTGAAATTCACGTGAAAAAACGTTTTATTTACGATGCAACAATGGCTGTATCCACAATACCAAGCACAAGGGTTAAACTTTGTATAAAGACAAGAGGCTGCCTCAAAGTTTTTTCTGTACCCAATGTTCAATTTTATTAAAGACCCATTGTCCCGATTGAAGTATGGGGTTTTACCTCAACTTCGGGTGGTGGATAACCTTGACGTAGATACCGATAAGGTAGAAGAGTCCAGTGTTAACAGTGAGGACGAACCACAAGCCAAAATCGAGTACAGAGACGAAAATGGCCGGAAATGGTACAAGTTCTTCGATGAGTATGAATATAGATCCAATAAGCAGACCAGAAGCAAGCACAAATGGTATAAATGGTTCAATGAAACCGATACCCCAGCTGAGAGAAAATTGATCTTGAAATTGGACATAGTGTTGACCTTGTTCTCATTGATGGCCTACTGGGTCAAGTACCTCGATCAAACTAACTTGAACAACGCTTATGTCACCAGTTTACCCACCGATATTGGTATGAAAGGTAATGATTTGGTTAACACTCAAGTGCTCTTTACCGTGGGGAATATTATATTTCAAATCCCCTTCATCTACTTGTTGAATGCTGCTCCTTTGAACTACTTGTTACCCTGTTTTGATATCGCTTGGTCTATTGTTACCATTTGCTTATATAAGACCACCAACGTTGCCACTTTAAAGGCTTTAAGATTCGTGATTGGTGCCTTGGAATCTCAAGCTTACTACTCCTACCACTTCTTATTGGGATCCTGGTTCACGGTGGACGAAATATCCAGAAGAGCAATGGTGTTTTATATTGGTCAATATCTTGGAGTTTTGACTTCTGGTTTATTGTCAGGAGCTATAGTCAGATCTTTAGACCTTTATAACGGCTTGAGATCGTGGCAATGGATCTTCATCATTGATGGGTTGATTTCTTTGGCTGTTGGGCTCATTGGATTCTATTCTATTCCAGGTACTCCCCAAAACTGTTACTCTATTTGGTTAACAGACGATGAGATTAGATTGGCCAGAAAAAGACTTGAAAGAAACAAAACTGGTTCTTCTGATGTCAACCACTACAGTTATAAACAATTACTTGATTGGGGTATGTGGAAATCCATTTTCACCAGTTGGGAAATATATATCTTGTCGTGGTGGAACATTTTCTGTTGGAATAATTCCAATGGTGCTTCTGGTGCTTATACTTTATGGTTAAAGTCTTTAACCAAAATCGACAGTGATGGTAATACTGTACAAAGGTTCAGCCCAGGTGTTTTACAAGATAAAACAGCCTTGACTCCTGGTTTGGGAATTATTTGGTTGACCATTGTCTGTAATTTTGCCGATTTGTTCCATAGCAGATGGGGTGCAATTATATTGTCCCAGGTGTTCAATGTGACGGGTAACGTCTTGTTGGCCGTGTGGGAGATTCCTGAACGAGCCAAGTGGTTTGCCTGGTGTCTTCAGTATTTCGGATGGTCCATGGCTCCGGTGTTATACTCATGGCAAAATGACATTTGTAGAAGAGACCAGCAAAAGAGATCAATTATTCTCATCTTTATGAATGTGTTTGCTCAAACAACCACTGCTTTCATGGCTGTGATTGTGTGGAAAACTGTGGAAGCCCCACGGTATTTGAAGGGTTACACTTTCACTGCTTGTTCCGGATTTGCTTTGTGCTTGTGGACTTTTGTGGTGCTTTACTTTTATAAAAGGCATGAAAAGAAGCATTCCCTTGAAAACGGTATTTATATCTACAATTCTGCCAACCCCAGTGATATTCCCGAGGCTATCACCCAGAAAGAGGGTGAAAAGAGTATTGAGCAAGTCGACAGTGACAAGAGATCCACCTGATCGTTAATAGATAGCAATTACACCCTTATATACACTTCGAACATGCGATGAGCTCAAAAGTAGCTTTAAAATATGTTTCCAGAAAATAGATACGCTGGCCATGCAGAAATATGTAATACTACGTAGAACGGCCAAAATATTGTCCTGTACCAATGTCGTTATTTCGTAGTAACACACAATACCATCTATGACAAGGGACAACGACGATTGAATTCACGTTAAAAAGTGCCCTGACTTTTTGCAACCATTGGTAGAGAATCAGAGGAAGATCTGGTTGATGGTATACGGTTGCTGAAAGCTTCAGTGATTATGGGTATATATAGGCGAAACTCTTTTACTACATTTGTGACTGTTTGTAATACACTTTTTATATATGCTACTATAATTGATATTCCCACATATGGGTACGTAGAACGTTTTAGACCCCAAGTTGTTAGGCCATCAATACACCTACTATTTACCGACTTCAGATGCTTTTAACTTGAGCTTCGGCACAGAAACGGGTCCATCTGTACTCAGCAACTTTTGTGTGGCACTGTTGTCCCGAAAATTAATCTCAAGAGGACCATGTCCATCCAGTATGAAAACACCCAAAAGACGGATGCAACACGAATACGGCTTTCCTTAAACAAGAACACGAGTTTCCTTCAAATAAGAGCTCGATTTCCTTTTTAACTTCAAATATGACTGAGTTTATATTTGTCCAAAGGCCTCTAAGTCCTTTGGGCAATTCGTATACCTCAATAAAAACGGGATCAAACCCTGACTGGTTTAGGAATAGACCTTAGAGTGAATCAGGTACATGTGATTGTTGGTACCGTTATCTAAGAATTGAAAATTCCAAGCAGATCATAAAATAAAACATACATTAACATAAACACTATTCATCATCTTCTTCCTTCTCTTCAGAATCTCTACGATTTGCTTTACCAGCTACATCTTCCACGAATTCTTGACTTGGTTTCTCAAAGTATTCAAATCTGCCATGACTGTAATCAATTTTGTTGACTTCAGAGTGATCAGGACATAAAATGTGGCCCTTTCTACCAATCAAGTACCATGGCAAGTTGAAAATATCCTCCATACTTTCTAAAGATCTTCCACTGACTTCAGGAATAAAGAAATAGGCCCATGCCAAGGAAATGGCATTTACTCCCACGAAAAAGTAGAACATACCAAATGGTTGCATTGACAACAACATACTTGGAACTGCTTTGGAGTTACCATACTGGTTAACAAAATGCAAGATCATGATCATAGATTGAGCGAATGTTCTGATGTTTAAGGGGAAGATTTCCGATCCGATCAAGTATTGGGAGTTATTGAACCCGATAGTCCAACCGGTACCGGTGATGAAAATAGCAGCAATAGCACCCTTGGCAGCCCTTCCTTCAGAAGGAGTCAATTTCGTATCTGAATCCTCGGCCCCTGGAACAATAGTCAAGAAAATGGCAAAATATAAAATGGACAAACCTTGGATTATGATACCAATGTAAATAGATCTTCTTCTACCTAAGAAATCAATGAGGAAGAAAGCACTCAAGTAACCAGAAACGAATTTCACCACCCCCAAAATAGCAGTCATTTTCAAAGTATCATTTCCTTTGATACCACTATAGCCAAACAATTCATTGGAGTAAATAGTGATACTATTAGCTCCAGACCATTGACCTAAAAGTTGCACCAAGCATCCCAACATAAAAAATCTATATCTCAAAGACTTCACGGTAAATAACTCTCTAAACATACCCAATAAATTGTTGTACTTCTTAGCAGACATTTCCTGTTGAACCGATTCAGTAATATCGGTGATTTCACCAATAATGAAAGGGTGGGAAGGAGGCAAGTTTCTTAACTTGGACAAAGCCTCAAGGGCTTTTTCATTCTTACCAACCTTGATAAGCCATCTTGGACTTTCAATGCCAAAGAAAACAGTACCAATGAAAACAAGGCCAGGAACGATAATTTTCAAAGTAAGTGGAGCCATCCATTGGACGTCACTATTGTCACTGATATTCAAAACACTACCGTAAACCACAAAATAACTCATCATGATTCCAAAGTACACAGCTCCGGCAAACAAACAACCGGCCATACCTCTAATAGCTTTTGGAGTAACTTCAGACATATAAGAAGGAACAGCAGATACTGTCAACCCCACAGCCAAAGCCCCTTCTAAAAATCTACCCGCATATAATTGACCAATATTTCTTGCAGTCATTTGAATAATAGTAGCAATACACATATTGATACATATCAACTGGATGGATCTAACACGACCAATTTTATCAACCACATAAGAAGCGAAAATGGCACCCAAAATGGAACCCAATTGCACCATGGATTTGATATTGGATGTTAAGTTAGCCAATTCATCAACACTTTTATTAGGGTAGTCCAAACCAAATCTGCGGGAAAATGCCGGTAAACCAGTAGATGCAGAGTTACCTTCATCCAACCCCCGAAGACTTCCACTAATTCCAAAAATCCCCATAACCATGAATAATCTCCAGTTATAAATTTCAGGAGGAGAATGGGTATCGGTAACCCTCCACCTAAATCTAGGAGCGTCCTCAGGTTCCACCATTTGGTTGATTTTTGTTTCGATTTTCGATTCGTCAATTTCGTGGTTCATTCTGTCCCAGTATTATTTCTCCTCTTTGACAAGACTTTTTGTTTGACAGCCAGAAAATTTCTTGGTCTGAATTGACAGGGAATTTCAATTATTCGGGGAAATCTTTTCAAAAACAAAAAGAAACAATAAGCACCGAGAATAAACCTGTGGATCTTGTCCTTTTTATAGGTTCAGTTGGAAAACTCCTTACGGGAGACAAAAATTTAGTGTGGGGTGAGTTCGGAGTAGAATTTACAGTTCCGATGTATGCTAAAATCCCAATTATACGTCACTCACCAGGCTCCATTAGGAAACAAAAAAAGCCTACTCCAGTGCATTTAACGTGGTGCCGAACCTCACTAACCTGGAATGGTGACAAACAATGGACGCTGCTCCGGGTCCATCTAGTATTTTCCCGTATTCATGCATTATCGGACAATTCCCCCCTTTAGACCACCAATCATACTGTTGTTTTATGTCACGGCCAATATCCCGGACTTTCTATGCTTGGGTAGTCCCCATTCCCATGTGCAGGACCAAATCCAATTCCGCTCCAAATCTCATCACTTACAGTAGAATCTCTTTGTAGTATTGACATTGACAGCAACTTTAATGTTAAACAAGGTTTTGTAAATAGACATAAAACCAGGCAGTTCAGTTCAGGTCAGTTATTGAAACGTTGATTTTGCAAGGGTTCACCTCGGCATATTTCCACCTATGGGTTGGGGGCCCCTTGTTCGGCTACCCCCTCGTTCGGCAGGCCCCTCATCTTTGGTTATGGACAGACTAGGATTTCTTTTTCAGCGTAACCGGAGAAATCAGGCAACAGTTGCAATAATTGTTGAAAGCCTTCGGTCAATTGCGCTTTTGTGGTTGGCAAACATGGGCCTGTCTCTTTTTAATTGCTGGAAACCTTAGTGCTTCTCTTATTGTTAGATAACGGTAACTTTATAAGGAATAACGTAACCTTTATAAGGAATAAAGTTAAAAAACTTTATGGTTGTTTAACTCTTTATCTGCAAACTCCAGCGGTGTTTCCGATTACGTTGGCACCCGATTTTTATTTCTCCACTCTCAGGCACTAAAAGAATTGAACCGTCTAAGCAAAAGCGTCTGTTGCTCAATTCTAAATTGTTGAACTTTAATATAATGCCCTCGTCCGAGTTGACCTTTTCATACACCACCTTGGCATTATTGATATGGTCTCCCTTATTGTATACCTGTTTCATGATATCCATGATATAGCCTTCTTTTTCTTCGCTGTTAAAGCTAATAAAATAAAGCCGGTCATCGAATATATTACCTTTTGGCAGAATTTCAAATGTGGGTTCAAACTTTTGCGACGGAGTCACCAACCAGTAAGCATAGGGTCCCTCAAGCACTTGACCCGCCTGGTTTGTGCGGCTAATGGTGGTAGTGGCCTCGTATTTTTGCTCTAGACTGAGATTATTCATGGCTGCTATTTTAAACCGATCAAGACCGTGTTTCCGTAACTCTACCGTGTCACTATCCGCCACCAACGATGCATGGAATCCCCAGGAAAATACCACAATAAACTGCATGGTTTGGGGCAATACCTTAACCTTAGCTCCTTCGTGGATTAACCAGGTATCCGACGGCAAATCCACCTGGTATAAATTTAAGGCATGAGTAGTGCCCTGTAATAATCGTTGAACTGCCTGCAACTCATTTTCTGCTCCCAAAGACAACGAAAGACTGTTTCCGGTTCCAAATGGGATAACCACAAGCGTAATCTCGTGTTCCTTTTGCGTTTCTTTTAGGCCGTTGACAAATTCACTCACTGATGTATCGCCACTGATCAAAACCACAGTATGATCTCCCTCTGATAATTGACCGGCAACCTCCCCAATGGCGTCTGCAGATTTTGTGAACATGTAATCATGCTGTACGCCAAAATGGTCAAGAATAGGCTTTATGACGGGTGTATAAATGTCTCTATTACTTCTCCCGGTTCCTGATGCACTGGAATCAATCACAGTTACCCGGCCCAATTGCAACACCTCTACCTTCAAATCATCACTGGAGGTTGAAGGAGTCGTTTTGAGGGAGTACCCATTGTCGTGCCTCACGCCAATGGTCAATTGTCCTGTATTGGCGTCAAAATAAAGAGGAACTTCCATGTTATATAGTAAAGTTTATATTTGTGAGAAAAAAGGGTGCAAGTAACGGTGCCGAATCGGTAGTGGTTATTTATGGATTAAGTACGGCTGTTATCTCCTGTACCCATTGTTCCTTTCCAGGTTGTATGGGGGATTGTAGGGGGGGTTTGAGTTTTGGTGCTCTTGATTTTGGTAATTACGTTGGTTGTGTCCGTGGTATTGGTTCTGCCCTTGGAACCCTTGGTTCTGGTATTGGGTCTGGTGGTTCTGGTACCCTTGGTTGTAGTTCTGGTACCCTTGGTTGTTCTGTTGGTGATTTTGGTTGTAGTTCAGTGGGTAATTTTGGCTGTAGTTTTGGTTGTACCCTTGGTTGTAATTCTGTTGATAGTTTTGTTGGTAGTTCTGATTGTAATTTTGACCTTGGTAACCCTGTTGGCCCTGGACATAGTTATTGCCCTGGTTATATCCTTGGCCATAACCCTGACTGTAACTCTGGTTCTGAGCGTACCCCTGGCCATAGTTCAGGCTATTGTTCCCATAGTTCTGATTCCGACTGTACACATTCTCTTCCTGCCTCTTGTTCCCCTCTATCATCGACCGGTACCCTCCCTTCCGGCTTGTATACATCATAAACAACTTTTTCCCATCTCCTTGTGGCCCCTTGTTCACATAGTCTCGATTGTCATTAGGACTTCGAAACCGATTGCCTCCTCGTCCATACAAAAGCTGATCAATATCAGACTGTTGTAACGCAGGCACATGTGATATATACCCATTCAACAACATTGACTTTCCCTTTATCTTGGCTGGCATGAAGTAGGTTATTCCAAGAAACTGGGATTTATCCACATCGGGCAAATCTTCTGTGAATATGGGGTTCTTCAAAACTCCACTATTATCAAACGATTTGATCTTCTTGACAGTTCCCGATAACCCGGACGTGGTGTGATCAAATTTGACGTCAGAGTCTTCTTCATCCGTTAACTCGTACAACTTTTTGAACGTATCATAGTTCTTGTTCTGACAAGAGATGAACAACTCGTCTTCTTTAAGGGTGTTTCTGTTAATTTCCTGTTCTGTTAATGTGACATACACCTTCTCCACTGCCGTCAACAATCTGGTCTCGTCAATAAACGGTAACAATGGAATCCCCTGCCATGCCATTTTGGCCCCATTCATGTCGATTTTAAATTCTTCTGGATAAAAATCAATTATTGGTGAATCACTATCTTTCATCAAAGTTTCGAACCCGTCTGGTAAAGTATGACATGAAGCAGCGGGCATCACCGACATCAACTGTTCAAAAGGTCTAAAAGGTTTCCCTGCCTTGAATTTGATTCCATCTCCGACAATTTCTTCGAGATTATGAAAATCTTTGGCAAACGGCGCATAATGGAAGGGGTAAAACCATTGCCAAGAAGGACATCCTTGATAATAGTACAACAACACCCACGAGATACCCTCAAGATAATGGTAAGTCAAGAGCTTTCTCTGTTTATCGATATCCTCCTCTGTTTCGAGATCAAACTTGGTTTCATAATACCGTTTGTGGTAACCTGCTTCCCACATTCTCACTTGATCACCGTTTTCATCTGCGTCTTCGGATTCTGGCTTGTTGATCACCACAGGCTCATTTACGCTGTCTGTTTCTGGTGCTGGTCTTTTTTTGGAGCCATTGGACTCTTCGGTGCCATTCTGCTCGGTGCCATTCTTCTGCTCAATCAATAGTCTGAGTTTGGCTGCTGCGTCCGCATTAGCAAGATTCGCTTGGTTTATGGTGGAAAGATTATTGACTATATCACTATTGGTCAATTTTGCATGTCCTTCCACCACTTCTCCTGACGTAGTCATCAATGGCATGTTTACGTCTGCTTGTATGGGGGCCTTATCTTTCCCTTTGGTCACATTAGGCAAATACTGATTGCGAATCTTCTTTTCATCCTCATTCCACACTTTTCTCCGCTTATTGTTTTCTTCTCTTCTTCTTTCTTGTTCGTGCCTCTTTCTAAAGATATCGTCCTCCCTTCCACTTAATTGTCTCATCAACACTTCTACCAGCTTCAAGTTAAGGTTACCGTCACAACTCAAATAGTCTTTCAAGGACGGTAACACTTTCTTCCAACAATCCACCAAAAGATCAATTCCGTTATCTCTAACATCTAAAGATGGTAAATGAGGAAGAAAATCGTTACCCACGAAAAAACACATAAACACCCAATCATCTATAGCTCTTTCCACATCAAATGGGAACGCCAATTTCGGATTGTATAGCTCCACTGCCAAGTATTCTCTCAAAACATTGATATGTAACCACAAAAACGGTTTTTGAGAATCATTATCTGCTAGTCTCTGTCTCTGCTCATCTGTCATATTCAACTGATCAGACACATTCAATCTTCTTGTTTGGTTGGCGTACACATCTTCTCTCAAGACTCTAAAATGAGGCTCATGAGTGGCCAACCCCAAAAAGATCAAATCGGCGTCCAATCCGTAAATACAATGTCTGGTATTAGGATTGTATGAAGGATCCAGCCTTTGCAGCCTAATAAAATTCATCAATTTATGTTCTCCTTCACCAGGAACCGAAGAGTCAGATATGATCACCTGTAAATCGGCCCATCCAGGCTCGTTGGCCAATTTGTACGCAACCCAATACCGTAAAGCGGCAGCTAATTTATCCATAAATGGAGTACCAGGGGTGATGGAATTGGTATCCCAGGTCTTTTTCCCCTTTATAGCGTCGTCTATCACCTCCCCGCGCGCCTCCCGTTCCGCCAATTCTCTTTCTCTCTCTTCATTCGCAATGTTGGCCTCTTGTGCCGATCTAAATCTCCTACCACGCTGTTGATTCATTTTGGCTCGGGGAGCCACTCCATCTACTGCTATCATAAGCACCTTACGAGGCCGGGCCATCATCAACACTCGGTCAGTGTACTTGAACACATCCAAAAACATCTCTTCCTCCGTTTCCGGCGCCGGTTTGTGCTCTGGATGTGAACAAGGATGGACAATTCCGTTCATATCAAGGTATAAGTTATCTACCTCACCGTTGGGATTGGGATCACTGTATTTTGCGGCACCGATTTCTTCATTGGCATCTTCTTCCAAAACTGGAGATATGATCTTGGGGTACTTTCTCGACAACCATCTGAAGAAGGCAGGGACTCCCATGGTAGTGTTAAGTTTTTGGAGAATTTCGAGTTTGAAAAGCGCGGAGGTTTAGAGATGAGTAGGGCTACATGAATAGAGTGCTGTGTGGTGCGTGTGGTGCTGTGCGTGTTATTTGTGTTACGTTTGTGTTTGTGGTGCTGTGCGTGTTACGTTTGTGTGACGTTTGTGTTGCGTTTGTGTTTGTCGGTCCTCTTCTTTTACTTCTCTTCACTTTTTTTCATTATACATTAATCTGCTCTCTAATTTTCATTACACATTACAATCTACATGAACCTTATTCCTTTGTCTTTTTATTGGCTCCTTCTTGGCCGTCCGGGGTAAATCCCCTCTTTTTCTCGTTTCCGTTGGTCTCGGGCTGGTGTACCGTAAGGGTGGGTTCGGTAGAATGCGTCCCTAACTTTGGACCCTCACTCTTGCTAAATCCAGACAAGGAAGTTGGGGTCGACACGATACTAGGAGCAGTAGCTGGGGCCGTGGAGTCCCCAGAAGCGTCTTGTTTCTCAAGCTTTTTGTTCAACATTCTCAATTTGATCTCAAACTTCTTCTCCGTTTGAGTTCTGGCATCTTGCTTCTCTTTCTCCAATTGTTGAGCAAATTCACTCTTAAGCTTGGTGATTTTGTCTTCATATTCGCTGGACACTGCTTTGCGGATTTCTGTCTCGTCAACTGGCACTGTTGCTTCCTTCACTCTCTTTTCCACTTCCGTCTCGAGCTTTTTGGTGTATTCTGCGTCCAAGTGGGCCTTTGTTGAATCGAGCGACTTTTCTAACTTGCTATACTTGTTAGACCACTCTTCCGCAACATCTTTGGAAGTGGACGGATTTTTCAGTTTAGCTTCGTAGTCCTTCAATTTAGCTTCGTAATCCCTGATAAGTTTGCTCTTTTCTGTTTCAAACTGCTTCTTCGTCTTGTCTAATTCCGCCTTGGCTGCATTCCGAGCTTCTTGCTTTATCTTATTGGCATCCACTTTGGGAACAATTTTCTTGGTGCTTTCAAGACTCTTCAATTCTTTCTCATGCTGCTCTTTGACTTTGGCTGTTTCTTTCTCGTGTTGCTCTTGGACTTTGGCTGTTTCTTTTTCGTGCTGCTCTTGGACTTTGGCTGTTTCTTTCTCATACTGCTCTTTGATTTTGGTTAATTCCTCATTCACCTGCTGTACGTCGCCTCTGAGTTGCTCAACAACCTTCTGATACTCTTTTTCTTTGTTTCTGGCAGCACTCAACTTAGTACGTGATTCGTTAAGCAAATTGTTAAATCTGGTCTGTAAAGCCTGTAATTTTTCAGCATCTTCGGTACTTGGATTAAGACTTTGGGCCGCCGATGATAGTCTTGCATTTTCCTCCTTTAAGAGTTGGATTTGTTGGTCCTTCTCTTGTACCAATTCGTTCAACGACTTGATTTGTGAGGACAAGGGACTGGCCTGGCTTTCGGTGACCCTGGTCTGCACCTGAAGTCTTTGAAGTTGTTTGGTATAGCTTTCATTCTCATTACGCAAAGTGGTATTACTTTCACGCAAGATGTTGATCTGCTCTAGTTGTTCCAACAATCTCTGGTGATCCTTCTCCGAAGCCTCTATGTTAAGCGTAGACCTGGTGTTTTGAGCTTCAGATTTCATCATATTCAATTGAGATACCGTGGTTTCAAAACGAAGTTCCAAATCACTCTTTTCCTCCGTCAATGTCACAAGCTTGGCCTCGGCACTTTCCTTTTCCCGACGTATAAAGTTGATGACTTGGCGAAGCTCTGCTACAGACTCGGAGACATCTTCGGAGCTGCCCTGTGGGGGAAGCTTCAATAGTTCCAATTGGTTCAACAAAATATTATTTTGACTTTCGAGATCCTTAATCTTCGAATAACTAACCACAAGATCTTCTTCAATCTTGTGCCTTTCGTCATCAATTACATGGCTGGCTTCCTTCAATTTATCGTCCAAGGAATTCACTTCACTCTGCAATTTATCGACAGTACCATTCAACCCCTCGTTGATCTCCTTTAATTGCAAGATTTCTCTGCTGTAACTTTCACTCTTGATCAGCTCTTCATTGTACTTCTTCTGGTTGTCATCAGCTATTTTGGCGTACAATTGTAATTCTCCTTTAATGCCCTCAATTCTAGAATTGAACTCCGTTTGCATATTATCGTAGTCCTTAGCTTTGAGCAAGCTTTCGTCCAACTTAAGCCGAAGTTCATTGACACTGTTAGCATGAAGGATCTCTTTTTTATTGAGCTCTTCGCTTAAAGACTTGACCTCCGTATCCAATTTCTCTATTTCCTTGGATAATTCCTCTTTCTCGAGTCTCAAGCGGTTCTGATTAGCATCATTTTCCACCTTGTATTGCTCGAAAGAAGCGGTGACGTTGACGAGAGTATCTTCTGCACTCTTTGCAAGTTCTTGGTACTCCTTAGCTTGGGTTTCAGCCATGTATAACTCGTGTTTGGCTTGTTCCAACTCGATGGTATCATGGTTTGGAGCTGAGGTAGTAGTTCCCCCACCGTTGTTTAATTGCAAAGCCCTTATATGAGTGTCGCTCTTCTTCAAATTTTCAGATAACTCCTTCACTCTTCTGTTCAATGACTCTACCAAAGAAGTCTTCTCTGCTAATTGGTTCTTGGCAGTCATCAAAGTAAAACTCAATTCATTGACTTGCTCTAACTTGGTATTCTGTGCCTTTAATGCTAATTCAGATTGATTAGCCAATACTGTCAACTTTTCATCACGTTCTGTCAATTTATCCTGTAAGTACTGGTAATTGGAGATGGACTGGGACAATCGATCGGAAACTTCGGTATACGCTGCCTCTCTCTCCTTGACCAAACTTTGTAAGTTCGAAACAAATTCGCTTAATTGGGCTTTGTCGGACTTGAGTTGAGCAATGTCATCATAGAGCTTGCTTTGAATGGACCCAAATAACTCTTTTTCGTTCTTGGTGCTAGTAAGTTCAATGTCTACCTTAACGAGTTTCGATTCCAAGTCCTTTACCTCATTGTTTCTTGAGATAAGTAGACTTTCCTGCTTGGAAGCTTGTTTCTTCCAGAACTCAGTTGATTCCTGTAATCTCTTGAGCTCACTTTTGGTATTTTCCAAAGTGGCCTTACTATTTTCGAATCTGTTTTGAACCAATTGAATTTCGTGGTTCATGGAATTGGCCTTTAATTTCAATTCATCCCTCTCAGTTACGGCCACCTCAAGTTTCTTGTACATTTCATTCACTTTCGTAGATGAGTCATTCTGAAGCTTGCTGATAGTTTCCTCGTATCTGTCGAGTCTCTTTTTTAGGTCAGCATTCATGTCGCTGAGATATTTTACATTACCAGTGGAAGAAGATTCATTCCCGTTGTTAGATGAGGAGGAGAACGATTTCAACACATCCCTTTCCTTAGACACAGCTTCGTATTTTGCTTTAAGACTATCCAATTCGCCTTGCAATGTGAGAATCGCATCTTTTGCTTCTTCCACCGCCAACAGTTCCAATTGACTACTGGCCTGATTATCTTGTACTTCAAGTTTCTTACCCAATTCTCTGGTGATAGTCAATAACTCGGCATTCTTCTGTTGTAATTCTATGACATTAGCAAAGCCAACTAATCTCTCCGATATCAACTGGTCAATATCACTCTCCTGCACATTTTCTTTATTGCCGGTCTTCTGTAAGATGTTCTCAATAGCATTCTTCTCCGCTAAAGATAAAGGACTCTCATTATTGTCGTGAATCTTGGAGTGGATCAAATAATAGCAAAGCTGTTTACCCAAGTCCTTACACAACTTCTTCATTGACACCAACTCATCTTCAAACTCTATGATTTTGTTTTTGAATCTGGCATTTTTCTTGTCACTTTCCAACTTTTCGAATCTGGTGGATTCAATTTTACCCACCATATCCTTCATGGATGCTTCATAGAACGAGATCTGCTCTTTATAGCTTAAGATAACAGGTTTTTTGGATTCTAACTCACTCACAAACGCTTGGAGCTCGCTGGCCAACTTTTCTTTCTGGGACCTTTCCAAGATTAACTGCTTTTTGATGTGGTTGAATTCTGCGTACAAAGAAGACAATGAAATTCCAGAAGCACTGGATGCTATGAGTTCAGCACTTCCAGTTAACTGCGGAAGATCATTTTCTTCCCTGAGTTCTTTCTCCAATGCTTCTTCTGTTCTCTTGAGCTTCTCTTCCAATTCAATGCATCTTTCAGTACGAGAACCAAGCTTCTCTTCGAGCTCAGAAATCACAGTGGAATACTTTGACTTAATGACCTCGATGTGCTGTTCCAACTCGTCGATTCTGTTACTGTTCTCCTTCGTTTGCGCTGTCAAAATCTCGATGATTTCGTCTTTATTCTGTAGCTCTTTCTCATACTTTATCTTGCCAGATTCAATGGCCTGGTCAAGTTTATGGATTTCATTCAATTGATTTTCCACCTTGACATGTAAACTCTTAATATTATCATTCAAATTCTTGTTTGTGGCGCCAATAGCTTCGTTTCTAGAACTTAAATCGGAAATTTCAGTATCTTTTGTGACTCTTTCCGCTTGGTAGGTTTTCGATAGCTCGGTAAATCTGTCTTGACAACTTTTCCACTCATTTTCGAACCATATCTTCTGATGCTTGAAATGTGAGGCTTCGCTTGAACTTTTGGTGAGGTCTAACTTGACAGCAAAAAGTTCGTTTTTCACATCACTTATTTCTTTAGTCAATTCATTGAGTTTCTGGTTTTTATCGATGTTTTCTTTCGTCAACAAAGTGATCTGACTGTGGTATTGGATAGTTTCCCTTTCAAACCCCTGGGTGTTCTGAGACTTTTCTAAATTCACTACCGTGCGGTTTAGTTGGGTGATCTTCTGGTTGAGTTCTTCATTGATATCCCTATACTCAGATAATCGCATTTCGTTGGAGTCAAGTTTCTCAAGTAATTCCTCCTTGTCTCTTGTGGCATTCTGAAGCTTTTGCTCTTCCTCCCGCAACTTTTGGTTCAAGGTTTTGAACTTCTTCTCATTGATCTGAGATGACTTCTCCTGGTTTAATTTCAAAAACGAGATATTTGATTCTAATTCGAAAAACTCAGTTGATTTCTTAAGTAATGAGTCCACTACCACCGGACTCAAAGATGCTGTTTGGAGCTCGGAGATTCCCAAATAGGACGCCACTAATGAAATGGGGCTGTTTTCTTTGTCGTTATAGATCACGGAAATGTCGACTTGAGAAGTATTGGGGTCATCTGTTTGGGTAGTTCGAATCTGAGGGAGGATGTTTTGAGCCAAGGGAGAGCTCTGGGGTTGGTGGTTTTCAGTATGGGTGTCCCTTGCAACCTGGAACGACTTGGGGGTCTCTATTATGTCGATATCTTTCAATGGGGGTAGTGCTTTGGAAGGAGTGGTGAATTGGTTGGAAGAGCTGGGTAGCTGTAACCCGGACGAGTTGGCCATATCAACGAGGTTTTGTTGTTCCTCGTGCTCCTCGTCCTCGTCCTCGTCGTGTTCTGCCTCATCTTCTGCCTGGTGGTCTGCCTCGTGTTCCTCGCTGGGTTCTACCTCATCTTCTGCCTCGTCGTCATTGAGATCTTCGGCCACTGGGTGGTCGTGGCTGTCGGGCAGCTGTGTGATTTGAGGATCGAAAAGCTCGGTCTCATCGTCGTGGTCCCGGTTCTCGTGGAATTCGAAGTCCCCTTCCGGGTGGAGCATCACTTCGTCCAAATTCACAATATCATCGTCATTGTTATCTATCATCTCGTACGACTGATTCTCCTGCTGGTAACCTTCGCCCTCTTCTGTGCCAGACTCATTGTCGCTCTGTGGGTCTGCTGCCAATGCAGCTACCGCATCCGCCTCGGCCTCGTCCATCACTTCTTCTATATCTTGAGGGCTCTCTACTTCCTCCATATTTTCGTCCACAGGTTCGATCTCCTCCTCGCTTTCGGCGTCCCCACCGCTGGTATCTGCCACGGCATCTTCAGGATCTTCCTCGCTTTCGTCGGCAATCTCGTGTATTTCTGGGACGTCTTCTTCACCATTGCTGGCCGATGGGTCCAGATCCGTAGGCAGATGCTCTTGGTGCATGGCATAGTTTGGCGATTCGCTGGCACTGTGACTAGGGTAGAAATGGTCCCCCAGATCGTAGGTGCCGTCGGGATATTGACTGTTGTCACTCATTGAAAAGTCACAATTGATGTAAGTGCCAAATCTATCTATTCTATTTGTCGCACTTAGCCAGCACTATGGGCCGAGATTATAGACCGACAAAGTGAGGCGACAATGTCGTCAAAAAATGGAGTTTGGGCTGGTGCCCTGGCACCCGTGCCCCTCTTTTCTCGCATTTCATCTTTCGGTACGTCCACAACCCCCATTTTGCTCACGACTTTTCTATAGTGAAAAAAAAAACTCAATTTCCATACTTATATAGTTTATTGCAAGAATGATTGAACCATCATTGAGAGCTTTAGCTTCCAAATATAACTGTGAAAAGTCTATCTGCCGTAAATGTTACGCTAGATTACCTCCAAGAGCTACCAACTGCAGAAAGAGAAAGTGTGGACACACTAACCAATTAAGACCAAAGAAGAAGTTGAAGTAAATCATGGGTTGGTTATATGTGGTGTCCTTGTCATATTTGTTTCCACAACGATGTACAGCTTTGTGCATATAGAGGGATGTGAAGAGATTTGATGGGTGCTGCCAAAATGAAGAAACATCGTACTTTTGACGTGTCTATATTGAAGGAGTATGTGGGATAATCTAAATACAATTTATATTATAATACATCATCAAAGAAATGAGGACAGGGTTGTGCTTTGAGTGTGAATTCCCTATGCCTGTCTGTGCCTGTTACTCTAAGTGCATTTTCTAGTCAGTTCTTGTGTACTCTAATGCCTTTATTTTCTCCTCAGAATGCTCTAAATTTCCAAGTATCATTTCAGTATAAGCCTGGATTTTCAGTGCATGGCAATATTTCAAACATGTATGCATATATGTCCGTATTCACTGCATGTATTCACTAAAGCCTGATTCATATCATTTTGCACTGCCCTTTGGTTCCTATCATTTTGCACTGCCCTTTGGCTCCTATCATTTTGTGCTCTTTGGCTCTTGCACCCTTTGCCGAACTTCACCGAATCGTACTTTTCGAGACACAACACTTAAGGCCCCGCCTTTAGCTCTTTCTCTTTCTTTGTCTTTCACTTCTCTGTCTTTGTGGCTTCCTCTTTCCGTCTCCCTTCCTTTCCGCTCCTCTCCTCTTTCCGTTCCTCCCCTCTCCCACTCTTTCTTCTTTCTCACCCTTTCACTTCCTTCACACGCAGCAATTCCATTACTCCCGCTACCCCTGACCCACACCACCTCTGCTACCTCCCCTTACCGGTGACTAATCATTCAACGGTCTATCAAAAAAGGTCGTGTGTCCACCATCACTGGTGCTTTCTCACTGATCAATTTTAGGCAAACTTTAGTAAACCAACCATCAATTAATTGAAGCTAGTGAAGTTCACGGATCGGGATTCTTTGTGATCTATTATGAGTCAAAATAGTGCTAATTACGTGAGTGAATCCATAATAGATGACATTCAAATAATAAACAATAGACATCCAGAATCTTCTCATACCGTATCACAACAACAGAAACGTCAAAATAGCTTATCCAATAATATGATTAACAACTCCAACAAAAGGGGCCCTACTGCCGGCACTCCCGGTAACCAACCCATCGATTTCAATGAATTGTTTGGCAATGCTCCTGGAAATGTCGCCCCTGACGCCTCCCTGGTTAACCCTTCTCCCTATCAAGCAACTCCCATTAATAGTGCCAACGCCATCGTGTCTCATACAAATTCAAGAAATCACAGGAATAACGTTAGAAAGCTGGTATTTCAACAGGTGGCCACCTCAGGGCAAATGGCCAAGACTCCCACACCGTCTACATATGAGGTTCCTTCAAGCCCTAATGGTAATCCTTCCATTTCGGCACCAAATATCTCTGATCTGCCCGATTCCAATCCTAACATTGATCATTCCAACATGCATTCACAAAGGCAAACCAGTCACTTGAGAGCACAAAACGACATGAAAGACTCTTCTCAGTTGCTGGATCAGGATAATTATGGTTCCACTCATAGTGGCACCACAAATGCCACAAATGTTACCCAAGTTCCCTTGGCAAAACCTATATCTCAGCCGAGAGAAATGACGGAAGAGGAACAGCAGTTGGCCACAAAATTGAAAGATACATACAAGAATATTGTCAATTATGAAGAACTGGTGCAAAAGAAATGTCTTGAGATTTCCATCAAAATATCCCAGTTTTCCACCAGCTCCATACCCTACAATTCTCCCCCAGTGCTGGGACATGGTTTAGGTCATCAGGGATCTGTTGTGGTCAATATCAAATCTTCTGAGTTGCTGAACGATTTGTGGAATATCTATCATAATAACATTGCATTGTTGGACAACTACACGGATTTTTTGGTAACCGCTTTAAAGCCTTCGGCAAACAGAAACAAAGATAATTTCAAGACTGGCAAAAACATTGTGGATCTATACAAGATCCCCAGGAGAATGTGGGTCTATGGGGTAGTTGCATTTTTAGAAGTGTTGAAGAATATCATCAATATTTTTCAAGAGCACGAAATATGCCTGAGCTTCATAAGTCATTGTTTTACCATCATTTCCAACTTGACCGACCCAGCTTTAGACATGGAGGGTTGGTGGTCTGAAAAAATCGGAGACTTGTCGAGAATGGCTATTGCATTATACAGTTCAAGATTCATTGACTGGAAAATCAGTGCTGAACATTGGTATGCTGTTGCCATGAGGACTCTTTATGGACACGGGAAGATATATTATCATATGTGTACTGTCCAGCAGGATAACTTGGATGCGTTGGTCAATATTGGAAAAGCAGTGATCTGTAGAGATCCTTTTGTTCCAACTCAACAGTACTTAAGATTAGTAGTGGAGAATATTTGCACTCAGAGAAACATCTTATCCATCTTGGAATTGCCAATAATTGACTTTATCAAGATTCATAAAGTTTTACTCAGCATCAACACTAATCAATTAGGCAATAAAGGCTCCAATAACCCGTCAAATAACAATAATGGAGATAGTAACATTGAAAACTTGCATGAAACCCAGTTGCAGTATGGGATTGATTTGGTATCGCGGTATGGGATCACTTTTGGATCCGATTCCAATGGATACAATTTTTTCACAAGACAGTTGTATACGTCTAATGGAGTGACCGATACAAACGATCCACATACTCCTTTTTACATACAACAGCAATTATCTCAGCAAACACAAAATAGCATTAATTGTTTGGAGAAACTCAACTTCTGGTTGAACAAAGGGCCGTTATTTGCCATTGCAAACATCAATCACATCATCGGTTTGGGTGATTCTAAGAACCCATTTAGTAAAATTTTTGCATTACCAGAAGCATTAAAGGAAAGGAAGGATAAGAAAGATCGAAAAAGAAGATCCAAAGGATCTTTAAGTGAAGATCTTAACTCGGTCAATCCCTTTAACACAACCAATTCAGCATCTACATCAGCATCAGAAATATCAGAATTCGAATGGGCATATTATTTAAAGGACATAAACAAGTCTGTTTTGGAATTATCCGTAAGAATATTGAAACATTACTTGGTGGGACCAATAGAGGCATCTTATGGACATGTCATCATTTGGTTTTACTTCTTGATAGCAGTTGGGGAAGCGACTAATAAAAACCCAGAAAGTAAGCCTTTCTTTTATTGGTTGTTCAAGCACATTTTCCCGTGGGAATCCTTAATCAACTATTTGAACACCTTACTCATTATGGTCAAATCCAATAAGGTTTTGAACAATAAATGCAAGGAGTTGATATTAGATTACCCAAACTATATTCAGTATTTCAACGAACATGAAACCTTGGCAGAAGTTTGGAAGTGTTGGGGGACTTTGTGGTTCGATTTCATATCTTTGAAAACCGACTATTGTGAGTTTGAAACATCAGGAATTGCCGAGTATAATATATTCGATTTGCCGGCATCGGGAATATCGGCCAGTCTTCGTGCTGGTAATTTGGACTCTACCAAATCCAAATCTCCAAACTTCGATGACAATAACATTGTGCAGAACAACGATAAAATTGTCAGAATCATTCTTTTGTCGAAATTTGTGGCAGACAATTACGAATTCGGATTGGTAAGATCACATGATGGGTTTAAATTCTGGGACGACGCGATCCCCATGTACAGCAACTTTATTCCACAGGATATTGAGTACTTGACCACCAATTTCTTATATGGAGATAATAGATTTATGAGCCATAACTTTTTTGAAAAATCCACCCCAGAAAACGCATACACTTTCGATGAAAGGATTGACATAAGTATATTAGACGATGAATGGTTTGATACTTCCAAAGACTCGATCTACAATACCGATGATCGGATGACGATCGTAAGTGGCAATAATACCAGCAAAGAAGATTATGACACCCACTTGGGGATTGAGCAAGAAAAAAGGAATCAAGAATTGGAAGAACAGGTCAATCGGTTATATAATCAACAGCATCAAGTGATCCAATCTAGTCTCAATGATGATGAATTTTTCAATAGCAATTTCATGATCAATCCAGAAAGTTTGTCATTGGTGAGTGAAAATAATCTTGGGGCAAGCAATCTCGTCAACAGTTTGGTTGAAGGTAACTTGGGAGACAGAATGGATACTAGTTTATCTTACATCACTCTTGATACCAATATCTGGTTGAAACATTGTGGACGAATTTTCAAGTGCATCAGAAATGGAGTATTCAAGATCCTCATACCTTTGATCGTTTTTCAGGAGTTACGATCATTAAGAAAATCTGCTGAAGCCACTATTGCCGATGCAGCAACCAGGTCCGTTATAATAGTGCGGGAGTTATACTCCACCAAAGAGTTATTACCGTTGAGATTTGACGGAACTATCGCTTCAGATATCAACGAGACTACGGAATTCGAGAACAATTCCAACTGGAGAGCTAACATTGATGAGACGATTTTGAACGCTGTCAATGAACAGAATGAAATTAGCCAGAAGATTTTGAAAGGCTTGAACTCCACCGTCAACGGAAAAATGCTTGATTCTAAGTTATCTCGCACATTCTGTTATTGTATCCTCGTAACTGATGATAGAAACATGAGATTGAGGGCCAAAACTATTGGAGTCAATAGCTTCCAGAGTAAGTGGTTATTCAACCAACTCGAAATGACGTTTTCCTCAAAGTGCATCGATTAAGCTTTTTGTTCGGTTAAGCTTTAGTTCAAAGGCACCATTAGCCAAATGCATCTGTATATGTCATACATATCGAAATTAACTAAACCTCTCAGCCCCTGGGCCAGTTCTAGATCCGGCTACTACAATCGCTTCCACTGAATTTTTTGGTATTGTCACATACATGTTTCAAAATGGTCTCGAAACGCGTCTTTAAGCATCATGTAGCGACCTGCTGCAAGATCCGAAACGGTAAATAAGGTACACAAATTTTGGCGTATTGTCAATATTGTGGGGGCTTGTAACCAAAACGCAAATTAAAAGGCTCCTCATCAAGCTGTCACCGATTTGGCGATTTGTGGAAGGGATTACAAATTTAATTAAGAATTATTACATGAAACAGTGAAAAAAATATAAAAGAGGTGATCTTCGGTGCGATTTATTTTCAACACCTTTTTGTTCTTTTACTTTATAACACAGCTCATTCCTTATTCTGGTTATAACATATTTCCAAGCAGCTTTACATTCCTTTTCAAAGCTCTAACTTACATTCCTTATTATAGTCGTTCCTTATGAATTGTTTCATCTTTTTTGCCTTGCTTTACGTTACATTAGCTGCTCCAGCCAACGTGTTGGTGGTGACAAAGGTCCGTACCTTGACAGTTTATGAGAATGGCGATAGTGTTACAACTGCTGCTGCTTTACCTGATTTCTTGACTGAGACCTCAGCACTGCCTGCCACAACCACCTCGACTTCGAGTCCAGTGGCTGTAAGTGCAACAACTGCTGTAACTGCAACAACTGCTGTAACTGCAACAACTGCTGTAACTACCCCCACAACTGTTGCAACTTCCACCTCAACTTCTGCAACGTCCACCTCAACCTCGGCTCCCACCGGCTCTTTTGCTGGTCAAGGTACCTACTATGATACTGGTTTGGGGGCTTGTGGTGTCACCAACTCCGACACCGATTACATTGTTGCTATTTCCCATGAGCTTTTCGATTCCTATGACACCACTGGTAACCCCAACACCAACCCTATTTGTGGCAAAAAAATCAATGCCTCTTACCAAGGTAGATCTGTCGAGGTCACTGTGGTTGACAGATGTGAAGGATGTGCCAAAGACGACTTAGACTTCTCTCCAAGTGCTTTTTCAGAGATTGCCGACCAAGCTTTAGGTAGAATCGACATCACCTGGACCTGGGCCTGATATATATGGAAATAAATAAAATACGGATTTCTATGTAAGTATTGTACAGTGATCTAAAGTCAATTTAATCAGAACCTTGTTGAGAGGGACAGTCCTAGAAGACCCAGCTAAACATTCGCTTGAAGATAGTGGTATCGTTTACCCCCTCACTCTCTAATTTGGCGTAATAAGTGTACTCGTGTTCTTCAATTTCATCTAATCCCGACACCAAGTCGGCTTCTTCGGGTTTGACAAACTTGGTCCTCTTGAAGATCTTCCAAAACACAAATATACCAAACGATACACCAATCATTACATAATTGAACAAGAAGTTATCCACCGAAAAGGGCTTGAAAGAAGCGTAACCTCTGAAAAGTACCATCACCCAAATGAAAAAACCGGAGATTATAATGGTGTATGGTTGATACCATGACTTGAAAGGGAAGGCAGATCTGTCTAATCCCTGAGCAACCACAGCTGTGTAGAATTTGTAGTAAATGATGGCCATAAACCCATAATTCAATAATTGAGCCCCCGTGCATAAGTTGACCATATATGACAAGGCAGTGGCAGAACTGGAGCCTAATTGCAATAATGATAACAACGAGAACAACATACTGACAAAAATACAGTAGATTGGAACACCACTCTTGGTACAGGTGGTAAACACCTTGGGAATAAAGCCTCTTGTAGCCAAACCGTACAACACTCTTGAAGAGCAGAAAGTATAGGAGTTACCAGCCGAAAAAGCAGAAGACAAAATGACAGCGTTGACAATATGGGGTAACACGGCGATCTTCAAGTTGTTCATGGCCACAACGTATGGAGAAGATGAAGATCCACTATCCTGTATTGCAGCCAAGTAAGTTGGATCATTGTAGGCAATCAAAATCGTCACAGATAATGCACCTCCGATATAAAACAATACTAACCGCCATAAAACCGTCTTGAAGGTGGTAGGCATATTCTTCCTGGGGTTGACCACCTCAGCTGCAATCATGCTTAAATATTCAGGGCCACAACAGATGAAGTTGGCCGTGATAATACCTTGCAACCAAGCTTGAAATCTCCCCAAAGCTCCTTCTGAAGCATACGTGGGTAATGGACCACTAGCCGCGTGCCAATTCCTGAATCCAAACGCATCCCCTTGTGGGTTACCTCCACACATGGTGACCACGGTAAAAAGTAATAAACCAATGCACAAAATTAATTTACCCAACGATAACCAGAATTCGACTTCACCATACAATTTCACAGCAAACAAATTTATGGCTGCGTATAATACGATCTGGATGCACAAGGTTATTGCTGCATTGTAATCATCTCTCCAGTAGTGAATAAAGTTATTAACGGCGACGATTTCAAATGGGATGTACAACGCTTCCATAACGAAGAAATTGAACCCTGCTGCAAACTCAAATGCTTCATCCACACATCTTCCAGCCATTGAAATAAATGGAGATGCAACAGGCAAGAACGATACCATCTCTCCTATAGAAACTGTCAACAACAATATAATGGTCACCCAAAAGCAAAAACTGGTTAAGAGTCCTAAAGGACCTGCTTCTGTTAAGGCAGTTCCAATTTGCAAGAATAGCCCTGTACCAATAGATCCTCCAATTGCAATTAATTGAGCATGTCTCAAGAGTAATTTTCTTTGGACCCCATCACCTCCAGTAACAAACGGTTTTTTAGTATTTGAATTGGTGTCAAAAGACTTCTCTGAGTTAGAATGGCTCGGTACCTTGTTCAAGTGGAACTCTTTTTCCAGCTGTTTTTCAAACATTACAAAGTACAGACTGTTGACTTTTGCAAAGTTTGATTTCCTGACGAAATCTAGAGCATTTTAAAGGAATGGAATCACAGAATTCGAGTTGGATTATGTTCCCTTATGCATAAGCGTACTAAGAAAAAATTTTCTTTTTGCAGTTGCAGCAGGCTTTTTTCTCATTACGTCATACAATAGTAATTTAACCGTATTTAAGAAATGGCCACCAACCTCTTCTCACTGTTGTACCTACAGATAGAGTTACCCAGCAGACGTGTCTTTTCCTGCCATTTAATAAAGCCTCTGCAAAAAGTTTCGGCAAAAACCTCTACTGAAAACATCGTTAGTGAAAATTCTCTAGCTTCACGAGGTCATCACCAGTGGAGCGAGCCACCCCACACAGGACGTTTACGCTGTCCCAAATCTTGCGCCTTGCATTTTTTCAGCCCATGAAAATGGTTATGGCATTACGAAGACCAAGCCCTCCTAGACAGGAGCACGAATCTGGTGATTTCCAAAAGTAGTTATACTTCCGGTTCAGGTTCAGGGCCCGAAACTTTAACAGAAGGCCCAGAAATTTAATTGCATAGAGCGCAAAAAGAGAACCGAGTTGCCAAAAAAATGATCACTCCCAGGTTCGAACTGGGGACCTAATGCGTGTTAAGCATTTGTCATAACCAACTAGACCAAGCGACCGGTTCGGTGTCTTGGATGTATGTTCGGTATCTATGATATCTATGGTATTTCTCTTATACCTGTGGCTCTCTCCCACTCCAATGGAACTCTATATTTTAGTGTTCGTTCTTGATTCTTTTATAACCCACATTTCTTTCTACGGAGGGGGTATACATAAGCCCTGAACTCATAAGCTTAATATGTGTTTGAAGGTAAGCGATGGGCCATAAATGATTCTTAGAGGTTGCTTAAAATTAATAGATTGACTAAGAACGTTAATTGAAGATACCACTCCCTCCCATGATATGAAGTATGGTAGCCACTCATTTTTCGTACTGGCAATGCGTTTTCTCTATTTTTTGTGACATTTGGTGTTCGAGACCCTCTGTATTTCTATTTTTCCATTTTTGCAACCGTCATACTCCCTCATTTCTTCTCATCGTCGTAGTAGTTTCCCACCATTTTCCAGAGTTGAAGTCACTTTCTCGAAGCAATCGGAGGTTTTTTTGTTGGATCCTCTAGCTGGTTTTGATGAATTGAATTCACTTATGACCGGATCAATACATCTGCCTCTTCAATAACTTTGGTTTGGGAAATTCCACTCCAGTTTCACTAACAAATCTTTTTCTCATTCTAAAGAACCATAAATTATTGCAAATTCCACAAAAAAAGTATTCAAATAGAACTCAAAAAGTACAACTTACCAATTACATGAAAGAAATTACAAAACGGATCACCAACACCACTCCAGCAAGGATAACCCTTTGGTAGTTGTAGTATAGAAGGCATTTCTCCATTAAAGACTTTGTATAAGAGTTCAAGCCAAAAAGTCGTGTATGACCAATACATCAAACTACAAAGGCAGTAAACCTTTATTCAAAGATCAGATTGTATATTTAACCTCGAATCTAAAGACATTCTTCTCGGCTCATGCCAAATTTAGGAATAAATTATAAAGATTGAAAACAATAAGGAATGTACTTATCTAGTTTAATTTGGCCAACACAGCATCTGTGAATTCAGTGGTAGAGGCAGTACCACCAATATCCTTGGTGGTGGATTTACCTTCAGCAATGACATCGTAGGTGGCTTTGGAAATTCTATCAGCATGGTCATTCAAACCTAAATGTCTCAACATCATGGATGCAGATAAGATCATGGCAGTTGGGTTAGCAGTGTTTTGACCTTTAATATCTAAACCAACGTGTCTACAACCAGGTTCGAAAACAGCGTATTCTCTCCCGAAATTGGCACCTGGAACCAAACCTGGTCCACCAATGATAGCAGCTCCAATATTAGATAAAATGGAACCGTACAAATTTGGAGTCACCAACACGTCAAATTGTTGAGGGTGGGCAACAGCTTGCATGGAAGCATTATCGACAATCAAATCGTTGACTTCAATACCTTGGTAATCTTCGGCAATATCTTTGATGGTTTGTCTGAATAAACCATCACCCAATTTCATGATGTTGGCCTTGTGAATGGCAGTCACCAACTTTCTGTTGTTCTTTTTAGCAAAGTCAAAGGCAAACTTTCCAATTCTTTCAGATTTAAATCTAGTCATAATCTTCAAAGATTCAACCACACCTGGGTAAGATTGGTGTTCTAAACCGGAATATTCACCTTCAGTGTTCTCTCTGACCAAGGCAAAATCAACTCCATCTAATTTACCTTTAACACCCGGAATATTCTTGATCAAAACCAAGGAAGCGTAGATATCCAATTCTTTTCTCAAGGCAACGTTTAAAGATTTAGCAGAAGTACCAGTTGGAGTGTACAAAATACCCTTTAAACCAATTTTGTTTCTCTTTAAAGATTCAACAGCCTCGGCAACTCCGGTGGATTCTTTATCTAATCCACTGACATCAACAGTTTCCCATTCAATTGGTACGCTTTGGTCCTTGAAAATGGTTTTGACGGAATCAGTGATTTCTTTACCGATACCATCTCCTGGAATTAAAGTGATGGTGTATTTACCACCATATTTCTTTGGTAAAACGGATTCGGGACTAGCAAAGGTAGCCAAACTTCTGATTGTGTTCTAGATCTTGTTAGTAATCTGTGATTTGGGGTTTTGCCTTGTGGTTTCGGGGCTAAACAGGTTGCCGGAGTTGGCAGGATCGGTTGAGGATCGAGATCGAGTCCAAGTCTTTATATGAGGCATTGAATACCCAAGACAACCTCGGAACTTCTCTCACATTTATACACCATAACCTCTGCCATTACACCTCATATTTCTCGTAGACTGACACATACTCTTGAAAACATGATTGATTAATGTATGAAAATTTTTAACAATTAAATTTTTCTGTCTTTAGTTCCTGGAAAATCGGACTTTTGTAAGGAGATTGACATATAAAACCTTTCACAATTTCATTGGATGAGGAAAATGTCGCGAGTAATGTCGAAAACACCTCGCGACATTGATGGGTTTCCAAAAAATGCGACGGTAACTTGTACCCGACAGAGATGCAGTCAGTGTACAAAAATATCTTGAAAGAGTTGAGAATAATAGCTAAGAAGGCTCATGTGATGCACGAAGAGTCGAATTTGGCGAAACAGAAAACTTTGTTGGAGTACAAAAAGCTTCAGTTTATGAGTGAGAACAAACCAACGCATGAAATAACCGAAGAAATCAAGAACCTTGAAGTGGACGTAAAACCGTCTACCAAATTTGAAAATATCTTCAAAAACTTGTTCAACGAGTTCAGAGAGAATACGCCAGCCCCTAACAGAGCACAGCAACAGCATTTCCACAACATTCATACGTTTTTATCGAGCCAACGTACATACCAAGAGTTATTAGAGAGATACAATCCAGGTATATCTATGAAACAGGCAGAAAACGTGGAGAAATCTGCAAATAGAGTGGGATTGTCGGTACCAAAATAGTAGAGACTCATACAATATACGTTCACGACCCTACATAACTTCGCTAGTAGAGACTCCATACAATATACGTTCACGACCCTACATAACTCGCTACGACTTGACTCGTTTATAATTACATTCGTCCTCATCCCTTGGTCTTTTTCCAGACTTGTTGTTGTAAAGTATGGTTGAGGTTGATTTTATCTGGTTGTTCTCGATAAAGAACTTCTTCAAGCTCTCAAGAATAAATAAGTCATTATAGTAGCAGGAGTTGAAGTTGAGTCTAATTTTGTGTCCCAAAACGTTCAAACATGAATTTAAGTTATAGTTATAAGCGTCCATCAAGTAGCTGACCAATAAAGCTTTGGAAAAGTTTTCGTTGATATCACCCAAAACCAAAATATCAATGGAATTATTAATAATTTTGAAAAGGTTGATCAACCTTATCAATTTGAATAAATTCGCCTTTAAATCACCTGTCAATAACGGCAGGCTGAAATCCAACTTCAAATTGTTGGGCAAGCCATCAATTAAGTAAGACTTGTTTTCGTTATATGTGTAAAAATGATTGATAAAATTCTTCAACACCTTATCGTAACTATAATTGAACTCATCTAATAAATTCTTCTCGTCCGCAGACAACCGGTTGACATCAAAACTGACGTCCAATGAGATGAGAATCATATCGCTGGAAACAGAAAGTAACCCTCTATTCATGTTGTCATCAACAGTATTCAAGAATTGATGCGTAGGCAAACAATTAATGATAACCTTGAAATTGTGGGGTTGTAACCTCTCAGTCGTCAAACTCTCAAGCCCCCCATAATAAACCGACGGACATACCTCCACCAAAGTTTCAATAGAATTATCATAAACCTTTTCCTCCCAAAACAGTTCAGTATGAGTCTGTTGCACACGAGAATAACGACTCTCTGCATCTACCATCTGATTTCCAAACATTTTTTAAAATAAACAATCCACCTTTCTTTAACCTTAATATAGCCTTTTCCCGATCTAAAAATACAAATATAATACAGTGTTACCTACAAGTTGGAAATGATGCTTGATTTTGACTGAAAAAAAATATGGGGAAATTTGCTGCCAAAAAAAGTAGTTGCAAAACAGAAATTTTTAAGTCGATGTTGAAGCGAAGTAGCAAATCTGAAGCGTTCCCAAGCGAGTTGTGAAATTGACAAGTTGAATTTGTTGAAAAGAAACTGTCAAAATTACAAGTGCTTGCTGTTTAATAAGCTACCTTTTTGAGTGCCAAAAGAAAAAAAACAGGAAGAAAAATGGCTAAATTTATTGAATTCCAGTTGTGGCATTTTTTGTTACCAGAAGGGAATGATATTGAGCAAAAGGTAAAAGCTGGAAGGACGGGCAAGAATAATGGATATACAGGACAAAAAAGAAACAGACGTGTAATCATCAACAAGGTTCGTGTTTTGAGGAGAGCACGTAGAAAAAGGAGGACAAAAAAGAAAGAATCGTGCAATTACCAAAAAGGTTCGTGGACACTCAGAAACATACAGGTTAAATGGTAAACGCACAGAGGATTCGGTTCCGATTGATGGTCAACGCACACAAAAGATAAAGCACCGACCGGCCTATCCTACCGCGGGTTACTTTCACTCAACCACAATCGTGCCCCAACCACAATCAACCACAAGTTTACACCGCACTGAGAAATTCAGATGATAGGTAACTAATGGAGACATTTTCCTCGTTGAAGGACTTGAACCTCGAACAGAAAGTGTTCACCTCTAAACAAGAGGTAAAGCCCTGGCTTCACAAAAACCTCTCCAACTTCAAGGGGATCAGAGTCGTCATTGAACGCAGTGATTTCCATAAAATTATCTTTAGGTGTCAGGACACCAGACAAAAGGAAATCACACGAGGTCAGAGCCGGCGACACATCACTTGTCCGTTTAAAATACGAGCCAATTATTCGCTGAGAACAAAGGCTTGGTCGCTAACAGTACTAAATGAGTTTCACAATCATCCAATACCGGAATTAATTGCTAAACAAATAAGCTTTCGAGATAAAGATGATACGTTATCAGATGTCAATTTCACAGTGGATATCCATAATCATGACATGGCTAACGATAGCAGTGATATAATATTAAAGGATGGGAGCTCCCCGAAGATTTTGAACCTCATGAAAGCAGATGAACACCTGGATCAGTCCCCGGAGGATGAAGTTCATGATGACATGAGTCAGCATGGCCAACAAGGAGTTCAAACACCTACAGTCACCAATGCTTCTAGTATTTCTTCTAACAGCACCATGTCCGATGATAGAAGTAGCAAGAAGATCAGAAAACCACGATCCAAGAAGCAAAAACGGTCTAGAAATAAGGAAGATAAGGCTCTTCCTCAGCTATTTGACTTGTTGAATTGCGAATATGAGGATTATGAATTAGCAAACGATTTGGGCAAGAAAATCAATGATTTGATCAACACCCAGGTAACGATGAACCAGCAAGTAGACGATGAAAGCAAATCAAATATCATTAGGTTAGTGATCAACAATTTGGTGCTGGAACACAAAGATGCAGTTAATGAAACAAAACTAAACACATGGTTTTCATCGCCGACACTGACAGCACACGCCAACGCCAACTTGATCCCATTATCCCCATTACTAAATGATTCTGAGGGAGAGTATCCCACCACCATTCAAAGTACATTGACAGGAAACCATAGTGGCATAGAACCACTCATATTACCCGGAATCAATACTAGCATGCTACATAGCCATCTGGCAAACAATCTAAATAGTTTTGTCATGCCAAACCAGCTTCAAATTCACCAGATCCAGAACCAGAACAAACAATTACCATCGTTTAATTCCATCCAAAACAACTTACCCCCCTCTCCGGGGTCTATGAATTTGTATAACACGTTACCGAATCCGGGTAACAACACCACCTTGAACCCCACGCTTTTGAACTCCAATAAGTTGGCCTCCAATAATAATGGCTTGGGGTCTAATCTCAACACCAACAATTACACCACCAATATCAATAGCAATACTCTTAACAGCTTGTTATTTGATTCCAAGGAAAAGCCAAATAGCTTTTTAAGCAGCTTATCCACTTTGCTGACTACCAATGTTCTGTCACCAACCAATGTGGTAAAATCATTTCCCTTCGCCAGTCACGACCACCTTCCGTTTAGACTTCGAAATGAAAGTGACATTGAATAATTTGTACATTAGAGAAGGTCCTAGGTCAGGACAGGAATAGGATAACTAGTTTATAGAAACAGATTACTAGTTTAGAGATATAATACTATGGGCTTATATAAATACACTGGACTAAATCTCACCAAAAATGTCAAATCTAAATTTTAGTGGCGTATGGTAAAAATGGCGCTGTTAGATGTTTCCATCCTCAAGGGAACCACATTGATTGTGCCGTCGGTGTCCATAGGGAATGTTCCGCAACTAGCGTCTGATTTATTGATTCACAATCTTGCATTCGAGAGATTGGGCCCTCTTGACACTAAATACATCTACCCATTCATTTCCCCCGTTGACTACTCCGAAACGCCACAAAAAGGGTACTCCACCGGCTTAGAAGTATACCACAGCTCCAAACACAATTTAACGTTAATACAACAAAGATCCCCCATAATTCCCGGTCTTATCGAGAGGTTTGTGGAAGAAGTCATAATTCCATTCGTTGAACAAGGCTCTTTCAACGATATCTTGTTATTGGACTCTGGAGATTGTGGGTTGCAGGAAACAGCAACCGTCAGCACTATTCAAGAGTATACCAACGAGGATTTATTGGGGAAGTCGTTGGAATCTTTAAAGATCACCGACCCGGTTTTGTCGTTAAATGACATATCCTATAAGCAGTCGAAATATATCAGTAGTTTGGTTGAAAAATTGAATGGAACTACAACCTTACACATTCTACTTATGTACGTGTACGAAGGGGAGAACTTTTACGAGGCCACAGTGTTGGCAAACAAGGTGGTGGACAAATTGAGCCTTAAAATACAGAACTGGGTGAAACCTGTGAGTTGGAAAGGAGTTTATGGGGACAAAGAAGTGCCCAATGCCATGGAGGAAGGACTCTACGGATAAATGGAACAGGCAGGTTCAATTCTATGAACGGAATGGTTTAATCCATGGAAGGACTGGTTGAAATTATATATTAAATTTAGTCTCTCAATAGTTTAATGCATACTCAACAGAAGCAGTGTAACCGTAAACACCCAACCCAGCCACAACCGCAATGGCTTTATCACTCAAGTACGAGTGGTGTCTGAAGGGCTCTCTTTGATGCACATTGGTGATATGCACTTCAATAAAGGGAATGGCCGTGGCTAATAAGGCATCTCTTATCCCCACAGATGTGTGAGTATAAGCCCCGGCATTTATCACAATAAAACCCACCCCTTCGGTTCTGGCTTGTTGAATTCTATCTATGATGAAGCCCTCGGTATTGTTCTGGTAAACCAAGACTTCTGACCCGTTGTTCTTGTCTTTTGCTTGGGAAGCAGCGGCATTTTCAATATCATTCAATGAGGTGGTTCCATACTTCTCGGGTTCTCTGGTTCCTAAAAGGTTCAAATTGGGCCCGTTTATTAATAATACTTTCTTGACCATCCTGGGCGTATTTGTGTATATGTGTGGGTCTGGTAAATATTTATGGGAGTGTAATTAGCTATGACTCAAAAACTAATTAAAAAAGCGAGCGAATTGCTGGCCTAGGAATTGGTACCAAGCAGAACAGAAATAAAGAGAAAACTATAGAGAAAATAAGAGAAAATAAGAGAGAAATGAAGAGAGAAAAGAAACGCGAAACGAACAGACAACACCAAACGCTACCAGTCAAGTTTTATGACCTACACAAGAACACTATTGTTCTTTTGTGGCGTGGTTTGCTGGCTGTGTTTATATACCTCTCTTTGTGGCAGAAACTGGAACCGGAGTGAATGCGGGTACAGTCCCAAAACCACTCGTGAACCTCCTTTCTGCTTCGGGCTCCCTACCTCTGAAAAAAATACCACTGGTGTATTTTGCAGCCTAAATGGAATCACATCAAAATTATAAAATTAAATGTCTCCTCTTCACAAATAATCAGCACCAGACCCCAAACACCATACACCAGAACGCGTTTGTGCCCTTTCGCAATAATCACCAGTCATGGTTACCATCTTTGCCCTCACGTCTGCCATACCCGAAAGTTGCAGCAAATCTCATCTCAAAAACGAAAAAAAAATATCTTTAAGTATGTCAGTTGTTGGATCGTTGATATTTTGTACAGACTGCGGTAACTTGTTGGACAAAGAGGCGTCCAAGACCACAATAGACTGCAAGATCTGTTCCAAATCATACCCTGCATCGTCTTTCGCCAATCTAAAGGTGGTGACCACATCAGCAGAAGATGCTTTCCCTTCGACGTTAAGAATGAACAGATCAGCAGTTAAAACCACCTTGAAAGATGATGACTTAGGTGAAGGGGCCATAATCAAAGAAAAATGTCCCAAGTGTGGTAACGAAGAAATGCAATATCATACTTTACAATTAAGATCTGCAGATGAGGGAGCTACTGTTTTTTACACTTGTACCAGCTGTGGATACAGATTCAGAACCAATAATTAAGAGACTAATCAAGAAATTACCGAACAAGACAAAACCAATCAAGACAGAACCAGATTCACCAAAGAGACACCACGCATTTTGTACCATAGATATTATTACATATAGATTAAATAATCAAATCCCCCGAGCCTCAAGGCTCAACCATATCCAAAGCAACTATGGCGGATTCTCTCACCACCCGTTCGTCATCCTTCAAAATCTCTTCTAGCACCCGTGTGCATTCGTCGGTTCCAATGGCTCCCAAAGCTTCTGCTGCCTCATGTCTCACCATTCCAGCCTCTCTCTCGTCTTTCACCACTTTGACTAACGATGGAACCGTTACTGGGTTACATATCTGACCGAAAACATAGGCAATCTCGTGCTTGAACAAAGCAGAAGAATCTGCAAATCCTGATGCCAAAGCAAGACATGCCTCATCAGTCCCCAAATCTCTGAGTCTAAACATGGCTCTGTACCTTTCAAATAAAGGCTTTTCCTGGTCGTTCAAAATACTTTGCAATTTTTCAACCTTAGATTCCTTGTCAGTTGACATAGGAGGGGCTGGGTCAATCGAAGTGTATAATGACTTTTCAATGGACTCGGTTTTGGACGCTTCTGATTGTTGCCAGTTGATTCTGGCAATGGCCAATTCACACGTTTGTCTGATCTCAAGAGCAGGATCATTATCATAATACTCTTGTAACAACTCCAAAGACTCTTGGTCTCCCAAAGCCCCCAAGGCTTCAGCTGCTTCGTGTCTCACCATAATTTGTTGGTTATTATCAATCAACACTTCTCGTAAGTGGGGGGCTGCCACCAATTTGTTGGTCTGTCCCAAAACATATGCCACTTCGTGCTTTAATAGTTCCGATTCGTCTTTGAAACACTCGGCTATATATGCAATAGCCTTTTGCGTCTCGATTTCGTCGGTGGATTCAGTTCCCACACTTTTCAAGTTAAACAAGGCTCTGAACCGGCTGGCCAACTTCTCATCTCCAGACTTGTTGGACAAAATGTCTCTCAACTCTTCCAAAGTGGCGTTGTCGATATCTACTTCAATGGTCATGGACGAAACTTAAATACTAAAATTTTTTTTTCAGCCATTTGAATTTTTTTTAGAAAATGGGGAGATGCTCATCGCTATTTGGTCCAGAGCTGGTACCAGTTTGCCAGAGTTTCGCGGTGGGTGGCGGTAGAGTAGGTTCAGCTTGAGGTCCGGTCTCGGACCGGTGAGCTAAATCATCTATTTCTATGGATTAAACTTGGGAAAAACAAGAACCAGTACAAAAGCCTCAAAAAATAAAACCTTTGTGTACAAGCGTCCATTACTTCCTTCTGTGTCTACAATGCTGTCTCTTCTCTTTTATAGTGAAATTTTTTTATTAACTTTTCAACGCGAACGAAATAAATTGTTCAGATCCTTACAAACTATTAAAAATGGCAGCTCAGATGCAAGGAATGCCGGACTTGTCAAATGCCATTGTGGCACAAGATGAAATGGGAAGACCGTTCATTATTGTTAGAGACCAGGGTCAAAAGCAGAGAAAGCATGGAATGGAGGCCACCAAATCGCATATTTTGGCGGCAAGAGCTGTTGCTTCAATTGTCAAGACATCTTTGGGACCAAGAGGTATGGATAAGATATTGGTGAGCCAGGACGGAGAGATCACAATCACCAATGACGGTGCGACCATATTGTCACAAATGGATCTTGATAACGTGATTGCTAAATTATTGGTTGAATTATCCAGATCACAAGATGATGAGATTGGGGATGGAACCACGGGAGTTGTGGTATTGGCCAGTGCTTTATTGGACCAAGCGGCTGAATTAATCGATAAAGGGATCCACCCTATCAAAATCGGTAACGGGTTTGATGAAGCATGTAAAATAGCAGTGGCGGAATTGGAAAAAGTCGCTGACGAAATCAACATCAGTACTGAAGCTACTGATTCTAATTTATTAAAAGCTGCCAAAACTTCATTGGGGTCCAAAATTGTATCCAAGTCTCATGACAAGTTTGCTAAAATGGCAGTAGAAGCGGTGTTATCGGTGGCAGATTTTGAAAGAAAAGATGTTGATTTTGAGTTAATTAAAATGGAGAAAAAAGTTGGTGGTGCTATTGAAGATTCTTCATTGATAAGAGGAGTCTTGTTGGATAAAGACTTTTCCCACCCTCAAATGCCTAAAGAAATTAAAGACTGTAAGATTGCCATATTGACATGTCCATTCGAACCCCCCAAGCCAAAGACTAAGCATAAATTGGATATCTCTACCGTGGAAGAGTTCCAAGTATTACAAGAATATGAACAAAAAAAGTTTCAAGAAATGATCGACTATGTGAAGAACTCGGGTGCCAATGTTGTGGCATGTCAATGGGGTTTCGATGATGAAGCTAACCATTTATTATTGGCTAATGGGTTAAATGCTATTAGATGGATTGGAGGTTCAGAATTGGAATTATTAGCCATTGCTACTAACGGTAGAATCGTTCCAAGATTCGAAGATTTATCCCCTGAAAAATTGGGTACTGCTGGTTCCATAAAAGAAATCGAATTCGGTACCACTAGAGATAGAATGCTTGTTATAGAGGATTGCTCTAACACAAAAGCTGTCACCTGTTTTGTTAGGGGTTCCAATGAAATGATCTGTGCCGAAGGAATCCGGGCATTACACGACTCCATATGTGTTGTCAGAAACTTAATCAGAGACAATAGAGTGGTGTATGGAGGTGGTGCAGCCGAATTGGCGTGCTCATTGGCTGTTAGTGAGGCTGCCAATAAAAGAAAGGGAATTGACCAATATGCTTTTAGAGCCTTTTCCGAGGCTTTGGACACGATTCCCACCACCTTGGCGGAAAATTCTGGGTTGGACCCCATTGAAGTATTATCTTCTTTAAAATCCAAGCAAGTTCTTGAAAAATCGAGTCGTTTGGGAGTTGATTGTTTAGGTAAAGGAACCAACGATATGAAACAGTTGTTTGTTATTGATCCATTGATCGGTAAAAAACAACAACTTTTGTTAGCTACTCAATTATCCAGAATGATCCTTAAGATAAATGACGTTATTATTAGTGGCAAAGACGAGTACTAGTTTATAGGCATATAAAATTACCAGAGAAAAAGTAGTGCCCCAACCATCACTACTCCGGCCACCAGATATCGCACTCACCCTTTAAAATTCATCCATTTCAAATAATCACTTATATCAACAATACATCAATTGAATACACCCTCTTCTTCAAACCATTGGCGAAATTCGTGTCTTATTACAAATCCCCGCAATTGTATATATATAAATTGATTAATCGTTAATCATGGCTAGTATGGGAACCCCCGCCGTGGTCATGGACAATGGTACTGGGTTAACAAAATTAGGGTTTGCTGGAAATGATTCTCCTTCGTTTGTGTTTCCCACGGCAATCGCCACATCCACACTTAACTCCAAGTCCAACACATCGGCATCCAAGTCTTCTTTTCTCGCCAGCAAAAGGGGTTTGGAAGATTTGGACTTTTTCATTGGAGACGAAGCATTAAATGCAGCAAATGGGTCCAATTATAGTTTATCATATCCCATAAAGCATGGACAAATTGAAAACTGGGATCATATGGAAAGGTTTTGGGAGAACTCCATTTTTAAGTACTTAAGATGTGAACCAGAAGATCACTACTTTTTATTAACTGAACCACCTTTAAATCCTCCAGAAAACAGAGAAAATTCCGCTGAAATCATGTTTGAATCCTTTAACTGTGCCGGATTATACATAGCAGTTCAGGCGGTGTTGGCATTGGCGGCTTCTTGGACTTCTTCCAAGGTTCAAGACAGGTCTTTGACGGGTACCGTTATTGATTCTGGTGATGGGGTCACCCACGTTATCCCTGTGGCAGAAGGGTATGTTATAGGTGGTGCCATTAAGAATATTCCCTTGGCCGGTAGAGATATAACTCTATTCATTCAGGGATTATTAAGAGACCGTGGTGAACCAGATACCTCATTGCAAACAGCCGAGAAAATTAAACAACAATTTTGTTATGTGTGTCCAGATATTGTCAAAGAATTCAACAAATTCGACCAGTATCCCCAAGAAAAGTTTGCCAAGTATATCGTGGAGTATACTGACAAAAATAAGACCAATACAGTGGATGTAGGTTATGAACGGTTTTTGGCACCAGAAATCTTTTTTAACCCGGAAATTTGTTCTTCAGACTACTTGACTCCTTTGCCAAATGTGGTTGACACGGTGATTCAATCATCTCCAATCGATGTGCGTAAAAAGCTATACAAAAATATAGTGTTATCAGGGGGATCCACCATGTTTAAAGATTTTGGAAGAAGACTTCAAAGAGATTTGAAAGGGTTGGCCAATGAAAGAATAGAATTGAGTGAAAGGCTCAGTGGGGTTAAAAGTACCGGAGTCGATGTGCAAGTGATATCTCATAAAAGGCAACGTAATGCTGTGTGGTTTGGTGGCTCTTTATTGGCACAAACTTCTGAATTCAAGAGTTATTGTTACACCAAACAAGATTATGATGAATATGGACCCAGTATTGTGAGAAACTTCTCCTTATTTTCCGTTCCATAGATACAAAAAAGTTAGATATCTTACTCTTCAAAACATCTTTTCAACTGTACGATTTTCGTGTTTGGTAAATTCTCACTTTGATAAGAAACTTTTCAAAAACTTCTCTTAATGTCAGCACAACCGCAAATAGTGGATGGCATAGAGTTGGGCCAAATCCTTACGGGGTTACGGTCCACGAACGAAGAAGAACGAGACCGGTATGCTATCGAACTAAGAAATCTTCTCGAATCGGTGGCGAGAGATTTATCAGTTGAACATTTCAATCGGTACATTAACGATATAAACAAAAGTATATTTGAATTATTACAATCGCCAAATACCGCCTGGAAATTCGGGGGGATTGCCGCAATTGATGCATTGATTGATTTCAATTCGGGCTTTGGAGAAGAACATGCCAGTAAAACTGCCCGGTTCTCCAATTATCTTAATCCCTTGACTACATCCAACGATTTGGCAGTTATGAAGAAGGCCACAAAAACATTGGGGAAATTGGCGGTACCAGGTGGAACCTTGACCGCAGACTTTGTGGAATTCGAAGCCAACAAGGCCCTTGAATGGTTACAAAATGATAGTAAGCAACACCAGCCTAAAAGGCACGCTGCTATATTGATGTTAAATTCTTTGGCAGATAACTCCCCCAATTTATTGTACAATTTCGTGGGACGAATTTTGGAGCAGTTATGGACCCAATTAAGAGATCCAAAATTGGACATCCGGGTGGATGCTGCTGTCACATTACAGAAATGTATGGGGGTAATTTATGATCGAGATGTAAATACCCGAAAATTTTGGATGAAGAGCTTTATTGACCTGGCTTCCAAGGTATTGAACGAAAATCTGGCGCTGTCGGTGGGAGCCTTACATGATACTAATGATTCACCACCCACCACTCCTTCCACGCAATCAACGGAAGCCATCCATGGGTCTTTATTGGTATACAGAGAACTACTCAAATATCATCAAGATCCTTATATTGTGGCTCGATTTGACATTTTATATGAAAACACCATGTTATATAAGAACCACAGGAAGTCAATTATAAGGCAGGAGCTTACCAATATATTGCCTTTGATCTGCAAAGTGAATACTGATATTTTTGTGGAAAAGTATTTACACAAGACCTTATATTATTATTTATCCCAGTTGAAAAAGTACAAAAATCAGTACAGTGACAATGCAAGTATGGAGAAGAGCTGTATTTTTCGGTGTATTGGTGCTATAGCTTTGGAAGTGGGGAATCAAATGGCCACTTATTTGGATGCTATTCTTGATAATATTAGAGAAGGGTTATCATACCCCACTAATCCCACCATCCAGCTGTTCCTTTCAAATGCTGTATCTAATGTGCCGGAGAATCTTTTTGCCGGTGGGTCTTTGGCAGCTCAATCACCGTCTGTAGGGTTGTCACTACAATCCAGCGTTTCAATGTCTTCAAAGTACAAATCTTCAAGAAAAGACACAGAACCAGCAATTTTCGAATGTATTGGGAATTTATCCATTTCGGTGGGTCCGGCATTGACCAAGCATTTACAAAGAGATATCCTCGACATGACTTTCAGCAATTGTTCATTATCCAAACACATGCAGGATGTGTTACAGACATTGATAACTAACATTCCAGTTTTGACTCCGGTGATAAACTCCAAGCTTTTGAACTTGTTAAGCTTGGTGCTCTCTGGGGTACTATTCCAACCACCAGGATCTCCTTACGCAACCGTCAAGATGAATGCCCCATTGGCCAAGGATTACAGACTCATAATGATCTCAAGAGACACTGGGATGAGCGTGAACAGTATTCTCAATAATAATGACATTTATGAGCAGCATGAAAGCCATATATTGGTGCAGGCATTACAGATGTTGGTGTTTTTCAAGTTCGAAGGGTATCAGTTGAATGAATTCGTTAGATACTGTACCATCACCTATTTACGACATCCAATTCCAAAGGTTCGCCAAACTGCGGTGATTGCTTCTTGTGAAATATTTGTCAACGATCCAATTTGCCAACAAGTGAGTATTCACGCCCTAAAAGCAGTCAATGAAGTGCTTGAAAAGCTTTTATCAATATCCATAACGGATTTGTACCCTGAAATAAGATTGGAAGGATTGACCTGTATCAGTAATGCGGAGTGTTTTGATCCACATTTATCCCAACCAGAAAACCTTCGGCTCCTATTCATTGCTTTGAACGACGAGGCTTTTGAAGTAAGAAAAGTGGCCATTACCTTATTGGGACGTCTTTCATGTATCAATCCTGCCTATATTGTACCTTCTTTAAGAAAAACCTTGGTGCAACTTTTATCCAGACTTGAGTATGCCACTGCCAGTAGAAAAAAAGACGAAAGTGCTACTTTATTGTCCTTATTGATAGCCAACTCAAAAGACCTTACAAAGCCGTATGTTAAACCCATTGTTGAGGCGTTGTTGCCAAAAGCAAAAGACCCCAAGTCTTCAGTGGCTGCAAGTGCTATCAAATGTCTTGGGGAATTGGCAGTTGTAGGGGGAGAAGACCTTAAACCTTTCATTCCCGAATTAATGCCTTTGATCATCGACACTTTCCAAGATCAGAGCTCTTCATACAAAAGAGATGCCGCCTTAAGAGCTTTGGGTCAGCTTGCAAGTTCTTCGGGTTACGTTATCCAGCCGCTTCTTGATTATCCTCAGTTGTTAGGGATGTTGGTGAATATCTTGAAGCTGGAGGTATCTCCCACAATAAGACGAGAAACCGTCAGATTGCTTGGAATATTGGGAGCTTTGGATCCTTATAAACATAGAGAGGTGGAACAGAACTCCAAAAGTATTCCCTCGGAACAAAATGCCCCTCCAATTGATGTGGCTTTGTTGATGCAAGGAATTTCCCCTTCTAACAATGAGTATTACCCTACGGTGGCCATCACCAACTTGATGAAAGTTTTGAAAGACCCTTCACTCAAAATACATCATAGTAAGGTGATACAAGCCATTAGGTATATCTTCCAAACCCTCGGATTAAGGTGTGTTTCATTCCTTCCCCAGATTATACCCGGAATCATCAATGTAATGCACGATTGTGAGCCTGCCATGAAGAAATTTTATTTCCAGCAGTTGGGGGCTCTTATATTGATTGTCAAACAGCACATACGTCCATTTTTACCTGAAATCTTGGGGGTGGCCAAAGAGTTTTTTGACTTGAATGATGAGAACAATATTGCGGTGATTATCATCAATCTAATTGAATCTATTTCCAGAGCATTAGCTGGTGAGTTTAAGATGTACGTACCAGAAGTATTAACCCTTCTTTTGAGTGTGGTGGAAAAAGATAAGTCTCCCAAAAGGGAAACAACGCTACAGGTGTTGAAGTGTATCGTTATCTTTGGGGATAACACAGAAGAATATTCTCATATCATAGTGCCAAGTATAGTGAATATGTTTGAAACTGGCCCCGTGTTGTTGAGAAAAGCTGCCATCGAAACCATCGGAAGACTATCTAGAACTGTTCTTTTGAATGATATGACTTCAAGAATCGTTCATCCCCTTATAAGAGTGTTGAAACAAGACAACGAGGAGTTAAGGACCGCCACCATGAATACCATGTGCTATTTATTACTTCAACTTGGTACTGAGTTTGTTGTATTTATCCCATTGATTAAGAGAATCATGAACGAGAACAAAATAACTTCCTCGACTTTTGATCAGTTAGTCACTAAATTAACCCAAGGTGACCCATTACCTGCACAATTGAATATTTACAAGGACTATGATACTCCCATGAGCCATTTTGATATTCCTCGAACTGATGTTTCGGTCAAAAAACTTGCATTCAATCAAGCAGCTTTGAAATCGGTTTGGGACCCAAGTCAGCATAGAACAAGCGAAGATTGGCTGGAATGGATTGCTAAGCTCAGTAAGGAGTTGTTGAGACACAGTCCTTCCCACGCTATCAGGGCATGTGCCCCTTTAGCAACAGATTATTACCCATTAGCAAAGGATTTATTCAACGCCAGTTTTGCTAGTTGTTGGAACGAACTTTATTCCCAGAATCAAGAAGAGTTGGTCGATTCCTTGTGTATTGCCTTGTCATCACCAAACAATCCACCGGAGATTCACCAAATCCTATTGAATCTTGCAGAGTTTATGGAACATGATGATAAATCCTTGCCCATTGCAATCACTACTTTGGGACAATATGCCCAGAGATGTCATGCATATGCTAAATCGTTGCACTATAAGGAATTGGAGTTCTACGAAGAGCCCACAACCCCCACCATTGAGTCGCTTATTACCATTAACAACCAACTTCAGCAATCAGATGCTGCCGTTGGTATTTTGAAGCATGCACAATTGCACCACGATCTTCAATTAAAAGAAACTTGGTTCGAAAAGCTTCAAAGATGGGACGATGCGTTAAGAGCCTATAGTGAACGTGAAAAAACAGAACCAGACAATATGGAGATCACAATGGGTAAAATGAGATGTCTCCATGCGTTAGGAGAATGGGAACAATTGTCAGATTTGGCCCAAAGCAAATGGGGTAACTCTTCTAGTGAAAACAAGCGGAATGTCTCACCTTTAGCAGCCGCCGCCGCCTGGGGGTTGAAACAATGGGATAGAATGGAAGCCTATATAAAGGTGATGAAGCTGGAGTCTCCTGATCGGTCTTTCTTCAATGCAGTCTTGAGTTTGCATAGAAACAACTTTGAGGATGCTTCTAACCATATTCTCAGAGCCAGGGACTTGTTGGTGACAGAAATCACTGCTTTGGTTAGTGAAAGTTATAATAGAGCTTATGGGGTGGTTGTACGAGTGCAAATGTTGGCAGAATTGGAAGAAATTATCAAGTATAAGTGTTTACCTCAAGGATCAGAAAAGAGAGCCGTTATGAGAAAGACATGGAACACCAGATTGCTTGGATGCCAAAGGAATGTGGACATTTGGCAAAGGATGTTGAAAGTCAGAGCCCTTGTCATAAAACCAAAGCAAGATATGGAAATGTGGATCAAATTTGCCAACTTGTGCAGAAAATCAGGAAGACTTAATCTAGCAGAAAAAGCGTTGAACTCTTTGCTCGAAGAGGGATCACCAGAGAATCCATCTAGGGCTCCTCCACAGGTAGTGTACGCTCAATTGAAGTATATGTGGGCTAAGGGACAACAAAAAGAAGCCTTACGTCACTTAGTTGATTTTACCACCAGGATGTCTCAAGATTTGGGATTGAATCCAAATGACTTGATTACTCAACCTTTACCTTCAGAAGGACCCGGAATTCCAAAGCACGTGGAAGATTACACCAAGTTATTGGCCCGGTGTTTCTTAAAGCAAGGAGAATGGCAGATTGCCCTTAATAATAATTGGAAATCTGAGACATCTGAGATTATTTTAGGGGCATATTTATTGGCAACTCATTTCGACGATAAGTGGTACAAAGCATGGCACAACTGGGCCCTCGCCAATTTCGAAGTCATCTCGTCCTTCACGTCACATAACAACAATATCACCGAAATTAAAGCCGACTCAGAAGGGTCCAAAGAAAACATTGATTCAACTGAGCGAAATGGTACTAACGGGTCTAGTAATGGAGAGGGCTCACCTCAAAAGGAGATAAGAACCACTACAATACCCATGGAAGCGGTACAGCGGCATGTTGTTCCTTCGATCAAAGGGTTCTTTCATTCCATTGCATTATCCAGTTCCAATTCATTACAAGATACTTTAAGATTATTAACATTATGGTTCAATTTTGGGGGTATTGCCGACGCAGCCCAGGCTATCAGCGAAGGATTCAACATGGTGAAGATAGATACGTGGTTGGAAGTTATTCCTCAATTGATTTCTCGTATTCATCAGCCCAATCAGGTGGTTAGTAGATCATTATTTGGCTTATTAAGTGATCTTGGTAAGGCACACCCTCAAGCGTTGATTTATCCCTTGGCAGTGGCAGTGACGTCTGACTCCATCAACAGAAAAAAGGCGGCCATGTCTATAATTGACAAAATGAGGATCCACTCTCCATTGTTGGTGGAACAAGCCGACTTGGTCAGTACTGAGCTTATTCGAATTGCAGTATTATGGCACGAGCAGTGGTACGAGGGTCTTGAGGACGCCTCCAGATTATTCTTTGGCGAACATAATACAGAAAAGATGTTTGAAGTGCTTGCACCATTGAATTTAATGCTTCAAAAAGGTCCTGAAACCATGAGAGAATCTTCTTTTGTTAATGCCTTTGGCCGGGAGTTGGCTGATGCTTATGAGTGGGTTTTGAATTTCAGAAGAACCAGAGACGTCACCAATTTGAACCAGGCCTGGGATATCTACTATAACGTTTTCCGTCGTATTAGCAAGCAGCTTCCGCAATTATCCAGTCTTGAATTACAATATGTATCACCCAAGCTTGAAATAGCCGGAGATTTGGAGTTAGCTATTCCTGGTACGTATGAGGCAGGCAAACCCATCACCAAAATCTGCAAATTCGAACCGACTATTTCTGTTATTTCATCCAAACAGAGACCCAGAAAGTTGGATATTCTTGGAAGTGATGGGAAACATTACTTCTATGCTTTGAAGGGACATGAAGATATTCGTCAAGATAACTTGGTTATGCAGCTTTTTGGATTAGTTAATACGCTTTTGCTCGATGATCCCGAGTGTTTCAAACGGCATTTGGACATTCAACGATTTGCTGCCATTCCCTTATCTCCTAAAGTGGGATTATTGGGTTGGGTTCCTAATAGTGACACCTTCCATGTGTTGATTAGAGAGTATCGTGAATCAAGGAAGATATTACTTAATATCGAACACAGAATCATGTTGCAGATGGCCCCAGATTATGACAGTTTGACACTTCTCCAGAAAGTGGAAGTTTTCACAGGGGCATTGGATAACACTAGAGGTCAAGATCTTTACAAAGTTCTTTGGCTTAAGTCGAAATCCTCTGAAGCATGGTTGGATCGTCGTACTACTTACACGCGATCATTAGCTGTGATGTCTATGGTGGGATATATTTTGGGACTAGGAGATCGTCATCCGTCTAATTTGATGTTGGATAGAATCACCGGTAAGGTGGTACATATTGATTTCGGAGACTGTTTTGAAGCCGCTATTTTACGAGAGAAATATCCTGAAAAGGTCCCATTTAGATTGACAAGAATGTTGAACTACGCCATGGAAGTCAGTGGAATTGAAGGATCCTTCAGAATAACCTGTGAACAAGTTATGAGAGTGTTGAGAGACAACAAGGAGTCCTTGATGGCTATTTTAGAAGCATTTGCTTACGATCCATTGATTAATTGGGGATTCGACTTCCCCACCAAGGCAGTGGCAGAAGCTACTGGAATCAGAGTTAACCAAGTGAATACAGGAGAATTGTTGAGAAGAGGTCAAATTGACGAACAAGAAGCTGTAAGATTAAACAAGCAGAATGAGGTTGAAATCAGGAATGCCAGAGCTGCCCTTGTTTTGAAGAGAATCACAGATAAATTGACAGGTAACGATATAAAACGGTTAAAAGAGTTGGACGTGCCCACGCAAGTGGATAAACTTATACAACAAGCTACGAGCGTGGAGAACTTGTGTCAGCATTTCATTGGCTGGTGTTCATTCTGGTAGATACCCGGCTATGGTATAGTAGACTTTAACGTCTATTTACTGCCAAGATAGTGGTGTTCTTTCAAAAGTTAATAGCATATATATTTTCTACTAGAACATGCATTTCTCATAGAACATACATCACCCCTATGCTATCTTCTTGGAGGCATTGGTGAATCCTACTCCTTTCACTGATAGTATAAACGCATTGTCTTCATCCTCTTTAAGAAAAGCTTCAGTTCCAAATACCGACTTGACATCTCGAAGAATATACACCAACAGCTCATCCACCTGGTGCTTGTGAATCTTGATTCTCCCCACATCTTCTTTACCAATAGCCATGAAACATGCTACCATCATGAGCTGGTTTCTGCCCACAACACAACTGGTACTTAATTCTTCCAAAAGCTGATAAGCAACAGACTCTGCAAGGTCTTCGGGAAGACTCCCCGGCATTCCCACCCCGTCAGTGAATACTCTCCAGCCACTTTTCAGCTCGGCCACAAGTGTGACCCCAAACCCAGGAGATTTTCCACTATTTTCACCTCTCCACACATCAGCAGATATATTCACCTCCACTCCAGTAGGACGAAGAACATCCCTAGCCCTATCAATTATTCTATTTACAGTGGAAGGAGACACCCGGGCACAATGGGCCACCCCTCTTATGGCGGAAAACTTAACGGATTCCAATGCATGTATGGTTAATGGTTGTGGGATCAAAGAGTTGCAACGTAAATGCACTTCTCCATCTCCCAAAGGAGGAGCTCCCTTCTTCAAAATATGAATAGACACTTCTCTCACCCCGAACTTCTCCATCAATGGGATCATCCCCCATTTTAAACTATCTATTCCCACATCATTCAGACCCAAACTTGTCAATCCTTTGAAAATGATGGAGAACTTCTTTTTGGAAAAGGGCGCAAGAAACAACATGGGCTCAAGGTAGTAGCCGATGGGTTTCCCGTTGGGACAGTTGTGCGTCAATTCTCCTCCTGTTATGATCCCCGGCTTCACTATCACAGTTGTACCGGTGTAGGAAATCTCTATTTGGGTCCCATTAGTAACCGCTTCAAGTAATCTCAAAAACGATACTTCGTGGTCTTTTAAACCCGGGTTCATCTCATCTGACCGGATTTTTGTGATTTTAACAGTTGCACCAGCCAAAGTAGCCAACACCAACCGGAACCTGAAGTTCGTTATACCTTCAAACGTTACAATACTTTGTTTCTTCGCTAAAGACATGGTAAAGTAATTTTCTGCTCATCTCACATTTTCAGTGCCTTAAATGCGACATTTTTTTTGTGTTGGAATAGTTCGCATTTAAACCATCAGTGTATTTATCACTTGTACAAGTTTGTTGCTTCACAGGTACAATTGGGACGATGGATCAAACAAATGGAACCAAGCGGAAGCCCGGGAACCAAGAGCAAGACGGCTCTATCAAGAGGGTTAAGCTCGAACAGGACTTTGGTGCCACTGGAACCTATGATAAAGTTGACCTGATGTTAAGCCAGTCGATATATAGCACCCTGCCACAAACAGGTGCAGTGGACACGGATAATCTCGATTTTGACAATTTGCCAGACGACTTACTTGATACTATTGATGCATCGGTGGCCACACCCGATATGAGTCGAGGAGGCAGTCGTTCAACCACACCACAGGTGATGATAAATAATGACGATTTAAAAAGACAATTGTTGACCAATTCCAATAGCAGGAGTGCGTATTCGCAGCTGACAGATGGGGGGTTGATGCTTCCACGAGGCATGAGCTCTCTGGATCAAACTGGGGAGTCGGTGTCACAACCTACGCATCAGCAACTCCACAGTAATGATCCCTCCAAATTGAATGATGCCTTGGCCGCTGCAGGGGTAGACATCCAGCAAGAAGAAGAGCTCCTATTACAACAAAGGAGCAGAATGACCTTTAATCTGTATAATCAGCCAATCCAGAGGAATCCTGCCAATAATTTCTTACATCCTTACCATGTATCAGCATCGATGCAAAAATCAGCCAGAGAGCATGGAGTTAGTCAAAACTTTTTACAAGACTCAGAGATATTGGAACTAATGTCGGCCTCATGTGAAAGGTGGCTATCGGAAATAGTGCAAAAGACGTTGATAATGGCTAAACATCGACAAAATTCGACTCCCATAGGAAAATCAAAAACCAGCACTGGGAAGTCGGATCTTTATCAAGAACTTCGAGCGTTGGCCAAAAAGCATCGAGAACAGGAAGAAAAGAGAGTGGAGAAAAGAATGCTTCTCGGTCTTGAAAAGGGCGACGAGAATGGAAAGGATGATAAAGCTGGAGGATCTGAAGAAACGCTACACAGAGCAGCCAATGCCACCGCTGCCATGATGACTCTGAATCCCGGCAGAAAGAAGTATTCATGGATGACTTCAGCGTCTGGTGGTGCTACAGGTGGTACCTCCAGTGCCAGTGAAAAAGATAACAGCAGAAGAAGTCATTTACTCTCACTTCGGGGGGAGAATGGTATAAGACTTAATAACACCAGAATCACCCAGGCCATAACCATGAAGGATCTATTGGCTGCCATAGAGAACGAGCGAATGGGGGTTGCTAATGCGCTTATCAAAGGCTACTCCAAGTTGAGAGACTAAATGTTCTATATAAATGTAACAATACAAATATCATATAAAGTCAATACACCAAAATTAAAGTCGCGATGCACGAAAAGTAAACAAAATCATAAAACAACATGTCTGATTTCACCCTCACGGCATATTTTAACAGTTTTGACATTGAAAAAGTGTACGATCAGGAGGTTTCGGATGCGGGTCATAAGTTGGAACAGGTGGTAGAAATCCTAGCCAATAATCCCGACGCAATTTCATACAATAATGATATATTTGAGGATTTGATCGAGCTTGCACACGGTCTGAAAACCCTAGTTTTGAATCAACAAAAACAGCTTTCCTACTTGGTGGCGTCCTCTTTCAAAGCTGTGTGCCAGACAGTGGATGCTTCTTTGAAGACAAGTGATTTCATGGACTCAGTACCTACTTTCAAGACCACTTTAGAGAAGTATGGTTATCTCACATTTGTGTTATTTACTATCCTTGGAAAGGAGGATTTCAGTGCTGTCGCTTCGTTAACCAAAAATAAACACAAGACACCAGAGTACCAGGCATGGCAGGCCAACCAGACGCAGCTTCAGGACTTGTTGGATGCCACCGAAACCTGTCTTCAAATAGACTTGTCTAAAATCTTCGTTACTACCCCAGAGAAATCTGCATTCCTCGAACTTTTCAACAGACCTATATTTCACCTCATGGAGACCCCCGAGAGAATTAAGGTGGCTAGTCTCCGGGTGGTGATGTTCAGATGCATATGTTCAATGGTGAAATTTCATAGCCATGCTAGCACGGTACAGAATTCTATTCTACAGTCATTGACATACTTTATTCACCTTCCTCCATACATGGGAGAATTGCTTCATAAACTTAACGTTGACTATGAATATGGGGCATTGACAGAGGATGTATTGAGAGAAATTTCTCAGATCCAGTTCAATTCAAACGATAGCAATGGCCCCAAAGCCGTGTCTGAATTTCTTGTTAGCTTGTCTCAATTAAGTCCTAGATTGATATTGAAACAAATGGCTTCCATTGCACAGTTACTTGACAACAGTAATATGACATTGAGATGTTCTGTGGTGGAGTCTTGTGGTAATATCGTTGTTGATTTGATAAAAAGTGATGTCACCTATAACAACTCCGAACATGAACCATCCAGGAGCAGGAACTCAGGTGACCAACAGATCGAGAGTCTTATTGATTTACTTCAACAAAGACTTTTAGATCAGAATCCGTTTGTGAGAACAAAAGCTATTCAAGCCTTGAATAAGATTTGCTCCAGCGACTTGAAGCTTTCGAGAAGACGACAGATTTTCATGGTGCTTGTTGTTCGGTCCCTCGATGATAGGAGTACGCTAGTAAGAAGGAATGCTATCAAGCTAATGAGCAAGCTAGTATTACATCATCCGTTTGCATCCATTCATGGCACTCAGCTCTCGCTTTCGAAGTGGGAGATCCGGTATCAGGAGGCGGAGGAGGTATTGAAACAGTACCTTCCAGATTACCAGAGAGGTTTGGAGGATGAAGAGGGAGAAGGTGAGAGCGGAAAGGAGGTAGAAGGGGAAGAAGAAGGTGATAAAGAGGACGCAAATAATGACGAAATGGAGGTGGACGAGGACGTGGACGAGGCAGCAGAGGAAAAAGAGCAACAGGAAAGTGATGTAAACAAGTCCCTTATTGAGCACCAGGAGAATCTCCCCAACGCTGAAGTTGTTTTAAAAGCAAAGTTGACTGCGCAATATTACCATGATGCAGTCAAGTTTATCGAGTCCATACATAAAGGAACCGATATAGTTTCCAATTTGTTGTTTTCCAAGAACAGAAACGAAGTGTTAGAATCGATGGACTTTTTGGTTTTGGCAGATGCATTTGGTATTGAGAATTCGGGTGAAGGAATACGGAAAATGCTTCATTTGGTATGGATGAAGGGGGCTTCCGATGAAGGAAAGTCAATTGCGTCACACCTTATAGATTGTTACAGAGAGTTGTTTTTCACCACCCCAGAAACTATCCCAGATATTCAAAAGGCATCACTTGTGGCCAAAAACTTGATTCGAATCACCTTATCGTCTTCATTGGCTGATTTAGCATCATTTGAGAAATTACTTTGCAACATGTATTTTGATAAGTTGATCAGTGATGATATCATATCAATTCTTTGGCAGATATTTGGTCATAAAACAGATCAATTGGCAGAAGAACACATTGAGTCTTCTAAGGCCCAGAGACAGGGTGCCATTATTGTGTTGGGGATGTTGGCATTGGCCGATTTCCAGGTTGTTTTAAAAGGTTTGGATTTGATATTAGGCATTGGATTGGATATAACTGAGCACAATGATCTTGAGGTGTGCAAATATAGTTGTATTGCTTTACAAAGAATTGTTCCCACGTTATCCAAAAGTAAAGACACGATATTTTATCGGGTGGAAAGAGAGAAGGAGATAATTGCAAAATTAACGGCAGTATTGTCAAGTGATAACGAAGATTCATCATGGTACTCGGTGGCTGAACAAGCCATTTCTGCCGTTTTTAAAGTATCCAACACTCCAGATGCTGTATGTGGAGAGATAATTAGTGACAGAGCCTCGAAAGTGTTCAATGGTAATTCCGGATCTAACCAAGTCAATTCGCTATCACAATTGTTGTTCATTGTTGGACATGTTGCTATAAAGACCATTGTGTATCTTGAGAAGCTTGAAGCGTTCTTTAAGAAAAAGAAGCATGACACAGAGCAGAAAAAGGGAGCCGAAGCCAAAGAAAAGGGCGAAGAGAATGAGTTGGAAATGATTGGTGGTACAACTGAAGATGACTTTTCCGATGCAGTCATATATATAAAAGAAAAGGAGATTCTTTACGGGGAAAACTCAATGTTATCAAGATTTGCACCCATAGTAATAGAGATTTGCTCCAACAATAAATCATACGATAACGTGATCCTCCAGAGGTCTGCAGTATTGTGCATGGTGAAACTTATGTGTATTTCATCGAAGTTTTGTGAAGAAAACCTCCCCTTGTTGATAACGATAATGGAAAGATCACCAGATCCCATAATCAGATCAAACTGCGTTTTGGGATTAGGAGATATGGCTGTGTGTTTTAACAACTTGGTGGATGAGAATACCGACTTTTTGTACCGTCGTCTCACTGATGAGAATATCATGGTGCAAAGAACCTGCCTTATGACTGTTACATTTCTTATTCTTGCGGGTCAAGTCAAGGTTAAAGGGCAACTTTCATCCATGGCCAAATGCCTTGAAAACGAAGACCAAGGTATTAGTGACATGTGCCGGTTATTCTTCTCAGAATTGGCAACAAAGGATAATGCCATTTACAACGGGTTTATCGACATTTTCAGCGGACTATCCAATGACAAGACTTTGGAAAAAGAAGCCATGAAGAGAATTGTCAAGTTTTTGGTCAGCTTCATCGAAAAAGAGAAGCATCAACGACAATTATCGGAGAAGCTCTTGGTGAGACTTAACAAAGCCCAAACCTCGGCTCAATGGAACGATGTGGCTTTTGTGTTGCAGTCTATTCCATACAAGAACGAGCCGATTACAAAGGCATTAGAAGAAGGGTTCAAGATGGTGGAGGTGGAGGTGTAGGAGCTATGGGGTATAGAAACTATAGGGTCTATAGGTTTAGACACGATCTCTAACTGGTTTGCGCACGCCTTTAAAAATTTACTCATCTGTAGCAAAGTAGAAACAAATCTATTGTGGAGACAACGTTCTTTAACGTATGAAATAATGCATTTTATTCAAGATCCAATAACCCATCTACTGGAAATCAGCGGAATTGATCTAGCTAACCTCAAAGTGCTCATTTGTACCTTGCTATCGTTCCCATTTAGCGCTATTTTTAAAAGATTGCCGGATCACAAGTATACATTAAAAAACATCTACATTGTATCTGTTTCATCATTTTACGTGTTTGGCATCTTGGAATTATACCTGGGATTGACGTCGCTACTCGTAGCATCGTTGGGATGCTACTTTATCACGAGATATCTTCGAACCAAGTCAATGCCGTGGGTGAATTTCTTATTTCTCATGGGCTTTTTATCGTATAACCACATTCGAGTTCAATTTTTTCAAGTATATGACGAGACCAAGATTGATATTACAGGGGCATTGATGGTGATGGTGATGAAATTGACGTCATTCGGGTGGAGTGTTCATGATGGCAGACAGCCTCGAGAAGAATTGACGACTTACACTCGTTCCAGAGCCATCAAAAAGCATCCCAATATTTTACCATTTTTGGGATACTCCTTCTTTTACGCTTCGCTTTTGACGGGTCCCGCGTTCGATTATGCAGACTATGACCGGTTCATTCACAACACATTGTTTGAGGATGTCCCAGAAACCAGAAGACCAGGAAAGAAGAGAAGAAGAATCCCCAGAAGTGGCAGGGTGGCTTTGAAAAAGTGTATCCAAGGATTCGCATGGGCCATAGTATACACTCAATACCCTCGGATCTGTACACTCGAGTACGTTTTCGATCCGGCCTTTGTTCAACACACGTTCGTGTACCGGATATTCTACTTGTGGTTGTTGTATGTGTACCACAGATTAAAGTACTATACCATCTGGACCATAGCTGAAGGTGCGTGTATTTTGTGTGGGATTGGCTATAATGGGTATGATAGTACCAGTGACTCGTTTAAATGGGACAGAGTACAGAACATTGACGTTTGGGCCCTCGAAACAGGACAAAATGTACATGCAGTTCTCGAGGCTTGGAACCAAAATACCAACAAGTGGTTAAAGAACTTTGTGTACCTCCGCTTGGCCAAGAAGGGAAAGAAGCCCGGGTTCAAAAGCACTTTATTCACGTTTTTTACTAGTGCTTTTTGGCACGGGACTCGTCCGGGTTACTACTTGACGTTTATAATGGGGGCATTATTACAGACAGTAGGCAAGATTTTCAGGAGAAACTTTAGACCCATTTTTGTCGATAAGGACGGCAACAAGTCCAGGTACAAGATCGTGTACGATATAATTTGTTACGTGGTGACGCACCTCAGTTTTGCATTTATTACCCAGCCGTTTGCTATATTAGACTTCAAACAATCATTACACTGCTGGTCCACTGTCAACTATTATGTTATTATAGGTACAGGGCTTGTGTTTTTCGTATTCAGAGGACCCTGGAGAGGAGTAGTTATTTCCTGGTGCAGAAAACATCATATGGCAAGTGGTGCTCCGGTGAGACCAGCACCTTTTAATGAGGTTGAGTCAGAAAGAGTGATAAAAGTGGTCAATTCTTACCTATCCAGGGAAAGAGATCTTGTGGACGCCCCCACGCTAGGACTTCCTTCTTTAGATGAACTCGAGAATTTCAAAGAGGAAGACATTGACGAAGAAATTAAAGAGTGGGTAGAAACCTGGAACAGTTTCAAACTGCGTAAAGGTGATCTTGGTATATCTGATGCTTACAACAATTTTATTGAGGAGATCCAGGAACTTGTTAGCCGCACGAAGGATTTGACCAAAGTGGTGGAAGCCCGGAAGAACCAATAGAAGTCAGTGTAGGAACAAGAACACTTGGAATTACGTTTATAATCAGTGAGCGTTTTGTTACATTTAGTAATATAACCAACGAGTGTTCCTAGTTAGTATCTAAATTCAGCAATTACATGAACATTACTAAAAAGTAACATGGATCAGTACCTCTTCTGCAATTAACATTTGCTATTATCCAACAAATTTAGATCATTAACTGAGATGTAAAGATATGACATACATTTAGCAATCATATGAATTCTGCGAAAAAAATATCTTCTATCTGTTAGTCTTTTTCCATGTTGTTGCAAAGAGTTTTGTTTCCCAAGGTAAGAAGCCCGTTTGTACGGTGGAGCTCCACACCGACGAGTCCTGTTCCCAGTCCTGTTGCCAAAACGGGAATTGTTTTCATGAATATGGGTGGTCCTTCTACTGTCAAAGACACATATGACTTTTTATTCAGACTTTTTTCTGATCCCGACTTAATTCCTCTTGGTCCATTCCAAGGGTGGGCCGCCAAGTTCATTGCCAGGAGACGTACCCCCCAGATCGAGAGCAATTATAAGGAAATCGGTGGCGGGTCACCTATCCGGTACTGGTCCGAATACCAGGCCAAAAAAGTATGTGAAATCTTAGACAAAACCAACCCATCCACGGCACCTCACAAACCGTACGTGGCGTTCAGATACGCCAAGCCTTTGACAGAAGACACATTGGTACAAATGAAGCAGGACGGGATCAAGAAGGCGGTGGCGTTTTCCCAGTACCCTCAGTTCTCATGTTCCACGTCAGGGTCCTCTTTAACCGAATTGTACAAACAGACTTTGGAACTTGACCCGGAGCGGTCAATTGAATGGACGTGTATTGATCGGTGGCCCAGGATGAACGGGTTTCTTGAAGCTTTTAAAGATCATATTGAGCAAAAAGTGAATGAGTTTCCTCCAGAGAAGAGAGATAAGGTAGTGGTGTTATTTTCGGCCCATTCGCTTCCAATGCAGATTATAAATAGAGGGGACTCATACCCAGCAGAGGTTGCAGCCACTGTTTATGCTATTATGGAAAAATTGAAGTTCAAATACCCTTATAGATTAGTATGGCAGTCAAAAGTGGGACCAAAAGCTTGGATGGGGGCACAAACTGCCAAAATCGTGGGTAAGTTGGAAAAAGATGAAGCCATTGAGGGTATTGTGTTGGTGCCTGTGGCCTTTACCTCGGATCATATCGAGACTCTTCATGAACTTGATATTGAATTGATGGAGGAATTAGTTTACCCGGAGAAAGTCAAGAGAGCAGAGTCCATGAATGGGAATGAAAAGTTCATTGAAGGGCTTGCGGATTTGGTAAAAGAACACCTTAACTCTGGAACCATTCATTCGAAGCAGTTGGTGCTTGATACTATTTTGGGCAGAGAATTCTCGGAGCTGTCTTTCCACCATCCTGATGAGATTTTTGGTCCCAGCATTCCTGAAAGGAAATAAGTCCAGAGAGTGTGAGAGGGTCCTGAGACCGTGAGTTCAAAGTTTCCAAAGAAAGATTCACCCAAAAGGAGGTAAATAAAGGTACCATCCTAAAACATGTAAATACAAACATATCTAAAATAACACCTAGACCAAAAGCTTCTTGTTCCCTAATCCGAATCGTCCTCTTCGTCAAAGAGATCCAAATTCAAAGATGCCACATGTTCTGCCTTCTCTGTTTTCCGTTTACTTCTGGAACTTCTTCTTTCATCCGGATGAGACTCAATTTCTGGCTGTGGCTTTTCTATTTCTGGAATTGCTGGAGGGGGTGGTAACGGAAGTGGTTCTGTTGTATTGACCGGCTTCACAGGACCTATTTCGTTCTGTAGTACTTCTTGTTCTCTTAAAGAAGTCAACGCCAACATCCCTCTTCTTAAAGAGTCTTCTGCTGGCCACACGTAATTGTTGGGATGCATACTGGCAGCAGTAGGTGGTTGCTTTGTGAATTTGGCCAACTTCATCCCGTACTTCAACACCTCATTAATATCCAATTCCTTCTTGAAAGCGCTAGCAGATTGTTTGGTAGGCAATTTAGGTAACTGTTTCAACTTGGCCCTGAAACTGATCAATTCCCTTAGTATATCTTTAGCAGTACCATTTAAAGACTGCGACTCTTTCTCCAACCCACTGATAATCTGCCCCAACCGCTGGTGTTCTTCTAATTGGTTAATTTGTCGCCTCAAATTCTCATCAATGGTTAAGATTGTCAGTACATTTGTATCAAGGTCCTCACTAGTAAAAGAGCTTACTTTGGACGAAATTTCCTCCAATTTCGTCTCAAACTCTCTCACAACGCGCATGACCTCAAGCCCATATATCTCTTCCTCTTGTAACTGCTCTTTTGTGGGTTGAGGAGCTGATCTTCCTAATGCGCTAGGATTCAACGACGACATTTGGTACGGATTGGGCGTGCTTCCGAGCGATCTTAATCCGTAGGGACTGTCCATCAGACTCAATCGTGACGAATTCATGCTGGAAATCGGTACTCCTTCTCTCTTCATGATATAGATATGGCCAATTGAACAGATGTAATAAAAGATATATTTTAAAAAGCGTATCGCGAGAATTACTTTTCACTATATTACATGAATTATGAAGCTACAATAAGTCTAGCTCTTTGCTACCAATGTAGCAATTGGCCAACTCTGTCTTGTGTGGCTCGGATGCTTCGTATATAGACTCGGACCACTCCTTGGCCTCTTCTCCGGATAACTTATCGAATCGCACTGGTGATCTGCTAACCCCAATAAAAGACGGAATATCATCAGTCTTGAAAAGGCGTATAGCACTGATGGGCGAGTCTCCCCAGCTGGCAGTGATATCCACATCTTGTACATTCAGGCGGTTCAATACTAAAACGGCAGTTTCGGCGTCTTCTCTTAGTTTAAACGTTACATCACATTCGGCCAGTGTCATTTTCAAGGTTACAATATCACCAAAGCCCAAAAGATGTGTTTCAAGTTCCTTTTCTGTAAACCTGGAAGCTAAACCCTTGATATGCACAGTGGTGTTAAAGGGGTTGGTACTTTTATTCAATTTAGGTTGTTCTTGTGGTAACAGGATTAAAGATAAATCCGATCCTGTTGATAATGTTTCCGTTTTGGAATTAGCAGGCCCATTACTACTGGTAGCCAATTTTATAGTCTTTCCGTCAATAAGGGTGTTGTTCATTTCACGAAGGGCAATCTGCTGGGTTTGACTGGAATTGAACTTGATAAAGCCGAACCCTTTGGATAATCCGGTGGTTGAATCATTGATGATTTTCACCTGTCGAACGGAATTGGGAAATCTGGCATTAAAAGCATCGAATATCTGTCGTTCCTTGATACTCGGATCCAAGTCGTTTATCATCAAAGAAAAGTCGTCTTGCGGTTTACGACCGGGCTTGTCGTTGGTGGAGTTAAGGGATCCCCCGGTTGCAGCGTTCAATTTAAGTTGTCGATCAGTTCCTGGCACCGAATGGCCATTTTTCAGTAATGCTGATTCCACCGCTGCCTCACTAGCAAAATTAACAAAGCAGTACAACGGCTTGGGGTTGGGTGAAGGGTCATTCTTGTCCCGTATTATTTTCACAGAAAGCGGAGCTTCCCCTAAAGAATTCCATATTCGTATAATAGCTTCTTCAGTCCACGAATGGTCTAAATCCCCCATCCAGATTTGCATTTGGAACTTTGTGTCTGGTTTTCCATTTGTGCCATTTCTATACGTGTCTCTTGCACCATACGCGTCTCTAGCTCCATGACCCTCGTACCTGGTATTTGCCCTGTTTTGTGGTCGATTATTGAACTGTTGTCCATATGAGGAAGATCGATTTTGAGGAGGACCAGAAGTGCCTCTATAGCTGTTATATCCACCCCTGCTGCCACTATCACCGTAAGGTCGCCTGACGTGGTTATTGTCGTACGATGACATTCTCCTGTTGCAGCTATTATGTGTGAGAAATAATTTTCTGGTAAACAATTTCGAGATCTTTTAATCTCATATTAATCCATGGATGCTGCACACATTGATCTACCAGTAATCTTTGATCCGCATCCACATGCACCATACTTTTGACAATGTCTTTTGCTTCACGGCTCACATCAATCCAGGGTTTTGTTTCCAAGTGTAAAACACCAGTCGATGCCTTTTTAATCATCTCTTGCAGATTTGGGGAGTAAAATGGTGATATTCCTGATAGCATTACATGAATCATGACTCCGAAAGACCAAATATCGCACTTGGTACCGTAGCCACGACCAAGAAACACTTCGGGAGCTGCATATTCTACTGTTCCGGCTATAGTGGCCAGCTTTTGAGCCAGAGTGGGAACTGCAGCTGCAAATCCGAAATCACAGAGCACCACTTTTGCTCCAGGAGTGGGAGTTGTTAAAAGGACATTCTCGAGCTTCAAGTCCCGATGGACTATGTGTCTCTTGTGTAAGTACTGCAATGCGCTCAACAATTGAAACACGATGACCACCGCTTCAGATTCAGGCAATGGCCTCAAACGGTCACCGTCACTGAGATAGGAAACTAAGTCTCCTCCACAGACTAGGTCTTGGAAGATGTACAAGTCGTGGTTGAAAAAGAAGTATTCGTGGACTCGTACTATATTTGGCTATGGTGTTAGTACTTTCTTTAATATGCTTTAACATCACATACATGGTCAATGAGTTGAAGAATATAAGCCTCTTTAAGGATATTCTTCAGTTTGGAACGCTCTATGACCTTGACGGCGTATGGTTTTCTAGGGCTCAAACCATGATACGCTATGTACACAGTGCCAAAGGAGCCATGACCAACAACTATTTTCAGTACCGTCCAGTCTTTTGGAACACACTCCTTCAGTGCTGTAGATCTCCCAGGCAGACCCATACTGAAAAACTCAAAAACAGGTCCTGCCCGTATTGTCACCACGTCGTTATCGCTCAACACTCTAATCTCTCCCTTACCCACCAACACTCCATTAATAAAGGTGCCGTTCAAAGAGCAGTCCTTGAGATAGAAAATAGGAACCGTGTTGGAATCGAAGGTGGTGCACCACACAAGGAAATGAAGGGTAGATGTGGTCAACTGGTCTGCCACAAAACTACATGTATCCAGTCGACCTATCGATACCACTCTGTTTGGCCTCAAAACAACACAGTACCTATTATGGGGGCTATCAGTATCCACAAAACTGCTACAGTCACATAAACTATGGCTGTTCTTGGTAACCAAGCACTGGTACGACTGGTCCTGGCCACTTCCTAGTAGACGCAATATGCCAATTTCCATGATGATGCGTATTCGTGACGATTTAGCAGCCAAATTATTTCGCAGCAAAGATAGCTTTGTGATACTTCGACGGGTGCTAGAAGACGTGTTATAGAGAGTTTGTGAGGGAGGTGGAGGCGTGGGGATCCTGACTGCGATTTAATCAATGTGTGGTCCTATCTACAATAGTTGTTTATGGTACAAAAAGTACTGATATGTGATGTATCATTTCTGTGGGTTTATCACTTCAGAGCTAAGATCAGTCTTGATTGAGACACGTCATTCAATGCTGTGTCGAGAATACACCGTGATAGTTCTTGCACCCCAAACGTACCCGTAAGCTGTTGACATCTTTTGGATTATTGTGTCGCGCACGACATACACACACCAAGTGCTTTTCTCACAATCAGTTAAATTTTTCCATTTGTAAACCCATATTATCATGTTTAGACTCCAAAGATCACATATCCAGGCATTCAAGAGATTCAATAGCCACTCCTCATCGGCTCCAACCACAGCCAAGTCCACTTTTACCAACAAATTCAACTTCAATACCAATCCTCCCCCCGTTCACGAATACTGGAACGTCCGTAACGTCAGTGTGCTTTTAGCTTTCATTCCTGTCTATTTAACCGCCAGTTACTTAACCAAATACGGTACCGAGGAAATAACAGGTTATGGAGGGTTAATTGAATTTGCCAAGGGTGGAAAGTCTCCAATGAAGGATGTCAAATTCGGAGAAGCTCAACTAAAAGAGAACTAAGGAGGGCACAAACACCAGCCCGATGATACAGTTTTTGCATATTCCTATTTATACTCATTATGTACATTATTATATAGCTTCCTTCCAGTGGCTGTAGAACTTCTTGCAATTGTACATCCAGGTTCTGCTTATATAAGCACCAGTTTTCAGTGCTTAGTAGTAAAAATTCTCGCACTTTTTCATTGGCCCAAAAAATATCTTCCAATAAAACTACAACTAATGATGTTCAGACAAGCCATTAAAGCTTCTCACAGGTTGCGGACACCAGTATTACGTAACTTGACGACAAAGACTACTATAACTGATCATACGAATGGAAGAATCATTACTTTAACTGATCCAAACCATCCAGAAATGGGAGACTATCCAAACCCTGAGCCAGTTTTGGCACAAAATAAAGATCCCTACGCCAAATACGATGATCAACAACACAGAAGAAATAAAAACGATCCCGTGAACTTTGATGACGATTTGTACGACATGTGGTCTCCAGATTACTACCAAACCGTTTCCGATGCCACTGCTTTAAAGCATAACGCTATATTCTTTGGAAGTATTTTTGGAATCGGAGCCATCATATATTACTTTGAATTGAACCCCGAAAAGCCGGCTATGCCAAGATCATATCCTTCCAATGGATTAGCCAAACTGTTGGGATCTGGAAGGCCAGAAGATGATGACTTTTACAATGTCCTGGCTGATAAAGCAGCAGAAGCAGAACTTGGTTTCTTACCTGCTGATTCTGCCATAACTTCAAGTATCGAAGCCTACAAAGCGGCCAATTCTGAGTTTATCCAACAATAGGGTACCTGCACTTCATTATTTATAACATTCCGCCAACAAGTCATATCATCATGTATAATATACATATATTCTGAACCCCTCTCTAAAGTACAATTTCTCTCAGCAGTTGGAGAGTGGACAGTGCTGTATGGAGATTTGTGAATGTTTAGCCATGCAGGCGGACATCTTTGTAGCTATATGTATCAGTGTTCCATGGGAGTCAATTACCTAAACTCGTGGTCACGTGATCCGGGTTCTATATCTCGCACAATACTTTTTCAAAATCAGTTCCTTTATCTCCCACCTCAAGTGAAAAACCAATGCCCCCAAGTAAAAGAAGAAGTTCCAGTCAGATAAAAACGGAGCAGGATGGTCCTGAGACGGAAGAAAGTCCCTATATCGATGGGCACTCCAAAAAACGAAAGATTGAATCCACAGACACGCGAGATAAAATAGTGGATTTTCTCATCGACTACAACATGGCAGTTAACGAGTTATTTCAATTGAAGGAGTACGGGTCTATAGTTGACTGGCAACCTACAGACTTCACCAGTTACAATAAAGATAAGCCCCTGCTTTTCGAGCATTTTGTTAAGGAGAATGGAATAGGGTTGTCTTGGTTAGACAGCGAGGAAGACAACCGAGATATGGCCGACTTGCCTTTAAGACTCCAAAAAAAAGTGTTAGCCGACAGAGAAAAAAAAGTCCTTGACAAGTTCCCATTCAAGGAAGATGTCATACAAGACAGTATTGAAAAAGAGCGCCGACTTATAGGTGAGATCAGTGGCGAACCGGTGGAGGAATCAAGAATCATGAAACAAGAACCCGTGAGTAACGGCAAAAACGGCGGGCGCATCAAATCCAAACAGGAAGCTGTCAAAACCAAAAAACTGAACGGTCACATCAGTGGTATTAAAGAAGAAGATTTTGATACCAGTTTTTCACAACTTGAACAAGATGGCCTGGATTTTGAGATAAAACAGGAGGAAGAAGAACTCACTGAAGTTGAGTATCCCTCTGATTTGGAAAATGTTAACACTCAATACAAGTTAAAGGATGTGAAATTCTCCATTCCGCCCGTGAAAGTGACCCATCCATCGCATATTCCCTTGTGGACTCCTCCAAAGACAGAAAATGAAAGAGAGGAAGAAGATCAGCCTATAATACCTTTCAATCCTACGCCAATAGAAGTGGTTTCCACTAAGGGGAAGTTGGATGTTGCTCCTCAATTACAGAAGAAGCTTCAAAATTTCTTACAAACAAAGTTCAAATCTGCAATCATAGATGATGCTACAAATCTTGACTACAGTAACACCATAGAAGAATATGACCAGGTGTTGCAACAGCAAAAGCAGTTCTTCCGAATTCTCCACAAGAAGGTCATGGAACAGAATAGTTTGGAGTTGAATGGAGACAAAATTGAAAAGCGAAAGTTAGCATTACCCCAGACAAACCTTAAACAACAAGCTGATCCTTTTAGAAACACGTCCGTTATTACCCCAAAAGTAGGGGGAGTGACGTCCCAAACTCATATAGATAATCTTGTGTCTCAGGGGGTTTCCTTTTCCAAAATACACCAACAAGTCAGAAAACAGCGTCAATTTCGGATCAGAAGAATAGCCACCATGGTTGATCAACACTTTAAATGGAAAAGAGGTGAAAAAGAAAGAGTTGAAAGAGAGAGAGAGCAAAATTTAAAGAAAATCAGTAGACTCGCTATCCAGGCAGTGAAGAAGAGATGGACTCAAGCAAACAAAGTTTACAAGTACTTCCAGGACCAACGTGAAGACGAACTCAAGAAGATCAAAGGAAGAGAACATTTAAGTCACATGCTTGAGCATTCCACTCAGCTTCTTGAAGCCCAACTTAAAAGAGACGAAAGCGACAGTGAAGAAGGACATGATCTGGACGAAAATGGGAGTGAATCTGACTCTAGTTTGGAGGAAGCTGGTGATATCATGGATGATGTGTTAAGTGTCGATAAGCTCCGTGAAAAGTATGGAAGTATTGAGAAGTCTGAGCTGCCAGGGTCCAATGATAACGACAGTGATGACGACGAAGAAGATGGCACCAATGGTGCGACAGGCTTGGCAGCACTATATGGTGGAGCCGTACCTGAACAAAGCCCCGCTGTGAACGGCGATGACGGCTATACAGAAGAGCAGCTTGAATTGATGAAACAGGCGGAGAAAGAAGATACGGGAACCCCAATGTCCGATTCAGGTGGGGAATCTTCAATACCGGACGAGACTACAGATACCAGTGTAAGTGAAGATGAATCGGACGCCATGGAGGAAGAACTGGAAGAAGAGGCCAATGAAACCGGTTTACTCTCTTTAATAACAGATCAGGGCGAAGATGCAGAGAAAGAGAGTGACGATGACAGTGTACTGGTTGATTTCAAGGAGGACTCTGATGATGAACGGTTTTCCAGTACTGACGAAGAAGATGAGCCCAAAACGCCGAAGTCCGACAACTCTGCCATCAACAGCAAAGATGCCGATATTAACGAAGTCATGGTGAATGGATCTAAAGTCAGAGATGTACCGGTTCCGTCTTTATTACGTGGTACCTTGCGTCCTTATCAAAAACAAGGTCTTAACTGGTTAGCCAGTCTATACAGTAATGATACTAATGGTATCTTGGCCGATGAGATGGGATTGGGAAAGACCATTCAAACAATTTCACTCTTGGCTCATTTGGCTACGGAATATCATATTTGGGGCCCCCACCTTATCATTGTGCCCACTTCCGTGATGCTTAATTGGGAGGTGGAATTCAAGAAGTTTGCACCAGGATTCAAAGTGATGACGTACTACGGTTCCCCACAACAGAGAGCATTGAAAAGAAAAGGCTGGAATAAACCCGATGCATTCCATGTGTGTATTACTTCATATCAATTGGTGGTGCACGATCACCAGTCATTCAAGAGGAGAAGATGGAAGTACATGATTTTGGATGAAGCCCATAATATCAAGAATTTTAGATCTAACCGGTGGAGAGCATTGTTGAACTTCAATACTGAAAATAGGTTGCTTTTGACTGGTACTCCTCTTCAAAATAATTTGATGGAGTTATGGTCTCTTCTTTACTTTTTGATGCCCTCTTCCAAAGTGAATCAAGCAATGCCAGATGGGTTTGCTAATTTGGAAGATTTCCAGTCCTGGTTCGGAAGACCAGTTGATAATATTTTGGAGAAGGCAAGTCATGCTACTGGTGATATAATTGATGAAAATGAGAGTACTGTTAAAGGTATGGATGAAGAAACCCGAAATACTGTTGCCAGACTTCACCAGGTTCTCCGTCCGTATATTTTGCGTCGATTGAAGAAGGATGTGGAGAAACAAATGCCAGGAAAGTACGAACATATCATTTATTGTCGGTTATCCCAAAGACAACGGTTTCTATACGATGATTTCATGTCCAAGGCCAAAACAAAGGAGACGTTGGCATCCGGTAACTTTTTGTCCATTATCAACTGTTTGATGCAATTGCGTAAAGTTTGCAACCATCCCGATCTTTTTGAGGTTAGACCCGTTGTTACGTCGTTTGCAATTGACAAATCTGTGCCAGGTCAATACGAACTGACCAACCAAGTGGTTAAAAAGCTTTCTGAGTCTGTCAAGTTTTTTGAAGAGGTTTCTTTTGATGTGTTGAATCTTCATATCACCTCAATGGAGGATATGAACTATTTCGTATCGCAAGACATCGATCTGTTGAAATCCACACAAGCTTTAAAAGACCAAATAACAGAATTGACTGATATTGTCAACAACAGCAAGGATAAAACTAGTGATGACAGTTGTCTCAATTACTACATAGATATGAGAAAATCCAAACAGTTGGATTTGAAACAACAGCTCGAAAGGGCCGTTTATTTAAACGACTTGCGATGTGCTAGAAAGCCCATTTACGGAGAATCATTATTGAACTTTTTGAAATCAGCCACTGAGACCCCCAAGATCCTCGAAGATTCTGTCTTGAACGATATGATGGTGCCATTACAAACAAGAGTGGAATTACTCAACAAAACCATAGAGAACTTCTCTGTGCTTACCCCAAAAGCAGTGGCAGTGGACATGAAGGACAACTACTTCCCACTAGAAGTTCAAAGTAAGATCTCCAACCAAGTGGTGGAGAATAAGCTTGATAACCCATTCCATAAATCCCAGGTGAAACTTTCCATTGCTTTCCCTGACAAATCGTTACTTCAGTACGATTGTGGGAAGCTTCAAGTTTTGGACAAACTCTTGCAACGATTGACCAGTGAGGGCCACAGAGCCTTAATCTTCACCCAGATGACCAAGGTGTTGGATATACTTGAACAATTCTTGAACATCCATGGTCACAGGTACATGAGATTGGATGGTTCTACCAAAATCGAAGATAGACAGTTAATGACAGAGAAGTTCAACCGAGATCCCAAGATTCCGGTATTTATCTTGTCTTCTAGATCCGGAGGGTTGGGTATTAACTTGACCGGGGCAGACACAGTGATATTCTACGACTCAGATTGGAATCCTGCCATGGATAAACAATGTCAGGATCGTTGTCACAGAATTGGTCAAGTCCGTGATGTGCACATTTACAGATTTGTTTCTGAACACACAATTGAGTCTAATATTCTCCGAAAGGCCAACCAAAAGAGGCAATTGGATAACGTTGTGATCCAAGAAGGTGATTTCACCACCGACTACTTTGGCAAGTTTTCCGTAAGAGATTTGGTCAACGAAAATGATGCAGTGGACTTACCCGATAAACCGTTGTTGGACGGCAATATTGACGAAAATGCGCTTATGGCAGCTGAAGATGAGGATGATCGTAAAGCAGCTAGTGCGGCAATGCGAGAAACTGCTGTTGATGACGATGATTTCAACGAAGATAACCCCAGTGCTTCCCAAACACCGGCTCCCGGTCAAAAACCTGGTTCACGTCCTGGTGCCGGAGAGGGGGACGATCGGGACTACGAGGATGGAGTGGGGCACATTGATGAGTACATGCTTCGGTTCATTGCAAACGGGTATTATGACTGAACCGTGTATTAAGTAACTGGATTAATTTATTATCAAGTAAATGCGACGTGCGCCAACCAATACACCGATTCCCTAAAACTCTCACCGTTGAACAAAATTTAATTCCAAGAACAAACATGTCGTCAGGTATCCAAGCATTATTGAAGACCGAAAAGGAAGCCGCTGAAATCGTCAATGAGGCCAGAAAATACAGAACTTCTAGATTAAAGTCTGCTAAAGCAGACGCTCAAGGGGAAATTGATCAATATAAGAAGCAAAAGGATGCTGAATTAGAGGCTTACGAAAAGGAACACGAAGGATTGAATGACAAGGTGAACAAGGAAGCCGACGAACAAGTCGAAAGTGAGTTGAAGGATATCAAGGCCAGGTATGCCGAAAAGAAGACCACTGTTGTCAAATTGTTGGTTGATGCCACTATTAAGGCTACGCCCGAGTTACATATCAATGCTTGAGCATGAATGTACTAACGACAAGGGAGACGGTGCTCTACAATAACTACTAGATATTTAATTCTTTCTGATGAATTTTCTTTGTAATAAAGTCAATACACAATAATTCTACATCGAGGATGTCGTCCTTTATAAACGCAGTTAACCCCCTTTGGCAAGTCGTTGAATGGCCTTGATTACATTCCACACTCGGTTATCGTACCCAGCAGTATTCAAAGCCCTGACGAACCCCCATGCTTTTTCATCTCTTGGAATAGGATAATCTAAAGGTGGGGGTATAGCAGTTGCAATTCCTAACATTCTTAACAACGGTTTATCCATAACCACAGATTTGGCAATACACAACCCTGTCAATCCTTCCTCACCTCCAAACTTACCATATCCAGACTTTTTCACCCCACCAAACGGTAATTGGGCAACATAAAACGTAGCAAAATCATTGATTGCAACATTTCCACTCTGCAACCTGTCAACAATCTTGCTGCAAACACTGAAGTTATTCCCGAAAATAGAGTTTCCCAATCCATATTCAGTGGCATTGGCTAAATCAATGGCCTCCTCTGCATCCTTTGCCTTGATCATTGTGAGTACAGGACCAAAAACCTCTTCATTGAAAATATCCATGGAACTATCAACATCCACAATCAAAGTGGGTTCAAAATAGTGTCCTTGGGGGTAGTTTGGGTGTTGATAAGTTTTGCCTCCATGAATAAGCCGGGCTCCTTTAGATACTGCATCTTCAATTAATGCTTGAAGAGTTCCAAATCTGTTATTAGACACCATAGCCCCCACGTCTATCTCATCTAGCTGGTCGATGTCTGACCCTAACCGTAATTGGCCCACTCTTTCCGTCAAAAGTTCCACCAAAGTGTTGTATGCTTTGGGTAAACATATCACTCGTTCAATTCCAATACAATTTTGACCTGCACTCTGAAACGTCCCTCGCATAATGACAGACGAAAGGGCCTTCAAGTTCTTGACGTCATCCAACACAATCACCGAGTCTTTACCTCCCAATTCTACGACACAAGGAGTCAATTGTTTGGCCGCCAGCTGCACCACCTTATGAGCCACCAGTTTAGATCCAATAAAGGTAATGTGATCTATTCCAGGGTGGGAGGTGAAGTGGTCAGCATCTTCTGGGAAACAGTAACACAATTGAACCAAATCCACCGGAATATCCAACAGTTTCAATATAGTTCTTACCAAATCCACAAACCAAACAGAAGACCATACCACCTGTTCCGAGCACTTCACAACAATAGCATTGCCCGTGAACAAAGCAGCAATGACCGGTCCCATTAAGTTGTGGAAAGGGTAGTTCCATGACACTACTGCAGCCACCACTCCAAGTGGTTCGTATCTAACCTCTCCATTCTTCATCATTCCAATCAACAAGTTACTGGGGCCCGGTCTTGCAGAAGGTCGCAAAGTCCGTTCTCCATTGGCAATGATCCACGTGAGCTTCTCTAGCGTGACCATGATCTCTCCCATCAGGGCATCTAAACGGGTCTTTCCACTGTCACGGCAAGCCACCCGAGCTATATCGTCCTGATGGTCCAAGATGTACCGGTTTAGTGTATGCAACAACTTCCTCCGCAAGGAAAACGAGGACTTGGCCCATTCTTTTTGCGCCTGTCTGGCCAATTTGATCTGTTCATCCATGCCTTCTCTGGTTATGGCCGCAAAGCTTCCTAACGATTGGCTTGTGGCAGGACAGTAGCATTGGATCAAATATGGCTCGGCCTCTACTTTTATCGAGGGGGAATAAAGTCTTTTACCCTTCCAATGCGGCTTAGCTTCTTCGGGGATCGTCACATCAAGTTTAATGGGGGCTTCTAACTTGTTGTATCGATTTGGAGAATTGGAGACATATTTTTTGTATAGGTAAAATAATGCCGGCAAAATCCCACACACGAAGAAGGTGGTGGAGATCTGATACTGCCATTGTGCTTCATTAAAGATGAAGTCTATGGCGATCATGTTTTATTGGGGGTCTATACGATCTCTTTTATATACATCAAAATATTTCAAATCGCGACATCTGATTTAGTCTTCAAGTTGGAGCTGTCTTACTATCTCGTCGAAATCGTCCTCTTGAGTTCTATTCTGGATTATGGTGGCCAATAAATTCTGATCCACGTAGTCAAGGGCACCATCGACGATTTTGGAGCTATTAGCTCCGCTTATGGCGTCGTAGCCAATGCTGGTGTTCGATGGAGGAAGCGGATCAAATTCATACACATCGTCCCGGCTCCACACCGATTGCGGCACCCGGGCCATGACTTTGTTCTCTTCAGACAAAATAGCGAATCGGAGCAAGTTCACGGGGATTTCTCGGCTGATTGTGGGCATTTGTTTGGTAGCAAAGAAGAACTTTTGAACTGAAGCGACGATTCCCGACCTATTGGCATCTCCTTTCAAGGATGCAGCACTCTCGGTGAAAAGAGCTTGAAGTTCGTCACTAAGAAACTTCCTCCATTCGACACTGTTCCAAAGGTCTTTGGCACGAACCATGTATGTCTCAGTGGTGAGAAGAATCTCATCATTGACGTAAATATCTGATTCTTGTACAGGTATATTGGGAGATAATCCGATTTCCTGCAACATTCTAAATGCAGTGTAGGGGTGTGCACTAAAAGCCTGTTGTAACTTGAGTTTTGCATTTGCATTATCCTCAACAGAAAGATATGCCAACACCGTAGAAAACGCAATACCTGGAGTGTACCACCTGGAGTAAGATGTGACTAATGGAGAGTCACATAAACTTATCAAGTACTTGCACTCACCACTCTTTATGGCATAGTAGTCTATGAAGTACCTGACTCCTAATGGATCCTCTGCTGGCGAAAGTGACAATAATAACTTGCAGTACAGCAAACTGGTGAAGAAAGTAGACCTTTCACCAAGATTGGCAATGAACCGGAATAAACATATGTAAAACTGTCTGTTCATGAAAGATTCATATGGTAATCGTAAAAGGCCATTCTTTCCGTCCCCCAACAAGTCGTGGAAATACTTGTGCCAGCTTCTATCAAAAACAAAGAGACATTTTTCCACCAAAGCATTGCTGGTGGACTTGTCCCCTCCTTGTCTCAAAAGAACCTTGCTTACCTGTAGCAATGTTTCAGCATGATACGGGTAATTCCTCAATAATGCAAACAATGCGTCATGATCTGGTGAGATCACTACCGAAGCATAGAATTGGGTATTGGCAACTCTTTCTTGCACCGTTGTAACTTTTTTGAACCTAAAGTACCTTACTCCCAACTTCTTCTCTTTTTTGATCTTATGTTCAATGTCTGATGGTTGCACAAGGGTTTCCTTGTAGTCAAGCAACTCAAAAACCTCTCTATCGTTCAACTCTTCCATCTGCACTGGTTTTTGTTGCGTGGGCAAGTAGTCATCTTTGATTCTCGTTAATAAAAGCTTTCCGGTCGTTCCAGGTACTGACCTCTTATCTTTACCACCCCAACCCTTTGTTAATCTAGCAAGTCTTTTGATTTGTTTCAACACATCAGGAGTGGTGGAAAGAGACGTGGTATTATTAGCATCTTCAATGGTCTCTAGCGAAAGCTCGCCAAATAAAAGCTTAAGTTCTTCATCGGAGTCAAGATTCTTGACAGATTGCACAGATAGTAAGGGAATGGACTGTCTCAACCGATCAGTGGTGAAGTTCTTATAGTTGGAGTCATACTCCTCCACCGGGTCATTATTTTCGTCATACTCTTTTTCGAAGTCTTCTTGGTCCTCAAGCACATCGTCAAGTACTAGTTTTTGGGGCAGATGTGCCTTCAAGTTGTCTCGTTGTTTGACGGCGGCCAATATTTTGTCCAATTCGACATCACTGTCATCCTTGTCCTCCCTGTCCTCCCCTATTGTCTTGGCATTGGTTTTCTTTTTCTTCTTTTTCTTCTTCTTGCCTGTGACCGGCTTAATATCACTCACAGTGTCATCCTTGACGCCTTCTTGTTCAAGTTCCTCATTGTCTTGTTCCGGTGCCTCTTCGTTTTCGTCAAGAAAATCAAACACATTGAAGGATTTTTTCGGCCCTACCACACCTTTATCCTCTACTTCACCTTCACTGGCCGGCTCCGGTGTCAAACTGTCTGCAAGTTTCTGCCTTTCTAGTTTCCTGACTTGTCTCAAACTCATTGAAGTATCTCAAAAAAAAAGCTGCGACAAATAATGTTTTCTGTGGTTGCAAATTAACTCACAAAACGAATAATAACAGCAAAGGAAACTTAGCATACAGAGTGAAGAGTATTCGACGATGCAGTCACCAAACAGTGAAAAAAGGAACGGTGTATCCAAAACAGAATATCATCCAAAGCTTCTTTCTCCCACAAGTGCAGACAATGGACCACAGGGTAGTGCTTCAAGTCGGTTTTCAATGGATTTGGTTTCTCCTATACCTCTTGTCAACTATATTCCAACCAAGATTCTCAGTATAAAAGAGATGAAAATAAAGAGATTAGTGGAGGAGATTGTGGAAAGCGAAATGAACTACTATGATCTGCTTGATCTCTTCCTCAAGTACTACATTTTTCCCCTTGCGAGCTTTTCCTCATCTGAATTCAGCTGTGGGGTGCCATTGGTGACATTTACAGCAGTGGTGGAGGATATATTATTGCTTCACAGTCTGCTTTGCAGGGGTTTTCTCACAAACGCTGTGATAAGCAGTACTAATGACTTGGTGGAAAAGGTGTGTAGTGAAATTTTGGTGTTGGTGAAAAACTACTATCTATACATTGAATACTGCAATGTATACCAAGAAGTACTAGAGCTCACTAGTTATCCCAAGCAAGAAGATAAAACCAGTCTTCGGTCAATTCTCAAATCACTCACTCATTACCTTGAAGCCACACAGCCGGTTGATCGAAAGCACGACCTTTCCTTTATATCCTTGATCCAGAAACCGATAACTAGGTTTGGAAAGTACCGATTATTTCTAGAAGCCATACTCAAGTGTATTGACATGCAACAACAGCCCATTGCTTATAACACAACGTTGACTGCACTCCAAAAAACAAAAAAGAGCCTCAATAGAATCAATGATGAATCTTTGAGTGCAACAGATGCCATAGACTGGGGTAGATTGGAAAATATAGCCGGCTTAGCGGCATTGAATCTCCCCGTTTCCTTCTTTGGAAAACCCCAACTAATCGGGTCGTTATTTGGTGTATGGGTGGAGGAAGAGATGCCGCAAAATGGGATTTTTGCAGCAATTCTTTATAAAAGCCACCTACTATTGAGTTCCCTCACACATCGCCATTCCAAGAGGTCTGTCAAGTTCATCATTCCGCTATCACAATGTTCATTAAAAGAGGATGAGAAAGAATCTGACGGTGGTCTTTATTCAACATATCCATATAGTTTGAAATTAGTATTTGAGATAGGACTATGCCACTTTGAGCTTCTTGCCGTGTGTGTGACACCATCAGAATACAATGTATGGTTGGACTTCTTGCAAGTGCTTATAAATCATGTCAATGGCCCCTACGACATGAAATTTTCAGAGCCGAATAAAGCCATTAATATTGTTTCAAGAGTGCCCACGACTATGAGTGCTTGTAATGTTTCATTGTCTTTGGACGATAAACGGCTTCGAGAAAATTGCTACTACCAAAGGTCTATCCCCATAACCATTTTTAATCCAATAATTCCTTCGACTGTTAAAAGAAGTCTTTCCTACTGGGATATCCCTGACTCTCTTGTTGGCAGCTATAGGGTAAGAATCTCAAGAACTGAGAGGCTTAGACTTGAAAGGAAGATTGGAGATATTTGGGATGATATATTACCAAAAGTGAGTACGGAGAGGGCACCGAATGTTGGCAGTCGGTTGAGTATGGGGAGTTTGAGTCTATTCAGACTGCTGATGGATGACACTTCACAGGATCGGAACTTGACAGTGACGACAGACAATCAAGATGAAGGCGTAAAGGAAGCAGTACAAGATACATATGTACGAGAAGCTGAAGAAATGGAAATCCTCTACTCTGCCAAAACCCACCAATCAATAACCAGAGGTACCAGTATGTCAAGAACCTCGACCTTGAAATCCAATGTTGCCAGCTTTCTTAGATCTGTTTCGAGAAGAGGTTCCAAGGCAAATAGATCCCCAGAGTCAAAGCACTCAGCATGCACTGTGAATTTGCTGAGCCCTGAGTATTGTACTCCTAAATATTGAGTAACTTAATAATTTTGCAACTTTTGAGACAAAAGCTAACTTGATTTTTATTCGAATGGTCACATTCAGGTACTATATAGAATTCACAGTCTTCCTTTATAATAAAAAACACAGTCTTAACCCTTTGAATCATTATGGGAGTTGTGGGTTCCGTGGATTTCAATACCCAGCTTATCGTTCCCATCCTTTATGATCTTTTCGATGATTTCGTCCTGACTTTTCCGTCCAAACTCGTTTTGCAATTCAGCCTTGGAAGCTTCATCTAGAATACCTTCCACACCACCTTGTCTATTGACAAACACCTTAAACACTGAAACAACGTCAACTAAAGGAACAGTGGTGTCATTCTTTCTGTACTTATCAAGGGAGTCTTTGTCTTCCACAAATACAACGAAATCGTGTTCACTACCTTGATAGAATAATTTATGAGGCGAAACCATTTTATATCTTACAGAAAAGATGGAGAAAGAGGAGGAGAGGCTGGTTTTATAGTTGTCATTTTATTTGGCAGCAATCGTCCGAATTGGGTTGCGGAAAACTTCGCAGGACCATATTTACCACCACTTGTGGCGCCACAAAGGGGTATTACGTCGTCCGCGTCACCAATTTCGTGGAGGTTGCTGGGGTATAGTAGTTTCGTCATAGTGAGGCATTGTTAGAAGTTTATAGGCCTAGAAAAAAGAAACTAGGAGTCAGTTCTTAAGGTACCTTAGATGGCTCATAAAGGTTATGGCTCTTGTGAGTGGAAAAGATCTAATGTAAGAACTACCACTTTCAAACGCACTGTTTTGGAAGAACTAATCTTTTTTCTTGTTCTCACTGCTTCTAAAATGTATTGTGAAGATCACTAAATATTTCCGGTTGACTTCTGCTCAATAGAAATTTTCAAGAATAAAAAGATTGTTGCAATATTATGTCAGTTTTAATTTTCACAGCTGCACCCGAAACTTTATTCACAGGTACGCCCCAAAATTATTGAGAGCTACCCCCCAAACTTTATTCGCCGTAACATCCAGTAGCTGATCTTCACAGCTCATTGCCTTTTTAAAGTTCTTTCAATATCCCCGGAAATACTGCAATCGGTATTAAAATAACTAGTAATTCGCGGCTGCAAGTCCAAACATTTCTACATTCTGCATTATATGCAAGACACGAAATCCAAAATCGCTTAATATGGATTTGAGGTTATTTTACAGCCGTTGGGTTAACATTATAAATAGGGCGGTTTATCCCCTGTGTTTCTATAAACACCATGAGTGAAAAACACGATTCAAGTAACAGATCGTCTAGTTCGGGCTCGGTATATAATGGAGAAAGTGCACTCCAACGCAACCCTACTGATTTAAGTAATAATGAAGGTGTGAGAAGTATTATCAAGACACTTTCACGCCAGGCAGGTCAATTGGGGGAATTGGAAGAGCCCTATGATCTTGAACAGGTTCACACGCACCCAAAAAAAGATTCCACTTACAACGAAGCAGATCCATGGCAGTACCCTATTGACGAAGAGACCAACTTGAGATTAGTTAGGTTCGTGGAAGGAGACAAAGAGAATCCCAAAAACTTCGCTGCGGGGCGCAAATGGTACTATACCTTCGTGCTAGGCTTCACCGCGTTTACTGTTGCATTGGGTTCTGCTATTGTTACCGGAGATTTATCCCGTCCTGCTGCTGATTTTGGTGTCAGCGAAGAAGTTATTATTCTTGCTTCTGTCACAACATTTGTTATTGGGTTTGGAGTGGGTCCATTGGTTTTTGCCCCATTGTCAGAAGAAATTGGTAGAAAACCGGTTTATGCGGTATCCTTGTTCTTTTCTGTAGTATTCATTGTTCCTTGTGGGGCAGCCCAAAACATCGGAACTTTACTTGTGTGCAGATTGATCGATGGTACTTTGTTTTCAGCCCCCATGTGCTTGGTGGGTGGATCTTTAGCTGATCTTTTTGAAGGTAAGGAAAGAGGTTTGGCCATGGCAGTGTTTTCTGCTGCTCCTTTTGTGGGTCCTGTTATGGGGCCAATTTTTGGTGGCTTATTAGCTGACCATGCTCCAACATGGAGATGGATTTATTGGACTTTTTTGATTATTGCCGGCTTCATGTATATTCTCTTCATAGGCACAGTTCCAGAAACACACCAGCCCACCCTTTTAAACAAAAGATCTATCAAGTTGAGAAAACTTACGGGTGATGATACCTACTACTCCATTGCTCAACTTAAACCAAGAACCGTCAAGGAAATTGCCTACCTGTCGTGTGTTAGACCTTTCTTACTATTGTCAGAGTTGATTGTGTTCTTACTCACCCTTTACATGACGGTGGTTTACGGTTTGCTTTACATGTTCTTCTTTGCATTTCCAGTGGTTTACCAGGAAGGGAAAGGCTTTTCTGCCACCATTACCGGTCTCATGTTCCTTCCCATTGGTGTGGGTGTTGTGCTTTCGGGTCTTGTTTCTATCTATGTGAATATTGACTACAACAAAAGGGCTGATAAGTATCGAGAAAGAGGTGAAATCCCACCACCAGAATTGAGATTAATTCCAATGATGCTTGGATGTTGGTTTATACCAGTGGGATTATTCATTTTTGCCTGGACTTCTGCTCCAAGACTTTCGTTTCTTGGGCCATTCTTTGCAAGTTTCCCGATTGGATTTGGCTTTACAATTTTGTACAATTCTGCCAACTCCTATATTATTGATGTGTATAATTTTCACGCGGCTTCTGCGTTGGCTGCAAAAACTTTTGTCAGATCGATATGGGGTGCTGCTGTCCCTTTATTCACCATTCAAATGTACCATAGGTTAGGCTACGAATGGGCTACTACTTTAATGGCTTTCATTGCTTTGGCATGTTGTGGGATTCCTTTCCTTTTTTATATTTTTGGTGAAAGGATTCGGGCACATTCAAAATACGCTTTCAACCCAGAACAATGAACCACAAAACGAAGCAGACCGTATTTTTGTATATTCAAATGTATGCCAAATCCTACTTGTGTTGACTACCAGCCAATAATTAACCATAGAACCGTTATCACGCGGGACACAGAAATTTAGATCATAAATCATTCCTGAATTAATATGCGAGCTGTAACTCTGGATAAATGAAAAGTCATTCCGAAAACAACCGTTCTTGAGCTCATAAAATAGAGGTCTTTACATTGATATATGTTCAATATGAATAATCAGTAACTCTATTCAAGATGGGTTTGAAATGGTTGCGGAAACTGATGTTTATCTTATAAACGGCTGTGTTTCTACAAAACTCGACTTCGTGGGAGGATTTCAAGTGTGGAAGGTAGCCGTATTTTGCTCATTTATGAAAAGGGCATTTGATGTTGGATGTTGTGGGAGAATATAAAGGGCATGTTACGTTCAAACTACCAATATCTTAGACTGTTGCAAATATTTTAATACATGAAGAAGGACATAGCCTAGTGGTATGACCGTTTAACTCCGATATAGTGTAGGGGTCATCATAGCTGCTTTTCACGCAGCAGACCCGGGTTCGATTCCCGGTATCGGAATTTCTTTTTGCGGATTCAATTCCTAAAAGCAGGTAAGGGTCGTGTAATAGCCGTAGTAAATATAGAGTTCACAATAGCTTAGCAATTTATTTCTGTTGGACTATTCTAAAACTATTTACTTCTTTGCACCGTACTTAGAAACAGCCCTACCGTCTGGAACAGTGAATAAAACCGGAATTTTACCAGATGAAGCATCTTTGTCGACTATAAAGTATCCTTTTCTTTCAAATTGAATGATATCACCCACTTTCAAGTCCTTGACGTTAAGGTCAGCGTAGGCTTTGGTGTGGAATTCTGTTTCTGGGGTGAGGAAGTCTTCGAAATTATCTCCTTCTTCAAGCTTGTCTTTGGTAATCAAGTGATCGAAATCAACTAATTCAACTGGGACTTTATCATCGGTATTAGCTAACCAAGTCAATTTCTTAGATGTTTTACGGAAATCACCTTCCAAATGTAAGGTAGCATCGATAGACTTCACAATGTCACCGTCTTTAGTGATGGATTTAATAATGACATTACCCCAATCCATGAAAGTGACTTCTTCACCCTCAACCAAGGTTTGGGCATCCTCCTGTTCAAGTAAAGCATTATTGGAGAAGAGAACAGTCTTATTTCCAACTTCTGGGTTTTTCTTGTGTTTTGGTTTTAATTCTTTAGTCACTTCAGTAGGACCATCTAACAACTTCACAGGCACCACATTTTCTTCATCAATGGCAGTAAATCTGGGTGCAACTGGATCAATGACTTTTTTGTTCAAAGCCCAAAGGACATTCCATTCCAAATTGATGATATTCTTGGATGGACCTTGAGAAATGACAAAGTTTCTTAAACCTTCAACCGACATACCTCTTCTTCTAACACCTCTAACAGTTGGGAATCTTGGATCGTCCCAATTAGCCACGTAATTCTTGTCAACGAACCATTGTAACTTTCTCTTGGATAACAAGGTTCTCATAAAGTTGACTCTTCCGAAATCCCAGATGTGGACTTTACGAAGATTCAAGGCTTTGAGGATCCAATCATATTGAGCGTTACGATCTCTGTATTCAATTGTTCTTAAGGCATGAGTCACACCTTCAATAGCATCCACCACTGGCACACACAAATCGTAAGTTGGATACATTTTCCAAGTATCGCGTGTTCTGTGGTGAGGAGTAAGGTTACATCTGTAGATAACAGGATCTCTTAAAGTTTTGTTTGGTGCTTTCATATCAATCTTGGCTCTAAGACAGTTTTTCAAACCTTCTTCACTACCATTTTTCATTTCTTCAGTGAACACCTTCAAATTTTCTTCAACAGTTCTTCCTCTTCTAACAGATACATCACCCACCATTCTTTCTTCTCTCATCTTTTCCAAAGGAGTATCATCACAATAAGCTTTTCCTTCTTTGATCAATTTCACAGCCAAATCATACATTTGTTGGAAATAATCGGAAGAGTAAGTGACCTGATCTGGTTTGATACCCAATAATTCCAAATCTTCCAAAATGGAGTCTTGATACTCAACTTTTTCTTTGGTGGGGTTAGTATCATCGAACCTAACAATCAATTTCCCCTTATAGGCATGAGCAAAGTATTCGTTCAAAATGGCGGCTTTGACGTGTCCGATGTGCAAGTATCCAGAAGGTTCAGGTGGGAATCTGGTGACAACTTTACCCATTTCTGCATCAGGCAAGTTGATTTCGAAATTGGCCTTGTGGGTTTCTTTCTTTCCCCCTTTAGCCGAAGCAGCCTTAGCCAGCTTTCTCAATTCAATGATGGATTTTGATACCATATCCACAGACAATTCAAATGGCTTAATTGAGGCAATGAAGTTGAACCATCTGGAGACGTTAATATAAACCTCGGTTTTCAATACCGATCCCATCATAGGGTTTGCTTTCAAAACACCCCATACAGCCACATCGGCCAATGACAAGGCGTAGCCAACGATGAATGATCTGAAGTTCAAATGGGCATCAAGCTTCTCTAAACTAACAGTCAACTCTTTAAAGTTCTTGACTGTCAATTTTTCCAAGGCAATTTTGACCCATTCTTGACTGGTCTCCTTTTCTTTGAACACCAAAGGGAATTTATCAGCAAAACTGTTTAAAATAGCCAATTGCCCCGTGACAATTTTACCATCATTAGACAACTTAATTGAGTCACCATCGATATCTTTTTCATCCACAAAGTCAAAGTTGATACTTTCTTCGGCAGAGGAAGCGTTAACCAAATTTCCTGCAATTACTGATGAATACGGTAAAGCTGCTGCCTTAGCTGCAACTGTTAAGGTAGTAGTAGACATGAGATACGTTATTCGTTCTTGAAAGAAAAAATTTGATTCCTTTTTTTATCGCTGGAAAATCTCAATTTAGTGCGATGGTACAACCATTTTTAAGCATAAAACTTATCTATAACTCATTGGTTTAGTTCATGAGCAGCACTTCTGCACGAAGATCCGGCTCTCCGCTGCAGCGGCCCACTGCAAAGAGGTCACCCTCTATATTGGTTACTGATTCTAGAACCGACACTGTCAAGGGAGCAAGAGCCCCATTTGCTGGCCGTAATTATAAGCGGCAGCAGCAACAAGAACAACAACAAAGACATCCTAACCGGGTTGCATCACCGGTGTCGTTGCGAAAGAGGCTTTTGAGCCGCCCCACAAGATATGCTGATATATCGGTGGATAAACTACTTAGTAATTCTAGTGATATTCCTTCAGGACAAAGTCGGTTCCCATTGTCACCGGGTCATTCAAGCTCATCCCCCACGTATGGATATGGGACTACAGGTCATGGATCTCCCCCACCGAGCATTAGATTGCCCAATAATGCCGATATGTCGAGGCGAAGAGGTAATTCCAAACTTGCACAAGCATTACCTCCCAGGTCGTCTAAAACCACCCAGAAATTGGTGTTAATTCCGGATGAGATCGTGGGAGTGCAGCCAGCACATGCGGGACAAAGTACACCTGCAACTGACTACTCGCAACTTCAGCGGTCGAGGGCAGAGGTGATACTGAAAGAGAGAAGAGCTCAGGAGTTCAGTAGAATGACTGCTTATTTTATTTGCAAAGAATTCAATCTTGACGAAGTATCAGATTTCTTGAAAGATAAGCATGAGGTTCATCCCCGGCTTTACGACGAGGCACTCTATGTGCCATACGCATTGCCATTACTTCCAGGAAGTGATGGGTTTAGAGTGCGGTCTAACAACTCAGCTAAGCTTCTACCCAACCAAAGGTACATGGAAAAACTTATCAATAAAAGTGAACAGGCAGATTATCTTTATGAATACTTTTCGGGAGTGGAAACACCAGAAGACGCGAATAACTATTCCATGGATCCAGAGGAGAATGACAGCACTCCTTTCGATCCATCTGAGCCACAATTTTTTGCACCCACTGATCCTTCGGAGGAACAAAGTGATGAGAGTAGTGGTAACGACTCAGATACAAACGGCTCAAGGGCCAGCCAAGATAAGCTGGAAGGCTCGAAAAAAGAGTCCAACAGTGATTACGAGTTTTCCAAGCACCATGGGGAGATGTTTGTGCTTGAGTATGGTATTGTTGTATTTTGGAACTTTTCAGAGACTCATGAGAAGAATATCTTGGCCGACTTGTCTTTTGCTTATAATGAATCGGTGCCAGTAATGTTGAATCCTATTGATGAACAAGACATTGAAACGGAAGAATTCCACTTTGAATATGATGAGAGTATTCATAGACCTCGTATTTACAATGATATGATCACTTTAAGGTCAACAGATCATTTAATTAAGTTGACGATGTCACACGCTATAGCCCAGCTGACCAAACTTAGTTTGTTTGAAAGTAGGATGATCAATATTTTGCAGCTGATATCTCGATTACCCAAGAAATTGGCGTTGACGGGGGAATTGGGATTGACTCGAGGTCAATTGTTGAAGAAATCAGGAAAACTCTTTAAACTTCGGTCAGATGTCAATTTGTCGTCGTCGATCTTAGACACTCCCAATTTCTTCTGGTCATTGGAGCCAGCATTGCATCCGCTTTACTCCGCTGTGAGAGAGTATCTTGAAATTGATCAGAGAGTGCAAGTGATTAATGAAAGATGCAAGGTATTTCTTGAGTTCCTGGATATTGTCAATGACAGTATTAATGAACAGAGTACTAGCAGAGTCACATGGATGATCATTATTATTATATTTCTAAGCTTACTGGTAAGCGTGTTTGAGTTTATATTAGAGATAATCTAATGCATTTGCATCAAGGATGTCTGCATATAACCCCCCTTTGTACATAAAAGTCTCTTCGTTGTGGGCTAGCTTTAATACCCGCATGTGGAATAGCTTATCAAAAGTTTATGCCACCACAGTTTTCCACAGCCTAATTAAGAATCTGTAAAGTATCAACTGCAAGGATTTGGCATTAGGCTTTTCTATTTTCCCTTGCATTGCCCTTACAGCAAATATCTTTTGTTGCATTATAAACCCTTGTAGAAGACATTTTTTAATTAGAAGACCGGGTAACATGCTGCAACCTTGAAGAAAGCCGATTTGCTTTGTCACTTTTGATGCACCACGGGGGATGCCACCAGCAACCAGTGACATTATTGGATTCTTGACACAGACACGACATACCCTGCTATAGTGTGGTTATTACCCACCCCCTAGAAAAAGAAACTATGAGATAAGAATTCTTATCTGTCAAAATACATATAAAGGCCTAGTTCCCTGTACTTTTTCAATCACCAAAAGTGACTTATGTTACTCGGTAATTATGATGGGGGTTGGGATGTCGACATGTTTTGGCATATGGCCAGATGATGTTCCTTTCCCTTAATGATAAATCTGGTATATGATACATCGGATCTGACAAAGAAATCTAACGAATCACGACTATTTATTGATGCTGTTCTGGGTGTTCTCTTTTCTTCTAACCTATTATTTCTGAGGTGTGTACATCTAATATATTTGTGATATTTGTGAAACTTACAAGAAAATAAATTATTGGCACAAAAAGTCAGGGCATATTTCCAGGTTCTACCTGAATTCACTCTCTATCTGTATTCGCTGTTTCCAAAAGCTCTCGTCTCATTTCCACAAATCACTCGTTTTCCCCAGACCTTGCAGTTTGTCCCTCATCGCGTTTATTTGTGTTTCTTATATGTCACTTCCGTCAAGGTACGCCCCCGGTGGGATCTCAGACAACGATAACAGGCGACCGGTGACAGTGGGACACTACAGAAAGCGGCCCATTGAATATGATATCAAAATATACGAGGACAAAGTCGATAATGCTGCCAGACTAAGTCGGTCTTCTGAAGATATAGAAATGGTTCCTACTGATAACTACAATGAAGCATTATTGATTTCTGATTATGTCAGTGGGTCTAGAACCGCCAACACGATAGACTATGACTTGATGGACGTCGATGGGGAGTTTGTGGATATGGTGGAAGACCCTAATACCTCGTACGTGGTGATTGATACCAACTTCATGTTATCTCATTTAAATATAGTGAATGACATAAGAAAGTTGGCACCAGATTATAGAATAAAAATCATCATTCCGTTAACGGTGATGAGGGAGCTTGATGGGCTCAAGGGATCTCTTAAAGCAGCTGAGGTTCCGTCTCATGACAAGGGTCTCAAAGGTAAGACTATCGGTCTTCTTGCTAGATGGGCTAATGATTGGATATTCAATCAATTAAGTGATGTAAAAAGCCCTGTGAAGGGCCAAAAAATGAAACAACGGGTTGACAAGACAACTAGTAAGGATGATTCCATTTTGGACTGCTGTCTTTTCTTCCAGGAGAATTTCCAAGGGAGTTTAGTGGTGCTTTTATCCAATGACAAGAATCTTTGTTTAAAAGCATTGGCAAATGAGGTGTTGACTGTGAGTTTTAAACCAAAGATGAATGCCTTGCTAATCTGTCAAACCATTTACGACGAGAGTGTATCAAGATTTGGTGCCTACTCTGAACGCGCCTATGAACCAGTGTTGATAGAAAGGGACCCTGCCATTAATAGAGCCCAGGATTTTGACACAATATCACAAACTATATATGCAGAGGTATTCGCCCTTGCTAAATCGGCCATACACCACACCATGTTTTCAGTTTATGATGAAGATTTGTATATGATCGAGAATTACAACCCGGACTCCATTCACAATTTAATCGATGTTGATCGTTTGATACGACAATTTTGGATTTCCGTGTTCAGCGAATACTTACAAAAAATTGACTACAAATGTGGCTTCATGTTATCCCAGCCACGGGACAAAGAAGACTTGACTACCTTCATACAAGACTGGAGTTCCTTGCTTACAAGTATATACCGGAAACTTTTGAGTCGTGAACAGCAACAAGCACTAGACAAGTTGATCAAGAGATGGAAGTCTATGCTTTCTTCTTTGACTTGAAAATGCCTTGTTTTCGCCTCTTTGGCGATGCGTTCTGTTCGGGTTTTATCGCATTGGTGTGTTGTAGTCGAGGTTGTTCTGATGACTCAAGTGATCTCTTCTTGGGTGAAGAATCCATGGTTCTATCATTATCCGTTTCACTGAGGACACCACTGAGGATATCCTTCTCATTTCCAGCCACATACTCATGTTGGAGCTTTTGTTTCCAACTTTTGACATCAAAATCTTCAACTACATCTGGATTGGGGTTTATCTTGCTGTATTTCTTCAAAAGCACATCTCCATTAATAAGCCGGTAATTCTCTTTGAGGTACTTCGTATATCTATCTCTTTCATGTATAATATCCAATAAGCTCTTCAATTGATACTTTTGAAGGGACATTGCCGAAAATTGGTATAGTATGAACTTACTGTATATTTCATTTGTTTTTGTATCATCAACAGTCAAATTGAAATCCCACTCAACTGATTTATCCTTAAGTGTAAACCTCAAGGTTTTATCTTTGCAGCTATAACTAGTTTCCCGGTCGTGTAAAAGATCATGTAACTTTGTCAAGAATACTGTTTGCTTTTCCTCGTCCAAGTCTAGAAACCCTTTGGATTCAAGCTCTGCTGATATTTCACTGTTTAATTTAATTTCGAACCATATCACATGCTTGGATAAATCGATGGCATATATCTGATACTCGAATGCTCTGGTATCTATATGAATGCCTAGGATACAGTTGGACCCGTTTATTTGCACGAGTTTCCACCTCTGGGGTAAAATGAGCTCCATTAAAAAATAATAAAAAGGCTGCGAGTTTCAAAACTGATCTACGGCTGCAAATTAGGTTCAGAAATGCAATTAGATTTCTAGATTTCATAATGCAATTGTTATTTTAAATGTACATGCGTTCTATTAATAATGATTTGTCGGTTGACCTTTGGTTCGACTATGTTTGAATATTTTTATTTTTGTTCATTTGAGTTCAGTGTCTTTTTGTTCGACTTTCTTCATTTGGGCTCAACGTTATATTTCATCTTGATCCCCATGGCAGATAATTCCGAGTCCAAGTATTTCAATACAAACGGTATAGCAACAGTAGTTGTATTTTCCCCCCCAACAAACTTTTTTCCCTGGCCATCTTCCCAAATGTCAGACTGGTTAACGTATTGATTTTTGTAGTTTTCCAATCTCTTAGAACATCCCCTGCACCGTATGGAGGCCATAGTACCAATTCTTGGAACCGAACTTTGTGTGGTCAAAAAGGATCCACAATCCTTACACACCGAAGTTTGGGTGTAATCAGAACAGTTCAATAACCTATCTTGTAACAAGAAAGCAGTCCCATGACCAATCAATGCGTCTCTTTCCATTTCTCCCACTCTGATACCACCATTTCTCTTTCTACCCTTCACCGGCTGCATGGTGAGAGACGTCACAGGACCTGTGGATCTAACTTGGAACTTATCATTAACCATATGTCTCAATCTTTGATAGTAGACACAACCAATATAGATATCCGCTCTCAATTCTTCACCAGTGGCACCAGAATACATGGGTTCATTACCATGGTAATTGTAACCGGCTTTCAGCAACTGTTCCCCAAAGTAATCAGCTGGTGTATCAGATTCACTGAATTTCCAGGGTGTGGCATCGTGGGCCATACCATGCAATGCTCCTGCTTTACCGGCCAAACTTTCCACAAACATACCAATGGTCATACGAGATGGGAAAGCATGGGGGTTGATAATGATTTCGGGTTGTATACCACTCTCACTGAAGGGCATATCAATGGTGGGCCATTTTCTAGAACAAACACCTTTCTGTCCATGTCTCGACGAGAATTTATCACCAATTTGTGGTTGTCTAGTAATTCTGTACTTGATGGTGAATTCTTGACATTCTTGATTGTGATCATCAGCCAATAACTTGACTTCTTCGATGTATGCTGGCTCACTGGAATGGTAAGTCTTCACTTTAGTTTTACCTAAAGTATCATCGTAATAAGCCACAATTGGGTCTCCTTCTTCCACCTTGGTCCCAACCATTGGTAATCCGTCGGAATCCAATTTATTCTGCCATATTTCAGGCCAATCATCCGTTCCGAATCCAATATGCTTGGTGATGGCTTCACCTTTTCTTTTACCCATTCCCAAATCAACCTTTTCAACTTTATACACAGTACCATACCCAAATCCTCTTTCATCGGCAGACTTATTGATGATCATCGCATCATCCATATCATATCCAGTATATGAAATGACAGCCACCACGGCATTGGTACCGTTAGGAAAGTTATCCATACCGTATTCATCGTACAAGTTGGCCTTAACAATAGGAGTTTGACCACTCTGCAATCTGTACATTTTGTTATCAGATCTATGGGCCAATGCCACACCAGGGGTACCCATGGTTTGTTTACCCATCTGGCATTGATACATATTTCTTGGAGATTGGTTAAAGTCTGAAAATGGGGTTAAGTTAGCCAAAATCGATAAAATATTGGTGGGTGTAAATTCCACATGAGTGTGCACGTCACTGGTAATTTCCTCTGGAGTAACAGCTATGTTCATGTACACTTGTTCAAATGGACCAACAAAGTCTTGTTGTTCAAGTGGCAAGTACTTGACGGGTCTAATCATTCTAGCGTGTCCCCCGAAAAGATATAAACCGGGATATTGTCCCTTGTTACTTGGAGGCACATACCCGACTTCCAAATCCACGGGGATTTTGTGTTTACCTTCGATTTTCCAGAATCTTAAAGTATCGGCCACAATCTTGGCATGTTCATGACTTGTCCAACCAAGAACTTTACCATCTAATTGTACACATGAAACTGAAGGACCAGCAGCGAAAGCATTAGCGGAAGACACTCCCAAAGATGCCAATAATTCTGGAATATGACTGACGTCACTTTGGGATGTAGTGATTTTACATTTGTGAGCTAAATGATTCAATAAACCACAGGGAGACCCATCAGGAGTGTGCACAGGACACAAGAACCCCCAAGATTCTGGTAATAATTTTCTGACGGTAGTAGTCTTTAATTCGGCGAAGAAAGAACCTCTATGGACCATTCTGAAATGGGCGATGAACCGGTGGAAATTAATTTTTTCCGCCACAACAGTATACCCACTGACTTGTTGCAAATCTAAACCAGATTGTGACACCAAGTTACCCGTTGATAAGAAATACTGCAATTTTTGACCGATGTTTTCATTAATTCTTTGAAACACTCGGGATATGTATCTCCGTTCGTTGAAGTTGACTTTCAAACCTCGATTTAAATCACTTTGAACTTGCAACTTAAAGTTCTGCAAGTATTCTTCAATTTTTTCCTTCAAAATCATACCAAATAAGAATCCACCCAATAAGACTTCTTGATGCTGAGTGGCATCGGGATTATCAGGAGCACAATCACCGCTGACCAATGAGTACAACTTTCTGATCATAAATAACAACATTCTGAATTTGTCTTGGTTAGAATCCAAATGAACCAACACAATCTTCTTTAACACCAATTCACCAACTTGAATATCAGTCATGTCGGGGGTTCCGTCAAACACAATTCTGAACTTGTCCCCGAGATAAGCCAAAGTCTCTTGTTTTGAGTATAAATTATATGATTTGTTATAAGTTCTTAATAACAATTCCAATCTATCCGTCAAGAAAGAGTTGGAAGCATCAGCACCGACTATACCATCGAAAATCTCCCGATCGTTGGTCTCTATTAATGCCTTTAAAATCATTTGTGCTGGCACCAAATATTCGTTTTTCTTCCAACTGAATCTGAAGGTAACATTTCCGTCGTTAAGATAGTGTAAAACGTTTGTTTGAGAAGTTTGATCCAGTCTCACACATCTTATTTGAACCCCATATTTGGAGTAGGCGTGACCTCTGTTACCAAAACTGGGTCTGATCAACCCCATGGCATGATTTCTTCTTTGAACAATCAACATTCTGATTAATTTCTCGATACCATTAACGATAAAGTATCCTCCTAACTCATCACTCTCTTCCTTATAATCAACCAATTCGGCAGGAGATAAGCCCTGTAAGTGACATTTGTTTGATTTCACCATAACAGGTAGTAAACCACAGTCCCTGATTTCCGTTTGGGTTTCTCCTTCATTCACCGACCAGCTTACCTTTAATTTCAATTTTGACTTGTAACTGATCATTCTTTCTCTACATTCATAAGGTAAAGTCTTTGGATTCAAGGATAATTTGTCATTGTCTGGCACCGAAGGTTTACCTATTTCCACTGAATCAACTTTAATCGTCAACTTGTTACCTAATCTATCAGTGGATGTGGAATCAAAGATAGTTTTGGAGCCAATGTCTTTGACAGCGAGGTTCAATAAACCACCTCCAAGACCTTCAGTTAACGCATTGAACGAGCCAATGTGAGGTTCCACTGCGTCTTGTAACAAGGGAAATGCAGATTTATCTTTTGGAGGGTTTTGAAACCGTTTTTCCCTCTCCAAAGTCCTGAATTCTGCCGTAGACATCTTGAATGTTAGTAATGAGAAGAAAAATTTTTGATAGATGAGATGAAGAAAATTTTTGAGGGTCTTATGTACAGGGATAAATTTGTAAAACATATAAACAGTTGTAATACATTGGTGCATTACAGTTAATACGCTCAAGTTTTAATCTCCACAAGCTTTAACGAGAAAATCTAGACTCCACAATGGCTAATAGCAGGTTTGAGTACGTCAAGAAGTTTGAGAAAGAAAATTACCTCCTTCCTGAAACATACATTGTCATCCGAGTGGATGGAAAAGGGTTCCACAAATTCAGCAATGCCTACGGGTTTGAAAAGCCCAACGACCTCGTGGCGTTAGAGGTGATGAATGCAGCGGCATACAGCCTTATGAATCAGTTTCCCGATGTGGTGATGGCGTACGGTGACAGCGATGAGTATTCGTTTCTATTAAAAAAGAGCTGTGAGCTATATGAGAGACGAGAGATGAAGTTGACCAGTTTGTTTGCTTCAGGGTTCACCACCTACTACCAGAAAGAGTTTGGGGCACACTATACATTGAAAAGTAACATGTTGCCATTATTTGATTCCAGAGCAGTTGTGTACCCTAATATTGAGGTGGTGAAAGACTATTTCAAATGGAGACAAGTAGATTGCCATATAAACAATTTGTACAACACGACGTTTTGGAAGTTGGTGCAGAGCGGACTCACGAATCAGGAGGCCGAGAACAAGTTATCAGGGACGCTATCCAGTGATAAAAACGAAATCCTTTTTCAATTGGGAATAAACTATAATAATGAGCCAGAGATTTTCAAAAAGGGTACTATATTTGTTCGGGAGCCCAGACCCGACAAGAAACGGAAGACGACAATTAATAAGTACCATATTGATTTAATCAATGATGAGTTCTGGGGTGAGAGAGAGTGGATTTTTAGTGCCTAAGCTTTTTATAAAAAGGGTGTTGATACTAAATCGGAAGGGACCAATAAATTCGCTAAACGAGTGTCAACACTTGCTTATACCTAAGCCACAACCACAAAGTAATGCTTAAAAACTTTAGTCAACTAACCTCGACCCCACAGCGTAAGAAATACCTTCCTGTACCAGCATAACCTTATTCCACAAGCATCCAGAGATTGGCGATTAAATTTGGCCTGCATAAAGCATGGGGTTCCAGAGCCAGAATAAGGGCCAAAATACCACTACAGACATCGCTTTTGTTGTGGTGCCTGTGTCAGTCTCCTTCGGAGTATACCTCCCGAAAAGCAACTGGAATCTGGGTCGTGATTCTTTTTCAACAAACCACAATAGGGTGGAATAAGCTTTTTTAACTGCAAAATAAATCCCAACAAACGCAACTCTCAAGACACAGAGGACATAACCATGATGCTCGCCTTTACTATTGTATCTGTTTTTCACAGAGATCAAGGGTCCTGTCGAATCATAGATAAAGGCGCTGTTAAAATGAGGTATAGTACATTTTATATACATATTATAAGCTACCGTAGCTACCAGGCGAAAATGACAGAACAATGAAAATCATTGAAAATAAAAAAGAATTGAAAATGCATCATATGGAGATTTCGTCATTCAATGAAAAATAACTCTGCGATGGTTCATTGTAAAAACAGTAATTTTTCAAGATGGAGTTGTAGTCGTTGCTACTAACAAACTTACTGAGTAAAGTGTCGACATAGTCTGTGTCAATGCGGTTGGGTTTGGATTCGATCTTTTCTTCATTTGACTCGTAATTATAGGTATAATCATTGTAATTGTAGTCGTCCAAGTTGTAATAATCAAAGTCTTCAAAATAATCTATCGGGCTGTATAACTGGCGTTTATTGACCAGCACCTTGTAGTTAGACCCGTTATTATTATCCCAAAAGATTTGATTATTGACATGATAATTTATCACCAACTCAAAGTCCTTGCACACATTCAAGTTTATTTCGAATTTGAACTCATCATAGTGACCAGCGGATTTGACATAGGAAAAATTGTTGTTGAATAGTATGGAGGTTTTCCAGTTATTAAACGTCAATTTGACCTGGAAAGTCTTTTGATAGTCCAAATTTAAACAATTCACATACCCCACCAACTTGTTACTGCAGTAACTTATGGATTTTAAGTATATGGGACTATTTTCCGTACGAGCCACATTTATATTATGTGAGGAAATGTGGTATTGTACAGGGTCATCAAGTTGATTATCTTCAAACTGGCCCATATGCGTATTGAAAGGATTAGGGGAGTTGGCCAAGGAGTTGGTAGGGGATGTGTCTGCCGAACTGGCGGGACTGGTCTTTCTGGAAATGTTCAAAGGGCTTTCCATTCCATCAAACATCATGATATCAAGGTGCTGATTAAATTTAACGGCGTGGTTATTACCGGCAGTGGACTTGAATGAAGACTTGAGAATACCTGCATTTTTCTTCCTTACCAACATGATGGTCGGTTTAAGTCTACAAAAAAAAGTAGGTAATAGTTTGCTTATATATAGTATGAAAAAATGTTGGGAATGACATGTATTTATATTAATTAAGCTTCGCTGTATCGCCTCTGATTAAAAAATAACCAAATTTTTTCGGAGTGGAGATGGTTATGAGAAAACACGCTATAGAAGAACAATAACCTTTAAAGAAATGGAAATTAGAGGGGGAGATTCAGATGCATTGGAGGTAAATGTTGGGTATAGGTCCGTCTAGCCCATGCCCGTACGCCTTTCACCTTTGCTTTCGCCCTTGCCTTTGCCTTTGATTTCTGTTACCTTTTATCTGAGTCTCAATCTGACTACACGTTTATGGCCCCATTAAAAGAGCTTCGAGAGCTTCACACCACTTTTATTGTGGCCCCTTCTACAACCTGAATCTGGCTGTGGTTGAGGATAATCTTGCATATGGTGTAGACTTGGACTAAAGTATGGATCGAATGAATCCTCGCTGCCTCCTTTTTTCAGTGTGCATTGATTTCTTTTTCTCTTCTATACACATCCTAGCACAAGTAGGGTGTTTAAATAGAGCCTGATATCCTCAAAATCAAAATGGGGTCTGGGGTCAGTGTGAGGATTGCCTTCATCATCCCCACATAATTCTACATACCCCGTGGTGGGCTGAGATGGCTGTACAGGTGTATGGGCTGATTGCACATCATCTCACTTTTGATAAAGAAAAAGTGTGCGTAGCATGATGCGCACCTTATCAGATCTGCCGCAAATGGTCAAGGCCCCTGGGGTGTCCGGGGTGTCTGGGGTGTCACCTGTTTGAACTTCATTGCCATTTGAAACTTATGACATGGGGTTGAGCAGTAAGTGCAGGGTTTGCAACTTTCCCAGTTGAATTCCGTGGAGGGTAAAAATTTCAAGACGCGAGATGCCAGGGATGAACATTTAACTCCTTCCGCTTTTTTCAGTCCGAATTCGGTTAATTAATTACGTATCTCTTTGCAACTAGCGAATTGTGAAGGAAGGCGATGAACACGGTTCGGTGTGTGTTGTTCCAAGTGTTTGTGATCTTTAGACTGTTTATAAAGCGTTACACTCCCCTGCTTTATTTATGCCGTTTCGACCAAACCTTATTTAACTCTATTTTGTACTCTATTTTGACACGATTGTGGATTTATGAGACATAACTTTTAAGCGCAAGGAAAGTGTGGCATGAACCAATTTGGTTAATTTCTTCCAGGGCGAAATAGATAATTGTTGTTGTCTTACATTTACGATCCCGCGATTCAATGTCGGCAATGTCTCGGAATCAATGTCGTAAACATAGATGAGATGGATGTAACTTAAAGGTGTTTTAAGGACTAGTTAGAAATGTTATTTAGTAGAAACACCCACTTATTACACACAGACAGTGTTGTGCCATAATAGGACCATACACTGTTTTGTTCCTTAGTGGCTGGCTTTGCATGTCTTTCACTAGGCTTTTAAAGAATCTTCCTTCAAAGTTACAATTCTGTTCAAAATAACCAGCTCATCTGTACTTTCTCTATCCACACAGAAGTACCCCACTCTCAAAGCTTGGAATCTTATGGTTTCATTTCCCTTGTCTTCCTTGACGTTGAACTTTCCTCCTGGAATTGGAATATTCAATGGTGACTTTTCTTTCACCAAGTTAAAAGATTTTTCTATCATAGCTCCTTTGATAACAATTTCACTATCTTGATTGATATCTTTTAAGAATCCTTCAGGGTGCGCCGATGGATTCTCACTGTTGAATAATGGGTTGTAAGTTCTGATTTGTTCGACCTTGATGTTATCTTTAGGCAACCATTGAATAAATGTCTTAGGTTTCAGTCTACTTCCTTCATTGTCGTAATTACAGTGGACCTTGATTATTTCCCCAGTTTGGTCCTTGATGACTTTATTAACACTGATGTTGAAAGGAACCTTCATCAACCCAACTGCTTGTCCTGGTGCCAATCTGAAATAATCTGGAGTTGCTTCTTCTCTGAAATCTTCTCTGTCTATGTAGATGGTCTTACCAAACTTGAGCTTTCTAGAATCCAATCCCTTTTGGAAAGGAATTTCCACCTCTAGTTCAAAGTCTTGTGCTACATTGTCAATTTCAATCTCTAATGGTTTCAAAAGCATCATTAATCTTGGGGTGGTGGCATCTAAGTATGACCTAATGGCAGACTCGAATCTTACAATTTGAATGTTGGTAGTAGACGTGGTAACACCTAAGGTATTTATGAATGATAAAATACCCCCTGGTGGAACCCCTCTTCTTCTGATGGCTTCTAAAGTGTATAACCTTGGATCATCCCAGTCCCTCACATATTTTTCATTGACCAATTTGGCAATTTTACGTTTACTCAAGACAGTACCCGTCAAATTCAACCTTCCGTATTCTCTTTGAGCTGGTCTGTAAACCTTAAGTTCATCACATAACCACTCATAACTTACTCTACTCAATCTGAACTCAGTAGTACATAAGGAGTGACTAATGTTTTCGAATGAATCCACTAAACAGTGAGTGAAATCATATGTGGGGTATATTTTCCACTTAGATCCAGTTCTATGATGGGGCTTGTTTAAAACCCTATAAGCAGCCAAGTCCCACATTTGAGGGTTAGAAGAGGTCAAGTCTTGTTTCATTCTCAAGAACGCAGTACCCACTTGATATTCCCCATCTCTCATCTTTCTGAATTCAGTCAAATTCTCTTCCACTGATCTGTCTCTCCATTGAGAAGCAAATCTCTCACCTCCTAATGAGCCATCTTCCTTCAATCCTCTTTGTGCCTTTATTTCTTCCGGTGTAGAGTGGTCAACGTAAGCCTTTCCCACCTTGATTAATTGTTCTGCCAATTCATACAATTCATCGAAATAATCTGAAGAGTAGGTTATCTTCCAAGGTTCATACCCCAACCACTTAATAGTGTCTTCAATTTTGGTAAAGAACTTCTCTTCTTCAGCTTCTGGATTAGTATCATCAAAACGCAAGTAACAGTTACCATCGTGGTAAGCAGCGTAACCAAAATTCACCATAATGGCCTTCGAGTGTCCAATATGTAAATACCCATTTGGTTCGGGTGGGAACCGAGTAAGAACCTTGCCCTTGGTGAACTCCAAATGCTTCTTCATCAATTCAGGGTATTTTTGAGGATTTTCACCAGGTTTATGTAAATCTCCCAAAAATCCTTCCGCAAACATGGTATGCTCTTCGACAACCTCTTTAGGTACATCCTTAACTGGCTTAGCCTTTGGTTTCTTCTCTTTCTTGAACGTGTCCCGTTCATCTTTTGGACCAAGCACTGTCAAGAAATATTCTTCTATAATAGGCTTAAACAAGTTTTGTTTTGCCCATTTCAATTCAGCAATGGTTCTTACTTCTCCCAACATTTTAGGCAAGAGAGTATATCTTTTTTCAACGATTTGAGGTTTAATGGAATCCAAATGTTCGGTAATTAAGCTCTTGACTTTCTCGTCGCTAACAATCACACCAACACCACTGGCCAAGTCCAAACCACCAACTGAGGCTTCACTACCTTTGCTCTTGATGTACTTGACAGCCTCGCTGATTTGCAACGAGGAAATTACCCTGTCATCAAGAATTGCATCCACCACCAACTTCAAATTGTCATAGTCGTTGCCCTTTAACTCAATGGCCAATGTGTGCAAATTGACAATCTTCTTTTCATCAGCGACACTGGTGGTACCCGAAACGTTGACAATTTCATCAAATGACTTGCTCACTTTCTTGTTCTTACTGACCTCTTCCAATCTCTTATCCTTCAACCCGAAGGCTTCGAATTTACTGACAAGTTCTGCGTTCATTATCGTATGAGTAACTTTTTTTCCGATTTTTTCTGGTATACGCGATGAATCATTGCAAAATGATAGTATAGATAAAATGCATTGTGTTCATGACTTCGTTTGATCGGCTACTGCACTCATTGTGGATGCGTCTCACATGAACCTGATAATTTGTAGAAGCCTGTGTTACGCTTGTTTGTGGATCTGGATCTTAACTGCAATACCAGCTAGACAAAAAGAAAAGACAAAAAAGATTGCAGCACGAGAGTTTCGCGTATGGTCTCCCACTACACTACTCAGTCTCGCTCTTAGCAGCTTAACTACAGTTGATCAGACGGGAAACGGTGCTTCCTGCTAGATATGGCCGCAACCGAAAAAGTCTGTCTTCTAGAGGTCCTTATGATAGCCGCATTATGTGATACATTTTCGATTTGTTACTTCTCATTTTGCAATTACTAATCCTATGTCCAGAGCACGAACTGTAACGAAGGTGGCCACTACAGTGACAAGGAGGACCAGATCGACGCGTTCTGGTGTAACTGGTGTGACTGGTGGAAAGGATGAAACCAGTCCAGTTGAAATTGCTGAAATTAAGACTAAAATCAAGGTGACCAAAAAAAAAGCTACCAGAACTACAAAGCCAAAGAAGGTTTTATTCGAAGATAGTGTGAGCCACATAGAAGTGTTACCCGGCCATGAATTACCAGAGCTGTTTGTTGAGTATCACTCAGATGAGCTTGTTATTGGCGTCAAATATATTCTTAGCGTGGACCCCAGCCTCTATCGTCCTATTGTGGCGAAGAATTTTAAACGGTATAAAAGAACAAGTGGAAAAGAGCCCCAAAAACCTGAAGCCGTGGTGATCAAGTCGTACTGGTTAAGCTTGATGCAAAGTGTTATAGGACAGCAAATTAGTGGGAAGGCGGCCGAGGCAATATATGGTAGATTTGAGGGCTTGTTTGTAGATAAGCCTAACCCAAAGGAGGTATTAAAGTTCTCCACTGAACAATTGCGAGGAATAGGACTTTCGTATCAGAAGGTTAAGTACGTTTTCCACATAAGTGAAGTTTTCTCAGATCCAGCTTCCCCATTAGTGGATTTGAAGTTTTACGAAACGGCTACTGTGGATGAATTGACGGCTGAGTTGGTCAAATTGAAAGGTATTGGCGTGTGGTCTGCTAAAATGTTTATTTGTTTCACTTTGCGATATCAGGATGTGTTTGCAGATGATGATTTGGGAATAGCCAGAGGTGCTTCTTTCTACTTGAGTAGGCGTCCACAAATTGTCGAACAGGTGAAGGAAGCGGTCCACAGTGATGAGCAAGCGAAAGCATTGCTTAAGAAAAAAGGGAAATTTGACAAGTCAGGAGGAAATCGGGATTGGGTTCCATATCATGATCAATATGTAAATCAGTTAGGCAAGCTTTTTAAACCACATAGGACATTGTTGATGGACATTTTGTGGAGGTTGGCTGATACCAACGTAGAGGTGTTGGAGAACTCCGGCGAGATTTCAAAGAGGAGAGACAGAGATACCACCTAGATTGTTGTTAAAGGGGAAGTAAAAAAGAGAGACAGAGATACCAGACATTTAAGACCCAATTTACTGGGCGATCAAAAAAGGAGAGACAGGAATACCAGATCGCTATCAAACGGCAGAACCCACTTAGCGATTTGAAGACGAGAGAAACTAGCGTTTTATTTCGTGAGAAATGATACTAGCGATATTTCATAAAATATGAACCATGAATAAAAACCAACCACCAATTGAAGGGACCAATTTCCAACTGGAACTGAACTCCCCCCCAATGTCAATAACCCTTTCTCTTTCGTTTTGAATCCGTTTGATCTTGTCTAACTCTTTTTCGATTTCATCTAACCCGTAATTGAGGTCTGCGTGTTTCAATAAAAACTGCAAATCAGACTTGTGAAACCCTTCGAACTTCACCAAGTAGTCGACGAAATCGGGAATTTCCAACAGCAGGTCGAAATTCAATCGTTTAGTAGAGTCTGTAGTCGTGCCAAATCTCTTGAAACTGTAATCATCGAAGTCAGTGTCTTCATCTCGTTCTTGCACTATTTTGGAAGTGTACATTTTCAAATTATTGACATGGCTCAATGAGTCACCATAGTCTTTGATGGAGGTGGATAATTTGGGGTTTGGAGTCGCTAGTTGCTGTAAGGCATGGGTCTTGAAGCTAATATAATTCTGAATATATTGCTTGGTACAATGAAGTTTGTAACCTACAGGAACGGCAGAAGACAGTGGCTCAGGGTCTGGATCTGTAGAAGCACTCAAAAATTCATCCGTTCCGGACTCCGCATTGATAACTTTTACTTCGTCTTGACGGTCTTCAACTCCGATTTCATGGGCTTTCGCTTTTATCTGGTCCAAAATCAAGTCAGAGTTACTACCAAGTTTGTTGTAGTTTATGACCTTGTCATGGATTACGTAAGGGACCAGCAGCTGATCTTTGAGCAAAGCAATTTCTAGTGGGTCTGTGGTTAACTTGAACTGGCTTTTGACTTGTTGGGTGACGGGAACGGAACATAGCACGAAGGAAAAAAAGCATATAATTAGGAGAACCTCCATAGTCACTAATTAGATTTGCAGCAATTGTCACAGATAAGGCTGCGATTTTTACAAAAGGCGTTTTTAGGCGAGAAGAGAGTCAAGGTACAATACACCACCATGTACAATAAGTAGCCACTTCAACCACCTCTGTTTTTTACTGACAATATGGATGGTACATTATGCCATTAGCCATAGCATATATTGGATGGATGCAAGAATTCACAATGTCAATTGTTTCACATCGCAATTCAAGCAGTCGTGCACTGCACCACTCACATAAGTCGGCAGCAACTGACAAAACAAACGGCCCCAAACAAAACCACCAGGAACTTCGAACGAATATACAACATGACTGCAAAATTACAGTACCCTGAAAAGTCTCGTCCATGTCAATCAAAAATAACTTTTACATAATAAAAACCGACGCCTGTTGTTCCCAATCGAGCATCCATTTATCTCAATGCAGCAACCAGGTGCATTTTAGCTGCTTTCAAGAATGTGTTCCACACGTCGTCTTCCCTTTATTGTTTAGGATGTTAATCAACGACGTTCCTGTAAAAACGGATACAGTTATAGGTGCTGGGGCGTGGACTTGGGGGACCAAAGGGGGTAGACCAAACATAGTACGTTTTAAACACAAAAAAATTCAGGCACAGAAAATCCAACATCGATGCGCAGGACGGCTGTCGGGTATTTATAAAGTTTTTACTCCCGTTGATTTTACCATAGCATTGCGTTCTCAATACTTTTTTCTCTTCACAAAACTATTTTAAGGTTTTTCCATACACTAACTTGATTATTTACAAGTTTTACATACTTTCGTTTTCCAAGTTGACTAAGGTGCAAAGTCAGCATCGTGCATAGTTACTAGTAGTGATTATCAAATTATCTATTTATTTACTACATTGCCAAAGCCTCCTCATTGTGCTTAACCTCGATCCTAAACCTTGATCGTTGTCCCTGAAACAAGTTGTTTTTATCGGGTCCAACGTAATTAATTTAGTGGGTGTTTCATTCAGTCTTTGGGTACCTCGTTAGCCTTGTACAGCCGGTCTGCCACGTTTGCAAAAGGTCCCAAAAATAGCATCTGTCTGCTCTTGACCAAGCAGCTTTTCATCACAACCTCGGGTTGCATATTCATCTTCATATATTGTCATCATACAGTTCAAGCATGTCGAGAAGAAATTCACTAACTTCCATATCCACCAACAATTCCCACGTTTCTGCATCACCCTCCATGTCCAACCCCGGTGGTACCGTCAGAAACATGTCCACCAACAGCCTAGTGTCTATCGATGACAAGTTTGTTAGAAAGACTTTCAAAAGATCAAATAGTGAACTCAATTTCCACAAGACTCATGGCACTTACTATTTTCCAAATGGTGAAGTATTCAGACCACGTTTTAGTCCTTCTAGACGCAACAAACCAGGAAAAATCAATGCCACATCAAGTAACCCTACTGATAATCTGCCAGTGGTCAATGGGGTTATACCGGCTTCCAGACCTGGGCCTACTCCCATCTTGAACGATTCCAATTCTATGTACCACTACGCTCCTAGCCCTTCAAACTCAAAGAGTTCCCTAAATGTACCTCGAACTGCATCTGTGGACTCATTGCACCAAATGAATGTGCCAAGAAGCCATTCTTCCTCCAATGTTAGAAAGCTTCAAGGCAAAAGTTTGGCGCAGTCTTTGAGGTCCAATAAGGCTGACACTCCGACGAATATTAGTTTATTTCAACAACACTTGAACCAACAACTCCAGCAGAATCAACCCGGCCAATTACCTCAGCAGTATTCACCGCAATTCCAGCAGTTTCAGCAATTCCAGTCCCTGCAGCCTTTGCCGTCTTTGCAATATGCACAAGGTCAAAGAGCGAAAGTGCCATATCAGCAGAAAGTACAAGGACATCCGCAAATACAAGGCCAACTACATGTGCAGCCATATGTGCAACCACAAGGACAACCACAAGTGCAACCAATACAACCACAAATGCAGCAACCACAACAACGGCCAATGGGCCAGCTCATGCCTGGAAGTTTTCCCCAGTACACGGCGTCCAATAGTTCTTCAACTTCTAGCTTCCAACCAGTGAATGGTGTCAAGAATCTCGGAGTGTTGACTAATAATTCAGATAATTCAATCGAGAACAATGCCAAATCAGATTCCAACTTGCTGAGCGTTTCAAATTACACCATGGTCAGAAGCACTTCCAACACTCCTCAAACATCGATTTCCAACTCATTGGACGACGAGAAGAGTAACAAATCTAGACCCAATTCAAGCACTCAAGAGTCCATAGACGAAACAATGATATTGAAGGAAACAGAGAAGGAACAGGAACTAGACAAAGAAGCAATAGAGAAAGAGGAGCTCAAAGAAGAAATGGAGAAAGAGGAGCACAAAGAAGAAATGGAGAAGGAGGAGATAGACAAAGAAGAAATGGAGAAGGAGGAGATAGACAAAGAAGAAATTGAGAAGGAGGAGATAGACAAAGAAGCAACGAACCAGCAAGCAACAGAGAAGAGATCAGAAGAGGTTCAAGCTGTCAAGAACGACAACTTCCTTTCGTTGGTAAGAACACCAGAAACCAACACTAAAGAAGTCTTTTCCACCCCTGTCAGCATTTCCAATAGTATGACACCAGAGATGGAAAACTTCACGACTCCCTTAACATCTCCAGTTAATGAGCCAAATGACTTATTTGAGGGTAAGGATTTTCTTAGTTCAGAAGCCAGTGTTGATGCCCAGAAATCCGTTGCTTCTTCAATATACTCATCCGATGACTACTTCCTGCATGAGATTAACATACTTCGTCAAAATAAAAGGAGGGATTCAGATGCTACTCCAGTCCTAACTCCAATCCCAACGCCAGGTCCTGCATTAGACACGAGTTTCAATAGTCCCAGAACAATCACTCCCATCAAGCAGGAGTTTGAGCAGTTTGTGCCGGAAGATAATTCCTCAAACTATTCTTCTACTCGATCTTCATCATTTCCCTCACCTTCCCAAACACCATGCGAGTCTTCCCATTCTCATGAGGACGTTGATGATTTGTTGAATGATTACCAGACTGAAAGCCCCATGTCAAAGCAGTATGTGGATCTTGATCAGCTCGAACTGGAAACCAAACACGACAAACTGCTTTCTTTCGAGAATACAGAGGAAACGATCACATACAAGGCTGGAATCAATGCTATTGTCAGCTCCCCACCAGGAATGATTGTACCGGATAGAACCGGATCGTCTGTGGACTCTTTCGAAGATCAAGATAAGCTTTTTGAAGTGATCAGAGACGTCTCTGTTCCCAAGAGGGGCGATATTACTGTGGTTAATGACAGACTCGTGAGAGATAGTCGGATGAGCGATAACAGTTCTTCCAATTCGTTGCTCAACAAGAAAGCAGAGGAAAACATCGGTAAAAGAGTACTGAAGCTGGGAGACATGATGCCATCTCCAACTGTTAGCCACGACGAAGGTAGGGACAATAACGAGGATACAGTCTTGGTTAATGACACAAGTCAAATTTATAAAGCGAATGCTTTCGAAGAAAACACAGGAGATCTGCCATTTATTGAAAAATCACAACCAAAGTCCCGTCCTGTGAGGTCCATGCTTGATGCTGGTAAACCTCAAGTTAAAGCAGGGAGTTCTAATGACAGCAAGATTAGAACACCAGCTAAATTGAAGAAGAAAGCTCCTTCTGATAGTCCATTAGTGGAACGAGTTCGCATCCCGTCGACAACTCAATCTTTTGAAAAGGTTGACAAATACACCGATAAATCGTTACCCACTACTCCTATAAAGGACAGGAAACTCAAGACCGCAAAATCGTTTGGATCACTTAACCCAGCAGGCAATAATAAATCAATTTGGAACAAGATGTTCAACAAGAAACCGGTTTCTGAACTTCCCAGTCCCACTAGATCCACAGCTCGCGAGACAGAGTCATGGTCTTCATTCATGAGAACACGGGCTTCGTTGGGTTCAAGAACTTCCGTCGATGCCAAGTCCGTGGCATCTGTCCAAGATAAATCTTCGACTTTGTCTATAAATAGCAAGTCTAACACTAGCTACAAGTCGAAGTTGCTTACGGCAACCAAGAAGAACTTTTCGTTTAAGGAGTTGAGAATATCGTCTTTCAAGCCTCAAGCTGAAGAAGCACCCCCTTTGCCCCAGATGTATATTCCAGCCCCAGAACCAGAACGTACTATCTCCCCCACGGAGCCAGAAGAGCTCACATTAACCAAACTCCCCAGCATAGAAACGGATGATAACATTTTCGGCGATGTTTTGATGACATTTGACGAGAAGCTTGATCATGTGGGTAGAAAGCCCACTGTCAAGCACACTTCATTGAGAATAAATGAGCCATTTTTGAAGGATGATGAATTAACAAGGGATCAAATTGAAGACCAACAATTGAAAGATACGAGATTAGTGGGTCATTCTCGGACCAACAGTGATGATTATACCGATGAAAATCTTCTTTTTCTACAAGATGAATTGATCTGGCCGGTTGATGACGCACAAAATGATGTTAAGTCTGTGTCCGGAGAAGAGCCTGGTAGGGTGGACCGGAGAAGTCCTGAATTGGAAGAAGTGGTGGTTGGTGGAGAAGAGGATGTCTTCTACATTGACAATGAACAATTGAACAATCTTTTCAACAACATAACCGAAAGCCAGAGAAGAAAACTTCCTATGCATTTGAAGTACATCAAACAGTTTAAAGATTATCAAGGAATAGAAATCAACATCAAAAAGTTTGAAAGCTTGACAAATCCGAAACCAATGGTTATAAGCGATAAAGTTAAGCCTATTCTCAAACGGTCCAGTAAATATGAGACAGGAAAATCATTGAGCTCAAGAGACCGGAAAGCTGTGGAAAGTAAGCCCCAAACAAGTGTTGAATTTTCCCACAAAATCGTTGTGAACGAAACCTTCTCTCCCGATATTTATTCAAGGTACAATAAGGGAGTAACACAATACACTCTTACGGAGCCAATTGAAATTACCCGGATCAAGAATGAGCTTAACGAGTTTAAATGTAACGAGATGTTGGTGCACGAAAGATCGCAGAATAATACCCATTTCTTCTACTGATGTGTGTGTGTAATCAAATAAATGACTATGACAAATAACTATGACAAGATTTAACTCCTAAAGACCAGATTATGACCTAGAGATCAATGAGATTTAAACCTAAAGACGTAATACATTGACCTAAAGACTTAAAAATGGCCAAACTAAGACCCTCTGTAGGTCGTGTAACTGAAATTGGACAACAATAATGGAATGTGATAGTGGTTGTCCGGAGGATTATCCACAGTAAAGAAGATTTCCACAAAAGGAAAGAAGGTCCTTGTATTGTCCCCTAATCCATGAAAGTATTTGCCCGTCAAAAATTTGATTTTGTAAACCCCTGGCTTCAATACTGCCCATTTCTGGTCTTTAACCCCCACATCTTGTGTTTGTTTGGGATTAAACACCCAGTTCTTAATTCGGCCGTCTTGATCGGTTTTACTTATGGCAAATGGAACCTCTGAATTAACTTCATAACTATCTGTTAGAGACTTATCTTGTAGTAACTCACTCACAAAAAAGATAGAGCACGTCACACCTTCTGCAGGCTTACCGATGGAAGTGTCCAAGATATGACACGTAATGGGATCAACAGACATTATTATCAATGAATAGTGCAAATTTGAACTTTTCAATGCGGATTATACCGAGCAAAATCGATTGCAAAAAAATCATAGATAAAGATTTATTTATTATACTAGGTACTTCCATTCTAGGCCTTTTGCGTAGTACTTCCACTTTTTTCGGTCACCATATTGGTCAATGAGAAAGTCGATTATGGCGTTGGTTAGTTTTGTGTCGAGATCACCAATACGGTCTTGGAGCTTGAGCTTGTAGACCCTAATGTAATTTTCCACATTAAACAGTTTCACTCCTTGACTGGCTCTGATAGAGCATAGACACCCCTGGATATCGGTACTCAAATACAGAAGGTTGGTGGGCTTCACCAATTGGGACTTTGTGGTGATTAATAAATTAAGGTGTTTCTGAATGTTATGGCGAATTGAATGGAAACAATCGTGCTTTAAAGTTATGAAGTCTTGATCTTCATGTTGGTGTAAGGTTGCTCGTGAAATCGTTAAGTCGTCTAAAAGCGCATTAATTCGCTTGTCTTGATATATGTCGGAAAGTTGCATGGGCTTGCAGTGATGGGAAAGAAGGTATTTGATAAACTCTATGGTGACTTGAAACTCCGTCACCGCGGGTGTGGCCCGCTGATTGTGGTCAATAAGTTGGACACTAGTATCTGGGCCATATCCGGAGGAGCTGGAGTTAACGGACTGGTTAATGGTTTCGTTAGTGGGATTTTGCAGCGGAGTATAGTACTGGGTATCCTCGTCATCACTGATCACTATTACATCATGTTTCGTCCCTTTGGTTCCGAAATCACCATTATCCAGACTATCATCCGTCGTGTGGTTAAATTGTAGCTCGTTATCACTATCTTCGATTAGCTCGTAACGGCCATCAGAAATATAAGGAGGGTCTGGCACAATTATACCGGGCTCTCCCACTGATTCATAGATCCACGGTACCCTTAAAAGGTTTTGTGTTTGCAAACACGATCTCCAGTGGTCAATTTGTGGTGCTAAGTTTGTGGAGTCCCCCAAACATTCCACATAATCACAAGCCATTTCCAATTGGCCATTATACAGCTTCAAGTACCCCACGGCACTTAAAAGGACCCCATACGAGTCAAACATCTTGAACCCACTGGCAATATAACTATTGTAGCTGACTTTTATCGATAGTATCAGATTAGTGCCTGAAGTATCATCTAAATTGCAAATAACAAAGTTTCTCGACACGTCGTTCATATCCTTCAATATCTCTCCAATTATCTTCCCCATCACCTTTACCTTGCGCACTGGATGGTTATTGATAATAATTACACCCGATCGTGCCAAGGGCAACCCTCGAGCCCCATACACATCCACCAAGCCTAGCAGATGATTTATATCGGATATCAATAAGGGACACACGCGACTGAAAAAGGGATTAAGATAAAAAAGTTCAGGCACAAAGAACGGTATCTTATTCCGTCGCACAAAAATGTGGTCCTGGCCGGGAGCAAAGTCCACTGACATGGTGTTCAGGTTATTGTTGTTTGAAAATGCGATCTGCGATTTAGGTTGTGCGATAAAAAAGATGAGATGAGAACAAAAAAATAACCATCATGGCATTATTTGAAGTAGAGGGCTGGAATTTAAAGTCTAAGAACGTTGCGTTTGGAAGCACTGGGGGTAAGAATAAAGAAAATAAGGAGAGGAAACAAAGAGAGCGCAGAGAAAAGAAGCAAGAAGACAGTAAAAAGAGAAAGATATCAGAAGTTGATGATGTGACTGAAGAGAAAGAAGACGCTGTGACGCCAATGGAGGAACAAGCTCCCATGATGGCCATCGAAAAACTCACTCCATTGCAGCAGAAAATGATGGCCAAATTGTCAGGGTCCAGATTTAGGTGGATCAACGAGCAGTTATATACTATACGGTCAGATTCAGCGTTACAATTGATCAAAGAACAACCCATGTTGTTTGACGAGTATCATCAAGGGTTCAGATCACAAGTGCAATCATGGCCAGAAAACCCCGTCAATGTGTTCGTGGACCAGATCAAGGCAAGAAGTAAAAGGCCTGTGAACGCACCTGGTGGATTGCCCGGATTGTACCCTAACAAAGAAGTGGTGATTGCTGATATGGGGTGTGGGGAGGCACAGTTGTCCTTAGATGTGGCTGACTTTTTGAAAGACAACAAGAAGTCTAAGAATTACAAGGGCAAGGCTAGTGGTGGTAGGAAACCTAATATCGTAGTGCACAGTTTTGATTTAAAGAAAGTCAATGACAGAATTACCGTGGCTGATATAAAGAATGTTCCTTTACCTGATGAGTCATGCACTGTGGTAGTATTCTGCTTGGCATTGATGGGTACCAATTTCCTTGACTTCATAGAGGAAGCCCATAGAATACTAGCACCTAGAGGAGAATTATGGATAGCCGAGATCAAGAGTAGATTTAGTGAAAATGAAAAGAAAACCAAGGAACAAGTTGGAGAAGAGTTTGTCAATGCCATCAAGATGTCGGGATTTTTCCATAAGAACACAGACAACACCAACAAGATGTTCACGAGGTTCGAATTCTTCAAAGCCACTAAGGACATAATTGAAGAAAGAAACCAGAAGTTACACAGGAAGAAGAAATTCATAGAGCAAGAAAGTGAGATTGAAGAGTTTAAACAAAGAAGAGACCAAATGCCGGAGGGAAAGTGGTTATTGAAGCCTTGTATTTATAAGAGGAGGTAGTGGTGACTTTTGCATTTAAAGGAAGTGGTAGAAGGAGAAGGTGAAACAAACAAGAGTGGGAACTATTTCATATATCTATTAGTCTCTAGGTGTCTATTGTTTAATCAATTCAATATATTTCTCAACCACTTCATGAACCTTGTCTGATAATTGTTTCTTTCTCTCAGCATCACACCATGATCCATGGATTCCGTTAAGGGCAATGACTTTCCAATCTTGTACACTAAATCCAAAATGTCTGTGGACTTCGAGATAATTGTCCAAAATATATCCTCCAAAGTAAGCAGGATCATCAGAGTTGATAGAAAACGGAACACCTTTTTCTAAAAACTTAGCAATAGGTAATTGTCCCACATGTTCCACCACCTGTAATTTGACATTGGATAAGGGGCACACAGACAACATCACTTTGTTTGCAGCTAATCTTTCCATTAACTCCTCGCTCTGGTGCGAGTTAATACCATGGTCAACTCTGGTAACACCCAACAAGTTAAGGGAGTCGGAAACGTAGGTATGATCACCTTCTTCTCCTGCATGGGCAGTCAACCCAACATCAGGAAATCTCTCTTTCACGGTCTTATAGCACTCGGTGAAAAACTTGGGTTCGTTCGGAACCTCAGACGAGTCTAATCCTAAACCATGAATAATTCCTTCTTTGTAGTATTTTTCTGCCAAATCAATAGTTTCCAATCCACTGGTAGCAGGTAAGTGCCTTAACAAACACATAATAAGTTTGTTAGTAGTGCCATACTTTTCAGTGGCTTCCTTACATGCTCTGTCGAATCCACTTACTACAGGGTGCATGTCGATACCTCTTTCCAAATGGCCTTGAGGATCAAAGAATACTTCTGAATGGTAACATCCGTCTTGATGAGCCTTTTCAAAATAGGCCATGGCCAAGTCATAGAAATCAGCCTCGTGGATCAATACACTCATACCCACGTAGTAGTGGTCCAAGAAGTCTTGCAAGTTGGAAAACTTCTTATATCTCTCATCACAAGCATCAACGGATTTGGGGAAGAAATCAGGGAAACTGATATTGTTTCTTTCGGCCAATTTGAAAAGCAAACTTGGTTCCAATGTTCCTTCCAAATGCAAGTGGTGTTCACACTTTGGCAACTCGTGGAGAAAGTCTTTAATATGTCCTGAACAATCGTAGCTCATGGTGTGAAGTTTATGAGGAAAGAGATGAGATGAGAAGATAACAAATTTAAAAAAGAAATTCGTTTTTGTGTCCTTAATTGTTCCGATGGATCTTGACGCATTTGCAAGTGTTGCATATTTTTGTGCAGAGAGTGTGTTCTGTTGCAAATTATTACAGATGGCGTAGGGGGGTTGCTGCATTCAAGTTCCGATTAAAGCCCCTTGACAACCCACGACTCACGTGGCAACAGTTTTGCGATTGCAGACACTTATCCTCTTTCTATTATTAGAATAAGAAGGCTCAGACGTAGAGATGAATGAGGAAAGGAGAGCAAGGGGGGACGCGGGGCAGGAAGACGAGGCTGAAGCTGAAGCAGAAAGGGAAGGGGTGAAACGGAAAGGAGGAAACGGACAGCTGATATAGAACTAGATGGACTGGTAAAGGTGAAATAAAAGAAGTGGAAAAAAGTGAAACAAGTGAAAAAGAGATCCAATCTGAAACAAAAACATGAAAATAAAAAGATCGCATAACAAACAATATTTTACTGTAAAGTCCATTGAATCTGCCACAGACACAATTACCACAAGCACTTCAAGCCACAAGTCACAAGTCACACTCATTCCTTCTTCTTCCGTGCACCTTTTCTGAATGACCATGCACGCTTACTCTCATGTTTTCTTGGTGCATTAATATTTCGCACACTTTTTCAGCCCTCTGTTTACGTCTCAGCTCAAGGCACGACAAATTTTGATCTGCCACTTCTTTCGTTTAAATAACGGGGATTAATTTTAGCATTCCTTACACATCTTTTTTTTGTACCTTTTTTGACCCATCATGAGTGGTCCTTACAACTACAATCATCATGGATACTCTAATGATGAGGACGAATATTTACAACCGTCTCAACAACACCAAAATCAAACACATTCCCCTCAGCAAACTGGCACATATAATTATGAAAGAAGCAGATTGCCCAGTGGAAACACCATCAATTTCCAGCATCCACCGCCGGTGTACAATCAAGCCCAGGACAATGATGCGTATGAGGATTCAACCAGCTACTATCGGGACGAAAATGACTATAATGATACCTCCTATAACAGACCGTCACAAATCTTCAATACCAGCTCCAGTCATCTAAATCCTAACCTGCAGCCCTATGAGAACCCATTTGGAGGATCTTCCAGCTTCGAGGACTTGCACAATCCGCCTCCACCTTTGAATACGCACGATAACTATGAAATGAATCAATTTCATGATTACAACTACAACAGTTCACTGAATAGTAATTTCAATCAGGCCTTCGTCCCTCATGTGTACGATGATGACGACGACGAAGAGAGAGGGTTTGATCAAAATATCCAGTACAATGATTTCGAAGGTGATCACTACGATTTAAATACCATTCAGCCTGTGCCTATTGACATAGAAGAACCAGAATCTCCTTTTGGAGATGACGAGGGCTTACCAAAACCCCCCGATGAAGAACCCCTCAGATCTAAGCCGCAGATTGGTATAGCTTCGGGGTTGAATGGCCACTTGGTGTTGGATTGTCCGGTGGCCACTGAATTATTGAGAAAGTTCCCGGATTATAGGGCTGAAGAAAAGGACGGGGGGTTATCCAGAGAATTTGCTTATATGAGATATACGGCTGTGACCTGCGGGCCTTCTAACTTCTACAAAGATGGGTACATTTTGAGACCAGTGCACTATCCTCAACCCAGACAAACAGAATTGATGGTGGTGGTGACAATGTACAACGAAGATGACATCTTGTTGGCAAGAACTTTGAAGGGGGTGTTTAAGAATATTAAACATTTGGAATCCAGAACTAGATCCTCTGTTTGGGGTAAGGACTCCTGGAAAAAAGTGGTGGTGTGTATTGTTTCCGATGGACGTTCCAAAATCAACGAAAGAGCTCAAGCTTTATTGGCAGCTTTGGGTGTTTATCAAGACGGGTTGGCCAAATCGCAAGTTGATGATAAAAAAGTCCAGGCTCATATGTATGAATATACCACTAGAGTGGGGATCTCAAGTGTGGACGACACTGTCAAATTGACTACTGAAAAAATTGTTCCAGTTCAATTATTGTTCTGTTTGAAGGAAAAGAATGCTAAAAAGATCAACAGTCATAGATGGTGTTTTCAAGCTATCAGTCAGGTTTTGGATCCCAATATTGTTGTGTTGTTAGATGCAGGTACGCAGCCAACTGGTAAGTCACTTTACCACTTGTGGAAAGAGTTTGATAAAGATCCTCGAGTGGCAGGTGCTTGTGGAGAAATCAAAGCTTCTTTGAAAAAGAGGGAAATTATCACGAACCCCATTACCTACGGTCAGAATTTTGAGTATAAAATATCGAATATCTTGGACAAGCCTACAGAGTCGGTGTTTGGATTCATTTCTGTGTTGCCGGGAGCGTTTTCGGCCTATAGGTATGTCGCATTACAAAATGATGTCAACGGTAAAGGACCACTCGAAAAGTATTTTAAGGGTGAATTCTTGCATAGCAGTGGGGAATTGGATCCTAACGATGATGAATATGTGTTGAAGTCTCAGCAATTAAAAGAAGAAGCGGGAATTTTCACTTCCAATATGTACTTGGCTGAAGACAGAATCTTATGTTATGAATTGGTGGCTAAGAAGAACTGTTCATGGTTGCTTCGGTACTGTAAAAGTGCCAGTGCTGAAACTGATGTGCCCGACAGATTAGCCGAATTCATCTTACAAAGAAGAAGATGGTTGAATGGGTCGTTTTTCGCTGCCATTTATTCTTTAGTTCACTTTGCTAAAGTGTGGGGATCAGCTCATTCTTTCGGTAGGAAAGTGTCATTGCATGTCGAGTTCATATACCAGTTTTTGAATTTGATAGTCTCGTGGTTTTCTATCGGGTCTTACTTTTTGGTGTTTAGGATATTGACTACTGGTTTGGCAGACTCAGCCCTAAATTTTGCTCCGGGTAATATTTTGTCTGTCATTTTCTTGTGGCTTTATTTGGCTTCCTTGGTAACAACATTTGTCTTGAGTTTTGGTAACAAGCCAAAAGGTACAGAAAAATTCTATATTGTCATTGTCATTTTCTTTGCTATATTGATGGCATATATGATATTTGCTGCTATTTTCATGGCGGTACACTCCATTCAAGACATTTATAATAGTCAGACAAAGATTACGGCGTCGTTGTTCTTTAAGAATTCTGAATTCAGAGATTTGGTGGTCGCCACTTGTTCTACCTATGCATTATATTTCCTTGCTTCATTCATGTACTTTGAGCCTTGGCACATGTTCACATCTTTTGTCCAGTACATTTTGTTATCACCATCATACATCAATGTGTTGAACATCTATGCCTTCTGTAATATTGATGACATTTCCTGGGGTACCAAAGGAGATGTTGGTGCTACTGATTTGGGGGTAGCCAAAGTGAGAGACGATGGTACTTTCGATGTGAATATTCCTATCTTGAAGGAAGAAATCAACCAGTCATATTTGAACCAATTAGAGAAAATCAAAAAGCCTATAGACACATCCGGTGATAGTTATTCTGCGTCAAATGAAGATTATTACGCATTTATCAGATCTATGACGGTGTTAATCTGGATGGTGTCTAATTTCATCATTGTGGCATTGGTGCTTAAGACTGGTGGATTGGGGCAGTTTGGAGGATCCTCTACTGAAACCAGACAAAAGGTGTTTTTGACCGTGATCTTATGGATGGTTGCATTCATGGCTTTATTCAGATTCTTAGGATGCGCCATTTATTTGATACAAAGATTCTTCTGGAGATTCAAACAGTCAACCTCGGCTCACAGAAAGCTGAAAGGTTTAATCTAAGGAAGTTTAAGTATTTTACGACCCTGAAATGTATGACACTAATAATTATTTTGCATCCATTAAGCATTTTGTAAATCCGCGTATAAAAAACTGAAAATAAACAAGACAAAGTGAGTTAAATGATATGAACAAAAGGCGAAAAAACAAAGAGGTGTACGTGCAGCTAGGAGACCCGTTACCCTTACCCTATAAAATCGAAGGATCTCCCCCTTCAATTGCAAATGAGTCGACAAACTTTCTCAACACTGAAGTGTTGTATAAGCAATCAGATAACGACAAGTTAAGAAAGCTCGAATTAGAAGTGGAATCAGAGACACAAAGACTTCCCAAAGAGTATAAACCCATTCAATTATCACAGCAGAGACCGAACCCCATACGAAGGCAGTTCGTACGCCGTCTGAGAGATATAGAATTAATCAACAAGATTGAGAATGAACTTGAGTATATCAAAGAATTGGTGGTTGATAACAGGCTATCACCGAGGGAACTCGAGTTCTTGAAAGATGTTCAGATGCACCTACAAACACGAATTCTAGAGGACTCGGTGCCCCCGAGCACATCGAATAACTACGGCCCGTTTCAAGACGGCCCATCTCAAGACTTATCCCCCATAATGGAAGAGCTTGAGAAGCTACAGGGCCAAGTCAACTCCCGGGGACCAACTTCGTTGGTGACAAATGCCTCGCGGGTGACAATAGAGACACTTACAACCAACCTGAAAAAAATTCTATTTGCTATACTATGTACAATTATATTTCTATCCATACCTTACTTGTTTGGGATATCAAGGTATGATTATTGTTACTATTATTGTTAGACTGGACCATTATGGACTTTCCCAAGTTGTAATATATAAAATTCGAACACCTTTCACATTCAATCATCATAATCATTTGCAGGAGGTTTGGCAGCATCACTGTTTAAGTATAAATCAATGGCCACTGAAAACGCAGCAAACCCTGCACATCCCACAAACGCAGCCTGTGGACCTGCTTTGATGGACAAAGCAGCCCCCGTTATGCACCCGGCACTAACACCGTTGTAGATATCATGTTTGGCTCTTAAACTCTCTATGGAACATTCAACTCCAGAATACACCATACCAATGTATCCGAAATTCTTGGCAGATCCCCAGGCTCTTTTTCCCATATCAGTGAACTGCAATTTCATCTGCTGTTTAAGTGGTAGCTGACTTATATGATTAACTGCATTTGTACCCACAGGTACATCATAAGCCATTGAAGCCATGAACAAACCGAAAAAACCACCAAGACCAAACCCAGATACACCTGCCATGGCCGTTTTCCCGGGACACGACTGCATGAGATTAATCATTTGTTGAGCTCCCTGTTCTGCTACATCCTCTTGTGTCATTTCATGAGGAGCCTTTTTCCCTCCCAATGGATCATACACCCCAAACATAATGTGAATAAAAGTTTTCAACTTCTCATTAGTTTTTCTGAGACTACTTTGTATGGAGTATTATTATTCATGTGTAGTGCAGGATGTCAAAATGTAGCCAAATCTAAGCACAATAAGCACAAAAGGTAAGCCCTAATGCGAAAGCACAAACACAGGCTAACTACTGTGCTAGCTCTTCCTGTACAGGGGAATTCTCCACATCAATAGTTGACGCTTTTGTATGAAAAAAGAAAATGAAGAGGTGAAGGAAGTAAGAGATTAGCCGAGGCTTGACTCATGAGTCATGGGGGACCTCGTACATGCGCATGGGAGCAACGGCCTGTTACTGCAAGATTACACCATATTGGTGGTTAGATGTGACATTGAAAACATGTCGTGGGGTTAAAAGTCGCGAGTATCTTGTCACGACTTTAATCTTTGCGGGTAGCCATGCAATAGTCACCATACAAAGCACCTGACTAACAAAGATGGCACCACCCAGCGTGAGACAAATGGACACCAGTACGCTGCAATCCGAAGTACAAAATTGGTATGTGCCCAAAAGCAATGCTGGATAGAAAACTAATGACTGCAAGTGGAGATATTACTTCAGCTAACCCACATTAATTTGGAGTTAAGATATTAGCAAATACACTATCTTAACCCACTTTGAAAATATTCTGTTAACGTGGAGTGACAATTTTTCGCAGCCTGCAAAATTGCTAGTGGGATCACCCTTGAATATAACCCCACGGCAGAATAGGGGATGAAATTCGGCATTCCAATAGTATATAAAGAGCAAATTCCCTTTCTTGGATTTTCTTTTTGTATCACTATCATATACAAAGATTGTGATTTACATTGAACACACCATATAACATTTTTACAGAACATGGGTAAAAAAGATAAAAGGAACGCACCAAAACTTGACTTAGATGCCTGTGAAAGACTCGGCCACTTGAAGCCAATTCCCAAAAGCAGATCTAGTTCCATCACTTCCATTGAAAGTAATGGTTCGGTCGAGCAAGTTTTATTACCACCCCCAATGAGAGAGTTTGATGATATGGTTGCTTTTGAGTCGTTTATCAAGGACGAAACTTGGGACAACGAATTCGACTACTTACATGCGCACTTGAGATACTACCCACCTTTCGTATTGAAGGAATGCCACGATAATTTAGATAAGGTCAAACCGACTGCAAATAAAAACAGCAGTAAGTTCCGCAGAAATGTGCAACACCACATTCAAAGGCACTTGATCAAGGAGATGGCCATTTGTGGAGGGTATGAAATGGACTTTTCCAAACCGGTGGTGGAGGAAACTCCAAAAATGATTACTTGGAAGTATCAAGATGCTGGACACCATGGATTTGATCCTGCAGAAGAAGACCAGTATAATAGACACTGGAAATTAGAGTTGGAAGTGACCTGCAACAATGAGAATGCCATGGTCGATATTGACTACAGAGCCATTCCATTGTAGTGCTCACTGATGGAGTACCATAATTATGTTTTACGTTATCTACGATTTACGCCTAGGTTGAATTTATTAATGATCTAGCTGTTTCCAACCTCTAGCTCTGCATATTTCTGCACCTCCCTGCCAGACACCTAGCTCCGGGCCAAACTGTCGTACGCAGGGCTAGTATTCTCGTAATCATTAACATACTCCATCAAACTCCCATCCAAAAATTCTAAAATACTAGCAGATTCGCTCATTAATACATCAATGCTGGTGGCATCCATAGAAGTCTCGGAAACTAGTCCTGGCAACGAGACGAATAGTCTTAGCAAGTGTTCGAGGCCATAATACTCACATAAATCAATTATTTTGTGCTTCTTCAAAAGGTTGCCATACTGTAGTCTCTCATATTTATAAAATAGGACGAGACTAGTAGCTTTGTTGAAGTACTGTTGAAGTCCCACCACAACTTCATTGGACACATTCATCTCCTCCGCAGTCTTTTTGCTCTTTACATGCTTGATATAATCTTGTAATATCGCTGTCACTGGCCGCTTGCACGGTATGGATACAACCTTACGATCTTTTGTTATAAGCTCCCAATCATCCACTAGCAAATACTTCAACTTCTCCGACATTGGGAGTATTATATCATGCTTTTTCTTCTTCAATTTCACCAGTTCCTTGGTTACAGACCGCGGAGGACCATTGCTCTTCTTTGCCTTTTTTCCGGGTCCTCCACCACTCATTGCAGGGGATCCATCTTTTCTCTTGCGATCATTCTTCTCTCGCACAAGATCCCTCATCTTTTTGATGTTATCATCATTGATCTCAAGAATTCTTTCCTTGGGCACCCATTCGTCCCATTTGTTCTTCCATCCCTTATAATGCAACAAAAACGAGTCTTTGTGGAATTTATCCAGCGGGATATTGTACTCTTCCACCAATTCATTACCTTCTTCTCCCTCCACATATTTAGACCCAGCAAAATGGCACTTTAGTACTTTAGCCTCGTAAATCAATGGCCCATGGAATGCTAGCACTGCCTTATCCACATGCACATCAAAAGATGTATTTGAGGTCATGTTATTCCTAATCCGTATTAGCAGCCGTTTCAAAACGGGTTGTCAAAACAATAGAAAACGATAAAAAAAATATCACACAAGAAAAGGTGCGGTTTCGTCTCAAACTTCAAATATAAAAATTTTCGGGAGTACGATAAACACATCAGTTAATTGGGTAAATAACAAGTGGTAGACGTCTTAGATTGTTAGTCGCATAATAAGGGACAACTACAAAGGTTTGAGTTAAATTGTTGGTGCGCTAAATTGACAATTGCATCTGGCATACACCTGGCTCAAATTTATCACAGCATTCAAATAGATAAAAACGCAACTGTGATATATCAACCAAAAAATCTACCATTTTCTGTTTAACTTGCATCTTAGCTGTTGATAATGGGTCAATCAGATAATTCCAACTTGGTTGGAGTTCATTATAAAAGGGGAAAGAAAATAGGTGAAGGGTCTTTCGGGGTTATCTATGAAGGTATCAACTTGTTAACCAATCAGCAGGTTGCCATCAAGTATGAACAGCGCAAGTGTGAGGTGCCTCAATTGCGGGATGAATACAGAAGCTACAGAATATTGAATAATGTCGAAGGTGTACCTAAAGTGTACTTTTTCGGGCAAGAAGGAGTCCATAATATATTAATAATCGACTTGTTAGGCCCATCTTTAGAAGACCTTTTTGACTGGTGCGGCAGAAAGTTCTCCATCAAAACGGTCATTCAGATTTCTAAGCAGATGATCCAGCGAGTTGAACTGATTCATCAACATAATCTTATTTATAGAGATATCAAGCCCGATAACTTTTTGATTGGGAAGCCAGGAACCCCACAATCAAACCAAGTATATGTGGTTGATTTTGGTATGGCCAAACAATTTAGAGATCCCAAGTCAAAATCTCATATTCCTTATAGGGAAAAGAAAGCCTTAAGTGGAACTGCCAGGTATATGTCAATTAATACTCATTTGGGAAGAGAGCAACTGAGACGAGATGATTTGGAAAGCTTAGGTCATGTGTTTATGTACTTTTTGAGAGGGTCTTTACCATGGCAGGGCTTAAAGGCCCCCACCAATAAAGTGAAATACGAAAAGATTGGATATAAAAAGCAGACAACATCAGTAAACGAGTTGTGCTTTGGTTTCCCTATACAGTTTGCCCAATATTTGAACTACGTACGGAATCTAGGGTTTGACGAAGATCCTGATTACACTTACTTGGTGAATCTAATGGACAAAGCCATGACATCTATAAATGCCGAAGAAGATGGGCACTATGATTGGATGGATCTCAATGGGGGTAAAGGTTGGGATGCTGCCTTGAATAGAAAAGCTAATTTACATGGATATGGCAACCCCCACCCTCCCAGACAACAACAGAACTCGTCCAACTCAAAATTGATTAAGGGTAAGAAAATCAACTATGATTCCATCAATCCAGACAGAAACCGACACTTTTTGAATAATAATTATAATTCCGGTAGTGATAATTATCAGAACGGAATGATACCGATCAGAGACGATGGGGACTTGCATTCAGAGATTTCTTCTTTCTATAGAAGGAGGTCTTGGATATCGAGGATCTTCTGTTGCTTCTGAATTGTTTTTTCATCTAATGTCTTATGATATATTTGCATGCTTGATTTTCACAATTATACCCCTTCAGCACAAATCTATTGGTTAATGTTCAGTTCAAGTCTCACTGGTTAGTGCGGTTATTTCTTCCCAGGCTCTCTATTTTGCCTAATGTTCTAATACATATTTGCATCTCATCTAAAAATCGCAATTTCTTATGAGTCAATTGGAAATTGATAAGAGATCTAAAGCCGCTTGCGCAAGGTGTCGATCCCGTAAAACAAAGTGCTCTGGCGACACGCCGTGTGCAAACTGCCTATCATCTCGGTCAGAATGTATATACCCCCGGAGGCCCAAAAAAATAAAGGTGGTGGACACGGAATATGAACGGTTACAACAACGAGTGGAAGAATTAGAAAAGGAGTTGTTTCTCGAAAGAAAGTCGAAACTCGACAAGCCAGAGACATTGAATTTGTCGGTTTTCCTTAGTTCCCCTTCTAGTGAGATTGTGTGTTGGAATTTGGTGAATTTCTTGAAAGATTCACTTTCTGAAGAAAGCTTTACCATTACACCTGATTTCAATTCCTTTATCGAGGAAAGTATATTTGACGATATCCTATTCAGTGATAAGCCCGGAGATCCGTCCGAGGTCAAAGAACTCCTAAAAACTCTCGAGTACTCGGAAGTCAAGACTTGTATAGACTGTGTGTCTAATTTCATCAATATCGGGTATCTTACCACCAATCCTGTGGAATTTGAAGAGACATTGGGACAGCATTATGACGAGAACGGTAAATTCATAGAAGACACAGATGATTTTTACTTCATGTTAAAACTGTTGATGATTATGGCTTTAGGGAATGTTTACCATGAACGAAATTCAGTGGGTTACGATCTTCCCGCTGTTGACGTGCCGGGATTAGAATATTTTAGGGTTGTGGCCAGAAATCTTCCTTCCAACTTCCAGATGATGAATATCAGCAAAAGAGACTTGAGGGCCACATTTGACGTGATTGAGTTATATGGCCTTGTGTGCATTTACTCCAGAATCTTAGATAAGAAATCTGCTTCCTGTTATTTTTCACTTATTGCATTGCAGCTTTGCATTTCAATAAATCTCCACAAAGATTCCATGTTGACTAAGAAATCGGAGAACTGGAATCTTTCTCAGAACTTCAACCCCTCCAGTATATTCTGGTCCACCTACTGTATGAACCGATTTGCCAGTGTCAGAATAGGACAGCCATTATTGTTATCGTTTAAAGATATCAGCTTGCAAGATAACAATCGACCAACCAAAGAACAGCTGTTTTTTGATACCAAGATCTACTTGAAATTCTTCATCGAATTGGCCAGAATATCGGAGAATATTAATGTCAAGGTGTACAACACCAGTTATAACTCCAAGGATTACTTGAATACCATTTTCAACATTTTATCTTTGTTACAAGACTGGTCTAATACTTTGCCAGATTTTCTAAAGTTGGATTTGCGTACTGAAGACATCGAGTTCCGAACCACTTCCAGTTTACATTTGAATTACCTTCATCACGTTCATTTGACATGTATACCGATCTTTTTGAACTTTGCAAAGTTCAAAATCATGAAATTCAAAAATACTGGGGTGATAAATTTCTTGAATATGAAGAAACTACCTAAGAATATTGAAAATTTAGTGATTTATTCCATTCAATCGGCTCAATCTACCATCAATATCTTTACAAGATTGATAGAGACTAAATTGTTACGAGCGTTTGGGTTTACTGATCTTGATTTTATCTTTTCTACAGCCATGCTTTCAATTATATGCTTGATACTCAATTTTGAAAAAGACCAAGTATCAGTTCAAAGCTTTCAAACCAATCTTACTATCTGTATCAACTTGATGAAGTTAATGGAAGATATGGGAAATTTAATTGCAGCTGCCAAGTTATCGCAAATATTGAAGTTATTACAATCTTTGCAGCCACTATTTGACCACCTAAAGTTAAATTTTGCATTTATTGACGCCACTGTGGATCCGTCTTTACAAGATTTGGATCAAGTGGATTTGGACCCGCAGATGAACGAGTACTTTACCCTAACGAACGAGGATCTTGATTTTATTGATGCGTTGCTTCATGATTACGATAATATATTGAATTAAGCCAAGGTATAAAATGTGGTTAAAGGGCATAAAGATAAGGGCATAAAGATATGTGTTACTCGGAAATGCTGTTGTTTCGGGGATTGGACTCAGATTCTGCACTGCCAATAGACCCAATACTGCCAGACCGGTATTTCATTTCAGAGTCAGTAGGGTCTTTTTGTAAGGAACTCTTCTTCTCCAAGACTTTACTAGTGGGCATCCAATAATTATTGTTTGTACCGTTTTCGTGGTAGTTATAGTATCTGCCACTGTTCACCTGAGTAGCCCCACCGTAATGAGCACTAGTTTTACCGTTGATAGACTGGCCTATTTTACCAAAAAAGTTATCAAATAAATCTGGCATTTTGTTTACAATTATTAGTTGAGTTTCCACCATTGGGGTATTCACTCCCTTTTATATTAATATTCTACTCCTCTTGTGGAGAATATTGGTCAGTAGGGCAAGTTTCAGTGGAGGGGTATTGTTATGTCATCTATCAGTTGTTATATGCACTCTTGCATATAAGCAACTTCGGACTTTATTCGAGGACCGTCTTTCAAATGATACTAGAATCACATATGTGTATTATATTAACCTTGAGAATATTTATTTTCATTAGACATCTTTCACTTACTCTTGTCCAAAACCAACAGTTTCCTCAACCGCCAATGTCAACTTTTGTTTTAAGCTTTCATAATCTGTGTAGGGTGGTAAATCCACTCTATTGAAACATGTATGAGATTTGGGTAATTGGTTCGACTCGCCCGCTTTTTCGATTGTAAACCTTCTGGGTCCATCTGATCCCTGTAAATCTTTAAACCCATTGACCGGAATTCTAGAAGTACCGGTTGTGAATTGTAATAATCTAGCTTTCTGCTCGGAATCCCACTCTTTAATACATTGCCAGAACCATTGTATAACTTGATCAGTTTCTTGGTATCCCCTATAGTCGGTGTGTTTCTTCCAGTCTTCCACGTCAATTTCAGCCAATCCACCAATTAACAATTCTAATTCCCTTTCATCAAACACATTTACTAATTCTTGGGGTATCAACTCATTAAATCCGGTTATAAATGCCTTGAATTGCTCTTCAACTCTCTTGCTAATTCTCCATTCAGTAATTAATTCAACGTATTGATGCTTGTTATCTTCAGTAACTTCAATGTTACGGCCTTCCTCTTTCAAATCAACTTCAACAATCTCACCAAATCTTTCATCTTCAGCACTGAACGTCAAATCCAAAATGTCTGTTATATCATTGTCCAAAATCCATTTCAAAGATCTATAAAATTCAGCATCAACCCCTTCCATATCTTGTAAAACAACTTTTTTATGCAACATCATCTTGTATAATGCACCAACAAAGAATGCATCCAAGAATCTTCTATGGAATACACCTAACCCAACAACTCTACCAATAAATTTAAAGTAATTCAAATGCTCGGGATTGATACCGGAATTTGGATTAATTTGTAAGGTATAGTTATCGTGAGACGAGTACTCGAATAAACAATAAAATGGGTTGAACATATCGTGAGACAATAAGAAGAAGAATTCTCTGGACACTCCACCATAATCCAAACCTTCTTCGGCATCGAACTTGATCATTAACCTCTTTTTCAAGTCTTCTGGGGTTTGTCTCATGATTTCTTGGTATGAATCTTCAAATATATGGTCTCTTCTGACTTTAATGTGACATTGTCCAGGTAAGATTCTCAATGCTGGTTGAGATCTGAAATAAATCACCTTTCTTCTAAAGTCTCTCTTATATTGAGGGACATTCTGGTCTAACGATGAGGGCAATCTTGGATCATCCCAAGTTGTAGTCTTGGTGTTATGGTCCACGAAATAAACTCTGGCAGTATTGGTTAATCTCATTTCCCAACCAGATGGTAATGGACCCAATTGACTAACGGGTTGTTGCTGGATGGTAGTGTTTGGACCAAAGGTACGAATATATTGTTGTCTTCTAGGATCAACCCATGTGGTAGTTCTGGTATTGTGATCAACGAAGTAAGGTCTACCTTCGTTGGTGAATCTTTGTTCCCAGCCACTGGGTAATTCACCTAATCCACTAGTGGTAGCACCACTAGAGGCCATTGATACGGCAGCACCAGGACTCACAGGAGTATTTGCACCTGTAGAATTCACAGTGACATTACCACTGGTAGCTGAGTTAATAACAGGCGACAGAACGTTTTCTCCGGGTAAGGTACGGTCTCGGTGTTGTCTTCTTTCAGCTTCAGTGGTGGACTCTCTTTGTTGACCTCTTTCGGACTCCGTTTGGTCAAAGTTGGGTCTCTGCCAAGTAGTGGTTCTGGAATTGTGGTCAACATAATAAGTTCTGCCGAAATTGTCAGTTCTTCTTTCCCAACCAGGAGGCAATCTTCCGTATTGGTCTTCAAAGGAGGAATACTGTTTAGCCGCAGTTGTCAGAACCGGACCGGTGGCAGAAGCAGAAGCAGTAGACGTTGATCTAGCGGGTGTAGCGGATGAGGTGACAACTGGCGTGTGGCCACTAGCAGTAGTTGCAGGAGCACTTGAACTACTAATGACAACGATAATCTTGCCACTAACAGCCAAGTTTTCAGTTGATTTCTTCAAATCTCTGGTGATGGTTTCTTCAGAATCAGGCAACGACAAATCTATAACATCACCTATTCTAATATTGACAACCCCCAAAAATCCTTGATCTTTTTTCTTGAATTTTTTCTGGTCAAACACTTGGATCACAAGTATGGAGTCTTCTGCGGCGTTGAAGTGGAAAGACTCGTTCCAGTACGGGTTGACAGTCTTTTTGGCAGTCTTTGTGGTCTTTGTTTGGGACCCATCCACGGTTATCACTGCAAATGGGTCTGGTTGACGAAACACATCTCTCTTATAGAGAGATTCTGCTGCCACAACCTTAACGTTGATAGGGGCCGATCTGGACATGGATATCTGTTGATAAACTCCCTGCAACTAATGAACCTGGGACTTGCAAAGTTTCTGGTGGCAGATGAAGGAAAAAAACGACAACAAAAGATCACACTGCCCGGAGCTAGAACGAACTCTGAGGAGATAAGGGTGCTTTGTAAGAAAGAACTAACACAAAAATCAAATGAGGTGAGCTTGATAGATTATCAACCTCTTAAACGGCAGCTATATTAAAATAGATTGAATAGGAGACAGAAAAAGATCAGTTATGCGTAAAACGAAGAGCGAGAGTAACTTTGTGCGATTTGACCACCGACAGAGGCAGGCGCGGCGGGTTGCGGTGCCACGGCGGTGCAGAGACAGGGTTTTTATTTGTCGGGACACGACATACGCTTTGGCCGGAAGATCCAGTTGATTATTTGAGCTAAGTAGCTAAGGGAAAGAATGAGTTGTCGAACACCAAGTCGTCATCGAATTGGACTTCCGAAATCTGGTATTTGTGGCCAGGAGTGAAAAACTCGTTTTTTTCAGTAAAGTCGTCTGATGTAAGGTCTTGAGTGAGGCCGTCTCCATTAAAAAAGTCATTTTTGTTGTCTGGAGCAATGTCGTAGATTGTGGCTGCGGTGTCCATCGTATTTGTGGTGTCAATTGAATCAAAAGACAATCTTGATTGCACGGACTGGGGACTGTGGCACTCAGAGTCACTGTAGATCTCTGTGTCGTTGAAGTCAATGTCGAATTTCGAGCTTTCAATGGGGGTATCAAGTAAAGTTTCGTGGGAATCGTTATTTTTGTAAGCAATGGAGGTTATGGAGGCTTTTCTTGGAAGTGCCAACGGTTTTATGCTTTCGAAACTGTGGACACTGATGTTATCGTCATCCACAAGAGTGTCATTGGAATTCTCAGTGGTGGTAATCAATTCCAAGTCCTCGGTCGTGTAATGGGTCTTGATGTCGTTGAACTCCACTGCATCATAAATTCGAGAATGCAACCCGAAAAAAGAGCTGCCGTCTATCGACAACACTTTTAAATCGTCAGAAGTCTCCATGGACTCTAACGAGATTATGTTTGTGTTGGAAGCAGGAAGAATGGTGCCGCACTGTCTCTGGTTGACGATCTGTTCTTCTCGGTTTGTTTGAGGGTCAAATTTAATGCTGTTCAACCCTTCTTTTAAGCCGCAGTTGAGAAGATCATATTCTCCCGTTATATCATTGGTCAAATCCCAGTGAATAATATTACCATCTTTTCCTCCACTGAACAAATCTCCGTCCACCCATTCCATGCTGCTGATGACCCGTCCATTGTGACCTTGTAGATTCCCAAAATAATCCTGCTTTCTTATATCCCATAGCCTTATAACTCCGTCCAAATGACTGGCTGCAAAAATATGCTCATCGGTATTAGACCACTTTATCAAATTCGACGTGAGCTGGCGTTTGCTGTGGACTCGATTTGCACTCTTGGGCACATTAAACTTAGGGTCTCTTAAATCAAAAATGGATACCCCGAATTTTCCCGATACTCCCAAAATGCTGGGGTTGTGGCTCTTGTCGAAATTGAGTAATCCGTTAATACTGGTGATGCTTAAGGGTTTGGGTTTGGCTGATGATGTGTTGTCGTTCAAATCCCAATTAAACAAATTGTCATCGTAAATACTTATCAATTGGTTGGGGTTGATAAAGTTCATTTTCTGGATAACGGTAGAATTGTGTTGGAATATTGATGGATCCTTATTGATGGACCTCAAATGTTTCCGGTGGTTGAACCTCTTTATGATTTCTGCACTTTCAGAGTCACCAGGAAGTGGTACCGATATCAAGTGTGCGTACCCTTTATTGTTTCCCGTCATAAGTAAATTGGAAGTTTTGGGGACCCATTTCATGGAATGGATGTTGGGTAAGCTGATGGTGTTGTGATGAGTCAAAAAATTTTGTTTGAGATCCAAATCATATATGAACAAATTCGACAGCTGGCTTCCCGATGAAATAGCCAAAGTTCCTACTTCATTGTCACTTTTTGTGGCCATTGATGTTAAGTTCATCTGTGCGTCTGGAATTCTCCAGTAATTAGACTTGATATTGAGTCTTTCTAAAGAACACACCTTATTCAAAATCCCTGTATCATTATTATTGTGGTTAGAAAACCACGAAGGACTTTTGCTTTTGCACTCAGGTAATACCAAACTAGAGCTGCTTGCTTCTGGTGAACAATCGGGGCTTCTCCTGATGGCATTCTGCCTGAATAAAAGCGTGGGTTCATAAAAATTCGACATGTGTAGATTTGCTGTAAAAGAAGCGGATTCTTGTCGTTTCCAGATATATATATGATGGGTATCGTGAAGCTGGCACTATTGCCTAATATTGATATAACCTAATGGCTGGTTAAAAATTCGCACCCAAATAACCAGCATAAAAAAGTCACGCGAAATAAAATACTAGGTTAATAATAGCTGTAACCGCAATACACCAATCAAGACAAGTTTAGGCTATATGATGTTTGGGTTCAGGTATTTCTTGTCAATTTTAGCCTTTGGCATGGTCATGAGTGTACTGGCGCTAAAGTTGCAGAATTTGAATGGGGTGATTGTTTTATTTGAGACTGCCAACGAGATAACCCAAGATGTAATACTCTTGAAGGACCAGTACAAAACATTCGTTATTAATGAGTTGGAGAATCCCATTGGCCATGAGTATGACACCCTTTTTGTGGGATTCAGCATCAAGTTTACCAACATCAATAGTATTTATTATCAAGTAAGTAAACATTTGGGAAAAAAAGATATAAATGACCAAGCAGTATACGATGGATTATATGACATGTTGGTGGAGTTCAAGAAAGAAGAACTCAAGGCTTTAGGAGTGACCTTGAGCATGCTGCCGGACTCCAGTGCTTCCATTTACGATACCCATATATGACCTGCTCAATGAATTACGCTTTTAATGACTACAATACTCATTTTGACAAACACTCTTGATTTTTGACAAACAATAACAGGTATATTACCTACATACTAGTAAACTAAACAATCCTCAACCCTCAGATACCTGATACCCTTAGTTGAGAGCCTCTTCATAATCAATAGCACTGAAATCAATACCAGAAATGTCCACGGGAATCATTTCTGCTTCACCAAAAGTGTTTTCCCCAGAATAAACAATGTATAAGAACCCGTCTTCATCTTTATGTTCCTGATAGATGGTGGACATCAAAGCAGCTGTTGGTGGTAAAATATCGTTGATGAAAATAAATATGGCCTTTTCACTAGGCAATTTGATCCGCTTTCTTATCACATAAACAAACTGTCCCACTGATAAATCTGCTGGAACCAAATACTTTCTTTTATCAATTTCCTGAATATCTGAATTTTCTGCCTTTTCACAAATCACTGGAAGTCTGTCAGAGAATCTTTCCAAGATTCTTGAAGCTTCAGCTTTTCTCTTCTCTAAACTTGTTAGTATGGCACTTTTGAATTTACATGAAAAAACATACCAAAATCGTACTCGTGTTTAAATTGGGATCTCATGTTGTCTGCATGACAGTTAGTATTAGATTTGTATATAACAAGCAAAGAACACATCCACATTGAACGATTCCAGGGGCGTCATTATAATTGAATGACTCAAAACAAACACAATAATGTGGCAAATGGCCAAAACCACAAATACCATTGATGTGTGTCACAGAGCCCCCACACCCCCAGGAGATTCATCAGTCGTGTCTCTTGATTTGTCCTTTCAACGTACCTTTCACGAATTAAAAAAACAACTAAAGATAAAAACAATTTAAGGATAAGGGTTTCTTTATCTAATTAGTGTGAGGTGTGGGTCGTGCGCCGCCATAAAACTTTGTGTGACACAGATAAAAGCTTGATCTTTTGCAGCAAATAACTTATTGCATATCATGGTACTTCCTCAGAACTGGAGGCAAAAGAAATTGAAGTCTGTTCAGTCGGTTTACCGGAAGTATCTGATCACCGGGAATCGCATAGATGGCCTCAGCAGTGATGTTACAAATGAAACTGATGAGGATAGAATGATAACCACCTCTTCGATAGATAACTCGCTCGAACAATTTCCAGACGTCCCCATGCCAGAAACGTTTGCGGTAGAAGACGATTTTTTGGGTCGACTTCAACACGCGGGACTAGGTATGTCATTTGATACTGGAAAATTATCCAAAGCTAGTATGTTCAAGGCCAACAAGCAGAAGATAGATGCCATTTACGAAACCACCAACAGGTACAACCTTAGTCTTTCCAGTAATAGAAAGCACGATATAGCCAACGTTTTTGCCATCAAGGAAGACCCAGTCAGTGGGCTGTTGAAAAGACCGGTGTCTGAAGTTACAGGTGACAGTACTGGAGGAATCAGAAAAAGTGTCTCGTTCCAGTTATCCAGCACGTTTAGCCAACCAGAGGACAAGACAGATGCCTATACGGGGCCAGTTGACGAGGGTGTGGTCCAAAAAAGAGAGTTGGAATGGGATACATCACGTACTACAAAGAAACAGAAGCGATGATTTCGCATAAATGACCCGATCAATTTTTCAACTATGATATGATATTCAAACGTGAGTTGCATTCCACTACTTCAAGGTGGTTTCAGTTTGATCCACTATACAAGTTCAAATGTGGCTTGGAAGTCCACACTCAACTCAAAACGAAACACAAGTTGTTTTCTTTGTCCCCTACCAGTTCCAATGCAGCTCCTAATTCCAACATAAGTTACTTCGATATCGGTATTCCTGGTTCCCAGCCTAAATTAAACCCTGAAGCATTGTTGTTATCGCTTAGACTCAGTGCTGCATTGGGTTGTGATATACAGCCGATGTCCAGGTTTGACAGAAAACATTATTTCTATCCCGACCAGCCGTTGGGATACCAGATCACTCAGTTTTATCACCCTTTAGCCAAAAAAGGTCGAATAGATCTCACGCAAAAGTTCGATAATATACCCAAAGATAAGCTGATATCGATACGACAGATACAAATCGAGCAGGATACCGGGAAGCTAATACATGACCCAATCGGCAAAACCATAAATATCGATTTCAATAGAGCCAACACCCCATTAATTGAATTGATAACCGAGCCCGATTTCGAAGATTTGGTGCAGGTCAAGAGCTTTTTGAAAAAGTACCAACTCTTGACCAAAAGATTGAACGTGTGTTCTGGTGATTTGGAAAACGGGGCAATGAGAGTAGATGTGAATATTAGCGTTAATGGAGGTAATCGAGTTGAAGTGAAAAATTTGGGTAGTTCTGGTGAAATCCAAGCGGCCATCATTTATGAGTATCAAAGACAGGTTGACCAACTGAAAGCAGGACAAATAGTTGCTCAAGAAACGAGGGGTTGGAATGGTAGGGAGACGGTAAGAAGGAGAAGTAAGGAGGATGCCGTTGATTACAGATACTTCCCAGACTCGGAGTTGCCTATTATCAATCTTGATCCGAGCATCAAAGAAAGTCTCATGGCCACGTTACCTGAGTCACTTGATGAGCTATTGGAGAGACTTAGTTCCGCCCCATACGCATTGGAAGTCAAGCATGCACGCTTTCTACTCGATAATAACAAATTATTATCATACTACATGCAACTATTCGACAGTTTAGTACTTGAGAAGCGTGTACCACTGAAAATGGTCAACAATTGGGTTATCCATGAACTCATGGGTGCTTTCAATAAACTAAATTTACCAGTTGACATTGCTTTACTCGACAACAGTAAATTGTGTGATTTGATACTACTAGTGGCAGAAGATCACTTGACCCTAACTTCTGGAAGAGCGGTATTGTTGGAGTTGTTGAAAAACCCCACGGCTGATGTGAAAGCTACCATTGACCAGTCGGACTTGGGTAAACCCAACCATGTCAATGGCTCCGAAGTTAACGATGCTATTACTAAAGTCTGTGCCGAAATCATCCAGAAGCACTCAGACGTGGTGCAAAAGATTCACAACGGGAAAAAGGGTTCAATCAACTTTCTATTGGGTCAAGCAATGAAAGAGACTCGGGGAAAGGTGCCTAGTAAGGTGCTTTTGGTCAAATTGAACGAATTACTTTAAAACATATGTCATTTACACTGACTAAACTAATTGGTTACCTTCCTAGCTATGGTATAATTGAAATCAATTTCATGCCCATCCTCACCGGCCATTTTCATTATATGCTCCAATTCTTCCCTAGAATCATCATCAATGCTATATTCCATTATATCACGGCCTTTTTCCAAGTCGAGGGTGTAAGAAGCTGCTCTTGTTTCAGCACTTCCAGGCGTTTCATCATATTCTCCCATCATTTTGTTGAACTCGACATCGAGAGCATCAGTAATAGTTGCCCCTGTGTTAGCTGAAGTCATAGTGAAGACAGACTTACCCGATTCATTGCTTAATATCCTGGTTTGTTCACCAATTCCGAAAGGCATATTGTTTCCAGTTCTTGGATCCTTTATGCTGAATATACGATTGACTTTGATGTTGATCAAAAAGACTTTGTACATGTTCAAAGCATCGGATCCAAGCCCAAATAGAATGAAAACCACCACTGACAAGGCTGCAGAAACCCACCTATCATAGAAAGTATGGGGATCTCCATCGAAAAACACAGTCTCATTCCAAAATGGATGATGAACTGTTGACCAATGGAAAGGACCTCTGAAAGATTGTTCATTGACCACGAAATTGAATACCGAAAGTGGTAAGAATGCTAATATTATCAATATTGAGAAAGCTAACAACTTGGCAAATCTTTTCACGTTCAATCCTGAGTTTGTGCACTTCAAAAGGTCCTTTGCATCTCTTCGTTTTTGGAAGTAGGTAATAATGGTTAAAATTGCAAATAGCATGGCAACACAGGACCAAATTAATTGCCACATGGTAAGCAATACATTTGTCAACCAACTTGAAGCATAGATTCCCACACACCCATAGTACCTGATGACCCCGATTCTTTGGTATTGCACAATGTAGGTGGTGGCAGCGATGAAGATGGGGGTAGCGAAACATATGGATACATCCATTAATCGTTTTTTCCAAGACTTATTGTTGATAAGGGAAGGAGATGCTCCCTTCAAAATCAAGAAAAGTTGAAGCGACAACGCAGCAGAAGCACAGAGCTTCCCTGCACTTGAAGCAGCATCCACTTTGATTACAATATCGCAATAACCCCTACCGTCATAATCGTTATAAAATTCAGATCCACTCCAGACAACCGCTCCGACGAATGCTGTAATATTCGAGAACATAAGCCAGAAAATCAAAGTAGCAGCAGGAATATTCCGATTACGGCTGTGCCAGATGAAGGGTGGGATCAATATTGCAAAGCAAATGAATGTAAACGCAGCCACTAAATTTGCGTTAGTGTTCATTTTGTAAGTACCAAAGCTGAAATGAGGATTATACGATTTACACAAGGGGCATTCCCTGTCTTATGTACTTCGAAATGTGGTAACAAGATGAAACAAATATTTTCTAACCCTTGTGCAAATGTGTTAAAGTATTTGCTCCAGGTTGTCCCTTTGAAACCCAAAAAGGGTAATTATTTTTGCAGTGCAGCAAAATCTGGAGATGTGAATCCTGAATTACAAATAGAGGTATACCAGTTGCGTACAGGAACAGTTTCAGGGTGGAACATAAGTTGGAAACAATACAGCATAATATTCATCTATAAATAGTGGAAATTAAATTACAGATTTCAATACGTCATTACTCGAAACTATGCCGGCATACTTTTGGTCAATGAACTTAAGTAATTCGACAACCTTAGTCCTCAATTCAACAGACCGGAATTGTTGCATTCTATCGAGATTCTCTTCTCTACCCAATGTAGAAGTTTCTTTCATTTGAACATATTCTTGTTCTTTAGTGAAGATTTGGGCCAAAATCGTAACCACTTTATCAGTGTGGTTAGTAATAGTCTCATTATTGTTTTCGTACAACTTGAGTATTAATTTCAAGATTGGGGTATTTTCTTCAAAAGCAGCTTTCAAAGGTAAGTGGTCCAATAATGGCGTTATGACATGTTGTAATGGAATGGCAGCCTCATTCTTCAAAGCCATTCTGGCAACACATCCACAAGCATTTGCGTATGCTCTGTGCACAACGTCCATACTTTCTTCATCATCAGCAGCATCAACGGCTTCTTTATCAGTTTTACTTAATAAATGGAATAATGACTCCAAAATACTATTGAATGCAGAAGTGTAGTCTTGTGATGAGTTTTCGATAACCAATCCAATACCATAAGCCGAATTACCCTTAACATCAATGGATTTATCCACACTTAACCTGCTGGCAAAGATTTCCAATAATTGTTGAGACATAGCGTCATCATCTTTCAAAGCGGCAGCAAGTTCAGCTAAACATCCAACAGATGCAATTCTCTTGGTTTTAGACTTGGACAAAACATTCTGTAATACCACGTCCTTGAATGAATGGAAAAGTTTAACAAAGTCTGGTCCTAGAGCAACCCCCAAGTTTATCAATACTTCCAAAGCAGTATCGAAGAGAATAACTTCGGTTTCAGAAGCTTCTTGTTCGTCTGCAGGAATATCTTCATCTTCCATTTGGCATGGGTGCTTGTTGGTCAAGATTTCCATCAATTGTCCACACAATTCACTCAAAGACTCAGTGTCAGTAGAATCAGCCACAGCTATGGCACCAAACTCATGAATTGCTTCGGATATTTTATCCAAAATACAAGCCACCATGGTCAACTCGAATTCGTCTTTTAAACTTTGAATAGAAACGGTTCTAACGTTTTTCACCAACTCAAAAATGGAACTATTGATATATGTTTCCTTAGGGAATCCTTTTGGATATTTAAACTTTTCTCCATGTTCAGCAGTGAACATGGCAGAAACAATTTTCCATAAAGTAGACATAGCAGCTTCTCTCATACCATAAGAGCTTTCCACCTGTTCCATCAACACTTTTACAGATTGTTCAACGTATGGGTAAAATTGTTTACCAGTACCGAAAGCTAACTCTCCCAAAGCAACAGAAGCCACTTCTTTTTCGTAAGTTATACCGGTGTTAACATTGAATTTGTTAGCCAAGTCCTCGTCCTCATCATCAAGGTCTTCATCGTCTTCGTCTGGATTAAAAGTAAACTCTTCTTGTTCTAAACATTTGAAGATCTCAGGCATGATTTTGTCTAAGAAACCTGCAAATTCTTCACCGTAGACCTTGGCAATATTGGATATAAAAGCGAAACCCGATTCTCTCATTCTAGAGTGTTCGGAATTCAACGATTGGTATGATGCTTCGGCCAATGGAGTGGCATATGAGGAAAAGGCTTCTCTACCAACAGCTTTTGCCATGGTGGAAACATTTTCAAAAGTTAAAGCTCTCAATTCAATGTCATCTTCACTTAAGCCTTCGGTATGGGCAGCATTAGCCATGAAAGGTTCAAGATATTTGATGGACTCATTGAAAAAAGGAATGAATTTCTTGCCGGCAGCGTAAGCAGTAGAACCAATGGCTGAAACGACGGTGGCCTTTAAAGTGGAGGTATCAGCTTGTTGCAACATATGGATCAATTTATTCATCAATGGCTCAATGTAATCATCGATGGAATCATTACCCATAAATTCAATCAAGCCATCTAAAGCGATACAAGCATGTTTGTAAACGGCAACAGATGTGGCAGAATCAATGATATCGATTAATAAAGGTAAAAATTCTGCATGGAAAGAAGTAATTGTTTCTTGCAACTCGGATGTCAATTGAGATAAAGCCTTTAAAGCAGCAACTCTCACCACTAACTCAGGATCTTTCAACAGACTGACAATCGCTGGTACAATCTTGTTGATTTGAGAAGCCATATAATCTGGAGAACCAGAAGATGCTACAGCAATGGCCAAAATAGCAGTTCTTCTTTGGAATTGGTTTGAAGAAGTCAACATAGAATCCATGTTTTCAAAGATTGGAACAATAACATGAGATGGAGGTAATTCTGCTGATAACATAGCCAATAATCTCAACCCAAGAGTAGAAGGAGAATTCTCTTCATTTTCATTTTCATCTTCTTCGTTTGCTAACTCTTCTTCAACATCGATTTCTTCACTGGCAACTTTTAAGGCTATCAAGGTGATATCGGGACCAACATTGCTGGATAACACCTTAGATTTTCTCATGCTAACAGTGGAAATCAAGAATTGGAGAGCAAAAGTTCTAATTTCTTCATCCAAATCTGCATTTATAGCCAATTCCCCAGATAATTTGATCAAGTCAATCAAGTGATTACCCATGAGTTTGTTATCGACAAAAATCAAAGAATTGAACACATTGAAAACTTCTTTTGCCTTATCAATTTCATCAGCAGCAATAACTTCCTGTAATACTTGTACCATGGGTGGAATACAAGATTTGAACTTGTTAGCTAATTGACTTGAAATAGTTGGTTGACTTTCAATGAAATTGGAAAGGGTGTCAAATGCCAAGACAGCATTGACTCTGACTTCTCTAGAGGATTGGTCTGTCAATAAGTTGGAGAAAAGATCCAAGAAATCACTAGTCAGATCCACCAAAGCCGCAGTTTGGGTATCTAATAAAATGTATAAGGTGAAAACGGCCATTTCCTTAGTGTGAACATTGGTACTTTGCACGTTTTCGATCAAAGCTGGCAATAGTTCTGGCCAGTGGTTGTCATCTAAATCAATTTCACCGATAGCTGCAACAACTCTGGCAGAGGAGTGTCTGATAAGTTTAGAAGGTTGAGTAAAGGTATTTGATAACATGGCACTTCTAATTTGAGGCTTCAACGATTCGTCAACCGTTTCCCATTTTGTGTACACCAACTTTCTGGCCTCCACCGATGCCAACTGTTTCAATTGGTCATCTTGAGCATTTTGCAATATGTGAAACAAGGAAGGAAGTGCTAAAGGATTGGTGTAGAAATCTTTGGCTAACTTTTGAGAAGCCTGTTTGATTGTGGTAGTGTTGGCAACCAATGTTTGCTTTAAGGTCTCCTCTAATGAGGCGACATATTGAGGATCCATTTCCAGCTTCTATGTAACTTTCCTTTATCAGGAATTATGGTATAAAGATTGATCTGAAAAAAATTTTCGTTGTAGATAATTTGAGATGGGTTTAATCACGTGAGAATCTATAGCTCCAAAGTACCGAAGTTCCAAGGGAGGTGAAGGGAGAGTTGTAAAGAAGAGTTGTAAGGGCAAAGAATTGCAAATTCAAAGAGTCAAAGGACAAAGATCGTATTCAGTTTATTCTCCTTACATGACATCATTCAAGTTTGCAGGCATTTCGTTAATCTTGATGGAATAGTACTTTTGTAAAGCCTTGAAATCGTCAACATCATCGACAGTTATCAAGTTCACCGCCACCCCCTTTCTCCCGAATCTCCCAGACCTACCGATTCTGTGGACATAATTTGCTTGATCCGTAGGTAAATCGTAATTTACCACCAAAGATATTTGTTGAACGTCGATCCCTCTAGCCCAAACGTCAGTAGATATCAAGACTCTAGAGTTCCCGGATCGGAAATCATTCATGATACTATCCCGTTCGTCTTGCTTCATGTCTCCATGCATGGCCACCACGGCAAAATTGGACTTCTTCATCTGATTTGCAAGCCAGTCAACTTTGGCTTTGGTGTTGCAGAAAATCACTGCTTGGGCTATTGTAAGTGAATCATATATATCACATAAGGTGTCAAACTTCCAGTCTTCCTTCTCGCACTGAATATAGTACTGTTTGATACCCTCAAGTGTCACCTCCTCTCGTTTCACAAGAATCTTCACAGGATTGGTAGTGAACTTGGATGTGATTTCAATAACCTCTCGAGACATGGTGGCACTAACAATCACCACTTGAATTGCAGGAGGCATATGCTTATAAATCTCGTAAATCTGTTCCTTAAACCCTTTGGTGAAAAGTTCATCTGCTTCGTCCAAAATGAGCATCTTGATATGACGAGTGCTTAGTTGTTGCCGTTTTATCACATCCAAAACTCTTCCGGGTGTCCCACTGACTATATGTTGACCTTGTTGAAGTCGTTTTGTGTCATCCCCCACGTTCTTTCCCCCTATACATGCATGGGTATGAATATTCATGTATCCACCCAAATGCTTCACCACGCTCTGGATTTGAACTGCCAACTCTCTTGTAGGAGATAGTATTAACGCCTGACAGTCTCTTGATTTTGCATCGATCACCTCTAGCATCCCTATGGTGAATGTGGCAGTCTTACCGGTACCAGATTGGGCCTGTGCTATAGTATCTTTACCACTAATGATTTGCATTATAGCTCTTGATTGAATGGCAGAGGGGGCCTCGAATCCATAAGCATAAATTCCTTTTAATAGATTCGGCTTTAACTTCATACTTTCAAAGGTGGAATGTATCTTGATGTTCTTTGTGGACTTGGAACTGAACTGCAAGTTCTTATCTGCATCCTTTTCAAACTCCATCTCAACTGTATATTCCAAAATGCGATGAGGATAGAAAAGCGATGGATTAAAAAAGCCAGTTTAAAGGCATGGACTTCGAGACTATATTGATATTGATTGGGGGTGGACACGCCTGTGGCAAAAAGACGGCTGCTGACTTATTGAAGAAAGAGCTTTCAAAAACCGTGAAAAGCCCTGACTTGCAAATTCAACTCATCGATATGGAGAAATACTTGAAATCGGAAGAGGCTGTCAATGCCAGTCAATATTCGTCATCTAAATCCGCTGCAATTACCATCAATGGTATAAGCGGGTCGGAATTTCCTCCTTTGAAACCCACACGCTTCAATTTTGCTCAATTGAAGACGGATTTGGCCCGTATAATTGCCATACCTGGAAGTATTGTTGTGGTTCATGGATTATATGCTTTATATGACAAGGAGATCAGAGACATGTCCAAAATCAAAGTATTTATCAGCAGTGATGCTGACACAAGGTTGATTAGGTGGATCAGAAGAGATGCAGTGGAGGGAAACGTTGGTCTTCAGACGGTAATAAATCGGTACTTACAAGGAGCCCGGGCTGAAATGAACGATTTTATCAATCCTACCAAAGAGTTCAGTGATGTGATAATGCCAACGGGACCTGAACCGAACTCAATCAGCCTTTTGGTGGATGGAATCATGCCATACATTGATAGGCATGAACCGGAAGTGGTTCATCTTAGATCTGCTGATATAGCGTACTATGATGATAAGCTCTCTTATTACGAATTGACATGAAGAATACAGTCTGTTACAAATAAATGGATAAGGTTTTCTACCGGACAGGAATCTACCTCTCTTAGTACACGAATATAGGACTCAGTCTTTGTGATATGATGAATACTTTCTGACATGAATACTCTCCGACATGAGTACTCTCTGACATGAATATTCTCCGACATGAATACTCTCTTATGGACATGTATATAGTATATTATAGATCTCCTATACAGCCGCTTGTATGGGATCAGCAGCGGTGGAGTACTCCGAAAGATTGGTGATCTTTTGATTGGGAATGGAGTTCCGTAAGTTCTTATCGCTGGAATACCACTTTTTGATCAAGTACACCATCTCGTTTGTTTTCAAAAAGTCCACAAACCCTGGGTATATTTCAAAGCTGTCGTTTTCAATCAGTGACTTCATCACGTAGTAAAGTTTGTCAAATTGAACACCACATTTAATAAATATGTCTGTAACTACACCTTGAGGCGCAGACTGTGTTGCATCTTCTTCAACTCCATCATGTAAGTTCTTGCACACCAATTTGACCAACTTGTCAAGTGGAAAAACCAAATCGTTGGTCGATAACTTACTTCCAATGCTAGTGAACTCGTTATGGATGAGAATGTGTAAAGCAGTTTTGGACTTGTTCTCTATTAAGAATTTGTGAAACAACTTTTCAAAGAAATATTCCCACCTCTTTAAAATATCGTCCGAATTTCGGTAGTCAGAGATCTTGAAAATTAACAATGACAAGTCGTAGTAACCCAAGGGATCTGAGAAGTCATTGAAAAGTTCAGTCAAATTCAAGATCTTGAAATTCAACTGGTCGATAGTGGATTGTTTGTTGCCAGGGTTGATTCTGGTATCTGTCTTGATGGCAGTTAAAATATCAAGTTGAATGTTGGCCACGTCAAACAAATCCTGAACTAGAGTGGTTAACTGGATCATCTTTTGTCTCAAGTTTGGTGGACAAATACAGTTGCAAAACCCGTTGGCTCTTGACAAATACTCAATTCTTTGAACCAAGTCTATCTTGAATTCAGATATAGCCAATGAATATAATATACTGGCTGCACTGAAATAATTTTCTCTTTTAGCATGATATGACCATAACAAATCACTTAATTTAATATCATTCAATGACTTTTCTTCCAAAAATGGTAGAATAAATGGAGTGTTGATGTCTAGCAATCTTCCACTTACTCCCTGATCGAGGAACCATTGATAGAACTCGTAGTGGAACTTTTTATCTTTGGAAATAAAGCATGTGTCGTAGGTGGCATTTCTGATTTCCATTATATCATTAGTCTTCAAGGCGTCATTTAGCTCTGTAATTCTAACCACTTTCATATCAAGTTTTGTTAAAATATTAAACACCAAATCATACAATTGCTTTTGTCTCGTATCGTTTTTGTCTTTACTCGACTTTTCGAGTTTATTGGCCAACTTCAATAAAAGCTCTACTGCACCCATGTAGTATTCCAAGTCCAACATAATATTAATAGAATTTTGAATATTTTCAAGTGTCAACGACTCATATGCTTGCTCAAATAATAGCACTGCACTGGTTAAGCACTTTGTTTTCAAATCATTATCCCTGGACCCAATATTTTTGGCTTTGGTCAAGTTTTCAATGGCTTTGAAGATGAGCACATCATCTGTTGATACGAAAGATCCACACCTCCCTTGCAATGAGCTGGCAATCAAATCAACAGATCCTCCTTTCAATATATTCTTGTTGATAATGGAACTCAATAAATCCTTTACCAAGCTCTTAACTGGGTCGTTTGGTAATAACAAATCCTTAAAACTCAAATTCAACAAGTTAACTTGATTTGTAACCGTCAAAAACTTTAAGATTTCTTCAAATGTCTTATTCGTTTCAGTCTCCTCAATTAATACCATTAAAAATGACAAAGCTTCTTTCATGGACTCCAATGATTTGAGAATAGAAGTGAAAGCAATATGTTCTGATCTCAAACAAATTTCGTTATCAAATCTAGTGGGGTCAGAACTGTAATTTGGTGCATTTAATCCTTGAATATTATTGCCGTTTTCAACAAAAAATTCAATCAATACTATTATTGAGCCCATGAAGTACTCAATTTGCTTCTTACTAATGTTCAAGCCCTTAATCAATAAGTTGTCCTTGATACTTGCAGTGTCCACTTGATTCAAATTGTTGATTTTGATGTTAGGTAATGGCAAGAACACCCTGTTATTCCAATAATCTCTAAAAATACGAGATATCAATAAACAAGTACCATAAAATCTGTCACTGAGAATAACTTGATCGTGTGTATCTTTTTGATTGAACAATGTTAACGAGGAATTAGTCTTGTTATCTAGTAACCGAGAATTGTTTCCACAAGTGGAAAATAACATCTGTGCTTTCCTTTTGTAAACATCACTTGTTGCATGGTGACCGTAAGAGCAGGCCAAGTATAACAAGGTAGAACAGGTCTCTTCGTAGCCATTTTCTTCGATGAAGTTTTCCACTACTTCCTCGTTCAATGAATTTATGATCTTATCTGGTGTTTTAAATTCGTAGATCTGGATACCAAAATTGGTCAACACGGCGAATTTCAACGGTTGTTTGGTATACTGACTAGCCAAAATGTTGGCATAACCGTTAGGCTGATTGGTGGCATTCATCGATGGTGTCAATTGCACAATATCATGGATGTAGGTGTTCTCGTCAATTTGAAGAAATTCGGCATCTTCGATTAGTTTATTATTCTTCTTCAAAAACCCATAATTGGTGGTAGCAATAAAGAGTTTATCAGATTTCTTTGACTTCTTCACAACAACAAATATTCCAGGACTCAATACCTTACTGAATTTTGTATTCTTCAAGAGCTCAGACTTCTGTTGACTAGATATGACCTGAGAAATTTGTTGTCTAAACCTTGTGAAAGAATCTAATTCATTGTTCGTGGTGGGTGGAAGGTCTTTTGATGGGGGGAATTTGATATTGACAACACTCAACTTTACCCTATTACTCAGTTGAAACATGAAGGAAGAGCTTCCTAATTTCAACAAGATCCTTACCCCAAAATTAGTTATGGCAATCAATTGGACCACATTAGATTCTTGCTGGTACACCGGTTGAAGGTTCATGATTCTGAATTTCAGAAACGACTTGAAGTTTGCTGCATCCACGAACAATGTAGATGCACTCTTGTAAATCTCAGACGGCGTGAGCTTATTGGATGTCTGTATCTGTTGATCTTTAAGCTTATAATTCCGGATGACGGATTTATTCGACAATGAATATAAAACGTCCCGATCATCATCATACTCCAATTGGGTTATTGCTTCTGGTACATTTTCTTTCGTTTGAGGAGTAGAAGAAGTTGAGGATGAGTTCAGCTGTGAATGATCATCGAATATGCTTGGTAACCCAAATCCACTTTTGGTCAAGCACACTTTATCACACTTATTCTTGATAAAAGAAGCATTATTGTTATAATCCAATCTCCAGATGTTGACTCCTTCGGCAAAATATATGTCACCTTTATTTGTAGTAACAAAGTTATTAACCACCATTCCTTGAACAGAAACAGATAAATTGGGATCGAATATCTCAAGGTTATTCAAGTCTTTATTATATTTGATGACATAAATGTGAATGTCCATGGATGTTGATACCAATAAAACATGACTGATCTCATTGATAAAAATACCCGGCTTGGGTTTTGCTAGTTTGACGGACAAGATAGAATGCCTTATTTGGTCAATGGTCAAAAATTGATTGGATTTGTTGAATGAAGATTGAGGAGCCTTATAATTCCATAAAATCAATTTATTATCCACAACGATCCATGACCTGTCGATTTCTGGAAATAAACCAGTCTTTGTAATCAATTCGCTTGAACTGTATTCTTCAAAGAATTTGTCAGGTAAGTTGAACAGCAGGATCTTTTCAAACTTTGAAAAGTCTCCTAAACCAGTGGGACTATAATAATAGTTATCCAACACGGTGTTGTTGATTTTGTTTAATTTGTCATCACTATAGATATCCGTGGGTATCATGGAGTCTATCTTAATCAAGTCTGTGATGTACTTGTAACTTAACTTCAATGGAGTCAATGAATTGAAATTAGGTACCTTTATTTTATAGCTCACATCGTTGACAGAATCCAAATCGAACTGCAACCGGGTGGAAGGTTTGAACGGGTTGGTTTCCCTTTGAAACTGTAGGGAGTCCAATACCGGATCTCCCAAGCTTATAGTGGAAGAAATGAATCCCATTGGTAAACAACGCAAGTTGAATATTTTTTCATGTTTTCATCGCGAAGTGGGTGAGAGCTTTTTCGACACTAGAGCTAAACCACGACAAAGCATTGTGACACAAAAGGCGTTGAGACACAACAGGCAATAAAGAGGCATGAGTGGGGTGTTTGTAGGTGTAGCTGTGCCACGTGGGTGTGAATTTGTACTGGTTGGATCGCTTTAGCAGCACTCTCTAGCAGTAATCAAGGGTTAAGTAAAGTTAAAACACATGTAATATACTACAAATTTTTGACACAAAACAATATAATTATATAAGTTACTCAGATTCCGGTTCGGATTCTTCTCTTTTACCGAATCTAACCACATCGTAAGCGGTTTGAGTCAAGTTGGTGATATATTTCTTCTCCCCAGACTCGTCAGTAAAGGTTTTGGGTCTAACATCACATTCAACAAACAATTGCATACCTGGTTTCAAGTAATCATTGAAGAACGAGATGTGACGTTCGTTAAAGACGCTAACATTGAACCAGTCAGTGGCTCTGTTGTTTTCCTCACCTGGACTGTACCTGTTAACAGCCAAGGAATAAGTGATAAATGGAGCACCGGATTTGGTTTCTTTAGCAGCCACAGTACCCACGGTTCCTAACAATTGCATTTTAGCAAAAGCATTCCTGATGGATGAGTTGGAGAATTGTCTCACTGATCTATACATATTCGATAAAGGTTAATGGATGTTGTAAAAGAGTTTACTTAAATTTTGAAATTTTACTTCTCAACGCGTTTTTTTAATTTCTACACCTGGTGTGCTGGTCAGTCATTCAAATGTCAATTACCTATAAAATAATGCCCCATCTCTTACCACCTAAAAACCCATTACCATTATATATCCCCCCAAGTATCACCCCCACCGCAGATTACAAGCGAAGATGAAGCCGTTTCGCTAGTCAACTCGTCATAATCGTAATAACTGTTGATAGTCTTTTGTAAATACCTATTGTAGCTTAGTTGCGGCACAGGCATGCGACCAATGGCCCCATTGGATAACTGGTTAACCTTGAGAATCTGGTACAATAACAGGGTTTGGGGTTTTGTGTTGAGGTAAGGGCGTAAACTGTGATGTATGGTTCGGAACTTCTGTAACTCTTGTTTATTGAGGGTCTTGAGTAGATTGTCACCGTAGAACTCCTTTAATTTTAAAATCGATGTGTCCAAGGACTGGTGAGACAAATCCGCGTCAAGGTCCCATGACGCAACATTATCATCCACTACGTTGTCGTTGTTCATGTTCCAGTTTGTAATCCTATCGTATGACTTCTTGAATATACCTTCTACTCTTGCGTGGGACGGATCCAAATTATCAATAAGGGAATCTGTGTCTGTGCCGTCGTCTTCCTGTTGTGGCACACCAAACCCCATTTGGTGTTGGCTTTGGTGTGGTGTGTTGTTGTCATCGTGGGTCTCACTCTCTTGGTCCCGAGTTGTGCTAGATAAGATATCAGAATCGGGGTTAAACAAGACCCAGGAGGATTGGTCATCTGAAAGAATAGATTGGACTTCTTCATTGTCGTTATTGACTACCACCTTGGTAGTGGGGTAGTTTAACTTGTAGCCGTTGAACGCCATTTCTAAGTCAGTTGTTTATAGGAGAAAATATTATATCTAATTGAGGATAGATAAAGAATCCACAGGAGGGAAAAAGAAACTGCGAAATTCACAAATCCTGAACCTGTGACTAGAAAGTTTTCCTACGCCGAGTCGGAGGCAAATTAAGGCAAACAGTATGTGTCACAAAAGTACAAAAAAGTGAGTTGCTTTAAGAGCTTCTAGGTTGCGATCTATACTTTTAGTCCTAGTCGATGCACCACTTTCAGACGAAAATTATACAGAGTATCACATCCTCCAACCAAACGAAATACTTTATACAGAGTATCATCCTACAACCAAAGAAAACTTCAACGATGTTATAATAATCAGATAGGGGTGAAAGACATTTTCGATAATTGTAATATCAACATGATAGTTTCAGTAATTGCAAAATCATCATCTTATTATAACATAAAGAAGTTATAAAGAAGATTTTTTCTTCATCACGGCCAGCAATGAGCCAGGAGCATTTATGGTTAGCACACGACTAGTACTAGCGCCGTTGTTTCCCGTGGTGTCCTGACATCATCGGTGCGGTTTTTGAGTCTATTAGTAACGATTCGCCGGTTTTACAAATCCCATTACAAATCACCCGGATATATAAACCAGTCTTTCCTCATAGAACCTCACCACAATGGCAATCCACGGTTTAGGCGAATTAGACCAAGTATACGACGGGTCCAATTTAAGAATAGGTATTTTACATGCCAGATGGAATAAGGAAATCATTGAAAGTTTAGTTGAAGGTGCCTATAATAAATTGGTTGAATTTGGGGTCAAGCCTGAGAACATTATAGTTGAATCCATTCCTGGATCTTTCGAGTTGCCTTACGGTACCCAAAAACTTAGTGAAAAATACGACAAATTGGGTAAACCACTTGATGCCATCATTCCTATTGGGGTATTGATCAAAGGTTCAACTATGCACTTTGAATACATCTGTGATGCTGTATCCAAACAAATCATGGCATTGAACTTTGAGTTAAAGAAGCCAATTATTTTTGGAGTCTTGACTTGTTTAACCGATGAACAAGCAAGACAAAGAGCTGGTTTAGGCGGTCATAACCATGGTGCGGACTGGGGTTTGGCTGCTATTGAAATGGCCACTAAATTCGAATAATATAAACAGTTTTATGCACAAGTTTGTTTAATCTATTTAATTTACAGAGATATCTTTATCTTTTATCGTGTGGGCCTTGTCCACAGCTGGTTATATTTTATTCTTCCTCTTTATCTTTTCGCGATAAAAATTTTCAACGTCGACAACGCTATGAGTGGATGTATGTGTAGATCTAACATTGTATGAGCAAGCAGAAGGTAGGAGGAGAAGATGATAGAGAAATGACCGTGCCCGTAATGAATACAAGGACTTACAGCATTAAAATTGCCCCTTTTGACCTGAACTGTTGACTATAATCTCCGGCTCGTTTACTAACTATGGCAGTTCGTTTACTTGACTTGGTGAAAGTTTTTTCGCCAATCTTACCAGAGATTGAATTACCTTACGAAACTGTGACCTTAGATGAAAAAATCATATTTACTGTTAGTGCAGGGATCATCTTTTTGGTGGGTCAATTGCCTATTTATGGGTTGAAGCCTAACAATTACTTATATATTGAAGATCCTTTTTACAGTTTTAGATCCATTTTTGCCATGGAAAAAGGTACTTTATTAGAATTGGGATTATTGCCTGTTTTAACTTCTGGTTTCCTTTGGCAATTAGCTGCAGGTTTCAGACTTATCAATGTCAATTTAGGTTTGAGAAGTGACAGAGAATTATTTCAAACTGGTCAAAAATTAACCAGCATTGGATTATCAATATTATATTTGGCGGGGTTCTTGTTTTCCAGCTACTATGGAGAAGGAGTCAAGAACTATCATTTCGGAGACCAATTACCCATCGGTTCATTGGTGTTGATTTTCTTCCAGATCTTTGGGTTTAACTTTATTGTCACCTTATTAGTGGAGATTATTGATAAAGGTTACGGGGTTGGAGGAGGTGCTTTGGCTTTATTGACTATCCAGTATACTTCCAACTTTGTCAAGGATTTCCTCGGTCTTGAGGTTATTCCATTGAAGAACTCAAACAAGGTGGAGACTTTTGGTGCTTTGACCAACTTTGTTAAGAACTTTTACTCCGACTTTAAGAAATTACCTTCCAACGTCTTGAACAGTTTCAGCAGATTCGATTTGCCAAATTTGACCCAATTCTACGTGGCTGTGGTTTCTATCTTGGTGTTAATTGCAATTAACAACTTCAGAATTGAACTTTCTGTTAGATCTACCAAAATGAGAGGCATGGCTAACATCTACCCAATCAAGTTGTTATACACCGGTGCTTTACCATTGTTGTTCGCTCTTACGGTATTGGGTAATTTACAAGTGTTCGGATACTTTATCGCTAACATCTTTAACCATCCTTTGATTGGTGAGTATGAATTAAAGAACACTTGTTTGGTGTTGAAGAATGGAATCTTATACTACTTTTCGGGACCTTCTTTCATCAACCCAATCAAAACTGTCATTTATGGTGGTTCAGTGGTTTTCTTAGCCACTTGGTTTGGAAACTACTGGTCTCTCTTCAGTGGTTCAAGTGCAAAGGATATCTCAAAACAATTCAAAGACCAGGGTATTTCCATCGCTGGTAAAAGAGATGTTTCAATTACCAAAGAATTATCCCGAATCATTCCTGTGGCTTCTGTCAGTGGTGCTTTCATCTTAGCCACTCTTGCCATTGTGGGTGAATTATTGGGAGGTACCGGTAGAGGAATCAGTGCCATCATTGGTGTTAGTGCTGCTTTCGGTATAATGGAAGAGTTTGTTTTAGAAGCCCAACAATCAGGCGGAAACTCTCAATTGTTAAGTGCCATTTCAGGATATCAGTAAATCATCAAAAACTCACGGAAGCAGACTGTGACTTATATATGACATTGGTGGATAAAGACTTCCCACCGCCTTCATCAAGACCGCTTCGTTCAAGACTTTGTTCTATCTATTCTGTAACTATTTCTATAGATTAACGTGCACATTAATAAGACCAAATCAAGCCTTTTCACTCTAAATCAAACAAACTTCTTGGTACTGTGGACCCTCTTTACTTTTAACCAATCAAACATCTTGGTACTCTGGACCATCTAACTGAGGAAAGAAGAATCTTTTCTTTGTTTTAGACCCAATGGAATCAATCTTAGCAATATCGGCTGCAGCCAATTCGAAGTCCAAGTTTAACGAATCTTTGATTCTTTGCACATTGGCAGAGGTGGTGATTGGCATAACTCCCTTCTGTAAGTCATACTTTAAAAGAATCTGACTAACGGTCTTACCATATTTTGTGGAAAGCTCTTCTAGACAGGAAGTTAATTCCTCATCTGCAAATACCGATAAAGGACTTAAAGTTTTAAAACCTTGAACGAGAATATCATTTTTATGGCAATACTCAATTATACCTGGAGTTTGGTCTTGAAGGAACGGATGAAACTCAATTTGGTTCACCTCGGGATAAAATTCAGCACTTGGTGATGCACTTTTACATTGTTCAATTTCTTTTATAGAGAAATTAGATACCCCAATGTGTCTAACCTTGCCAGCCTTTTTGATGTCTATCAATTCTTTCCAAATCTTCTCTATGGTATAGTTGTAATCTGGCTCAAAAAAAGGACAATGGATCAAACAAAGATCAAAATAGTCAGTGTTCATTTCTTCCAATGAGATATTGAATCCTTCTGTCAATGTTTTTGGAGGTCTTCTTCCTTGGATCACTGTTGGAGAATACTTGGTGGTGACAAAAATGTCTTCTCTTTTTGCACCGGCTGCTTCCAAAGCCTTGCCGACCTCTGGTACCGTAGTGTAAACATCGGCGGTGTCTATGTGATTAAATCCATTTTTAATTGACAAGCATAATTGGTCCACGACTGGTTGGCAGTATTTTTCCGTACCTGCTTTCTTCAACCATTGCCATTTAGTGCCACAGCCCGTGCCAATGGTGATAGGGGCTCCTGATTTTGTCGTGAAAAAGGTTAAAGGATCTTTCATTAAATGCGTTTTGTGTCGATTTTTCAAATCTCGAGCCTGACGAAGAGGAAGAGTGGCCAAAATGCAATGTTAACTGCGTCAAATGTTCAGAAAGTCGGAGACCTTGCGAGGTCGGAATAGGCACGTAAGGAAAGAAATACATGTGTACAAGGCTGTAGGGAGAATTATAGAGAAGTAGTCTACCATTCGACGCAGTTCGTAAAGTAGACGTAGGCTCGCTGCGGGAGCCCGTTCACGCCCACTTTTGTTTTCATTACCTTTAGATATGATTCGCGATCAAAGAGCTCATTGTTCTAACTGTGTACCTGCGAGGCCGACATTCAGCATGAAAGGATAGGAGATTTCTTTTATTCCCGTTTAGGTAGTTAAAAGCAGATTAAGAGAACAAGCCTGCAGCATTTTCTAGAGGGCTTTCAAGAGCATGGAATCGCAAAGAGTAGAAAGAGTAGAAAGAGTAGGAAAAAGTAGCAAAGAGTAGAAAGAGTAGTTAAGAGTAGAATAGAGTAGAAAGAGTAGCAAAGAGCTTCTAAAAGTAGCTGACTGCTACCATTACAAAAACCTCTCAGACATGAAACTAATCCAAGTTACCTTCCTCGTCGACCGCTTCTGATAAGCGGATCGCCCGTGAGGCGCAACGGCTATTGGTAAGCATATACGGTAAGTGAAATTTCCTCAGACGGATTACATTTAGCCCTGCTCCTATTAGCCAATTTTAACGAAATATTTTGTGTGCTCAAGTCTCGCTTGAGATAGGCGGGGTGAAGACCTCAACTAATGTGCACGTTTAGTCATTGCTCCTGTTTCTTAGTAATAGCCCTAAATAATTGAATAACGTCATCTAATTTGAACACCGGACCGACAATGTCTGAGAAAGTAAGGCACGACATTTGATACCTGGTGGCCCTTTCCCATCTTTTGGCAAAGAGCCAAAAGTCAGTATAGACTTGGCTCCGGTCGTCATCGTCTATAAGCATGGCCTCTAAGAACAAAAGCTAATCTACTTTATGTGTGTGAAAGCTAGCAGATTTGAGCAAACTCGGAGTAAACTCGTAACACGCTCCTAATGCGGCAAATTCTGAAACGATGACCCCCACTAGGAGATACCGGTATAAATATATAAAAGCTACCCCGTCCCACAATTGGAATAGCTGTTTTTATATCCCAAGGGTATTTTCTAGTGTTCCGTTTCGATATTTATCATACTATACATATCGAGAGATTGAGAGATATCATCTACATATCCCCACACAAATACATCACTACTTCGGACAAGTGAAAGAGATTTCCACACATTCCTCGAATTACCCACCACTGGCAAGTGAAAGAGATATTCTCTCCCAGACATTTCACGGAGCAAGATTATCCACTACGGGCAAGTGAAGTAGGTGCCGAGATTACTGCTGATACCATTTATTTTCTTAGACCTCAAATCATAATACGCAACTGCCCAGACGCGTAGTAAAAGACGTACAATATGACAGAGAGCTTAGTGTCAAGCTTCATTTCCCACACGAGTCGATTGAGTCTTGGCTCGTACTCCATTAGTACATCGGAATCGGTATTTACAGCTCCTCCGTATGCAGATACCACAAGCTGCTGTCCGAAGTACTCCTTCCCATCAGATGAAATACCACATTACAAACCCACGCTACAACATTTCGGGCTTGCGTTAGTGGAAACGGAGTTCACCACCCCGTATTCCATGAACAATAAACGAAGAGCAGAGCCAATGTTGTTGGAGTTGAACTCTACTCAGTTGGTGTTTTACAAGTTAAACGGTGACAAGCAGTTAAAGAGGTTGCTAACAGCCTTGATCAAGTATTTCAACACTGACGATGAAAAAGTTAAATCCAAGCAAAATCTTAAGCCCATGAGTAAGTTTCATGATTTAATAGCTGATAATAAAATGCTATTTGAACCAGTGGAAGATCTGGCCCAGTTTTTGCAACTTTTGCATAAATATCATTGTGAGGAATATAAGAGATTGACGTTGCACAAATGTCAAATAGGCGTTGCTCCCGATGTGTCAGGTGAGTCGGACCAAGATCGGGTTACGTTGGCCAAATACAGAAACTGTTTGCGTTTACGTATTGAGTTATTTCAGTTGCTTGTACATTTTTGGTCTTTTGATAGCATGGTGAGTTGGTACCGAAACTTGAGTATAGGGAAGGGTTTGTGTGATTCCGAGACGATTCAGAAGCCCAAGACGCTACCCCCATATGCAGTATTCAAGCATTTAAACAATTTGACCGATGATGGTGAACATAGACACCCAGACGAAGTGACCGTGAAAGGTTACAAATTGTACATGAAACACCAATATTCCGTTTATGAGCGTTTATTCATCAAAAGCTGCTTGGAAAAATTGAATTCCTTCGACGATTGGAAGAGTCTAGTGATTTCCAACATAGATGTTGATTCTAAAAGCACTAATTTGTATATCAACTGCCACAAGTTGACAAGCCTAGCTAAAAGGTCCTGGACACGGTCTATGATTACCCGAGAGTTTTCAGTGGAACTAGAGGGTCTTGTTAGCTGTAACGACTGAAGAAGCAGGCTTCTTTCATGAATACCGGATTATGTAATATTAAATTACAAGGCATATTTTTGAATTAAGGCCTCAAAATGTCTGTAAATGCTACTTTGAATTAAAGGGTTTCAGAATTTATTCAAGGCTTCAAAATGTTTCCTTATTGGCTTTTTGAATTTATTCAAGGCTTCAAAATGTTTCTTTATTGGCTTTTTGAATTTATTAAAGGCACTTAAAATGTCTCTAACTGTGTCTTTGAAATAATATCCCTCACCTTACAATTGGCTAGGTGTCCATTCCATTTCTGTTTGGAAACATTTCAGCGCTGCTCAAGACCTTGGTCATTAAATAGAGTTGATGCATAAAAAAACATAAAATCTTAAATATCCTTTTATATAACATTTCAACTTCGAAGTATGGAAGTCGATTATATTACCTTATTTTCTTTATAGCCAGTATAAAGCTTTCTATTTTACACTATTTTACTAACATTCTTGGCCCGTTATTTGTACATCTTCTTTCCCACACGGAAAACTCACATTATAATACAATACTATCTTTGTACATGTTACATGGACACGTCATTGTCGTAGTCGTTGTCAATCATTCCAAAATAATGTTCTGGTTCGGTGGAGTACTGGTTAGTCTGGAATTGATCATGTTCATAACCTTTCAAGACATACTGTTCTGCCTCATCACTAGGACTTAATCTCACCGACCGAATAGATTGTGGAGTTTGTGGCAAGTCATTGTAGGTGGGTTGTGCTTGTGGTTGCTGTGGCTGGTTGTTTGAATTTAAGCTGGAATTCGAGGCCATTGTGGATAATGGTTTGGTGTTTGAAATAGCAGGTGTGAAGTTGTAATCGCTAAAAGACATGTCTTCGAATTTGGTAACCATTTCTCCATTCAATTCAAATTGTCTAATGGATCCCCATGGAGTTATCTTGATTATTCCTCCATCAGGATGATTATACACAGGCCAGTCGTTTGACGAACTATACAACTTTTGTGTGGCCTCATCGAGATTCTTTTTTTTGTTAGGCGAAGACCCGTCCATCTTTCTCTTATTCATGTTCATGGTGCAAATAATTTGGATATCACAAAAAAAAATCAGACGTGTTTGTTACCAAGCGACAAATATGGGAAACTAGCAAGTGTCAGAAGTAAGGAAATCCCGACTTACAATAGGAAACGTGAAGAAGGGAGTTGACGGTTGTGAAAAAAAAAAGTGGCAGATTCTTGGGTATTTAAATTTTTCAGTTCCAGCCAAAGAAAAAGAAATGGATTTTTCTGGCTTCGGGACTAAGGTTTTGGTGCCAGAAATACCATGGATGGCGAGAAATTTTCAGGCGAAGGTTTCCCGCAAACAGGGAAACTGACCGCCGAGACTGACAACTCCTGCATGGGCAAGCATAAACATGAGCCTGTCGTGTGCTGAATATATGTCGTGTTTAACCAATAAAATAACCAGCACGGGAGCGTGTCCGCAAGGCTTGAACGGGGATAATGTTGTACACACGTCGGGCTCATGCGCACTATTGATGTGTCCACGTCTTGTATCGGAGTATTGGTGTATCCACATCGTATTGTCGCAATCTTACTTCAGCATCTGACTTCACTTCCACTTGGCCAATCAACAAATCTTAAATAATTATTATTCTCAAACGAAAAATTTGTCAAAGTCTATTAAGTACTCTCGGATAACCATCGGTGATTTTGTATAAAAATATACAACATGTTGAGATCCAGAAACTTAATTCAATTCGGCTCGTTGAGATATCTCAGCTCCACTGCATTGAAATCCAAATCTCACACTCATGATCCAAAACCGTTCATTAACTCATTAGGTAAAGAGTATGAAAAGTACACAAAGGAGTATGGAACTTTTGGTAGAACCACATTCAGTGAAGTAATGGATGAAGTCGATATGACATGGGGTAAAGAAGATGATCCAAAGACGGTGGCCAAACAAAACAGTAAAATTAGACATTTTACCATTAACTTTGGACCACAACATCCAGCTGCTCATGGAGTGTTAAGATTGATTTTAGAATTACATGGGGAAGAAATTGTTAGATCAGACCCTCATGTTGGTTTATTGCATAGAGGTACCGAGAAGTTGATTGAATCAAAAACTTATATCCAAGCTTTACCTTACTTTGACAGATTGGATTATGTTTCTATGATGACCAATGAATTGGTATTTGCATTGGCTGTTGAAAAACTATTGAATGTGGAAGTACCATTGAGAGCTAAATATATCAGAACTTTGTTCGGAGAGCTTACTAGAATTTTGAACCACTGTATGTCTGTTTTATCGCATATTATGGATGTGGGTGGTTTAACTCCTTTCCTTTGGGGTATGGAAGAGAGAGAGAAGTTGATGGAATTCTATGAGAGAGTCAGTGGTGCTAGATTGCACGCTGCTTATGTTAGACCCGGTGGTGTTTCCCAAGATTTACCTTCCGGTATGCTTGATGATATTTTTATGTGGGCTACTCAATTTGGTGATAGAGTGGATGAAGTGGAAGAATTGGTCACTGATAACAGAATTTGGAAAGCTAGAACCCAAGATGTTGGGATCGTCACCGCAGAAGATGCCTTGAACTATTCTTTATCTGGTGTTTTATTAAGAGGTTCCGGTATTCCTTTTGATATCAGAAAGTCACAACCTTATGATGCCTATGAACTCGTTGATTTCGACATCGCGGTGGGTACTAATGGTGACTGTTATGACAGATATTTGATCAGAATGGCTGAATTCAGACAAAGTTTGAGAATCGTGGAACAATGTATTAATGATATGCCAGAAGGACCAATTAAAGTTGAAGACTACAACATCAGTCCTCCTCCCAGAGCCTTGATGAAGGAAGATATGGAGGCTTTAATTCACCACTTTTTATTGTTTACAAAAGGTTATGCTGTTCCTCAAGGTGAAACCTACACAGCCATTGAAGCACCCAAAGGTGAAATGGCTGTGTATGTGGTTTCTGATGGTTCTGAAAGGCCTTATAGATGTAAGATCAGAGCCCCTGGTTTTGCCCATTTGGGAGCCTTCGATTTCATTGCTAGAGGTAACTTGTTAGCTGATGCAGTGGCTATCATTGGTACTATGGATTTGGTCTTCGGAGAGGTTGATCGTTAATCGTTATTTATTCAATTATGGAACTCAAAGCAGTTCTACTTCATACCTTAGTATATCAATTCAAGGATATAAACGAATTTTGGCCATCAAAATTAAAAAGTTGATTTGAAAATAGATCTCCTTTTACTGATCAGTTATCAGATCTTATACATTAGCATAATATACATTTGTAATTTAGATTTCTATTAAATGTTATCCTTTTTACCCGTTTCCCGAACTTTCTCCCTGTTTTCATAGATTTTGCAGCATTTTTTTCAGCCAAACAATATATGATAAATCATATACAAGGACCCTGTTGCTCCAGTGACCATGACCATTGCTTTTAAAGTTGACCCATCATTGTAATCGGTTTCACTTTCCGCCGAATACGTATACCTTGGTTTTGGTCGCTGATATATAAAGGGCGATTCTGAAGGCACATTAATGAATTCAGTTGTAGGGCCTGACTTATCTTTTTTATTTATCTGTCTTTTTAAATGTTTGGTAATTAACTCTTCGCTGATTTCCAGTATGTCGGCATTCTTGGTTAGTTGGAGGAGAATTGCCTCCCGCTCAGCGTCAGTCAATTGCTTATTAATGATTCTTTGTTCAAACTTTAAATGCTTCAGTAGATGCTCCTCATAATTAAAATGGGGTACATTAAATCGGTCTCCATAGTTTCTATGTTTACCATCGAATGTAGTATTTTCATCATTGAAGCCATTAGGGTGTTTGACGCGATTTCTTGTGCGGTTCATCCTACTGCGTCCCAGGTACCGGTGAGTTCCGTAATATTCTTGTTCCCATTCCTTTCTGGCATTATTGTAGGAATACGGCGATGCATAATCCTCTCTGGCACCAGAATGACTTCCCATTCCACCTTCAAATCCACCGTTGATCCCCCTATCATATGCGGCCTTCTTATTTTTATCCTTCAATGTCTCATAAGCGTTAACAATCCCTATGAATCGGTCGCTATTGTGCTTCTTTTGCTCTTCATCCAAATGGCTGTTTAAGTCCGGATGATACATTTTACTCAATTTTTTGAACTGTTGCTTGATTTCCTTGATGGTACATGATCTTGGGACGTCCAAGATCTCATAGAACGTTGACATCTGGTGATTGAATCGTAGAAACTGTCTCATGTTCACTAAGGATCTTGTGCTAAAAACCTGAATCCAAATTTTCGGCCCTGTGTGGTGGTGCTAAAGCGCGAACTCGCTAATGTCTTTTTGCAACGACGGAGGATATGAGTTTCGATATGTCGCGGGGATTTGGCGGTAACCGGGGAGAATCCACTGGAACTTGAAAGCATATCCGTTTCGTGTCCGCACCAATTCATTGCCCGTGCGCACTCCCTCTATAAAAAGACATTTCGAGGACAAACAAATTTTTAACCAACAAAAAACCATGGCTAGACAAAGAAGAACTGCCCCAGCATCAAGAAGTCAAAGTAGATCGGCCCACACCGCCGCATACCCACAACAACACTCGGCTCCTCACTCAGCACCACCCCGTGCTGCTGCCCAGCCTCAACAACCAGGTTTGTTTGGACAAATGGCCTCCACCGCCGCCGGGGTGGCCGTTGGTTCAACCATTGGACACACCCTTGGTGCAGGTATCACTGGATTGTTTGGTGGATCTTCTCGGAATGATGTTGATCAATACCAACAACAAGCCGTGGCTCAACCACAACAAACCAACTATTCCCAGGAACAAGGTCAGCACTGTGATGCGGATGCCAGAAATTTCACCAGATGTTTGAGTGACAACGGTGGAGACATGCAAGTTTGTGATTACTACTTGCAACAATTAAAGGCATGTCAAGAGGCTTCTCGTCAATACTAGATCAAGAAGTAGTCCTATTGTGGCATATCTTCCATCTAATAGACTTATCTGGCGTTGATTTACCTATTTATTAACTCACGACTTGTATATAATCTATATGAATATTTATTTCTTTGAACTCTTATTGTAGTAATAGAACGAACCAGCACCCAATCCAAAAATTCCCAAGGTAAGGAAAACGTTGTTATTGGGGGAATCTGTTTTCATCTTTTGCCCTTCGTTATGGAGGTTATCATGATCCAAATCATCCACCACTTTTGCAGGCTTAACTTCTTCCTGCTTGTGGTCCACAGCATTCTCACTTAAATTGTTGACCTCGGCCTTATTCAAGCTGGGATTGGCAGACGTTTGAATATATTGGTCTCTATTAGCTGGTTTGGTGGATTTACTTTTACCTCCAGTTATTTTAATTGGCTTGGAAGCTCTATCTTGAAGAATCTCAGGTTCTTCCGATACAGATTCACCTCCATGGAACACTTGGGCCGAATTGGCTTCTACCTTGACGGAGGTAGCCGCCTCTTGGTTAAACAATTCCGCTTCCACCTGTTTTCTCCGTTCGTGTGCCACATCTTGTTTAATGGCTTCCTCAGTAACTGGTGGAATTTTAGGCTCTGCCACCTTGGGGATAAAATCGTATTTGAACTCCCATTCATTGATAGAAGTCTGAGATGGGAACCTGAATGAATCGATGGTGGAGGAGTCGTTTTTGGCTAGGGTTCTGATTGAAGTATGAATTGATCTTTGAAAAGTTGCTCTAAACATGATAAATAAGGTGCTGAGAATGGACAAAAAAATGGAGAATGAGCTGAATTTATAGGCCCCTTAATTTTTCTCGAATTCCGGGGTTGCTTACCTCGCGCACTTGTCCCTAGGGATCTGTGCGCCATGCGACATGCAGTATTAAGGATGCTTAGGGATCTGTGCTGCGACATGCAGTATTAACGGATGCTATCTACATTAATTATACATTCTATAAGGTTCAGTCATCCAACAAATCTTCCAAATACTGACTGGGAGGTCTCTTGCGTTTGTAATCGTTCGACTGGGGCGTGTCTGTGGCGGAACCAGGACCAAGTAACGATAAACTGGATTCGTTGTGTTGGAACATCAAAGCATCACTGCTAGTGTCACTGGCTCCTAAATTATCACTCCCATTGAGGAGAAAATCGGATGTGGGACTGAAAAACATCAGTCCTCTATTGTTGTCGAGCTGAGCATTTCTGTATGATTTCCCCAACGGTTGGTTCAAAGTGAGTTGACTCATATTTGAAAAACTACTTTTAGTTTCGAGAATTGACGATGATGAAAGCGACACAGTACTGGGTTTGAAAAATGAGGAATTGGAGGGCAAGGTAATGTTATAGTAGTACTTTTCGCTTTCCCGTTTAGCCTTGAGTTTAGAAATAAGGGTGCTAGCCCCCCAGAATCCAAGAAGCGATAATAGTAGTAGGAGTAGTACAGCAGCTATGATTATAAACACCAAATTTTCTGGCAAGTCGGTGATGAAAATAAATGGATTGCCCTTGACAGACACCACCACGGGTGTACTGGAGTATGTGGAAGTAGCTGTGGCCGTGTCTGTGGCCGTGTCTGAAGCCGTGTATGTTAAAGTGGGCAAGTCTCTGGCCACTTGGGTATGAAGGGCATAACCTTGGCAGCTGCCTATCAATAACCAAAGAAAATGCATTATGAAGAATAACACACTTTCCGGAATGGTGCCAATATATATACCTTAAACCCCTAACCAGTAGAATTTGATTTCAGTTTCCTAAAACGTTTGAAATGCCCTTGTACTGTTACGAACAGAAACAAATAGAAATAAACAAACAATCTCATAGAAACACTGAAACACCATTGTTAGATGATGCTATATGTCCCTTTTTCTTGCACAGAGCCACTGATTTCACCATTTGCAGCCCCTGTCATATAATTATGCTGCCGCAAAGAGATAGTATTCTCGTGAATCGCGTCAATATTTACGATTTAAATCGCGTTGTGCTGGGTGCTGCAGTTGGGTGAAACTGCAGGTGTATGGGTGTGATACATGTATAAGGTATGTTCTATCTACTAAACACTAAAATCTCCAGTCTTTATCCGCAGACTCAATGGCCCAAGTAAACTTTTCTCTCAAGGTCTTGGTGAATAATTTTTCAATGGGCACATCGAACCTTTTGGAAAACACCACCGTTAATCTGGGATCTATATAGTTCATTTTCGAGGTACCTAAAGACACTTCGGAATTATCTTCTTTATCCTTCAATTGGAGCTGAGTATTCGTGATTCTTTTTTCAATTTGTTCCACTTGCTGCTTTAGTTTTTCTACGCTACTGTTTTTTTTCAAATCTGGTTTACCTGATTTTAACTCTTTTTTGAACTCCTGTTCCAACTCCTTGACCTTCTCCATCCTCTCTTTGAGATCGGTGTCAGATAAGAGTTTCTGATTTTCCGCCTCGAGCTTTTCGTTATCTCTGGCAAACTTCTTGGCCACTTGGTCTTCGGTTCTTTCAATAATCCTCTCTTGAATCACCATAATATCTTCTTTGGTCAAATCATCTATTTCTTCAAAGTAAAAAGCTTCTTTGTTTTTGAGTTTGGGTTCCAACTGTAAAATCATCTGTTTCAATCTTATCTTGTTCCATATGAATTCCTTTAGTTTATCAGAAATCTTTTGCACAGAGTTCCCGTGATTCTTACTCACGGTCCTTTGATGGTTACATAAAATTGCAACAGTTCTATTAGCAGCATTGAATTTCACCACTTTTTCTGCAACAGTCCCCTCATTCTTGATTAGGTCAAGCTGATCTTGCATGGTCTTAGACGCATTGTATGTTCTGAACACCTTGGCCGTCAATCCTTTCATGTGGGATTGGAACTTTTTGTTTAATAAAGATGGGTTAATTCTGTCAAATAAGTCATCTCCTGGTTGTTTTGGTGATTTCTTAAAGATTTTCAAGTTTTTAAACACCTGTTTGTCCACTTCCACCTCTTGGTAAAATCTAATGGAATCTTTACCTAAGAAATCAAATACAACCTTGTTGGGAGGAGTCAATGTCACATGTTCAAATCGTAAAGAACAACATCCAACAGTGTCAGCTTCATCGTCTCCCTTTTCTCCACCAGCTCTTAAAGCAAATATGTCAATCAAGTATGTGGCAGTAGCCATTTGACGTTCTTGCATCAACTCAGATTTCAACTGTTTGGTGTAATCCTTTCTTATAGCTTCGATATGATGCTTCAAGTTTCTGGCAGTTTCAAACTTCTTGTAGTCAGACAATCCTTTGATAGAAGAGTTGGCAGCAAATCTGACATACTTGAATGAGTCAGCAATGTTCTCCCTCCACATAGCTAGCCACGTCACGGTATTATCGTGCTTAATTTCACCCCAAGAGTGACCAGCAGGAGGTTCGGGAATTGGAACTCCTTCACTCAAATTCAATGTCACATCTTCAGGGTGAACTCTTCTCTTCAATTTTCCTGTTTTTGGATGAGCCCCTCTACCTCTAAAAAGTCCTGGAGGTTCAATTCTAAAATTTCCTATCTTCTCTTTTCTAGCGTTTAACAAACAAGTCCTAAATGGTTCTTCGATGAGGTCTCTCTCCTCTTTTATTTTCTTCTTTTCATCTTTTGAGAGTTTCTTCTTCTCTTCTTTCAACTGCTCAAAGTAGGCGTACATTTTGGAGAAATCACACTTTTCAAACTCGGTGATGTCTTCCTTACATCCACACTCCTTTAAAACAGTTTTAAAATCGTTAAAAAAGTTCTTTTGAAACACAGGATTCTTTCCATGGTCTGTTTCCACCAAAGCGGCGTAGAATCCGGCCACCTCTTCCGCTTCAATTGGTAAACTTACTGGTTTTCCACCGTAATACATCTTGACGTGAGATGGAAGAGGTTCATATTCGGGGGGAAATAACACCCCATTATGCACCAAACTATCCCATTTCACCTCTCCATCTTCATCTCCATTTTCCTGTGCTTCCCACCACTTGTATCCCATCTCTTCTTCAATATCATTCTCAGTTTCTGATTTCACTTGGGACTGAGATGAGGTAGAGGTCTCTTTTATCACCTTGGAACCGGCCTTCGTCTCCTTTTTCACCTTCGGCTTATCTTCCTTGGAGCTACCATTTGTCTTTTTTTCAGTCTTTGTCTTGGGTTTTGAAGCTTTAGGGGTCTTTTCTTTCTTTGGCTTGGATTCTTTGGTCTTAGCTGCTGATTTGACTTTTTTTACAGGCGAGGCTACCTTCGAAAGGGGAATGTCATCGTCAGAGTCATCGACCATAGGTCTCTTAGCTCTGCGCATTATAGGGATATCATCGTCAGAGTCCATGTTAATAAATACAGATAGACTTGCTGAATCGCTACAACTACTGAAAAATACGCGTCGTGCGAAACTCATGAGGCAAGTCATAAAATAAACAATTTCGTGTATGGTATGCGGGTCGTGTTTTGGCCAGTAATATTGCTGGCTGCAAAGAAGCCTGTCGTAGACACATGGTCTTACAATATTTTGAGGTATGGTGTTTGTCTTATTACAGCCAGTTTTAACAGTGAGTCTCCGAAAGTAACCTCGTGAACCAAGCCTTATCATCCGTCTACGGGAATCACAAAAACACTTGTTAACAGGAATAAATATCAATACGGGGCAACCGAAAGCCAACAAGAGATTAGAATGTCAAGAAATCGTTCCTTGATATAAAGTGACAGGAGATGACAAACACATCGCTTGTTCTATCATTCCTCTATTATCTTAATTACCCAATCGGTTGCTTAAAAGTGTTAGAATATGTGAGGGAAATAACTGTGAAATTTACGTTTTAAGTCAAATAATAAACTAAGCATGAATGCATTTTGATTTCCAGAACCACTGGTACAATACGGCCCCTGAAAGCCAAGGTGCATGGTCCATGGTCAACGTCTTCTTGGGTGTAATTCAGGTTTAAAGGATGCATAAGATGAATGTAATAGAAGTGGATGTTGCAAAAATATACCACTAATCACTCGTTCGTGATACACCACAACCCGCAGACCAAGGGACAACACAGATTGAAAGTACACCAGCACTACCACTGCTGGCTCGACAATAGGCTTCTGTAGTTTGATAAGAGTTTTAAAGGATGAGAGATGGTATGGTCGCAGACTTACCTAAAGCGGAACAGTTCAAAATATTGTCATAAATAAGATAAAATCGTTAAAATTCAAAATATTTAGAGATTGTTAATTAACTCAAAGAGGGTTATTGTAAATACTTGTTGATCAATTGAGTAACCTTTCTACCACCATTTTCACTTGCGAACATATATATATCCTTGGGGCTGGAAAATTTTTAATTCTCTTCACTCATTAGTAATAACGTTTGGGTGATATATCTGTTTAGGGGCTTATAATATTGCATTCATCAAGTGATACAAACATTTCCACATCCTCCTTTCACTGTTGAATTCATCCCCGCTAATCTGTTGTTCACACTCACTTCAATTGTCTCGTTTTCTTTCACCACAAATAAAAAGATTTTTGCATCATGTCTGTCCGTACCCAGCCTTTACAACCGTTGAATAATGGTCAAATTAACGCTAGATCAAACAACAACAACATCACTCCTATAAAATTGAAAAAGCATGATTTTGACAGAGATCCCATGTCCATGCAGTCTCCTGCTTACTTGAAGCAGCAGATTTACCAACAAGAACAAATTCAAGCACAGAAGCAAGAAGTGCAAAAGAAGAAGAAGAAAGAGAAATTATCGGCATTGTGCAAAACCCCACCATCGGTGGTTAGAACCAGAAACGGTAGGGATTATAGACGGGGTTCTTTCTTGGGCGAAGGGGGGTTTGCTAGGTGTTTTCAAATGAAGGACTCCAATGGACAAATTTTTGCTGCTAAAACCGTAGCCAAAGCTTCCATCAAGAATGAAAAGACAAAAACAAAATTATTATCCGAGATCAAGATCCACAAGTCCCTTAACCATTCCAATATTGTTAGTTTCATTGACTGTTTTGAAGACGATGTCAATGTCTACATTTTATTGGAAATTTGCCCAAATCAGTCCTTGATGGAATTATTAAAAACCAGAAAAAGATTGACGGAGCCTGAAGTTAAATTCTTCATGGTTCAAATAGTCGGGGCTATTAAGTATTTACACCAAAGAAGAGTTATTCACAGGGATTTGAAGTTGGGAAACATTTTCTTTGACCCGGATATGAACTTGAAAATTGGTGATTTTGGTTTGGCTTCGGTATTACAAGATTTTGACTCCAGAAAATATACTATTTGTGGTACACCCAACTATATTGCTCCTGAAGTGTTGGGGGGTAAGAATAACGGGGGACATTCTTTTGAAGTGGACATTTGGGCCATTGGAATTATGATGTACGCTTTACTAGTGGGAAAGCCACCTTTTCAATCAAAAGATGTTCAAATCATCTACGAAAGAATCAAAAGATCAGACTACAATTTCCCAACCGACAAACCAATTAGTGAAGAAGCCAAAGTGTTAATCCAAGACTTATTAAACGTCAACCCATTACAAAGGCCTAGTATTGAAGACATTTTGGAGTATGAATGGTTTAAAGTGGGAGCATTTCCTGAAAAAATCACCGAAACCTCTTTGACCAAACAGCCAGAAGACGGTAGCATGTCTGCCCGGGAAAGCTTGAATAACTTTAAAAGTATGAAACTTAATTGTGGTATTTATACTCCAAAGAATAAGAATCCAGTGGAAATCTTAAAGACTGACTTACAGAGCGAAGAATCCAGGATGGTGTTACCAAAAAGCTTGTCTCCTAATGACACAAAATTCAAGTATAAGGAGGTGGATCCTACTGCCTTGACAAAGAAGAGATTCCAATTCAATTCGAACTTTTCAAATTCAATTCAAGAGTTGAACAAGACTTGTCAAGATACATTTTTAAACATGGAAAAAATGGAGAGTTTAGTACACGAAAGAATTGATATTTCCAGCTTACCAACATGTGAAAACCCCACTCTAATCAGCAAATGGGTGGACTACTCCAACAAATATGGTTTCAGTTATCAATTGAACAATGATGATATTGGAGTGTTATTTAACGATACCAGCACTGTATTGAAATTGACTAACAATGAGAAGTTTCTCGAATTGATCTTGCATGAGAACGAAGGATGGACGTGTATTGAAAATTCTAGCCACACCCCTCCAGTTAAATGCAAGAGACAATTAGAAATTGTTGATTTCTTTGCAAAATACATGAACTCCAACCTTTCTAAAGTTAGTGAGGTGGAGCAAAGAAAGGAAATTGTCTTTTTGAGACGGTACACCAGAACCAGTGAATACATCATGTTTGAAATGACCAACGGAAACTTTCAATTCAATTTTAAAGATCACCATAAATTAGTAATATCTAAAAATGGAATGGCTTTAACGCATATAGCTCCCTCCAGAAGCACCCAAACACAACCATTGATCATGGTTATGAAACAGGGGGAATTCCCTGACATTAACATACCCAACTGCTTGGAAAAAATTTCAACCATAAAAGAAGCAATTAGGGAAAAGGCATTTATGTAGTTGTATTATAGATTAAAATAAGAAGTAACATTAAATTTTCGTGCCTTTATTTAGTGGATTTTTGTCGTGTAGACCTTGTCTATTCTTCGTATATGTTACATTGCTAATAATTATCATGGTCGGTCAATAAAGATTTTAAAGCCCATTCGTCTTTGAATTTATTTTTGATCAGGTCCAACTCCCCAATCAAGTTGGTACATGCATTTCTCAAAGCTTCTTTTGGCGTATAGTTTTCTTCTGTTTGTATTCTCAAGACGAAATTAGCAAATAATGGATGTTCTACTTTGTAAGCAGCGAATAACACTCTTTCGTCTTTAAGTAGTTGGTTCCTCAACAAGTTTGCTAACGTATGGTCTTCTCTTTCGATTTTGATGATGGCAGCATTGGGGACCTTTGTATCGGGTGTGATCTTTATCTTGTCGACCCCGTCCGGTAATATGAATAGTTCAAACCTATCTGGGGCATTCATGATTACAGAAGTTGTAGAAAATCTTTTCCAGCATGTTTTGAACAGTGCGAATATATGATACACAAACCGGTGGTGGCTGGTGGTGGACTCGACAGCTTTGGGGAGTGCGAAGTGCGACCACAAACAAACATGTTACCCGGATTTAGATACAAAGATACCATTATCGAAAAAAACGAGGAAAAAACGAATACAAGTTTCAGAAACAGTTTTTGATTATTTTCCAAACTTACCTATAGTGCTTTGAAAATACTAGGCTTGCGATTAAGTTTCGACTATTTTCTCGTGCATACTTTTTGAAATCTTGTGGTAATAGTTGGAGTGTAACCAATCTACCCTGCCCAATTGCGCCAAGTTACTCCGGCCAAATATGTCTAATCCTGACCCTTGGGGCAACCAGAACCGGCCTTTGAGCCAAAACTTCAAGTACGTAATGCAAGGAAAGGGATTTGTGAGGTAAAACGGACAAAAAGTACCAACTCTGTGACAGGACCCTTTGTGGCGATTCTGATGCAGATGTCGGTGGCTTTGGTTTGTTACGCAAGGCTTATCGAGGGGAAATTTTAATATCGTCGGCGGTAGAAGCCAAACAGGTGTTTGGTGGACACACTGCGGTGCATAGTTGTCTTTGGCCATCACAACTATGGGTTGTGATGGCAAGATCCTTTGCCGGGTGTTGCTTGCCAAAGTTGAGCAGAGCCCCAAAACCCCCACATGACCATATCCCATTATTTCACCAATACTAACATTCTAGCCGTCAACACCCTCCTGTGTTACCACCCCCATCTGCTTTAGAGCCAGGTACGTCTATTCTCTCCTTGCATGACTTCAGTGAATACTAACAACCATAGGGTCCCAGATGGTCAACGGCCAAGTGCACAAATTCTATCCGTTCCCCACCTTACCCAGCATAAGCAACAATTTCAGTATCCCATCGTTGAATAATGAAGACAGAGTACGTATAAAATTACCAGTTGGCACGGGCCCAGTTCAGGTGTAACCCGGACATCGGATAGGCACTGGTCGACACACGACTTCGCTTTTCCCTTTGTACCGCCATGGCGGGCGGGCTCTGCCTTTTATTCGCAAGCGAAAAAGGCATTTGGTAAAGGAAAATACCAACTTTTTTTCAATTCGTTCCCTGGTAGAAAGTCGACAAACTTTTACTAACTTCTTCCTTTAGAATTCAGACAGAACTAAATCGGGTAGTTTACCTTCTTCAATGGGGTTAGGTGACCAAATTCAACAAGCCGGCCCACAAGCGGCCCAACTGTCTCCGGTGGCTCAACAGCAAAAGGTTCCGACGACACACACTCAAACTCAATTGCCACAACCAGTTCCAGAGGCTAGTCTGATTCCTGCAATTGCAGCACCACATGCCGATCCGTCTACCCAGGCACTGCCGCAACCTGCTGTGGCCCTGGTACAAAATCCACCCCTGCAAATGCCAACGGTGCCCACTGTGTCACTGGAACAAGTGTTGCAAATCACCCCTCCCCCACCCATGACACAAAATGTGCCCAATAGATCGACCACCACTAATATCTACCGGCCTTTGAACGTCAAGGACGCGTTGTCGTATTTGGACCAGGTGAAAATTCAGTTTTACAATCAGGCCGATGTCTACAATAATTTTTTGGATATCATGAAAGACTTCAAATCGCAGTCAATTGACACGCCTGGAGTCATTGGGAGGGTTTCCACCTTGTTCCGGGGTCATCCTAATTTGATTCAAGGTTTCAATACTTTTTTGCCTCCTGGGTACAGAATTGAATGTTCTTTGGACCCCTCTGACCCAAATCCTATCCGGGTGACGACTCCAACCGGCACTACCACTGCCAAACCTGCCACTTGGGATGAAGATGACCAGAAGCCCGTGGTAAATGCGGCAGTGGAATTTGACCAGACGATGCCTCCACAACCTCAGGGATTGGGAGTTCAATCACCTCAAATCCGACAACAACCTGCTGCTGATGGAAATAGCGACCAGATGAACCATGCTATAACCTATGTGAACAAAATCAAGACCAGGTTTGCTAACCAGCCGGACATCTACAAGCAATTTTTGGAAATACTACAAACTTATCAAAGAGAACAAAAACCTATTGCTGAAGTATATGAGCAAATAACCGTGTTGTTCGCCAACTCTCCTGACTTGTTGGATGACTTCAAGCAGTTTTTGCCCGACACCAGTGCTGCTCCTGCTCCTGCCATTCAACCAGTGTACAATGCTTCATCTCAGTTACCACCAGTGGGAAACTTCCAACCTCCAACCGGAAGTAATGGATTGAGTCCTGATGGCCAATATCAACAGCCTCCTCATGTTGTTGGTCAGTACCTGCACTTGCCACCTCCTTCACAGGCTTATGGTCAAGTATTACAACCTCCTGCTCAATTACAAGCCCAAGACCAATTTCTGGCCCAACAACAACTTCAACTTTCTGGTCCTGCGGGTCAGCTCAGTCAACTTGGTCAAATTGGACAACAACAGCTTCAACCTCAGCATTTGTCTGACATGAATGGTATTAACGGCAATGGTCATCTGATTAACGACAGACAGAAGAAATCTATAAGTGAAGGGTACAATTATGAAAGGAACTATAACAATGAAGCGCAATATTCTTCTTTGAGGTCCGAGATTCAACCGAGAATCGATGCTAACACCCAGGTGTCCACCCGAAACGGGATTAATACAATCACAAACCCTACACTTGTGCCAGGGATTCCGGAACCAATTCCATCGTCAAACATCAACAGAAGCTCCACTTTACAAGAAGAGATCAGTTTCTTTGATAGAGTTAAGAAAGCTATCGGCAACAAACAGACTTATAATGACTTTTTGAAAATCTTGAATTTGTATTCTCAGGATATAATTGACAAGGAAACATTGATTGACCGAGTAGATTCTTTCCTTGGAGATTTGAACCCAGAATTAGTCAATTGGTTTAAAATGTTTGTTGGCTGGGAAGAACCGGAGCATATTGAAACCATCTTGTTTAAAAAGCATCAACTTGAGTTGTCGTTGTGTAAGGCTCATGGTCCTTCTTATAGGCAATTGCCAAAAGCAGAAACATACATGCCATGTAGTGGTAGGGATGAAATGTGTTGGGAGGTGTTGAATGATGAGTGGGTTGGACATCCAACCTGGGCATCTGAAGATTCAGGCTTCATAGCTCATAGGAAAAATCAGTATGAAGAAATCTTGTTCCGAATCGAAGAAGAAAGATTGGAGTACGATTACAATATGGAAGCAAACCTCAGGACCATTCAGACTTTAGAAACTATTGCCAATAGAATTGCTAACATGACTCCAGAGCAAAAAGCAAACTTTAAATTACCACCAGGATTGGGTCACACGTCTGTGACTATTTACAAGAAGGTGATAAGAAAGATATACGACAAAGACAGAGGGTTCGAGGTCATTGATGCATTACACGATAATCCAGCCATTGCCGTGCCAATTGTACTCAAGAGATTGAAACAAAAGGATGAAGAATGGAGAAGAGCCCAGAGAGAATGGAACAAGGTTTGGAGAGAAATGGAACAGAAGACTTTCCACAAATCTTTGGATCATTTGGGGCTTACCTTCAAACAAGCGGACAAGAAGCTTTTGACCACCAAACAGTTGATAAGTGAAATTAGTACCGTTAAAATGGAGCAGCAGAATAAGAGATTGTATCCATTAACTCCTAAACCACAAGAACAATTGATATACAAGATTCAAGACTTTGAACTATTATACGATATTTTGAGATTGAGTGATATTTTCATCAACAAATCTTCCAACTATTCGTCTAATGACCGGGAAAAGTTGGCTCAATTTTTCCAGTTTTTCATTTCTTTGTTTTTTGGTATTTCTAACGAAGAAATCGAACAGAAATTAGCAGAAAGAAGAGCAGAAGAAACCAAACCAGAGGCCAATAGATCGGTTGAAGATAAAGACGCCGGAAATGAAGATACAACTGCCAAAATTACCAACGACAGTAGTGATGATAGTTCTAGCTACTCTTCCAGTGACGGAGCAGTAGCTTCCTCAGCATCCAAGAAACGTGCCAGGGAAAATGACTTATTACGTGATGTGTTGAAGAAGCAGAGCAAATCCAAGAAAGATGAACCCGAAACATCACCACAAAACTCTGAGTCAGAGGGAATCGATGAAATCGAAAGGTATAGTGAGTTGTGGATTTCTACCACGGGTAGAAAATTCTCCTTAAAGGATAATGAAGCTTCATTGGAGAAGAGAGATACCTTTAATCTTTTCTGTAACACAACAGTATACGTGTGCTTCCGTCATTTGACTACCTTATACCAGAGATTGGAAGAAGTCAAGGCCATGAATGAAGGAATTGCTAAAGATCTCAGATCAAGAACTATTCCTCAGTTTGCTAAAGATTTGAATCTAATTAACCATCAATTGGCAGATTTAAATGTCGAGATTTCAGGACACAAGGATTGTTATAAGCAAGTGTTGGGATTGAGTGAAAGATTAATTGAAGGCGAGCTAGAACATCAATGGTTCGAAGAGTCTGTTCGTCAAGCTTACAAGAACAAGGCTTATAAGATCTACACCATCGATAAAGTTGTTCAAGCTTTGGTCAAACACATGCATACAATGGTAACAGATTCCAAAACTTCGGAAATGATGGTTGCCTTTGAAACCGACAGAAAAACACCAATTTCTACCGTTAAGGATCAAATTCTTTACAGAATGCATGTGCGGAGTCTCATGTCAAGCGACGAAAACATGTTCAAAATTGCTTACAAAGAAGCAGACAAGTCGGTAAACATTCAGTTTGTTGGTTTGGACGATTTGACCATCAATGACCACAAGACAGCCGAAGAGCATTACAATTACTATGTCACAAGCTATGTAATGTCCCATCCTACCGAAGGAGTTTCTGCCTCGAAGATTAGCATGCCATTTTCCAAGGACTTTATCGAAACCGTCGATGAAGATCAATGTTCTGGCCACTCTAGCTCCGAGTTGAAGGTTTCCATCTGTGAAAATTCATACAGGCTATTCTTTGAAGTCGATACTCATGATGAGTTTACCAGTCACCTGGTATACGACAAACCGGTGGAAAAGGTTGCGTCTGACAAGTTGAGTATTCTTAGGAAGCATTTGGAAGATGATGATTTGGGTTGGAAGCTGACTTTGAACGAAGGAGTAAGTGCTGAATTGTATGAAACCAAGCTCAACAAATTGTTTGACAGTGGAATCGAAGAATATAAATCCTTCCACACCAAGACTATATCCACCAAAGAGCCAGAAGATGTACCAATTTCCGAAGCCACTGAAGGGCAAGAATCCATTGAAGCTAAGGAAGAAGTGCAGGGCGAAGAAAAAAAGGTTGGTATTGTTCCTGATGCAGACAGTACTGTGGTTCAAGAGAACAATGATACCACCATCCAACAAGATGCCAATGACACCACTGCTGATGATAACACCGTTAATGAGTCCATGATGGGTGCAACTACAAGCCCTACTTCAGCCCAAACGCTAGAAGAAAAGTAGAAAAAGCCATTGATTGTAAATTTATATAATAAGTTGTCGTTTTACTTATGTTTTCCAAATGAACGTTTGGAATTGTCCAAAATTTTATAATACATCATGATCTAAATCTTCCTTCGGCCGCTGCTCTAGCTAACCGTTCAGTAGATATGCTATGGGCAAGTTTTTCTCGTTGATCCAATCTCCTACTGACAAACGATTTTTCGTCTCTAATCAAAAGCAACCTCAAGATCATGTCTTCAGCAGCAGTTTGGGCAGCAATTGGATCCGATCTTGCTTCAAGTTCGTCTTGTTTAGCCTGTTTTCTGGCTTTTGAGGTGGCATTGGCGGAAATGGTGTTATTTCGTGCCATGGTTCCAGCCCGACTTAAGCTTCGAGGAATGGTTTTGCCATTTATTTTCACATTATCAAAATCAAGGGTGTTGGAAAAGTTTGCAACCCCCGGGGAGTCGAAGTTGTTCCTGTCTCTCAAGTGTTTGATAAAAGCAGGTGAAAGTCTTTCCACTTCTTGTTTCAAATATTCCACGTCCCTATCGTAATAAACCGGTAAAAGCAACAACGCCTGGTAGTTTTCATTCTTCAAGTCTTTCACTGGTGGACCATTACCGTCATTATGAAAGAAATCAAAGCACAAAAAATTAAGCCATGAAAACACCGTCTCTAACTCATTACTAGTCAACAGTTTGCCAAATCCACTGATACCAATGGAATTCGTTACATTAGCAACAGCAGAACTAACGGCACTTTGCCAACCACCAGACGGCATGGAGCCTTTTGTCACATTGTTGTTGCTCAATTTAGACCCCATGCTGGACAAATGGAATGTTTTAGCAGTGACTAATCGGGGAAGTAACAACAGATCAGCACTTGCCACCACCACCAGCCAGGCAGCTATCATGACCCTGAGTAACAAATCTTTGGTTAAGAATTCAGCAAGAACTTGCAAATTGGAGTTCAAGTAATTGTATAAGGGCATCATGGCATCATCCATTTGGTCCTGTGTAGGCTTTATATGACCGTTGTTTCCACAAATAGACTTCAAGTTAGTTCGGGAGAAACATAAATTAATAAATCGAGAGAACTTTTCAACAATTAGCTTGACACATCTTTCTTGTGTTCTCATCAAGGCTCTATGAGCTCTCCCCATAACAAAGATGGAATCAGCCCGTTCACTTTCCACTGCAACCTCAAGAAGTAATCTTCCTTGAGAATCCAAATCAAGAATGATTTCTTGTGGAATTCCATCATGTTTGAACCTTCTAGGATCCAATTGAACAATAGCTCTCCCACAAATAGAGTGTGTCCCCATCTTTTCATCCCAAACAGTTACCGATAATGTTAAAGAAGCGGTTGGCTTTAAAGTGAACTCAAATTCTTCATCCCACTCGGGGTTGGGATTATGGTTGATGGTTCTGGTTTTCCCTATAGTTTTCTTGGCCATTGTATCCGTTAACATGGTATATGGTCTGATATTGGAGTTGGCAGAAGGACTAGAGGCTCTGGAACCCAAATTTTCCGCCTTCACTACTCTCAAAGAGAAAACATGGCTGGTGAAGATGCTTTTGGAGTTGGTCTCATAAGAAGCAACAGTTCTCAGAATCAATTCAGGGTCTAACACATCTTCAAGTTGAGATAATTGTTGCAGCATGGCTGCTAAGTTGTTGAGAGCAACACAAGTTTCGGATCGAAAATTATATGGCTCTTCTGTTTCAATTCTGCTACCGGATATTTGCATATCGTTGACGACCTTTTTCATTTCATCGAACCAGCCTCCACTTTTACGTTTGTCAAGGGTTGGGGCCTGGCTTAACAAAAGTAATTTCTTCTGTTCCTCTTCATTTAATTCAAACATTATCTTCTCGGTGACACATGAGGAGTATTTCAACACTCCATCGGAAATGCTTTTCAACAATGCAGTGTAGATTTTGGCCAATTGGTATTCATTAGGCCAGTTCATCTGTTCCAAGATTTTCAAGTATTCCTTCACCAAAGTAAAGATATCTAAAACCGAGGTACTGTATTTCTTGTCATCATTATCCACATCAATAGGCTGGAAGTTATCACTTTCGAGAGCCCTGTCAATGATGCTTGAGATCTTTTCACCACTTTCATCAACCCATTCATTCATGTACGGGAAAAAGAATTTCTCCAAGTCAAATTTGAAAGAACCCGTGGGACTAACTTGGTTGTATATGTTCCTTATTTCAAACAAGGATTTGTAGGCTTCCAATGCATCACCATAAGGGATATATACATTTTTCTTCTTGTTGTAAGCCTCGATATGTCTTAGAATATTTTTGGAATCAATAGCAAACATTGACGTGACCACGGTAGCCACTGTTTTTGACACGTCCAAGAACCCCAAAAGCGGGTTTTTGTACCTTTTTTGAAGATTCCGGATATCCATAACGATGCTGTCGGAGATATCAAGAACATGTACAATACTAAGGGTATCGTCTCGAGGTAAATTTGATAACAATTCTGCGTATCTTACTTCTGCTGTTTTCAATAATGTCCTTGAGAGTCGCTTCTCCCATTTCTTCACAAGTCCCATTTCCTCCACTTTGAAGAATAGTTCGTCACCCTCAATATACTCTCCGAGTAGCTGTAAAACTGGTCCAAACTTGGGTTTGGCAATTTTGCTGAAAATCATCCCCACCGATTCTTTCATGGAGTACATTACGCAATTGTACGAGTAAGACAAGTTCTTGGCCCATTCTTCTCGGTCCTTGGAACTCCAGGACATCCTTTCAGACGCCGAAAGTTTTCCTTGCTCTTCTAAAATGAATTTGATGTACTGAAACAATAAAGTTGAGTTTGCAACGTCAGCAGGAGAAAGATCTTTGGGATCTCGAGAAAAGAGATTATCTTTGAGAATGCATGATAGATGTCCGGCTGTGTATAGACAAACAGCTTTGGTGGGGTGATCGATTCTCCAGAACCTTGCTGCCAAATGCATTAAATTTGCTGCTTGTTTCAGTATTATGGGAGCAGCGGTATCAAGTTCTCTTTCTTTAGCTTGCATTTCCAAGCACAATTTGGCTAGCACTACAAAGTACAGTCTTGTGGACTTACTGGGGGGGAGAATATAGAAATCATCGCCCGATGGTAGTTTGGGAATTTGAAGCAATTTCATGGCTGAAGGCACCGGGTATTTCTTCAAAAGCAAGTCACAATTGGTATGTTCTCTTTCTTTCCATTGCAGATAAGCACGGGGTGTAGTAAAGGAATTGGGGACAAACTGGCCAAGATCTTTATCCAAGTAGAACAAAATCTGGTTCAAATCTTGATGGAGCGTTTTCTCTTGTACCAAATCTTTCAATTTAAAGATATCCTGTTGCATCTGCGTCGTGTTGACACCAAACAAGGATTCTACTAGTTGAACCATGCTGGAATCCAAATCTGTTATCTTATATGTGGGTTTGTTGTACCTGACGTTAGTGGTAATCGAATTTGTCCCCTTCGCTGGAACCGACTTTTTGGGGTTCAAGGACTCTTTGTGTTCATTAAGTTTGGAGACAATCAAGTCCCGGTTTTTCTCTTTGTCCACTAGACCAATTAAAATCGATACAAACGTATTTGCTTGCTTGAAAACAATGGTACTAATTTCCGACACTTGAAACGACCCTAGCTTCGTTACCTCTTTATTGGCCGACGCAACAAACCTCATTAGCAAATAATCCGGCGTGTTATTGGCCCGCAACTCGGCCTTGACTTTAGGGTCCAACAATTCGCTGTAGAATCTCAATAAAGATCGTCTTGTGTTATCATCAATGTCTCGGCCCTTTTTCTTCATGGCTATGAGATTAAGGTGCTTTTCCAAGCTCACGAAGAAGGTTCCGGAGAGTTTGGCATCTGCACCGGAGTCCAATCCATATATCCTGGAATTTCTGTTTTTTTTGGGGGAACTGACAGTGGTAAGTGGTGTATCAGATTCGTCTATTATGGGAGTTTTGAAACGAGCTTCGGTAATATATTCTAGCACCAAAAGCTTCAAAAGACTTTTATAGAGGTGGTTATGGTCGATATTGTAGACATCGGCACTTAGTAGTGTGGTGGACGACAAACTGTCGGTTCGGGATCCATTCATGCAAAAAGCTTGTGATCACTGTTTTCGAGTTGGATTTTTTCGTGTATCATAAACAGTAATTCACAGTAATTCACAATTTCGGCGCGGTAATTTTGGCAGTGATCTAGACAGTAATTTTGACACAATTGGTAATTCGAGACTATTCGAGACTTACTTACTACTATACAGTCACTCCTCTTCACTGTCGGGCACCACGAGCGGCTGGATAGTCTGTGAAGAAGCAGACACATCATCGTCTTTAAATATATGGTGGGTGAGATCTTTCTGCATGCCAAAAGCATCGACCCGTTTTTTTTTGAACAACTTCTCTAGTTTTTCATCACATATTATGTGTCGTCTATTACTGGGGTCCTGTAGGTTGTTAGACTTGATGTAGACCCAAAGAAGTTTGACGATCTGGGCACGACTCTCTCTTTCCACTCCTATGATGTCATAGAGCTCATTGGAGGCTCTCACAGGTACGCCAAAGGCATTCTTTCGAGGCTGGCCCTCTTTGGCCTCTTTCTGGGCTTTCTTCACCTTTTTTTTGGCTTGTATTGGGGCTTGTTTGGCGTGTCTTCTTCCGGGCTCTTTCAGAAGTTGTAGGGCCAAAAGGGCATCTTTTTTAATCATTTCTTCTCGTTTTTGTTGTTCCGATTTGGCATCCTTCGATGGGGCCTCTTGTTGCAAGGCCATATGGTGGTACCGCTTGAGAATCACCTCGTTAACATCAGCCTACCCGTTAGTATAAAAAGCGGCAATTGCGTAGTCTAAACGTACCTTATGCTCCAGTAAATTTATAGAGAATAGTTCTTGGAGGGCTCCTCTAATTTTTTTCACTGACACCTTTTCTAAGTCTGCTACGCTTAATATTGCCTACACCAGTTAGTAAATGATTTTGAACCGTTAAGTAATCAACATACGTCAATTGTTGGTATGTATTCATCAGGTTTGTATTCGGCCATGATAAACTTAAGGATTTTTATCACAGCTGCGAAAGAGTTTTTTCCATGTTCATTAACTATACACTGCAAAGTCATTATTATTGGTTTCTTAAGTTCCGTTTGTGTTGTAATTCATTCTTTTTAACCAATTTTTTTCTCTCGGCTCTTTTTAAGGTTCTAGGGTCAATCAATTCATCGGGAGTATTTTTAACCTTGTCATCCACTTCCACCAACCACTGGTCGTCAATATCCTTATTCTTTCCTTTATAACCCCATTTAGGAACCCATTCTCCACTGGCCTCATCATACACCATTTTTCCGTCCTTGGCCTTAGATCTGATTCCCTTTTCTGCCGCAAACTTCTGCCATTTCGTCATGGGCTTTTCTTTAGGTATGCTCTTTTCTCTGGGTAATTCCGTGGTGGGGTCTGGCAATTGAATCAACGTCATGGTGGAGTCTTGGCCGGTGGAGGACCCGTGAGTGTCAGTGGTGGTTTTCACGGGTAACGACAAGATTTGATTTATCAAAAGTTGAGCATTGTCTCGGGTGACAGCCGTCAAGTATTTTTCTTGCTCATCGGAGTTTAATTTGGCGTTTTCAAGAGGGTTTGGATCAAATGTAGCCAAGTTTCCCAAATCGTATGTATTTGGAATGGGCTTATCCACTGTGATTTTCTGGTATTCTTTATTTGACATGATGATGGTTTTAGATAAAATTGGAAAAAAAATTTGGGATGAGATGCGAAGTGTTTGTACAGGATTTTCACCGATTTTGAATAGTGCTATTCCAAATCCAAATAGATACCAATGTCATCACCGCTAACGTGCTCCCGGCAAGAATAAGTCGGTTGTAACTTTCATCGTTGTTTTCGGGATCTCTATCCATACCAGCGGTGGCGGACCTGGGGGTCGTGGCCGCGTCAACTATTTGGATAAAAAGTTCGTTTAATGAAGTGGCCCAGTTTGACGAAATGTGTAGTGGCGAGTCAACAAAAAGGTCTCTGGTGAAATTCTCTGGTTGAATATCGGCTCGTTGTTGTTGTTTATCCAAATCCGCTTTCAATGCGGCGAAAACACAGGGTATTTGGTCCAAAGTGTCGCCGTATTTGGTTCTTAAATTTACCAAGTACTGAAACGAATCGGGATCGGATGAATCGTAGGTATAACAGATAACATCACATTGGTCCAACCGACTCTTATTCTCAAGAATGGCTTGCTCAAGCTCTCCCAATTCCTCGAGAATCAAATAGCATTGTTTTCCTCCCCGGAGTTCGATATCTTTAGCACATATTCTTGGTTGAATTGTGGGAGTGTAGACGTCACTGTAGTTACCCTTTAAAAACAGTTCAAGTAGCGACGATTTGCCGGATTTGGGAGCCCCCACAATGAAGCAATTGAACACATTTCGGTCGTAAACTGGCTGTCGGTACACCTTATTTTGTCTTTTTCTTCTTTTCCGAGGCTTTGTGATCTTTAGGGCCTGGGTACTGCCTTCATCAAACCCAAGATACGCAAGGTACTCGAGGGTAGTGCGGTAGTCAAGGAAGGTGGTCAAATTCCATTGGGCTAGCCACCCTTGGAGTGTGACGTAGCCTGATTCATTGCACACTATGGAAGATGGGAATTGACACTCACACCACAATTTGGGGATTCCGGGGGTCGGGTAGAACAAGTGGTTGAGCTCCTGCTCACTCAATCCGCCATCGTTATCCTTGTCAAATTTAACAAAAAGATCAACCATAAATCGGTAACCAGTGGGACTAAGCTCCACCGTGGAATCTGGATTGATATCTATTTTGGGGAAGACAAATTTGTCATTCAAAGAAAGGGAGTTTGTGTAGTTGAAGGCCCGTAGTATTCCCCAGATAGTTTCGTGTCTACCACTTTCAGCGTAGAGTTTATTCAAAAGTATAAATCCGTCCTCTGACACTCCGTTGTCTTCAGTAAGTAGTCTTTTGTGGAGGGTAGAAAGGATGTTGTCATACTCATCGCGAGTAGTGTGCTTGTCGAAAGCCTTCATATGTAACACCCTGAGCTCTTCGAAGTTTAAATATCCGTCAAGGTCTTTGTCACTCAAAAAGAACACTCTTTTCAAGGCTGCCACAGCCGCCGCCTTCAAATTACCTTCTTTGGAGTCGAAAATTGGCGATATGGGATGCGTCACGGCCCTTTGACACAAATAGAACACATCCACCACATTTGTGTTGGTTTTAGCACTACATCTCATACAGGCCTCTATTTCCTTAAACTCGTTCAACAACGGGAGAAACTCGTCCGAATCTTGGGCCTTATCCATTGGAGTAGTGTCGGATTTGTTGGCACACACCACCACCGGTAAATTGACCCCCAAAGACCTTAGCATCGGCATCCAGTGCAAAGATATTCTCTCGTACGTGTAGTGATCAGAATAAACCAACCAAATCACGTCACTTCTCTTCAATTCTTTCTGGAAGTTGACAGAATCGGAGGCTGCAGTATCAATAATCACCGTGGTATGGGGAATGTATTTCAGGACCTTTCTCTCGGTGATTGAAGGCGAGGTTTTGTAGCCGTTCTTGGTGGGAGAATTGGATACAAGTTCGATTAAACATTCGGAATAGTCTTCGTTGGAGATGGTTATGGGCGGGAGTTTTTTCTGGATATTCGGGAGGTATTCGCCCTTGACCAACGTGGATATAAGCGTTGATTTCCCCACATTATCGTCGCCAATTACAATGACTCTGACAGTTTCTTGTGACATGTAGAAAAAAGTGCGACAAAACACCAATTAAACATCACTTATTAATAACAGTTTGGCATGATGAGATCGATGTTTAGTACGTCTACGAGGCTAGGACTGGCCATGAGAAGGACTCTGGGAGTGCCGGGGTTGAGACAGAAAGTTGGGGTAAGCACGCGTTTCTATTCGGTGTCGATGGATGAGTATGAATCGAAGATCTACGAGATTTTGAAGCACGAATTTCTGCCCAAGAGCTTGGAGGTGAAAGATGTTTCGGGGGGATGCGGATCGATGTTTGCGATCTTGGTGGAAAGTGAGAGGTTCAAGGGGGTGTCGATGATCAAGCAGCATCGGTTGGTGAATGAGGTGTTGAAGGACGAGATCGCTAAATGGCACGGATTGCAGTTGCGGACCAAGTCTGTAGGGTAAGAGTGTGGTAGGAGGAGTATTGGCCTGAGTGGGCCTGGGAGGGCCTTCTTTTTATTGCTTGTAAATATACGATATCTGAGGTGAAGGGTGACGAAAATGTAATAACTGAAACAGGGCAGATGAATGCCAGATGAGTGAACTACAAAGTGTGAAATACAGAGTGTGAAATACAGGAGTGTGAACTACAATGTGAAATACAGGAGTGTGAAACACAATAAGGTGTCTTATTGAAGTATATACCTTCTACTCGATAATCTCTACTATCTTCTCTTCTCCTGCTAACCCTCTTCTCTTCTGTTCATTCTTTAATCTGTTTAATTTCTTCTCTTCTGTTCATTCTCAAATCTGATAATTTCTTCTCTTCTGTTCATTCTCTAATCTGTTAATTTCTTCTCTTCTGTTGATCCTCTCATCTATTCAATAACCTCTTCCTTCTCTTCAATTATCTCCTCTTTGATCTCTTCAATGTACTCCGCCTGTACCTCGTTAACATCCGATGTAGTAGTCACATGCTTGGCCCTATATGCCTTCCATTCTTCTAATTGACTACGACGCAACATAATTGCTTCTCTAGTAGCTGCATCCGCTTCCATAGCATCGGCTTCATCAAATTGAGCACTGTACTCCCTTAAATTCTTTCTGACCCTCTTTCTGTCAGCAGCACTTAACAACAGAGCTGGTCTGGGTCTCCAAATAAATTCCTTAAATTGGTCAAGAGTATCATCTCTTAACATAAGACCAGTGAATTCAAATAACTTGTATCCGTTTTCAATAGTGTGAATCCAAGACGAAGACCAAGCGGCAACAAATCTTCCGGATGGGTCCCATGAAAGGTTAGTCATACCGGCATACTTTTCGGCCTTTAATAATTTGACGTTATTCTTGGATTTTGGCCCTTGTTTAGGCTTATCTCCTTGTTTGGGTTTATCCTCTTCAAAATCACAGTCGTAAAATTCAATTTCTCCGTTAGACTTACCAATAGTAGCAATAACAGCATATCTTCCCTTTGGACTCCAGAAAATAGTATTGGAGTACTTCTTTTCCACCTGATCAAAAACCTTGTAGGCAGAAGAAGTCACCGAACCCTTAGATTGGGATTCGGGAGCATAGAAGGAAATAGTGTTCTTAGGAATCGAAGGATTATCGTTCCCATCATCTAATCTGGAAATGGTAATGAATCTTTCGGATTTAGGTTCCCATGAGAAGTTGACCACCACGTCCTTCATTTCCACCTTTTCAACTGGAATGTCCTTTTCAGTAGTCTTGAAAAATTCCAATGCTGAAAATACAGTCTTACCAGACTTGGTGTGACGGTCCACTTTAACACACAAAAACTTACTTTCGTCGTGCCAGTGCATTTTACAGTCACTGACCTGGAACAAGTTGATGGTTCTTAACACTTGAGTGGAAGGCACTTGCATTAAAGCGACTCTGGCAGTTTGATTGGATCTTTCAGGGGTCCAGTACGACAATACGTGTTCTCCTGTCTCGGATTTGGAGTTAGCAAGGTGGACACCCGATGGAGCCCATTCGAAATCAACAATAGACTCAACTTCAACTAATTTTTTGTTCAATAATTGGAACGAAGGGGTTTCATAGATAGCTAAGGCGTTTGGACCTTGACGAGCACAGTATTTATCGTCAAAGGACCACTTGACCAAAGGCCAAGGCATTTCCTTTTGTCCTTCCAAGTGAGGTGGTAAAGCAAAGGTTCTAGCGGGCTCATGGGTTTTCAAGTCCCAAATAACCAATTTATGACCAAAACTTTCTTCCGTGAATGGGAACGATTCTTTTTCGGCAGCAGTTTCGGGAGCACTGATGGCTACCGGTGACAAGGTCACCAAATAGTTTTCATTAGGAGAAAAATCAATCAAACGCACCTGATTATGGATGTATTTGTTCAATCTTTCAAAATTAGCACCACCCCAAGATTGCACTCCTTGTGGATGAATGGAGAACAAAAGGGTACCTTTGGGGGAGAACTTGGCGTACTTGGAGGTGAAGCCCTTTCTTGGTTCCACCACTGGTTCCGGGTCGTTTTTCTTTTTGTTCCAAAAAACACCAACGGTTTCAGAGTTATGTAATAACATCTGATCTTTTCCTTGTTCATCCTGTAAGAAAGACTTCAAGTATCCGTGTTCTTGGAATGGGGGGAAAGCAGGTTCTTGGAATTGTTCGGGAACATTACCTTCAACTCCATATTTTTCCACATCGCTCAAACTGTTGACTAATAATCGGTGCTTTTTATCTAATTGTTTACCATTCAATTGTCTGATGGCTTTTTTGGCCAGTTCCGCCTGTTTGAATTGAGCAAACAAGTACCCTTTGGTCTTCCCGTCTTCAATGGGCATGTGGAACCCGTCAGCGCCTTTTTCTAACTCACCGTAGGCGCTCAATAACTTTTTTAACACTTTGGATAATACAGGTACTTTATCTTCGGTGGTGACAGGGGTACCATCAATAACGATGTAGTTGTCCAAGCCAAATTCGTGGTTGACGTCAAACTGAGCCTCTAAGTCTGAGTAGTCGATATCGTCCAAACGGACCTCTTTTTCGAGATCTTCGTAGGTTACAGTGGACATTGTGATCTTGATAATGAAAAATTTTCACTTTTATTTGGAACAAAAAAAATGCGAAGGTAGTTGTTTATTGTACACAGTATATTAGGGAGAATGGGAGTATTGGTTGTCGATGCTATTGGTGAGCAAACGACTTTATAAGGAACATGGCCTTTATTGGTTTTGAGGGAAACTTCTTCTCTCAGAAATCATGTAATTCATAGCAATATGGGTTGTAAGTGCTTCATGGAGTCTTCAATACTCTCATGATAATCGGACCAGCTTGAAGCATACTGATGATTATATAAGCATCATAGGTTTCAAAATATCATGGGTCAAAGGGCTTTGAAAACGGGTAGCGACTATGTTTCTTTTGTTCTGAGCAAGCGGAATGAAGTACGATACCACTTTATAAGCATATTTAAACTTCAGCATCAAGCATCCTTTAGCTTATTTTAGCACACTTGGCACACCATGAGTTCACTCCAAAGTAGTAGCTCGCAACCCAGGAAATCCAACCCTTTGAATTGTTCACTTTCACCACAAGTGAAGCTATGAGACATCCCAAAACGGAAATGTGCAGCTTCGCAAAATTGATATAACAATGCACGCGACCCGTTCCAAAGCTCACCCTATAGCTCTATAACATTTACTGGAACGCCTGGACTCACTGGGACCGAAGCCGGGCATTCTCTTCCTCAAGCTCTTTGAGCCGGGCCTCGGCCTCTGCATTCTCATAAACACGGGCCTCTCTTTCCGCTTTCCATCGACTAGTCAACTCTTCAATACGTAGCTTTGCCCGCGGCGACAGTCCCACTTCAAGATCCACACTAGAGCTGCGACTGGAACTATGCACCAGTGTTTCAAACAGCCGCGACATCTCCTCGTTGGCACGGTTCAATTCATCAATCCGTTGATGAAGTTTGTTGACATACTCCGACAGCCGAGAGGTGCCTTCACTCTCCTTGAGAAGAAGCTTCACGTGATCATTGACAATGACGTCCACGGCCCTGCCAAAGTAGTCAAACACCAGCTTGTGGTACTTTTTAATTGTTGCCATATCAGTCAAGTCGACATCTTGCAAGTCCCCGGAAGATGGAACAAACACCCTGGCCAAATAGTCCACTTTGCGGGTTGGCTCCTTCAAGGACGCATCATCAGCAATCTTGTTAAAGGATTTGAGGAGCTTTTGGAATTCAAAGGTGTCCAATTGAAGAAACTCTGCCATCTGGTACTCAAGAATATTGATTTTCTTGGTGATACTGGAGGCATCATTGATGCTACTGTGGGATTCCGACACCGTAAGATCTGTTACTTTGTCTGTGAGGTTCTGGATAGTGGTTTGAAGGGCGATTTTGTCGTTGGTGACCGATTCCACTTGGTAAGTTAGCCTGATTTTCTCTGCCTTCAAAATCCGCTGTCTTTCCACCGCTATGTTTAGTTCCTGTTGCATCTTCTCTAACACCACCTTCTCGGCTTTGAGGGAAGTCGACTGCTGTTTAGTGACTTGCAACTGATTGGTCAAAGAGGAAATGGTGCTGGAGGAGTCTTCCTTTAACTTGACGTAATTGGAATGAAGGTCGTTGAGGTCTTGTTGGAGCTTGTTGAAGTCTCTGTGCGATTGAAGGAGTTCCTCATTGAGCTCAGAAACGTTTTGATTATGGTTGTGTCGATGGCTAAGCGACTGAATGTCTCGCACCTCGGTTTGAAGATGATCAATGACTTGTTGATATTCCTCAAATTTCTTATTCATTGAAGAATTCAAAAGCGAAAGTCGTTGATTTTCGTGCTTGAGGTGCTCTAACTCCCGAGAATTCGACATGTTGATGGTCTGGTCTAGTATATCAGTGATATTCTCAAGGCTTTGCTTCATCATGGTATTATTGGCCCGAAGCTGCTCTGACAGTTCCACCTCCATATTAAGCTCCTGTTTCATTTTATCCATAACCTGGTTTTGCCCGGCAAACTCATTCCGTAGCTGTTCCAAGGTCGCCATGAGCTGGTGTATAGTTTTAATGTAATTATTGATTTGAAATTGCTTCTCGCGGTCCACCACCGTGATGGAACCAGATGAGTGGGAGCTGTTGCCATCTAAATCCAAAGACCTTACGGCGTTGGTTTTTTTCCCCAATTCATTTCGTACTGTCCCCAATTTCACCTCGAGAGTGGAATCAAGACACCTCATTAGTGCCCTTTGACTGGAAACCTCAATGTGGGGATCCGCCAAAAGAATTTGAACTATCCCGTCAACCGTCGGCACGCACACCTGTATGGTCTTGTTCAAGTCATTTATACTGGCGTCCTTATCTTGTAGACGCTTTTGGAACAGTTCAAGGTTCGTGTATAAGTCCTCGTTGAGTTGGAAGATTTCATCGTAACTAGACGACAAACTTCGGTAATCGGCCTTCAACTTTGTGTATGCTTCGAATTCCATGACTTTTTGTTTCGAGCCTTCGTTGTTGCCAGAACTGTAATGACTGGTGATCTCTTTCATTGGAGACATGTTATCTCTAAATTGGGTCAATTCTTTCACATCCAACCCATTATCTTCCTCAATGAGCTTCAGAAGAAACTGCTTGAAGAACCGGAGCTGCATCTTGTAGCTGGCCAATTGCTGGTTCAACTCGTTTATTTTCACGGCGCTGGAGGACGAGTCTCCGATAGTATTGATTTTACCATCAACACCAAACTTTAGTGGTGCTACTGGTGGTAGAGCCAAGGGCACTGGCGCCGGTGAAAAAGCAGACGACCTCATTTTCCTCCAGGGAGAACTTGTGTCGGAGTTTTTTCGAGGCAACTGGTGCTTGTTGGATGAGTCGTGACGATCCAAATCAATATCATGGTGGAATTGTTCTTGTGTCTGTTCAGCCTTCGACGTGTCCATAGTGTACTCCGTCGGGTCATCCTGTTGCGATGCAAGACTGTTTAAACTCCTGGTGCTGATGCGCATGTCTGCCAAGGTGCTTTTTAAACTGGCTATACTTCTTTCCATCTCGTCTGCGTGGTATGTGAAATCGGGAGTTGTAGCACGAGGTAGGTGGCCAGAGTCCGAGGGTATAGCGGTGCCGGCAGTGAGAGGACTGGATGCTCTACTGGACGTGAACAGCTCGGAATCGGCCCTAGAAACGGGATTGTCCTGGTGGTGTGGTATATTCGATGAGAAGACATTCTCATGTAAAATGGAATTTTTTGGCGGTGAAAGCCGTGGCAAGTCGTCTTCCAGAAACGATGACATGACCACAGGTATCTAGAAGTGGAGGGGAACGATTTTGTACCAAGAAACCTGTAGAATGGGTGGTAAACGTGAAGTGTATTTAATGAATGTGGTAAATATAAACATTCGCGTTAGACGAAAATAAATAATTTATAGATCTGAAGGTTGTGAGTCTTGTATAGAGATTTCCAAATTAGTTAAGATTTCTAAAGCTAGACTAAGAGGCCATTTCCGTATCTTCGTCGTCCTCGTCGTCCTCTTCTTCCGCCAAGGTAATGGCTTCTTGTAACAAAGTATCAGGGATAAACTCGTGTCTGCCACCAGTTTCCTCTGTGGAGCACCACGAAATCTCCAATTCATAGTCTTTATCTTTGTTATCTTCATGGGCTTGGTGGATTATCTTGGCAGCCACTTTGATGGCATCTCTGACGGTCAAATCTTCGTATTTCAATTTTTCCAATTCAGATTTGGCCGTCTGTCTACCTTTACCGGTGGCAGCTCCAGTATAACCCCAACAAGTGCCACTGGGCTCAATCATGTACAAATGAGGCCCCTTGGAATCCACACCGCCAACAATACCCACAATGCCAAACGGTCTCACGGAGTTGTAACAGGTGTAGTTTTGCACGTATATCCCCAATCTGTCCATCAAATGAGGAACTGAGATGGCGGTTTTATATATGGATTTGAACGACTTGGCTTCGTCTCTTCCTCTGTTGACAAGATGACGGCCGTCGGGCAAAAGCCCCGAGTATGCCACCCCGATGTGCCTATCAATTGTTTGGATTCTTCTGTTTTTGCCGGGCACCAATAACTTGGAGTTTATGATTTTTTCCACTGCCAACACTATTCCATCTTTACACTTTATTCCGATGGACGTGCCGCCGTTCTCCACTGCCTTCATGGCGTATTCCACCTGGAAGTTTCTTCCGTCTGCATCCGTTAGTATTTACCTTGTGATTAGGCCTGGAAAATGATACATACCTGGTGAAAAAACACTATTCGATAAATCGTAACCTGTTCCTATCGAAGTCTAAACGTTAGTAAGGTTCTGTGTTGTTTGGTTCTGTGAACGGGGTGCTTCTGGGAGCCGTCCCCCGTCGTGCGTCTCCACGCCAATTGACGTACCATTGTCAGTCAATGTTAATAACTATAATTTTATCGCCACTGAAAAGCGCGAAAATATATGGTGGTAAAAATATGGCAGTAGTGCTAACATGGCCCATATTGGGCATACTCGTATGTGTGACAGCACCGATGTGCGAAAGCTCTACTAACCCGTGTAGATTCCGTGTTTTTTGATTTCGGTTTTGGGGTACGGGTCCCATTTTTTAGTGTTTAGGCATCACATGGACACAAATACCCAATTGGCTTTTGAAGCGTCGCTAACTATGGTGTGGGTATCGTACGTGTTGGCGATTTTCACAGATCCCGGCACGTCGCCGGCGTCGTTTGTGCCCAGTGCCGGCGAATGGCGCCGCTGGTGTAAGAAATGCAAAGGATACAAGCCCGAAAGAGCCCATCATTGCAAAAGCTGCAATAAATGTGTGTTGAAGATGGACCACCATTGTCCCTGGACTTATAACTGCGTGGGACACAACAACATGCCGCATTTCATGCGGTTTTTGTTCTGGGTGATAGTGAATACGGCGTATGTGATGGTGAAGTTGTGGCTGCGGGGCGTGGAGTTGTACCACGACCGTAACCTTCCTGCTTATTTGGTAGACAAGAAGGAGTTGGCGGCGGTGATTGTGCTTTTGCCGCTCGATGTGTTGGTGCTTACATCCCTTGTCATCTTGTACATCCGGGAGATTGGCAACTGGATCATGAGAGGCATGACCCAGATCGAGGTGTGGGAATGGGAGAGAATAGATTCTCAGTTCTATACCGAGAGAATTTGGTTGCAAATTCGAAAAAACTATAGCCAGTTGCATGGCCACGAAATGCCGGTGTTGACATCGTGGAACAACAATTCCCGGTTTCATAGGGACGAGTCTGAAGTAGAGGATTCTGTTGTGCCGCAAAACTTCACCATTGATGATTTATTGTTTCCGTACGATCTTGGCATCTGGGGGAATATTGTGCAGGCGTTCAACTACCCATGGATGTGGCTCGTTCCTTGGGGAAGCAGTAGAGGTGACGGATACCGGTTTGAAAAGAATGAGTTTGCGGTGGACGACCAGATGGGGTTGCCTTGGCCACCCGATGGGGGACACCAGGAATTTGAGGCGGATCCGGAGGTGGATTTGGATACTTTGGACCCGGTGGAGTTTCGAAATATGAAGAGGCTCCGGAAGAGGTTAGATCCTCGGTCTCGAATGGACCGTCGGGACTGGGTGAATGGATTGGGGGAGAAGTTGGGAGATTTCGGGGTGGATTTGGAGGCGGAGGACGATGATGAGTTGGTGGGGAGCTGATGGCTTGAGGAAAGAATAGAAAAGAGCTTGATTGAGAAGAGAAGGAAAGAGCTGAGAATACACCGTGTACCCAGAAAGAAAGAAAGGACACCCTGAAATGCAAGTACCGAAGTACTTAGAAATAAAACAAGAAAAAAGGTTCACAAAAACTCAACCCTCGTACACTCTTCATTATCATAAATACATATCCTTGAATTTGAATGTTTTGGTGCTCGGATAATACTCCATGTAATTGATCTTATTATCCTTGAAAAAACCGCTTACATTCACGACCCTGCAGGCACTATAACTAAGTTCAAAATTGTCAAACTTTGACTCGTTCAACACCAATACCGTTGGCGAAGGCTCGATTCTTAAACTATAATCATAGATTGGATTCACAAGTTTCAAATCTTTGGAAAAAGGTTGAAGACTCGCCTGATCTAATAACGTTCTCACTAATCGTTTTGCTTGTTTCAACTTCATTGGAATATTATCACCATTCTCGCTTATCAAATCATTCGACGCATCGAAATCACTGTTCAATATAATGTCGTTTCTCTTGAACTTGCTTATCAAGTCGTCTTTAAGAATCACCAACTCTTGGGTTAAGTAACTGAGCCGCACCGGGTTCCACCCTAAAGTCAAATGACCTTTGGGCAAAAGCCTTTCCAACCTACTCAAAAACACTGAAGGAATGGACGATTGCGGTAAATAATTCAAGTTGGAGGATCCTAAGGAGTATGTGGATTGCCACGGATCATTGGCCCCGGGGATGAGAATGAAATGCACTTTTTTAACCACGTTGGGGAATTCGCCAATCAAGTTGGCAAGACTGTTGAAATTGCTCTTGTACATTTCACTGTTAGAAATAGTGGAATTGGAACTCTGAGATGAATTGATAGGCTTGGAAGTAAAGGACCCTGTAAGCACCAACGACACCACGGTGACATTGTCGTCATCCAAGTCGACCTCGAGCCCGTTGAACAACTTTCTCAACCCTTTCATCACCTTTAACTCATCAAGAAAGAGATCAGACCCCAAAATGACAAATTTGTTGTCGTGCAACAGTTTTTCTAATCGAACCAACTTCCTCTTGAATTCCCGGGTGATCTTAGAAATATGATTCAAACTATTCAAGTTTTCTTTATTGATATTCAAAAAGTCCACTTGACCGTAATGTTCAAGGGTGGCCTCCCGTCTTTCTGCTGGGGGATGACCCATATGGGACACCACAAACACCCCGTTATTGGAGTGTTCGTTGAATTGGGAATATACCCCTTCCACCGTTACAAACATCCCCTCGTTATAGAAAGCATCATCGATCTTTTCTGCCTGGTCAAAGGTCACCTCTATCGAATCAGTGGAATCTTCAATGACATAGTGACCTTTAAAATTTTTCGATAATAATCCAAACAAGATGAAGTGGTTTCGGTGTTTTCCAATGATGTTTTTGACGAGAGTGATCTCCTTAGTATGCTTTTTGGCCTTTATATTCGAAATGCTCTGATAACTCGTGGTTTGGAACACTTCATTCCTAGACAATCTGTCCTTGATCAAACTATACCGACTGTTGAAATAATCCACGTTGGCACCCAAAAAATTCGAGAGCCGGCTGGCGGGCTGGAGGTGAAATTGTTTCCTCTGCTTGTCGAACTTGTAATTAGGTTGGTCGATGGGATTGATCACTTTATAGTAATCTTGCCATTTAAGCTCTTCTTCATCAACGGTCATATTCTCCTTATTTTCCTCGCTCTTGTGGCGAGCCACCTGCTCCTCGTTGTTCATGTGCTTAATGAGCTCCTTCAACCCTTCGCCATCAATAAACAAGCCCTTATCAAGGGTTTTCCATTGCTTTCCTATCTCTTCGAGATATAGCTGGGCCCCAGCACTTTTCCATTCAGATCCAAACTTGTGGCCCACCACTTCCGTTAGCACCTTCAAGGCCTCGGTCTGAATATTGAGACCATGCTTCTTTGACAATATGCGGTACGCCGTGGGCCGCAAGTTGGCGGGCTGTAGCTTGACCGGTAAATTAACTGTGTCCATGACGCGTAGATATGGTATTTTTTGGTGCGATTTTGGTCCTTTTATTTACGCGTAAGTTAGTACGATCAAGATTTTGTCAAGTGAACACAAAATGTTCAAGCACTTGTACCTTAGATGGTAGTTGAGGCTTAGAAAATGAATGATTTTGTTGGTGGGGGGCTTGATGGAGTTGCGGAGAAACTTTTTGGTGAGATCGAGGTACAATTTGTCCAAAATCAGCTTCAATTGGGCAATATTGTTGAATTCATACTGATGGCAGATTTCCGAGTTCAAACTGTAGCTGTTGATGAACTGGGCAAATTCTTCGAGTTTGTTGTTGATCTGGTCGCAGTAACGGATATGAATATTGGGGCATTCGACCAAATTGTGCTTGACGTAGTCATTTTGGAGATGGCTGAGCTTGAGTTTGTATGTTTTGGAGTTAATTTCGAGCTTGGCGGCGAGGAGGTCTTTGGAGTAGGCGGTGAGCTTCGTTTGGGAGGTTTGGAGGTTGTTTTGAGAAGTTCGGAGGTCGTCTTTTGTAGATTGGAGGTTGTTTTGGGAAGTTTGGAGGTTGTCTTGTAAAAGTTTGATCTCCGCTTCCAAAGCTATCCCAGACGTCTCTGCTTCTCTCAACAACAAACGCGTCTCACGGTTTTGTTGCGCCATGGACGCTATTTCCCGATTCACTTGTTGGAGTTGTAGTAAAAGATCCCGGTTCTCTTCTGTTAGAGAGGTGCTTCTGGTTTTCCACGATTCGTTCTCTGTTTTGAGCCGAAGCCGTTCTGATCTCGATACTTGGAGCTCCTTGGACATCTTTTTCAAGTGGTAGTTGGCGTCATCGACCTCATTCACGAGTCTCTTGACGTCCCATGTTCGGGATGTGAGTTCTTGCTGTAGTTTTTTCGCTTCGGCTGCTGTGTGTGTGTGTACAGGGATAGGTCTCTGTGTGTGTTGTGCAGGGATAGATCCGTGTGCCGGTGTCTGTGTCAAATGAGGAAGTTCTCGTGCCTCATACACATCAGGGTACAATTTCCCATTGTATGTTTTGTCACTCTTGTACACATCAGGGTACGGTTTGTGCTTGTAGCCATCAGTTTTGTTGTATTCGTATGTCTGCCCGTCACGCTCGTACTTCTGCCCGTCACGCTCGTACTTCTGCCCGTCATTCTCGTACTTATACGTATTGTACCCGTGATTCTGTACAGGCCTCTTGTATCCATTCCCGCTTACTCCTCTGCCTTCATACCTGACATTCTTGACACCTTTGCCTTTCCCGTATCCATCGAGTTGGATAGACCTTTGGAGCTCGTCCACATCGGTACCGTTCTCGTACCCACTGAGAGTGTACTGATTAAAAAAACTGCTTAGTTTGTTAAAGATACCTCGATTGGTGGTTTTGGGCTTAAGAATTCCCTGTCGACCCGCCATTGAAGTGATTAGATACAAATCAACGTCAAAAGCACCGTTGCGAACCTGTGATGATCTATCTGAATGGTTGTGAAGACCTGATTATTTTAATGATTTCGCATTTAACTGCAAAAGCAACTGGTGTTCGTGGTGTGAGAAATGTTAGTTAAGCGAAGAGGTGAACAAGTGAGAAGGCGACGGAAGAACCGTGAAAGAAACAGAATCAAAGAGAATCAAGAAACAGAATCAAAGAAACAATCAAGAAACAAGAAAACAGTGAAAAATCGAACAAAGTTCAGTAAACAACTAAACAAGTACCCTACTTGCTCATCGACGAAGCAGAACTCTCCACCGGTTCCTTCACCTCATCTACGCTTTGCAAGCCACGGTCCCTGATAAAAAGCGATGAAATCAAACAAACACCTATCAAAGGCGTCAACATGATGAAGAAATCCCTCAAGGCCGTCTCATACATGGAAATCACCACCAGATGCTGCGCCGGGGTCAATCCAGTAGTCTCAATGGTACTGTAAATGTGTGACTGCAAATAGGTGAGATAATCTGGTGGTAGAGTGCCGGATTGCTGCTGTTGGGATATTCCTTTTAGAAGACTGTTGCTTACAATGGCCGAACCAGCAGCTATTCCCACGGCCCCGCCAAAGGATCTCATGACGTTTCTGGTAGAGATAACCACGGCCCTATCCGCTTTTCGGGATTGTGCCTGACAAGCCACCATAGTCGGTTGGAATGTGAACCCAACCCCCATCCCCATCACCAATAAGATGAGAACGTTGACATAATCTTTGGTTTTGTGGTCCCAAATAATCAAGAGTCCATTGCCCAAACACCACATGGAATACCCGGCGATCACCACGTGAATATAATGCCCGGACCGGGTGATTATTTGGCCAGAAATAATGGAACCCAATGATTGCAGTAACACCAAAGGGATCAAGAAAATGGCGGCGTGGAGGGCGTTCTTTTGTTTGACAATGGTGAAATGGTACGGCATGTAAAAGATGAACCCGTAGTAGGCCATTCCAAAGAAGAAATTCGACCCAATAATAAGACACAAAGAAGGCACTTTGAATAAGCCAAGAGGGATCATGGGTAGCACCGGCACTTTCCATTCCACCAAGAGAAACGCCACAAATAGAACTCCACCCACCACAAATAGCGAGATCACTATGGGTGACGTCCATTTGAAGCTGGATCCACCTCCACTAATAGGGACTAAAATACAGCTTAAACTGATGGTTGCAAGTATAATTCCAAGAAAGTCAATTTGTTTGATCTTCTGCATCGTACTAAAGCTTACGTCATCACTCTTCTTGTTGGTCACCATGATCTGCACCACAACAAGATTTATGGCCATCATGGGACACAAGAAGTAGTAAAAGCCCCTCCAGGAGTAATTTTCAATGAAAGCAGCCATGATAAAGGGCCCCACGGTGTTGCCGACTCCCACACTTGCCCCCAAAATTCCCTGGTACTTTCCCCTTTGTTTCAAGGTAACCACGTCACTCAATATCACCATGGTCAAGGAACTGACGCCGCCATTGCCAATTCCAGCAAAAGCTCTGAATATGAAAAACTGAATACCTGTTTGAGCAAAGCCACAACAAAGATCTGATATGCACAATATAGCCAAACACCAGATCATTACATGCTTTCTGCCAAAAATATCCGACAACCGGCCAAACAAGATTTGGCACACACAATTAGCTAACAAATTGGCGGTTCCGGCCCAGTTAATGGTGTTCTCAGAGTGGAGGTCTTTACCTATTTGTGATAGACCAATGGTGACACCAGTTTGGTCTGCAAAAGACAAGATCATCGACAACGACAAAGACGACAATAAGATGATCAACTTCTTGAATGGCAAGACGTTTAGGTGGGAATTACCCAATCTCTCTGCAAGATCATTGGTCTTTATCTCGGTGATATCGACCTTGACTTTTTCGATTTTGCAGTCTGTCATTTTTATGCCAGTTTAATTGCAGGGATGCCATGCTTTAAATAGCAAAACCAGACCATCAGGTAAAAGCAAGAACCCGATATTTGTGTCTGAAAAGTTTATTGACCCTGGTGGACTGTGGTTATGCAAACAATGTTAGCCGTACAGAGATAACAATTTGGCAGCCAAGAAACGCCCCTCCTTTTAATTAGAGTTTAGACCCACCCGGGTGCTGCATATATCACCAAATAGGCTTTCACCACATGCTCAACTGGTTGATCTGTGGAAAGATCCTGCACCTATAATGAAAGTGGCTGGAAAAGTAGACTTTCTGTCCTGCAAAGTTTAATTTAGACCTGTCATAAACAAATGTCGTTAATTTCATGATGGTTCGCCAAGAGTAGAGTTGAACATTAAGAGCGCTTCTGGAAGCCATGGATGCTAGGAAAGGCAGGAAATGCCGTGATCGGCAGTGATCGGCAGTGTCGGGTTCGGCTTACCAATGCAAAACGTGTCAAAAAGTGTCAGAGGCCAAGAGAAGTAGAATTTCGAGAGTCAAAGCAGAGGTCAAAGAGTCGAAGAGGTCAAAGAGTTTGGAACTTGAAAGAGTCGAATGAAAACTGCAAGACAGTCAAAGTTAAACGAAGCTGTTTAATACAAGTCAATAAATTGGTACTTTGTGTACCAAGCACTTCCTGTCTAATTACTATTTTGGACTCCCGCCCGTATGGCAACACTCCCTGTCAAAATTGACGGAGCACTGAACGGTGCTTCGATGGAAGGATAGTCTATCATATTATCCTCAAGTTCTGCCCCTTCTTCTCCCAAAGGTTTCCCCCAGCCTCCACCCGAAGGAGTTTCTATCCGAACCCTGTCCCCTGGTTGCACCCACACACTATTTTGACCGCCTAGAGCGATCTTTCTGTGGCTTTCATCGGCCAATTTCTTGAGCCAGTAATTATAACCTCGTCTGCCAGAATGTCCTCCATTCATACCATAGGGTGCAAAAACTCTTCTTTGCATAAGACATGTGGCTTGTAAAGGAATGGTGAACTCGATTTCTCGAATCACCCCATCTCCACCTCTATTCAACCCAAGTCCTCCTGTACCAGTATTGATTTCGTATTTCCTTAAGATACAAGGGAACTTCTTCTCAAAAGACTCGGAATCAGTCATTCTGGTGTTGGTGGTGTGCACTTGGACTCCCGATTGACCCAGGAAATTCTTTCCTGCACCTCCACCCCCAGCAATGGTTTCATAGTAGCCAAATAAGCCGTATTTGGCATCGGAAGAACCAAATGTGAAATTGTTGCAAGTACCTTGAGACGCAGCACAGGCTTGAAAGGCTTTGAATAAGACATCGGAGATTCTTTGGGCCGTTTCCACGTTGGAGCCAACGGTAGCAGCATCAAAGGAGGGCTTGAAAATCGACCCGTCCCTAACAATGATGTCCAAAGGAGCCATACACCCTCCATTTAATGGTATATCCACATTTATCAAACATCTCAAGACGTAAAGAATACTTCCATATAAGACGGCAGTGGGGCAGTTGAGGTTGCTGTAGAACTGCTCTCCACTCTCACTGAAGTCTAACACAGCACTTCCATCTTCCCGGTTGATGGTAACGGTCACAGCAACGGCAGTCCCGTCGTCCAAGTAGTCCACGGCTTTCATAGGGGTTCCACCAAACCGATCATAAGCAACTTGCAATAAGCCCCGAACGGCGGTTTCTGCTGATGTCTGAATAGCCTGCATGTAGAGCAGGACCACTTGGTACCCAAACTCCTGGATCAACGCCTTTAATAGCTTGATTCCTCGATTGTTGGCAGAGGCATGCGCTTTCAAATCGCTAATGTTGTCCTGCAAGGCTCGGGACCCTTCACATCCGGGGTATTGACTGGGTTTTGTGTACAATAAGTCCACCACTGTATCTTCTTGGAAAACACCCTGGTCGTACAACTTTTCTGATTCAATGGCAGCCCCTTCTTGCCAGATTTCTTTGGAATTGGAAGGCATCGAACCGGCTGAGATTCCTCCAATATCCGCATGGTGGCCTCTGGAAGCAGTCCAAAACAACACCTGGTTGTCGTCGTCCAATACTGGAGTAAGAACAGTGATGTCTGGCAAATGTGTACCACCCGTAGAAGGGTGATTGGCAAATAAAACATCACCCGGCTTTAATTTGCCTTTCCAGAGCTCATTTTGCTTCTCCACGGCACTGAACATGGATCCTAAGTGGCCCGGAATATGGGGGGCATTGGCAAGTAATTTTCCATTGGCATCGAATAAAGCACAGGAGAAATCAAGCCGTTCTTTGATGTTGGTGGAAATAGCAGTCATCTGAAGCGTTTTGCCCATTTGCTCAGCAATAGACATGAATCTGTGGCCAAACACAGAGAGCTGGATAGGGTCCACTTCTGTGGCAGATAAGCTGGTTGCTTTTGTTTTTGTGACCTTAATGAACACACTCTCTGAAAGCACAGTGGCACTACATTGAGGTTCCACCACGATGGTTTGCGTGTCGTCAATGATAATCGCAGGGCCCGTAATGACTGAACCAACATCCAAATCGTTCAACCGGTAGATGCTGGAACTCTGGGTCCCGAATTCAGCAAAGTATACCTTTTGTTTTTTTAATGGAGCAGGTGCCTCTTTTTTAGCAATGGTTTCTTCTTCTTCAAAAGGATTGGCGGCTGAGGTTTCGGCACTATGCACGATTAACCGGATCCGGATATCTTCCACGATAATATCTCTATCCAAGGTGAACCCAAAGTCCTGTTGATGCTGGGCAATGAAGTCAGCTTTGAAATCCCAATTCTGAGATTTCCTGATCATAAGACATGTTTCTGTCCCAGAATACTTCATGTTGAGGAATATTTCGGTAGAGGTGCTGTTATCACCGGTCTTCTGCTTGGAATACTCCAGGACCACTACACGGTTTAGGTCCTCCACCTTTTTTTGAATAGTGAGCAAATTTTGGCTGCAAAAAGTGATCGAAACTGGAACCTGTTTCTCGATAACCACATCTGCCAACGCAATACCGTAAGCAGACAACAAGGAAGAGTATTTGTGGATAACCACGGTCTCAATGTTCAAGGTCCGGGCCACAGAACAACAGTGCTGGCCTCCAGCCCCACCGAACACCGATAAGTTGTGGTCTTTGGTGTTGTAACCTTTTCCTTCGGTGATGGATCTAATTGGCCGGGTCATGGCCTCATCTGCCACCCGAAGGAACCCACAAGCGATTTCTTCGGCAGACCGCTTAAGGCCTGTTTCCTGGTGGATTTGGTGAGCCAACAGTTCAAATAACTTTCTTGATTGGCCCACATCCAAAGCCTCGTCTTCGTTGGGGCCAAAAATCTTGGGGAAGAACTCTGGAAGAAGTCTTCCTGTCAAAAGGTTGGCATCTGTGACGGTCAAAGGACCTCCCTTCCTGTAACAAGCAGGGCCGGGATGTGCCCCCGCAGATTGAGGGCCAACGACAAACATACCATTCTTCCAAAAAAGCATGGATCCTCCTCCGGCTGCAACAGTGGAAATATCCAATTGGGGAGTACTTAAGTGCACTTCACTGACGATATTGGAGAAGACATGCTCGAAATGGCCAGAAAACCGGGACACATCGGTGGAAGTTCCACCCATATCGAATCCCAAAGTGGCTTTCTTGTTTGCTGGTCTGGTATCGTAGCACGTTTTGCCGTACCCCACTACTCCGCCAGCAGGACCCGAAAGAATGGCTCTTAAGCCAGTGAATTTGTTCCAGGGACAAAGACCTCCGTTGGACTGCATGAACAAGAGCTTATTTCCCATGGCTTCTAACCCTCCTTCAAACCCAGCTCCAAAACTCTGGAGATATTCCTGGATTTTGGGTAAGAGATATGCATCAGCCACGGTGGAGCTGCATCTGCTGACAATACCGATGGAAGGCTGTAATTCCGTCGAAACAGAGACCTGGAACCCCATTTTTCTTGCAGCCAAAGCCACTTGTTGCTCGTGGGTGGGGTACAAGTAAGAATGAAGGAAACAAATGGCCAAACTCGTATACCCTTGGGCTTTCAACTCGCTTAATTGTAGTTCCACGTCAGAAATGTTTGGTTTTGCCAAGATTTGAACGATATCTCCAGTAATGGCTTCCACCAAGGCCCCGTTATACTCTTTGTTATCGGCCAAAGTGATTTTTTTTTCGGCTCCACCTCCTTCAGTGTAATTAACAAGGGTGATTCTTTCATTCACTTCCACAACAGTGGAGTAGAGTTGGTCTAACTTTTTTGCAGAAATATTGAAAATATCAGGTCTTGTCTGATTGCCGATTCTCAAGACGTCTCTAAAGTCCTTGGAGGTTACAAGGGCCACCTTGGCCCCGTCTCGTTCTAATAGCGCATTGGTAGCGACAGTAGTTCCCATTTTAATTGTTTCAATGGCATCGAGGTTCAATTTTTGGCCTTTGCTAATTTGCTTGCCGGTAGCTATTTCCAACACTCTTCTGATACCTTCAGCAGGAGCATCGGGGTAGTTGGATGGATCCACAGATAATAATTTAAACACCAAGTCTTTTTTACCGGGGATAAATGCATGAAAGTCGGTGAAGGTTCCACCACGGTCAATTGCAATTTTGACACCAGAAACCATTAGGGAAGTGTTTAAGGTGTTGATTTGAAAGGTAGATAATTATTAACTTGGAGGATAGGAAGGGTATATATAGTGCAGAGTTGCAGTATGTGATTCTCGGGGATACTGACTTATCGTCCGGGTAGTATGCAGGAACGGTAGCTGCAAAAAGATGGAGCTCCAACGTAATGGAATGGGTGGTGGTGAAATTATGGAGTGGGACGGTGGACGGAATGGGATGGAGGATATGGAGTGGGAGAGTGGATATGGAATGGGAGAGTGGACGGAGTGGATGTGACGGAGTGTGGATGTGAATGGATCTAGTGAATTACTGAAAATACTTCACTGAAAATACTGAAATACTGAAAGCACTGAAATACTTGAAACTTCTTTAAACAAAATAAGAAATTCCAATGATGAAAGAGACTGAAAAAATGAAACAAGAACTGGTGGCAGCAGAGAAGGAGGTGTCCTGCGAAACAGCTTCGCCCTCGCCCTCCCCATTATCCCCAGACCGCTACGACCGTTTTAGTCCTCGTCGAAAATCACTTTTTGTCTTTATCATTTCTCTAGCAGTGTTCCTAGCTCCTTCGTCCACGGTGGCTTTTCTTCCTGCAATATCCAACATCGCAAAAGACTTCCATACCACTGAAACAGTTATAAATGTCTCCAATGCGTGCTATTGTGTGGTCATGGCCGTATCCCCTTGCGTTACATCACCCTTGGGAGACATCTACGGTCGAAAAATCATGTTTTTGATTTGTTGTGCTGGTTTCACCATATCCACATGTGTAGTGGCAGTGGCTCCCAACTTGACCGTGTTCTTTGTGTTCCGGCTTGTTTCTGCCTTTTTTGGAGTGGGGTTCTTTCCGTTGGGTGGAAGTATTGTTGCAGATATTTATATTCCTCAAGAAAGAGGTAATGCTATGGGATGGACGCTTTCCGGGTCACAACTCGGCCCAGCCTTCGCTCCATGTCTAGGTGGAGTCATCATTACCTATACTAGCTGGAGAGTCATTTTTTGGGCCCTTGCTGGCGTTGGAGGAGTGGCATTTTTGACGGCTCTTATATTCTTGCAAGAAACCATTGCTGTGAAGAAAAGCGACATTGTAAGGAAACAGCACCCGGGGAAGAGATTTGTGTGGGTGTCATACAACCCGTTCCAGGTGTTGAGAGCATTTGTGTACCCAAACTTAATTTTAGGAGGGATTATGAGCATGTCGTTGCTATACAATATGTACGGATTACTCACACCTATTCCAAACGTCATTAACCCCAGATTTCACTTGACAACTCCGGTGTATGGGTCCTTGTTCTACCTCGCCCCCGGAGTGGGATATCTAGTGGGCTCGTTATTTGGAGGGAAATGGGCAGATTATTACGTCCGGAAATATGAAGTAAAAAGAGGCTTTAGAGTCCCAGAAGACCGATTAAGATCCACCTATGTTTCTTTTGGCATGGTTTTACCGATATGTGTGTTGATATATGGATGGCTGGTAGACAAGGAAGTGGGGGGAATGGCGGTTCCCATTGTTACTCTCTTTTTCAATGGAGTAGCTCAGACGTTCTGCTTTCCCAGTATAAATGCATATTGTGTGGATTGTTTACCTCATTTGGGGGGAGACGCTATTGCCAGTAACTACTTTGCTAGGTACATTGCAGGCGCAGTGGGAAGTGCTACTTGTTTGATGCAGGTTGAGACCATAGGAGTGGGGTGGACGAACACCATATCGGCGATGGTTTTATTTCTAGGGTTTTGTTGCAGTTTAGTCTTGATTAAGTTTGGGGGAGCTATGAGGGAGAGAGTGCAGACGGAGGGGGAGAAGATAGAAGAGACTGCAAGTGAAGAGACTGGCCTGGGAAATTTGCAGAGTGTGTAAAGAGAATGATCTACTTGTATTTTCTTTTATTGGAGTATCTCTCTTGATTTCTTTGTAGAGGCGACTGTTTGTGAGCTCTGTATTCTTAAAGAACCAGCTCCATTGAACTCTTAGTTCTTATATAGTGTGTCTCTATAAACTCTTGTTGCAAAAGAATCTGGTTCTGTTTTATTGTAGAGTGTTTCTTTTAAATGTCTTTATTCAAGTGTGTACCTATTCAGTCTTAACTCCATTGCAGCGAAAGACTGTCTCTAAACATTACTGCAACACCCGTTCTATAACATAAAAGGTCGTATAACACTTTCAGTCTGTCTGACTCCTTATTCTTTCTGCTCTGGAACTATAGAAAGAACCTTTCCCGTCGTAAGCCCAGATCGGATATTTTGAATCACCCAGTTCTCCATATCAAACACCGTCTGTACCGCATGGGTCCCCATATGCGGCAACGCAAACACATTTGGCAACTCCAACAATTCCTGCGGCGGATTGGGCTCATGCTCAAATACATCCAACCCTGCAGCTCCAACTTTGCCAGATTTCAAGTGCTTTATCAAGCTGGTCTCGTCAATGCAAGCCCCTCTGGCAGTGTTGACAATCACAACGCCGTCCTTCATTTTCTGTATCAACTCATCATTGATGAGATGATGGGTGTTGGCGTTCAACGGACAGTTGAGGGAAATAACATCGGAAACCTTAACAAGCTCTTCTAGACTGGAAACATACACCGAATCTTTCTCCAACTCGGGGGTAAGTCGAGTTCTATTGTAGTACACGACCTTTTCAAAGCCAAAGTTTATGATCCTGTCTCTAAACACCTGTCCAATTCTTCCCATGGCAATTATTCCCAATACCTTGCCCTTTGGATTGATTCCCTCTTTCACTCCAGCACCAAACCCACCAGAGGGCCATTTTCCCGCAAGAAGGTTCTTTTGCCCGTGGGCAAAGTTCCTCATGGCTCCTAGCATCAAAAATACGTTTGTGTCTGCCGTAGAAGAACTCACAATGTCTGGACAATTAGCAAGCTGAATGCCTCTTTTAGTCAATGGTTCTACATCAACCTGATCGTACCCAGCTCCCTGATGAGCGATGTATTTCAATGAAGGGGGGAAATGCGACACCAACTCTTCGTCGAACCTACCCACTTTCTGTCCCGTGAGGTATCCTCTTGCAATGGCAACGACGTTGCTGTATTTGCCATGAAGATCCTCAATGAACTGGTCTCTGGAGTATTCGTTGATGTGGACGATCTCTGCAATTTCGGCCAATTCTTCCCATGGCTTGCTACCGTATCTGACAGGATCAGTATGAAGTACTAGAGGTTTGGACATGTTTGGAGGTGAAAAGAGGACATGCGTGAGTATTTACATCGGAGTTTGGGAGCTTCATGAGCGAAAATGTCGCGATGGACGGATGATCGGCGCTAGTGAGAATATCGCGATGGACGGATTGGAGTGATTGGTGTTTATAAAAATATCACGATGGACGGATTGGAGTGATGAGCTCTTCGGTGTGGCTTATCCGTCCATTGGAGTAAAATCCGTTCCTGGAGATCTGGTGCTTAAATAAGTCGCCTATCCTAATGGTTTCAATATGTTTGACCGCTTGAACGGTAAAACAGTGTTAATCACCGGCGCATCTGCTGGTATCGGGGCTGCTATTGCTACAGAATTCGCCAATGCTACCCTGGGAAACATCAAATTAGTCCTTGGTGCAAGACGGGTTCCAATTCTCGAGGATTTAGCAGCTAATTTGAAGAAGGTGTACTCCGAAATCCAGGTACATGTCGGCGAATTGGACATCTCTGACCCCCAGAAAATCAAAGCTTTCATGCTGGCACTTCCTCCAAAATTCCAGGTAATTGATATTCTTGTGAACAATTCGGGCAAGGCTTTGGGTCAAGAGCTTGTGGGGGACATCGAGGAGGAAGACGTGGAAATCGTGTTCAACACCAATGTCATAGGGTTGATTTCCTTGACCCAAACCGTGTTGAAAGACATGAAACGCCGGAACAGTGGTGATATTATTCAGATAGGCTCCATTGCTGGTAGAGACACGTACCCAGGCGGAAGTATATACTGTGCCACCAAAGCTGCTTTGAAGTCGTTCACTGATGCCATGAGAAAAGAGTTGATTTCCACCAAGGTCCGGGTAATGGAGGTGGCTCCGGGTAATACCAAAACCGAGTTTGCCCTGGTCAGATTCAAGGGAGATACCAGTAAAGCCAGCAAAGTGTACGACGGGGTAGATACCCTAGTACCACAAGATATAGCAGAATTGGTGGTATTTGTGTGTTCCAGAAAAGAGAGCACGGTCGTGGCGGAGACTGTTATCATGTCTACCAACCAAGCTGGGCCCAACCACATGTATAGGAGACAGAATGGCGAGTAAGAAACACTTGCTTAAAGGGGAACACTTCCCTAAACACTTTTTAACAGCTCCCTCCTAAATCATTGTTAACACCTCAATAAAAGTTTCCTTTAACCCACCTTTAACACTCGTTCAAAATCTCTTGTGCCTTTAACCCTTCAAAATCTCTGTGCCAATTCTTAACCCTTCAAAAATCCTTATCAGTAAATATAAATACCTGCACATCTGCGAAAAAAATACCACAGATCATTTCACTGCAAACTCCAACACAAAAGAAAAAAATGACTACAGATCATTTGACAAACTCTGTAACAAAAGAAAAGCCCTACTGCTGCTCCATTTGTACCCGCAAGTTCACTCGTCAGGAAAACCTCAAACGGCACACAAAATCACGTATGTAACAGAGACCTATTATTTGCTGCTGTACTAACATTTAAGACTTGGAACCTAAATTCACCTGTTCAACGTGCCAGAAGTCATACTCCCGAAACGACTCGTTACAGGCGCATGTACGTAAAGTACACGGCACAAAGTCGGCGCTGCCAAAGCCTGAAACCCCTGCAACAAGCCCTTTAAACCAACTAAGCACCGATTCCATTATGGATTACATCCATTATTTCTGGAAGAACTATCACCCATGCTTCCCAATTGTCCACCGTTCCAGCTTCACATTGCCTACAGCCTACAACGCAGATCTCCTAACACATGTTATATGTGCAATAGGTTCGAGGTACATCCCCAGTCAGCGAGACGTTTCCAACAAGCTCTACGAATACATATTTCTGCAGTTGGAAACGTTTCCGGAAAATCCTCATTCAAAAGATGTGCTGGCCATAATTTTGGCTTCATACAGTGGTATATACACCGGGGTGGCCTCATGGTTCAAGAAATCCATACGATTGCATTCCCGTACAGTGGAATTTGCAAGAGAATCCTCCATATTTCAGTACAATCCCCACGATGACTGTGATAAGAATTGGCAGTCTTTCATTACGGCAGAAACTCAAAAACGAATTGCGTATGGGTTGTATTTCGTGGATGCACAAATGGCAGTACTTTTCAACTACCCTCCAGCATTATCCCACTACGAAATTAAACACATTCTTCCATGTTGTGACGAGTTTTGGGAGGCTACAACTTCCCAGGAGTGGCAATTGTTGCTTCCCAAATTGCCTCTTAAAGACGGCTTCCATTTTTTTGAGGGACTACAAGAGGTGCTAATGTTCGGACATATCTCTACTCCCGTTTCTTCGTTCGGAGGACTCATGGTATTACTTGCAATCCACATCATGATCAGGAATATGGCCCAGTACGCTGGGATCCTAGAAACGTCTCCTGTGCATTCACAAGACACATTCTCCAGAAGGTCCCAGTTGGGCTCGGCATTGAACGGCTTAAGATCTTTACCTCCTAAACGAAATCAAACTGAATTTGGTATGTGGAACCTTTTTTCCGTCACTTGGAACCTTGCCTATATCCACCTTCATCTTCCGGACACAATCATCACTTCTGGAGTGGTTGAGGTCTCGCTAGATGAAACGATTGCTACTGCCTCTGCTTTGGCCAGTCCCCAATCAAAGACTCCTCCAGGAACCGCATTATTGAGTAATGATTTCAGTGATATTCCCTACCAAGTGCTTTCATTGACTACCAGCCATCTTTTTTACGTGCTCCAGAATGCTAATGTGGAGACAACCGAGACTTGTCCGGTAGTGACGTTCATGTTCTATAAGGCAGCGTTAGTGGCCTGGCAAATATTGAATGCTTCCAATGATTTAAATATAAAGAACGAAACCAAACAGGAACAAAACGAAACCAAGCCAGAGAACGAAGAAGAACAGGGGAAGACCAATAATATATCAGAGAGAAACTATATGATGCAGCGACTTGTTGACGATATGTTGAGCTGTATTCAGCTTGAATCCAACGGCTCCGAAAATTCCACAATTTTCGAGAAGTGGGTCGAGTCGGTGCTCCAATCGAAAAGTACCTGGGGAGTTGGGAAATGTGGAGCGGCATCGTTTGCCTCTATGACTTTCGATTCCACATAGCTTTACAACGATAACATTGGACAATCTCCCGATTACGTAATCCCAAAAAAATTATGGAGCTCCAATTTCTTCTTGCGGAATGATAAACCTTTGTCACCAATATCGCCCCATGGAATAGTCTCATTTATAAAGAGTGGTTCGTCCCATTTTGTCCTTATCATCGTTTACCAGTCTTCACAATGACAAAAGGTGATTACAAAATTAAAGAAGAACCTGCGTGCACTCCCAGAAAGATCAAGATTATCGTGATCGGTGCTGGAGCCTCTGGTCTTAATTTTGCTAGGGAGGTATATCAGAACGTTCCCAGTGCTGATTTGGCTCTTTACGATAAAAATCCAGAAATTGGCGGTACTTGGTATGAAAACAGATACCCAGGAGTTGCTTGTGATATTCCTTCAATCAACTACCAGTATACTTGGGCTCCAAGTTCCGATTGGAAGACATACTATTCTGGTGGTGCTGACATTTTGAAGTACTTCAAAAAGGTTGCCAAAACCCATGGATTAGACAAAGATGTTCATCTTAATTGTCGAGTTATTGGGTGCAAATGGGTTGAGGAAGACAAAAAATGGCATGTCACGATCCAAAGAAACGACGACCCTAATGACACTTTCACTGACTGTGCTGAGGTTTTGATCAATGCTTCCGGTGTCTTGAACAAGTGGAAGTGGCCTGCTATCAAGGGATTGGACAATTTTAAAGGTCCTAAGCTTCACAGTGCTAACTGGGATACCTCATTATCTTTAGAAGGCAAATCCGTAGGGGTTATTGGATCCGGATCCAGTGCTGTTCAAATCGTTCCAAATATCTTACCAAAAGTTAAATCATTGACACAATTTGTTAGAAGTAGATTCTGGATCACTGCTGGGTTTGCTCAAAAGTTTGCTGGTCCTAAGGGTTCCAACTTCGAATACAGCGAAGAGCAGCTCAAGGTGTTACGAGAGGACCCTAAAAAGTACTTGACTTATAGAAAGAACATAGAGTCTGATCTTAACAAAAGATTTAGATCGGTTCTTAACGGCAGTGAAGAACAGAAGACTGCCAGAGAGTTTGCTGAGAATGAAATGAAGGAGAAGTTGTCATCTAAGCCTGAAATAGCCGAGAAAGTCATTCCACAAGATTTTGGTGTCGGCTGTCGTCGTCCTACTCCTGGTAATGGGTTTTTGGAAGCTTTATGTCATGAAAAAACCAATTTGGTGTTCAACGACATTGAAGAAATTACCGAAACAGGTTTGCGTACAAAAGATGGGCAACAACATAATTTTGATATTTTGGTGTGTGCAACTGGTTTTGATGTTTCCTGGGTACCACATTTCCCTTTGATTGGTAGAGGAGGTAAGGATCTCCGTGATGAATGGAAGGAAAAACCAGAAACTTATTTATCAGTGTCAGTTCCATCATTCCCCAACTATTTGATCTTTATGGGACCCCATGCTCCATATGCACATGGATCAGTGTTGCCAATGACAGAAGCTATTGCCAAAAACTTTATTCAGATTGTCAAAAGAGTTGCAGAAGAGAGTATCACTTCGTTTGAACCCAAACAAGAAGCAGTTGAAGACTTTATTGCTCAAAGAAAGACATTCTTGGACCGCACTGTTTGGAATGATCCTTGTAGATCCTGGTTCAAGCAGGGAACTGTTGATGGTGAATTGATGATGTGGCCTGGGTCTCGTATTCATTTCTTCGAGATCATGCTGTCACCACGGTGGGAAGACTACAAATTGACGTATGAAAACGAAAACCGGTTTGCATACTTTGGTAACGGTTTCCACACAAGAGAATTTGGCAACCAGGATTTGAGTTGGTACTTGGGATTGTTAGAGGGAAAGGATGAGGAGCCGGAATATTCGGATGAGCTTGTTCTGGAGTTCTTGCTCAAATAACCTATATATCTCATTAGCCGTATAGAGTAGCGAATAGAATATTCTTATTCATTAGCGTATAATTATTTTATTCATCCAATTTGCAATCCAATGGACGCAAGAAGAGAAACCGAGACGGGCTTTTCTTTGGCTTGGAATTTGGAACTCTTTACCGAATAAGAAAGTCTACCTCAAGAAAACAGTCCATCAACTCCATCAATGCCATTGGATCGCCTGGACTCACCTCCTATCTATGTTTACTTCCTGCATATAATCCAGAATTCCTTATCAGTTTCTGGAGCTCCATCGCCGACTGCCAAATCGCGAAAGACTGGGAAGAGAAATGGACTTTCATTACACATATGTCCATTTTGACGTTATCTTTACCTTTGTAGGCAACTGCGTCTTGCTCTATATAACCAGACATATTTCCTAGATTGTGTATTAGCCATCCAACATGCCTACTAAAAAAGAGTCACCTGAAGTGACAGTTATGGAACAATCTTCAACCGCCTTTGACGAACAAGACCTTGAAAAGCTAGGTGGCGTAAAAGGTCTTGATAAGGCTTTTGCTTTCTTGAAGGATAAAGAGATTTCTTACACTGAGGAGGAGGAGAAAGCGGTGTTGAGAAAAACCGATAGACATCTCATGCCTTTGCTTTTTGTGTTATATCTTGTCCAATTTGCTGATAAAGTATCGTTAGGTTATGCTTCTCTTATGGGGATAAGAGAAGACACCCACTTGGATCCCAATGGACAGGACTATTCCTGGGTTTCCTCGATTTTCTATGCCGGGTATATTGCTTTTGAATTTCCTACAGCATACTTTTTAACCAAACTTCCACTCGCAAGATATCTTACTTTTAACATCATGGCTTGGGGAGTTATCATTACTTGTACTTGTGGTGCCAACAGTTATGCCGGGTTACTAGTTCTTCGGTTCTTTCTTGGTGGCTTTGAATGCTGTATCACTCCTGCAGTGGTGTTGATTATCAGTACTTGGTACAAAAGATCAGAACAAGGCAAAAGATTGGGTGCTCTTTTGGCTGCAAATGGTGTAGCCACCCTTTTGGCCTCACCTGTGGCTTTTGGGTTATCCTTTATCACCGGTGGGGCAATTGAATCGTGGAAGATTCTCTTTCTCCTTTTTGGTTTGATCACAGTGCTGTTGGGGATTGTATTTTTCTTCTTCTTTCCAGACAACCAGTTGAATGCTAAGTTCTTAAATGAAGAGGAAAAAGTCATAGCTATTGATCGTATCAGACTGAATTTTCAGGGTGTGGGTTCCAAGTCGTGGAAATGGTACCAGTTCTTTGAAGCTTTTAGAGACCCCAGAACTTATTTGTACATGCTTTTTTCCATATTGATGAACATTCCTAATGGGGGAGTTACCACCTTTGGAAACATCATTATTAAGTCGTTTGGTTTCGACAACCAGCATGCTTTGTTGTTATCGATGCCAGGAGGGGCTGTGGATATTTTTGCCAAGATTGTCATTCCTGCTTTGTCTGATAAACTCATGGATAGAAGTTTACCAGCAGCCATTGCCATAACATTCCCTATGGTGGGAGGAATCATGATGAGTACACTTGATGTGAACAACAAGGTGCCATTATTGATCGGCTACTACTTTATTTCTGCCGCTGGTGCTTCTTGGGGCTTGGTTATGGCTATGATTGGAGGTGGCAGTTTAGGATCCACCAAAAAAAACGTTGTCAACACCTGTCAAATTATAGCCTATGCAGCTGGTAACTGGATAGGACCTCAGCTTTGGTTATCCCGGGAAGCACCCATCTACACCACGGGTAAGAACCTTATCGGTGTTTTCTATGGTGCAGCTTTAGGAGTATTAATTATTATTAGAGTGATTAATATCATGGAAAATCGCCGGAGAGACAAACTTCAAGCTGCTGGCTTGATTCCACCGGCTCCTGAGAATGCGGAGTACATGGACTTGACTGATTTCGAACAGCTTCAAATGAGGTACGTTATTTGATAGAGATGTATGTTAGTAGTTTTAAGATGTACGTTAGTAGCTTTAACGTGAATTCCGTAGTGAAAAATTGCCTAGCCACGGCCTCCAATGTGCTGGTTGCCGTTATCTTACGTCCATCGCGCGTCCAATTCTCACTATATGCACTCTCTCCGTCGATCAATGTCGTAAATGTCTCCCAGGTATATATAGGGCAAGTTTCCTTCGCTAAACCACCAACATGAGCAGCTTTGGCAACTTAAAGCCCCAACCGGCGGACGAATTCAATGACATTCGATTGAAATTGGCTGCCGACTCCACCTCCCACAAAATCGATGTTAGTGCCGGTGTCTACAGAGGCGAAAATGGTGAATCTTTCACATTACCAGTAATTGTAAAGGCTAAGGACTTGTACAACGAAAACAAGTATGGACACGACTACAACTTTTGTTTGGGGATTCCAGAGTTTGTGTCCAAGGCAGCAGAAATAGCGGTGGGTGAGCCCACAGTCCAGGCCAAAAAGGTGGCTTCTTGTCAGACAGTTGGAGGAACAGGTGCTTGTCATCTTGGAGCCTTATTTTTGACTAAAAGTTGTGGATACGATACATTCTATCTTGGGATTCCCACATGGCCCAACTATTTCCCATTAATAGAACATGCAGGAGGGAAAGTGGAAACCTATTCCTATTATGATACAAATAAGAAAACCGTCAATTTTGAGGCTATGTTGCAACTGCTCACCACTGCTGCTGCAAAATCCGTTTTTATCTTGCAGTTGTGCTGCCACAACCCCACTGCGGCAGACTTGACTATGGACCAGTGGTTGCAAGTTGGTAGAATCATGAAAGAAAGAAACTTGATTCCTTTCTTTGATGCCGCCTATCAAGGATTTGCAACCGGTTCTCGAGCCGAAGATGGCAAACCTATACGAGCTTTTATCGACATGGGGTTGGAAGTCATTGTTTGTCAATCGTTTTCCAAGAATCTTGGCTTATATGGAGAAAGGTTGGGGTGTTTACACATCACAGTCAATGATGCAAAACACACGGCTGTGACTGCAGATCAATTGAGGTACTTATTTCGAGCAGAATGTTCCAGTTCTCCAGCCTATGGTGCCAGGTTGATGAGCTTGATCACCCATGATGATGCTCTCGTAGCCCAATGGGACGCAGATTTGATGGATATCGATGGTAGATTGAAAAACCTTAGAAATCGGGTTTTTAAGTTGATTACAGAGAAGTACCAAACTCCGGGAGAATGGGGACACGTCAAGACACAAAGGGGACTTTTCTGGTATTCTGGGTTGACACGGGAGCAAAGCACGAAGTTGATAGATGAGTTTCATGTGTACCTTCCTAAAAGTGGCAGAGTTAACATTGCAGGCTTGAATGATAGTAATATTGATGCTTTTTGTGCAGCTTTCGATGCTGCTGCCCGTTCGTGAGAGAAGCTCATTAAATAGACTTAATTATGTACCTTCTTCTTCCACTTCTTCTTCTTCTACTTCTACTTCTACTTCTTCTTCTTCTTCTTCTACTTCTACTTCTTCTTCTTCTACTTCTACTTCTTCTTCTTCTACTTCTACTTCTTCTTCTCCTCAGGGTCCTACGGCCTCACTCAAAACACTCTTTTTTTACCCTTGTGGCATCTTCCGGTCTCTCCCGACCCCTTGACACTCGACTCTTTGTCCTGAAACACCATCCACAAAGCCAGTAGCTCAAAGAACAATCACGACATTTTTGCCATAATCCCGACATTCACTTAGGAAAGGTCTATTAAACTATTTATGCATTCATGGCTAGACGTTTTGCACCTCTGTGAAAGTTTACCCGTGTGAAAATTTGCTCTCTTTCTAGACTGACGACCCCTGTCGTCAATCCTTATTGTCTGATTTCGACGTTAAAGTTTGTGTCAGCACTGAGGAGGTGCTTAATCCGCTTATCATTCATGCATAGAAGTGCATCTTTTACTTGTCTTGAACCCTATTTTTAAATTTTTATTTTTTAATTCGTCTACGATATCGCTATAAGCCATGACAAAAGCCCGGATGAACAGGGGTACTTCAACGGATGAGCCACTATAAATACCACCAAATCTTATTGGTTAAAAAAACCTCTCTCATTGTAAAGCTTAAATATTCCACTACGTCACACGGCCACAAGACTTTAAATACCTATGTCTATTTCACCACATAACTCTGTTTTCCTGCTTGATGACGATATGTAAATTTTATAGGTACCTGTTTGGATGATCCATTGCTGAGATTCAGAATCCCAAATTGACAAATCTCTGTGTAAGATGTTGTAATTAACAGATGCGGCTTGTCCTTTTTTTATGAACACTTTGTCAAACCCTCTCAAGACCTTGGGAGGTGATCCTACTAGGGAGTTGGGAAATTCAATGTATAGTTGTCCAACAAATCCCCCTTTGTATTTTCCCACATTTTTCACTTTTGCTTTCACAGTAAATAAAACTTCCCATAACGCTTGATTGCCTCCATATCCACCACTTGGGGGTGGTGTGATCTTTTGATTTTCATTGTATCCTTTGGGATAATTAAACTCTTGCCCATCAGGCAAGCTTTGCACATCTTCATTATACAAATAGGGGTATACGAATCCTGGCACCGGATCAAACTCGTCGTGTGGGAATAACGCATCTTCAGGGTCACAAACATCATCCTCTATTTTCCGATAAACTGGAAGGTAATCCTCCGGTAAAGGCAAATACTCTGTAGGTGAATTGACTTCGGTTATTTTTAGATCAGATAACTGAAATTTGGTATATGACAAACCAAAGCCAAATTCAAATCGTGGCTTGATATTGTGTTTGTCAAAAAATCGGTAATCAAGGTAGATATCTCTGTCAAAGTTGTCTTGGGGGTCTGTTGATTCTTTCAAGTCATCAATTATTGGAACATAGTGCAGTTTTTTCTTGGCAATTGTAAATGGGAGCTTGCCTGATGGATTAACATCTCCAAACAAGACGTCTGCAATTGCTTGCCCAACATATTGACCCAATGGAGCAGCATATAGAACTGCCACCACACTTTCGTGTTCCACCCATCTTTCCATGTTTACAGGGCCAACAGAATTCACCACCACCACGGTCTTAGTCAGCCTTTCTGCTACATGCTTGATCACTTCATCCCCATTGTTCCAAAGTGAAAAATTCTGTCTATCACCGTAGTTATCATCCACTTCAATAAATCCTTCTCCACTGTCAGCTGTGACAACCACAATAGCCAACTCAGCAAGATCTGCCAACTCATCCAAATGGTTTAAATCCCAACAATCACTCGTATAATCCACAAGAATATCCCTTTCAATAGCCTTTCTCGAAATGGCTTCGTAGGGTGTAATGACAAAAGGATTATTCACAGCAGCAGATCCCCAGCCTGAGGTTAACGGTCCCTTAGGACACCTCTGATCTTTACAATTGAACCCTTTGGGGTCTGGACCAGCACCTTTACCAGCAATGAGAATCCTTCGAACTCCATCGCTTTTGTCAATGGGCAAGTTATGGCCATCATTTTTTAGCAATACCACCGCCTCTCGAGCTACATTTAAAGCCACCTCGTCACTAAATTGAGATCTAGCACTCTGATGGAAGTTCTGCTCAATTATAGGACCATAATGTTGGTATGGGAACTGTTGGCCATAAGTGTGATAAGTCCAACTGGAGAAATTGGGCTTGTCCTCTTCATCTGGCAACTTTAAAGTATCGACTGCAAAAAAAGGTGCAATGATTCTAGTTACCATGTCATCCAATCTCTTTTGGGGAAGGGTGTTGTTGTAAACAGACCTTGTAAGCAAGGGGCCCCAAAAGGATTTTCCCGTTAACCAGTCATCAAATATCTCACCTGGCATGGTCATATCCAACCCAGCCAAAGCAGAATAAACTCCTGAATGCTGTGCGCCCCAATCTGAAACCACAAAACCTTGAAACCCTAATTCTTCCTTAAGTAGATAATTTAATAAGTAGGAATTTTCACAGGCATAAGTGTTATTAAGTTGATTCAAAGAGCACATAATTCCTCCCACGCCCGCTCTGATTGCGTCAGCAAACGGCCACAAGTATATCTCATGCATAGCCCGATCGCCAATGTTGGAACTTATACTTGCTTGAAGCTTTTCCCATCCGTTATCATCCCATTCTCCCACCTGTCTAAAGTGCTCTTGCTCGTTACCCACAAGATTTCTAGCGATAGCCACAACTCCTTCATCCTGTATACCTTCAATAGTTGCAGCCCCTGCTACACCTTGAAGATATGGATCGGATCCAAAACTTTCCCAATTTCGGCCCCCGGCACCTTTTGTACCGATGGGCCCGATTACAGGTGCCAACGCCATATGCACACCTTTTAACTTGTGCTCTTTTCCAATTGCCTTTCCTCTAAGATAAATCAATTCTTTGTTAAAAGTAGAACCCGCAGCTAGCCCACTGGGATAATTGGTGACGAAATCAGTGTAACGAACACCATTGGGTCCATCTTGTAAACAGAAACTGGGGATTCCTAACCGTGGTATTGATCCAGTGTTTCCGATACATGGGCCAGACCCCCATCCGGTTCCAGTGGTCAAATTAACCTTTTCCACAATTGTCATCCTCTCGACAATCTTTCTGGCCTTATCGTAAGCTTTTTGCCAAATATGATCTAATCTTCCCCCCATTGCTATTTGGTTAGTATTGATGTGGTGTGCTCATGTGCGAACTACGTACGTGAAGGATAAAAAGGTTCCGACCAAAAGAACTCAGCTGGATGCCGGTCCTCTATGTAAAACAAGGGAGCTTCTTCATGAAACCCCCTCTTCTCAAGAACTGTGGCGTTGTCGGTGAAATCGATGTTCTCTTTGATTCCTACGTTCAAGCAGGAGGCCCAATGGGACCAGGTAAAAAATAACAACACGTATAACATAGATGTGATGTATAGTTTTGCTGCAAAAAATGGGTTTGTGTAGAGAAAACCTGAGGGAGGTATTGTGCGGTGCACGACTTTGCCTTTACTCATGAGTTTTGCAGTTATTCATTGTTCATTAGCTACGTACTCATTCTAGCAGTGACCTGCACCTGTGTCACAATACTGGTGGGGTTATTCTTGGTTTCCGAGATGTTGCTAAGCGTGGTGGACTTCTTCATTCTTCCCATGTCCGATATTTTAGAAAGGTCTGAAATATTGGTCAAGTTTTTATTGTTTGACAAGGGGGAGAATGGTTTAGTTTCGTCTTCAAGATTCAAGGTGGATAACGAGTTGACAAGATCAAGACTGTTTCGCGAAACCGCATTATTTTTGAAGAAGTTGTGGAGGTTCCTGGTGGAGGCTTCGTTATCGAGAAGCATGGCACTTTCAAAGTAACCCGGTCTTGAATCATCGATTTTGAACTTATTCTGATACTTTATGCCATTGATGAGATTGAAAAGGTCTATTCTGAAACTCTTGGGGAGTTTATTGCTGCTGAGGTAGACATTGGAGAACTTCTCATGGTTCTTTATGAATAGGTAAAGAATCGGTTTTAAGCAGTCGATGGAGTCAAGATTGTTTCTTCGAAGATCGAGCTTCTCCAATGTGAATAAGCCCTCGAGACCGTCGATGTATTTAATCTTGTTGTGGTTGAAATTGAGGGTGGTTAAATGCTTTAAAGTCTGGGGAAGCCCTTTAAGGCTGGTAATATAATTGTCTGAAAGATTAATGTACTTGATGTTTGTCAATTGATCCATACCTTCGGGAATGGCCTCTAAAAGATTGTTGGAAAGATTTAATTTCACCAAGTTCGATAAGGGCTTGAACACTATAGGGGAAATTGTCGATACTGAAGTATCAATCACACTCAATTGTCTGAGAAAAGACCATTTGTTGTCGTTCAAAACATACTCTCGGTCTTCGGTCTTAAGTTCCTCCTTCATTGAAGATCCAGCCCCATTGAAAGACCCCGTAGTATGGTTCACTCCAGTGGTATGTGCCCGTTGTCGATTGGGGTATTTGAATGCGTTGTTGTTGGTAGACAAATGATAATAGTCACTATATTCATCATGTTCATAATTGGTGGTACTTCTTCGAATATTTTTGATGGAATTGAATGAGGATCTACCAGTTTCATCTTCGACCGCTAAATTGAATAGAAACTCTGTCAAGTCGTTAACTTTAGAGCTCTTTATGATCAATATTCTCAACTGTTCGCCAAGAACATTCCAGCCAAATATTTCATTGGGATCATAGTCAACAACCTCTAAAACCTGAAGGTTTTTGAACATCTTCACCGGCACAGACGTATCACATGGGTACTCCTCGTACCCACTAATGAAATTGACGTTTGTGCTTGGGCTTAAAACCAAGCACGGTAGTTTGGTGAATGACGAGTAAAGGTATTTGAGGTCTTTGTTGACGATCTTGGGATCTTTGGGAGCAGTACCATTGGAAGTTCTCCAGAACATGGACACATTAGACATGATGGATTTCATCGAACTCATGGACGATATGGATTTAGCATCACTATCGAAATGTTTGGAAGACCTGGCATTATTTGCCATGAAGGAGATAAACGTTGGCTCATGGTTGGGGTTGTCTAGTCGGATGGTCAAGGGTCCTATGTCTACCCCAAGACTGGAGGAATCGATTTTCTCAAGAATAAAGTACAAATGATGTAAGCTGATGTTAAGTCTAGAAGACTTCTTTTTGTGCTTCTTGGAAAACATCAACAATCCGTTGGCCAAAGACTCTCCATTCCGTCGAATATAGTTAGATAGTTTTTGGATGTACACATCACCGTCGAGCGATGCTTCGTTGAACGATCCCATGCACCTGATTATTTATGGTGTTTTTGCTGTTGTTTTTTTACTGCTGTTTTGTTGACTCGTGGGATGTACGGATTGAGGTTTTAGGGGCAGAAAACGGTATATTTGTGTTCTCTTGTGCTTGAAGGGGCCCGGTTTGTGTACCACGACGTGCAATCTCCCAAAAATCAGTGGATTCAGTAGTGTTTACGTTATTTAAACTTTATTTATTTTAAACTTGTTGTTTTTCTCACGATTTTTATTAACTAAAACATTAGCACCCAAAACCCATTATTTCTTGCATAGCTCTAATTCGACTTGGGAATACTCAACTGCGACTCGTAGTCCCTGTCTATACTGTTTGCATAAGCAGAATTGGCCTGGGCCGAGATTCGCTCCAAAATACTGGCAGGAGCTATTCCAGTAGTAGACGAGGTGGTTTCGAGCGACCGTCTTCGGAGTCTCCTGGTGGAACTAGCCAATGTCACAATGCTTTCGCTGTCACGATCAATATGTGGTACCAAGCTGTCCCTATTTACCACCGGGTTGATATGGGTGATGCTGGAAGGACCGAGTGAGGTTTCAGCCGTGCTGGCATTAATGCTATTGGAATCTGTGTGGTTATCGGCACTGAGAACCAGCGGCGATACTGTAGATGGCATCGACAACACCGATTTCAATGGGATGGTGCTGATATTGTCGGAATTTTCTGTCATTTGATCACTGTATCCACCACTACGGATATCTGTTTCGGTGTCGCTATCAGAATCGCTGTCGGTATCACTGCCATCTTTTTTCTTGTTGCCACCATTACGTGGCTCGTTGATTATTACAGAGTTTTTGGCCTTGTGGGTACGTTGATTCGTCTTGTAGTATCCGGAATTATATGATATGTTTCTATCTGGAATATTGGGGAATTGGCCCTGCTGCCTGTGTTGTCCCTGCATAAGACGTTTGACCCATGAGAACCTTCCCAGGCCTCTGTTTCTAATGTTCTCCGTAGCTAAGATGTTAGTATGTTATCAGGGGTCAATGATGCAAGTGGCGTACTTATTGGTTCCGTTTGGTTCATTATGAGTACAAATATTCGGGGAATATTAATTTTGTAGCGAGCAGACGACTTTCGCGATATTTTCGCTGCAAATGCGGTTCTAGCAGCATAACATTTGGTCACCGAATGCAGCTCATTTCTTTGCATCAAATGAATCTATTTGCCGTTGATTTGAAACACTCCTTCGTCAATCCAAACCGACCTATTTACAAAGACAATTCTTCGCTGACATCCAAAGCAATTTGCGGTTGATTTTGAAGGCACTTCTTCGCCACTATCCGTCTCTTCTTGCCAATACCACACCTTGTAATAACTGATACATTCATTACTAACTCATCTGCGGGCTAGAAGATACCAGAGACTGCACGATACACTCATAGTTATCGTTTGGATGATTGTGGGACACATCGATATTTGAAAGGATCTCTTGTATTCTTGCAAGTGATTCCCTTACTTGATTCAACTCCTTATTGTACTCATGCAACCTTTCTTCCAATTGGGCTATGTTTTGGTCTGTTGTTTTATCTCCTTTTTGTAAGTCGGACCACATACTCAAAAGATTCAAACTCACTTGACTTAGCAGTCGAGCAATTTTGGCGTCAATGATATCCTTGTTAATGGGCAAGCAGTTCGCTTCAGTGCGTGTGTCAATATCCAAGCAATTCTGGTGGGTGCAAGTTTGCAGTTCAGGGGCGGCAGTAATTGTTTTCGAAGTACATTTTTCAGGTTCAGAAACAGCTGTAAGAGTACCGGGTGGGGAATTTGAACTCGAACCCTTGCTTTCTGTCCTGGTCCAGCCTCTTGGTAGCATTTTTGTATGGATGCTTTTCAATATATAAAGTTTGTAAACTAAAAATGTGATAAATAAAAAATGTGATACGTATTTTGCAGATGTGTAGGTATTTTGTAGAAATGTCGTATTTTGCAGATGTGATAAGTATTTTGTAAAAATGTCGTATTTTGCAGATGTGATAAGTATTTTGTACAAAAGAGATACATACTTTGCAAAGTTGTGACACACGACTTTTACTTATTGCGCATTAAATACTTTAGACTCAATCTATAAGCTTAGAAGAAGGAATCTTTCCTGCTGAATATTAGAATATTTAAAACTATTCAACATCAATCACCCACATTATTACGATATTTGAAATCGAACAACTGTCCTCTGAAGAAACGAGGAAGGGGAAAATTAGTTTTGTGATACGATTTTTAGTCCCCTACGAACGCGGCATGAGAGAAGGAAAGAGTCCCGAAAAACCAATAGATCAAGTTCCTATATCAAGAAGGAAGTAATGAGGAACAAGCCACTCCTATGAAAGAAACAACCAACAACTCACGAACTAACAGTGATATTGGAGCCGGTGGTGGTGAAGTCAGCAGGTGCAATTTCGAGGTATTTCTCATCGAGATTGTAAACCACGTATAGTAATCTCAAGAAAGTGTCACCAAAAATACTGTAATTTTCTTTTTGGAAATTAAAGGTAAGTTCGGGACGTAATTCTCCATTGTCCCCATACAATGGCCCAGCTAAATACTCCTTTGGCACCTCGATAGAAAGTCCGTCAAAGTTTACGAATATTGCATCAGGAACATCGTCAATCGAATCATAATAGTACAAGTTATTACTAGCATTGTATTTGGGTCCAGCCAATGCCGCAAGTTCATCAATCACTTCTGGTACCAATAAAGTATAAGTGGATCCCGTATCAAAGACAGCCTTGAACCCAGAAGTCAGATTCCCTCCCATAGAGAAACCAGTGCTTTCAATAGCTAAACCGGAGTCGGGCACTAATGGGTATCTATGTAAGGTACCCGTGTACCTAGCATGATCAATTCCTCCAAATAAGACACTTCCGGTCCTGGCGTCTTGAGAATTCAAATAAATAGAGTAGGTCCTCAGGTTAATCAAACCAGCCTTTACCAAATAGACTGGAAAGTTGTCATAGGGAGTCCCGTCTGGAAACACTGAG